>JASXTE010000004.1:9070000-9700000 GCA_030280995.1 Hemileia vastatrix
GTAACTTTGAGCTTACCTAGAGTGTTAAAGAAATTTTAATAAAAAAAAAGAACAAAAGCAGACTAAATGTTTAAGAGGTCTCCTATCACTTACTAGCATCACATTTCTCTAAAAAAAAAATCATAAAAATAAAATAAAATAAAGAAAAATAAAGAAAAATTAAAATTTAAAAATTTAAAAATTTAAAAATTTAAAAATTTAAAAATTTAAAAATTTAAAAATTTAAAAATTTAAAAATTTAAAAATTTAAAAATTTAAAAATTTAAAAATTTAAAAATTTAAAAATTTAAAAATTTAAAAATTTAAAAATTTAAAAATTTAAAAATTTAAAAATTTAAAAATTTAAAAATTTAAAAATTTAAAAATTTAAAAATTTAAAAATTTAAAAATTTAAAAATTTAAAAATTTAAAAATTTAAAAATTTAAAAATTTAAAAATTTAAAAATTTAAAAATTTAAAAATTTAAAAATTTAAAAATTTAAAAATTTAAAAATTTAAAAATTTAAAAATTTAAAAATTTAAAAATTTAAAAATTTAAAAATTTAAAAATTTAAAAATTTAAAAATTTAAAAATTTAAAAATTTAAAAATTTAAAAATTTAAAAATTTAAAAATTTAAAAATTTAAAAATTTAAAAATTTAAAAATTTAAAAATTTAAAAATTTAAAAATTTAAAAATTTAAAAATTTAAAAATTTAAAAATTTAAAAATTTAAAAATTTAAAAATTTAAAAATTTAAAAATTTAAAAATTTAAAAATTTAAAAATTTAAAAATTTAAAAATTTAAAAATTTAAAAATTTAAAAATTTAAAAATTTAAAAATTTAAAAATTTAAAAATTTAAAAATTTAAAAATTTAAAAATTTAAAAATTTAAAAATTTAAAAATTTAAAAATTTAAAAATTTAAAAATTTAAAAATTTAAAAATTTAAAAATTTAAAAATTTAAAAATTTAAAAATTTAAAAATTTAAAAATTTAAAAATTTAAAAATTTAAAAATTTAAAAATTTAAAAATTTAAAAATTAAAAAGTAAAAAAAAAGAATAAAAAAAGAATAAAAATCAATCAAAAATCAAAAATCACAAAATCTTTGATTAAAGAGTTAGAGGTTTGAGAAGTATTATCTCTTTTTTTTTGTTTTCTTTGATTGATAAAATTTAAAATATTTGAAGGTCATTGATTTTTATTGGAGGAATTCAGTTCATTTTTCTCATCATCATTATTTTTTCTAGCTTCAGAGTTGCTTTATTGTGGTACCTGAATTGGTTCATCAGGATTTTTTTAAATAAGAAAATAGAAGTAAATAAACAAGAAATAAATCAACTAGATACAATCAAATATTTTACTGGAGTTAGATTAGGTTGGTTTAAATCATCATGAGTATCTACCAGGCTGTATCAGGAGCCCAGTAAAATTTATAATACTTTGTTGGAGGAAATAAAGTGATGTATTTTATGTAGATAAAATAAATTTTATTAAATGATAAAACTATATAATCATTTTATTAAAAATTAGTAAAATGTATATTATATTATTTTTATTATTAAATAAATTATTTATACACTTACATCAAACATAATATATAATCTATAAATCATGGTGCATATTTATGTATTTGGTATTAATAAATTAATGATTAATTAATTAATAACATATATTATAATTAAAATTGTAAAATTGAATTATAATGTAATTAAAATTTAATTAATTAAATTTATATATTAAATAAACTTTCTCATATGCTATAATCCATAAATATTGGGCGCTTTTTTGACCTTTAATTGTGTTGGAAAATGTATTAAATAAGTTAAAACACTTACTTTATATAATAAATTAAAGTTCTTATTTTGAATTAGTAATTCATTGAATTAATTACTTTTTTTCACTTAAATTAGTTATCACATAAATGAAATAGTTCAAACAAATTACTAATTTCTGTTTTGTGATTGAATTCATTACATAAATGTTTGCCTCAAAATGAAATGATTGTATTGGTCAAATTAAAACCATTTTAAGACTCATTGTAATAACTGTTTTGGATAAGTTACTCATATTCTCCCATGTTACAAATCTACGTAGTTACTCACTATTTTTAATTAACTGGGTTGGGAATTTAGTATGGGAAAATTATTTCTTATTTGAGGGTTTAATTACTTGTTTCATATTTTTCTCTCAATATCCAGGTTTCATTATTATTCTTTTATATTCTTGATTCATTATATTGAAATTTTTTACTTACAAATTTTTGGCTCTTCAGATGACCCCTTGCCTATAAAGGGGCCTTGGGTAATCGCCTTCAGCTTTATCATTTACATTAATTTAACATACTTTAAATACTTTTATTATTTTTACTTTTTAAGCATGTCAGCTCCCTTAAATATTAAATAATTATCTAAAGATTGCATTAAGAGTATTTTATTATTAGTGATTGATATTTTACTCAGAGAGAGATAAAAAGTACTTTTTTTTATAAATCTTCTACCCAACATCATTAGTCCTATATAAAATTCTACATCTTTTTCACTTTCTTTCTTTTTTCCTCTTTTATCATACCATCTTTTACTCCTTTTCCTTCTTCTCCTTCTTCTTTTTCTTCTTCTTCCTTATCTTCCTCATCTTCTAGACCTACCGGCTGATAATTGGAGGCCTTTCCAAATGACAATGATGAATTTTTGGACAATTGACTTTACACATGGACCACCTTGCGAGAACTTTCAAACTTTTTAGACAACTGGTTTTAGAACTTGGGTTCAATATATTAGGTTTATATATTCTTAAATACTTATACATTTTGAAGTGATTTTTTGATTGCTATAGTAAGTCAACCTTTGCACCTATCAACTCTTTAATTAAATTTTTATTGCAATAACAGTGCCTTAGCTTTTTGCTGAGCCACTGAGTGTAAGTGATCAATAATTTTAATTATTTTTTTTCCTAGTTGAAAATAATAGAGCAACCCTCTTAGTCCTTGAAGATCATTAATTTTTTGATTAAATTATTTAATTAATTTTTCATTAAATTTTTGATATTATTGGTTGATAATAATAGTACTCTGTGCTTAGTCCCAATATTGCCTTTTAATTTGGTATTTTTAATATTGGTTGACAATAATAGTACTTTGTGCTTAGTCCCAATTATTGCCATTTATTTTGGTATTATTATTATTTTGGTTGACATTTATAATCTGGTATTTGTCCCATTTTAATAATTAGTGGTTATTATTATATATTATAAATAAAATCACATTAACTTGAATAAATAATTAATTTTTTTTGATTGTTATTTCTATCTGATAAATAATTATCTTAATAAAAAAAATTTTATTATAAATTTATTTTAAATCAAATAATAGGGGGTATCAAATTTAGAATTCTTCCATTTCAAAATACCTCATTTTTCCACCAAATCAACCATGATTATATTTTTTAAATATGCCATCTTGTATCCCCAAAACACGTTTTTACTGAGAATCAATGTCAATTTTGTGTCTTTCTTTTTGTGTTGTGAAATGCCTTTTAAATAATTACAAATTTTTAAGTTTGATACCTCCTAATATATTAATAATTATATTCTTATTGTTTTAAAATATTGAAACCACTTTTTGAAAAAATCAGTTCACTCTTGTTGACAAATAATTGATTTTTTAGTTATCATGTCTAGTAATTTGACTGAGAGAATGGACAACTTAAATTTGGATGAAATTGAGGTAGAATGTGAAGTTGATTCTGTAGGTTCATCTAAATTGACTTATAAAAATTTTTCTACTGACAAATATAAATCAAATTCTTCAGGACATAGAAATGTCAGGAAGAGTGGTAAATGCCCCTCCCCTAACAACTCTGAAAGAAGTCAAGCCTCAAATCAATCTGGAAGATCCTTTAAAGGGAATAAAAATATTAAAGATTCCACTGTCACAACAGGTAAACAACTTGTCCAGTCACATAAAGGAACTAAAGGCAGACAATATGAAATACAAAGCAAAGGTAGACACCCTCTGGGGGCAAATACAGGAGCTCTTGAATAAAAGACAGGCACATCCTCTTCCCCCACAGGCCAACCAGACTCATCAGTCCCACCAAATCCCCAAATTTTCCCAGAAAAATCAAAAAACTCTGAAAGTGGAGCAGTGGAAATGGGACTATCTCATGAGCCACTACCAACAGAATGCACAGCATCAACCAGCTCATCAACCTGGCCCATCCAGGACACAAACTATCCATCAACAGCTCCATCCTTATCAGGGAGGCAGAAAAAAGAAGGCACAGGGGAAGTTTTCTCCCTTGCCATGGTGAGTGATTTGTTTGATAAACATATTGGTATATATAATAATAAATCTTCCTCTACAGGTAATCTTGTTAATCATGGTGAAAGAACTGTCAAACCTATTAAGAGATAACTTCCTGTTATGAGTAGCCCTAATGATGTAATAAGTAAATTGTCATTTGATTAAAATTTACATTTAACTTCAACTTCTTTAATTAATCCTTCTCTTTCAATAAAAATGATTCTTTTGCCCCTGAAGTATATTTCACAGCAGAAAAAAGAGTGCACTAGACGTCTAGTACTTTTTTTTACTTCCTAAAATGATTCTAATGAGGATTCCAGTAGTGATTCCCTTTGTGTACTCCCTCACCTAACTTTCATTTATCTTTCACCTTCCCTTTCTATTTTCTCTCTCTTCTCCTGTGACATCACCTCCTTTTCCCAATCTAATATTTTCTTATTTCTCCTCTCTTTTCCATTTATTATATCCCTACTTTCCACTGTTATCCTCCCCTTCCACTTTCAATTTACCTTATTATCTTCCCCTTCCACTTTCTATTGTTATACTTCCCTTCCACTTTCTATCATTATATTTCCCTTCCACTATCTATTGTTATATGTCCCTTCCACGTTCTCTCATTCTCCACTGCACTTCACAAATGTTTCAATTACTAATAGACTAAGGAGGGGAAATGTGCATCATCTGAGTCGCTCTTTGAATAGTCTAGAGGCACTGAAAAACAGGTTACTGAAGCAGTGAAGAGATTCCATTTGCATACCAAAGAAAAGCAGAAAAAGTAGACAAAAAGGAAATGTAAGAGCTAAGTGGTGCAGTAATAAATACAGTGACAGTCACTTACCATAATGGTAATTTGTACAACTGGAATTGAAGCTGGTGCATAGAAGAATAGGGCTCAAGCAATATCAGCTTCACTTAACACTCTACTGTGTTAGCTTAGTGGTGGAAACCTTACTCAGTATTTTTCTCACTGCTTGTGCAAATTTTTTCCCCCAAATACTTTAATCAAAAGTGAAAATTTGTGAAAGAGAATGAATGATTATGCTTGCCAGTTTTAATTATGCAATATGAATATCAATATTGAATATTCTCTTTTTTTGATCCTGTTGATATAATATTTTCAACAACAAATTAAGAATTAAGGAAGCACAAATTTGTCATTGAAATTGATATATAAGTCAACATGATTGTTGCAAATCCAATGAGCTATTCAGGTTTATAATTGAAGTGAAATTGGCCAAATTATAGCTATTTCAACCTAATATGTGATTTTCACTAAGAAATGCTATATCTCACTCAAATTTTTAAATACAATAATAATTTCAAGATATAGAAATGTTAATATGATGATTTAAAATCCAATGAGCTATTCATATTTAGAATATAAGTAAAATTGGCAATGTTATATCCATTTCAACCTAACATGTTACTTTCATTAAAAAGTACTATATCTCACTCAAATGTTTAGCTAAAATAATATTTTTAAGATATAGAAAGGTTAATATAGTGATTCAGAATCCAATGAGATATACAGATTTAGAATCTAATTATATTTGGTAATGTTATAGCCATTTCAACCTAACATGTTATTTTCACTAAGAAGTACTATATCTCATTCAAGTTTTTAGCTAAAATAATAATTTCAAGAAATAGAAAGATTAATATAGTTATTCCAAATCCAATGAGCTATTTATATTTAGAATCTAAGTAAAATTGGTAATGTTATAGCCATTTCAGCCTAACCTGTTATTTTCACTAAGAAGCACTATATCTCACTTAAATTTTTAGCTAAAGTAATAAATTTAAGATACAGAAAAGTTTATATAGTGATTCCGAATCCAATGAGCTATTTAAATTCAGAATCTAAGTAAAATTGGTAAATTTATGGCCATTTCAACCTGACATGTGATTTTCACTAAGAACTTCCACATCTCACTCAAATTTTAAGTAACCATAATAATGTAAAGATATATAAATTTTAGTATATTAATTGCAAACAAATGAACTATTCAGATTTAAAATATAAGTCTTATTGGCCAAGTCATAACAATTAATGAGATGTGTCAATTCTCAGTAAAAATTACATGCTAGGTTCATGTTAAGTTGAAACAGCTATAACTTTACCAATTTACTTAGGTTCTAAATCTAAACTACTCATTAGATTTGGGATCACTATATTAACCTTTCTATATCTTAAAAATAGTATTTTAGCTAAAAATTTAAGTGAGATATAGTACTTCTTAGTGAAAATAACATGTTAGGTTGAAATGGATATAACATTTCAAATTTCACTTAGATTCTGAATCTGAATGGCTCATTGGATTTGGAATCATCATATTAGCCTTTCTATATCTTGAAATTATTATTTTATTTAAAAATTTGAGTGAGATATAGCATTTCTTAGTGAAAATCACATGTTAGGTTGAAATAGCTATAATTTGGCCAATTTTACTTCGATTATAAACCTGAATATCTCATTGGATTTGCAAAAATCATTTTGACTTATCAATCAATTTCAATGACAAATTTGTGCTTACTTAATTCTTAATTTTTTGTTGAAAATATTATATCAACAGGATCAAAAAAAGAGGACATTCAATATTGATATTCTTATTGCATAATTAAGACTGGCAAGCATAATCATTCATTCTCCTTCACAAATTTTCACTTTTGAGTAAAGTATTGGGGAAAAAAAATTTGCACAAGCAGTGAGAAAAATACTGAGTAAAGCTTCCACCACTAAGCTAACACAGTAGAGTCTTAAGTGAAGCTGATAATGTTTGAACCCTATTCTCCTTTACACCAGCTTCAACTCCAGTTGTACAATTCACCATTATGGTGAGCAACTGTCACTGTATTTATTACTGCACCCATTAGCTCTTACATTTCCTTTTTGTCTACTTCTGCTGTTTTTCTTTGGTATGCACATGGAAAATCTTCACTGCTTCAGTAACCTGTTTTTCAGTGCCTCTAGACTATTCAGCAAGCGACTCAGATGATGTGCATTGCCCCTCCTTAGTCTAGTATTAATTGAGGAGAGTCGTAAGAATTGAGTGGAAATAAAGGAAGGGGGCATAAGGTAGGGGGTGGGAGCAATGAGATAGAACACAGTCATTCAGTGACATAGACTGAAGTCGTAAGTGGAATCACAACAAGGGATAGAAAAAAGCACTAGATGTCTAGTGCACACTTTTTTCCTGCTGTGTGTCTTGCTTGAGAAAACTTCTGAGGAAATATTGAAAGATTCTCCTGATTTTAATGTAATCAAAGATAGACTTCTGAGAGATATGTTGAAACATGAGAATGACAGATTGAATAATCTGCATTTACATTGTAAAGTGAGTTCTTCTGCTCAAGATACTGCTTATTTTAAATTGAAAGAAACCTTGAATACTGTTCTTGCTCATAAAAAACAATTGTGAAATGACTACAAGTCTCTTCGGGATATGGTTTATACTTTGCACAAAAACATTCATGATTTAAAATCCATTGTAGATGAAAATACTAAATTAAGAAAGAAAAGTCATTCTTACATAAGGATTTAAATACATTGAAAAATGATTTGCAAGCTTTGAGTAATAAATTCTTAGTATATGAAGACAGAAATGTTTTATCTCTTACAAAAATTACCAATCAAGTATCTGAAACTCCTAGGTTGAGAAATTCTTTGTCTGATATTGAGGGTAAAATCTCTACCTTAACTCTTATCCCTGATGAACATGTTTTTCAGATTAAAAATACTACTCATAAGTCCTTCAGAAATATGCATAAACAATCTGAAAACAGTGGTTCTTACATCCCTTTTAATGTGTCAAATAAACAGCCTGACAAAGTATCTGTAACTTCTGCTGTGGACCACAAAAAGTTTTTCAATACTCATCATGAGCCAACTTGTTCTTTTAATAATGAAATTTCTGCACACCTATCCAGGATTCAGGAATTAATTACAATGAATAATTCTAAAGTTGAAATGACAAGTAGCCATAAAAATTGGCCTAAACTGGATCAATATCCCACCTTTGATGGTGATTCTTCATCTGACTGGCAGCATTTATTCAAATAATTGATAATTTAAAAAATTCATATAAAATGTTAGATGAAGAAATAGTCTCTAAGCTGATTTCATTATTCTCCAATGTTGCCCTTATGTGGTATGAGTCTGTCTTGCTGGATAATCATCACTATACTTGGGCTGAATGGAAAACATTGATTGAGAATCAATTTGGTGGTTCAAATTTCAGATTGGCACAACAAAGATTATATGAGAATGCTAATTATACATCCTCTTCTACTGAGATACCTATTAGTTTTCTCATGAAAATAACAAAAGTTCTTATTGCTATGGATCCAAAAATGGAATATGATATTTGGAGAGACAAAATCCTCTATAAATTGCCAAACTCACTGAGAGATTTGATTGTAGCCAGGACTGAGCATGTAAGGGAAAATTCTTCTTTTATTCATATCTGTAATGAAGTATTACTCAACCACAGATATGAACCAAAGAATTACCCTTCAAGGCCTTCCAATGACCAAATCAAACTTTCACCAAAGCTTCCATAAAAATCTGGTAAACTCTATGCTCTAGCTGCTCCAAAGAAATATGCAACTAATACTTGTTATGAATGTAAAAAATCATGAAAAAAAGGACATGTTTGTGAAAAGAATATTCATCTTGTTGAACAAACTGAAGATCCTGAAAATGCTGCTGTTGACATTGATGAGACTTCAAGTGACTGTGATAGTAATATCTCTTATGAGGATGATGCCCTCAATGATGTTTTAATGTTAGAACATGATATTCAATATTTGGATACTTTATCTGAGACATATAACATGAATTTATCTTCAGTGAAAAATGCTGAAAATATTAAAGATATTTCTGACAGCTCCATATTAGTCTCCCCTTTAAAAGCACCAGTTATCATTAATGGTAAAAATGTTGAGTTTGTTCTAGACTCTGGTGCTTGTGGTGGTGTGGTGTCTGAAAAGGCACTTGCTTCAGTAGATAATAATTATCATAGTAAATTGTTACCTATAACATCTGAAAAATGGAGAGGCTATGGCTCTGCCTTATGTCCCATTGGAAAATACAAAACCACTGCTCTTTTTAAATATAATGGTGGCTTTTTCAGAGCTGTGTGTGAATTTTTTGTAATGAAAAATGAAAACTTAAGCAATTGGTTTATTATGGGTAATGACATTTTAACCATGTTTGGTATCAAATTGGATCCAGCAAACAATTGTTTCACATTGGGTTTTAATGGAAAAAGAAAATTTAAAATTTCTCCCTCTAAAAAAACATTCTGCACACCTGTTAAACTCTTGTAATTCATTGATTTGGTGTAAAGGGAGACCAACAGAGGAAATGGAAGATTTATTGTTTGAAATAAATAATGCTTCATTTGGTGATCATTTAACTGGTGACCAGAAGGATTCTATAATCTCTTTAGTTACTTCTTTTCTTATGGCTTTTGCTCATGGATCTCATGAATTGGGAGTTGTAAAGGATGAAATGAAAATCTCTTTATCATGTAATTTGAGTGATATTCCTCCTAGTCTGAAGAAAAAAAACCTTATCCTGCTTCCCCACTAAAAGGAAAGACATTGAGGATAATATTGCTACCTTATTAAAAATGAATATTATTGAAAAAGTGGATGTTAGCCCAAAATATTGTGTCATCTCTCCAGTCTTGATCTCTTATGAGAAAGATAAAGCTAGATTTTGTGGAGATTATAGAGCCTTAAATACTTAAACAGTAGATGATATTTACCCTTTACCAAGGATAAACTTTATACATGCAACCTTACAGGGTGCCAAGTTTATTAGTTTCATAGATGGTAATAAGGGTTATCATCAAATACCTGTTGAAAAATCTTCCCAATATTTTTTGCTAATTGCAACTCATATGAGAATTTATAAGTATGTTAGGATGCCATTTGGCCCTAAAAATTACCCTTCAGTATTCCAAAAGGTAATGGATAAAACATTTCATCAGGAGATAATTGAAGGATTGTTGATGGTTTATATTGATGATATCATAGTTTTTTCTAAAACTGTTGATGAACATATGCAACACTTAGAGAAAGTCTTCCAAAAAATGGGTGATATTAACATGACTCTATCCTTAAAAAAGTGTAAACTTGGTTTTAAATCCCTAAAAGTCCTGGGTCATGTTGTTTCTGGCTTAAAAATATGTGTAGACCAGGGTAAAGTTTCTGCTATCCAAAATGTGAAAGCACCAACTTCTGTAAGAGAAATACAAAGTTTTTTGGGAATGTGTGGTTACTATAGACAGTACATTAAAACTTATCAACTCATAGCCCTACCCCTAGCCAAATTAACCAGAAAGGATGTAGCTTATATATGAAATGAGGACACTCAACAAGCTTTTGAAACATTGAAGAAATGTTTAATGACTGCCCCAATCCTGGCTCTTCCATATTTCAATAAACCTTTTGTTCTCTACACAGATGAAAGTTTTGTTTGACTAGGAGCTTCCCTCCACCAAAAACAAATTATAAATGATAAATGTTCAGAAGTAGTAATCTGTTATATTTCAAGAACCTTAAGAAAAAGTAAATTGAAATATGGTGCCATCACAATTAGAGTGCTTAGCAGTTGTATGGGCTTTGGAAAAGCTTCATTATTATCTGTATGATTAAAAATTTGAATTAGTTACTGATTTCAGTGCTGTTAAATCACTCTTAAACTTGAAAACACCAAATAGAAATATGTTTTGGTGGCAACTTGCTGTTCAAGAATACAGAGGTAGAATGACTATTATTCACAGGGCTGGATATGTTTATTCCAATCTAGATATGTTGTCTAGATTACCTCTTCCAAATGATGTCTCCAATCCAGCTTATGTACCTGAAGATGATACAGTTCATATACATGGTATATATATTGTTGACATGGAAGAGAAACTATTACAATTCATTCTGGATTCATATGAAAAAAAAATGGTTTAAATAAATTGGTTACACTCTTTAATGATCCAATGAATGCTTCTATTCAAGAATTAATAAAAACTCTTCCTCCAAACTACCAAAATGCTTTGAATAAAGAAAGTTTTTGATTGAAGATGCTTATATTTACTACAGGAGAAAACTTACTAATGTCATTTTTATTCCTCCTTCCATGAAAGAAACCATCTTAAAGCTTTGTCATGATGATATATTGGCAGGTCATTTTGATGTTGAGAAAACCATAATCAGAATAAAAAACACTTCTTGGTGGGCTAATATGTCTGAGGACACAAGAAAATATGTTGAATCCTGTGATTCTTTCCAGAGATCAAAGAGATTAACTGGGAAAAGAACTGGATTAATGAAGCATATTGAAGCTCCTGATGCACCATGGCAAATAATTAACATGGATTTGGTCACAGGATTACCCATTTCTGGGAAAGACAGTTATAACTCTTGCTGTGTTATTGTGGATAGATTTACAAAAATGTGTAAATTTATTCCCACTCACAAAGATGTTTCTACTAAGAAGTTAGCCTTCTTGTGGTGGTCTCATATGTTTAATATTGTTGGATTCCCAAAATCCATCTTCTCTGAAAGAGACCCTAAATTCACCTCTGAATTTTGGATGTCATTGATGGAGATATGTGGCTGTGAGTTAAAATTATCTACTGCTCACCATCCCCAAACTGATGGTTTAGCTGAGAGGATGATTCAAACTCTAGAGGATATGATTAGAAGGTATAGTGCCTTTAGTTTGGAATATAAAGATAATGAAAGGTTCATTCATGACTTGGTTACTCTATTTCCAGGTCTTGAATTTTCTTATAATAGCACTGTTCACTCTGTCACTGAGAAAAAGCCTTTTGAGCTTTGGCTAAGCTATGTCCCAAATACTCCTTCTAATATTCTCAATAATAGATTACCCAAGTTGGAATTACACCATGGTGTTAAATCTTTTGTTCAAATGCAGCAACTATGCATAAAACATGCTCAGAACTGTATTGATAAAGCATTTGAATATGAGAAAAAATAAGGGGATAAATCCCATAAAGAATACACATTTAACAAGGGTGATGAAGTGTTGATATCTACTGTCCATTTTGATTTACAAGGGCAATAACAAATTAAAAGATCCACTTGTAGGTCCATTTGTTGTTAAAAGAATGGTTGGTGATAATGCAGTAGAAGTAGAACTTTTTTCTCCATATGATAGAAAACATCCTGTTTTCCCCATTTCCTTGCTTAAACCTTATACTTCCAACAGTGACTTATTTCCCAAGAGAAGAGGTAGACTTAAGAAAAATCCTCAGGAAGTCACAGACCCTGCAGAAATTGATAAAATTCTAAATGATAGAATGATCACTGATGAAAAGGGTAGTGAATATTTATTGAGATATAAAAATAAATCATCTGAACATGATACATGGATACTGGGAAAAGAAATTTCTAAATTTCCTACTCTGTTAAAAAAAGGATAAAAAGAAAAAATCTTAACATGTCTTTTTATCGTTTTTTTTTTTTTTTTTTTTTAGAGTGAGGGAGTGTCAGCCAGGCTGTCTCAGAAGCCCAGTAAAATGTATAATACTTTATTGGAGGAAATAAAGTGATGTATTTTATGTAGTTAAAATAATATTTTATTAAATGATAAAATTATATAATCACTTTATTAGGGGGTGTCAGTTCTGGCAAATCTGCACTTACAAATCCGCACTTAAATAAGTGCGAATTTCCAAAACACACTAGCCCCAATACTGGTGGATTTCAAAATGAAATAAGTCACTTATTTCACTCAAATCCGCACTTTCTCAACCAAAAGTGCTGATTTCACCATCAAGTCCCATTTCACTGATTTGTCAGCAACATCCCATTCATACGCAGCACTCCGCAGCATAACACTTCATAATTCAAAACATTGTACATCACTTACATCTTCATATCATATCATATAAGAGTTATGCCTTCCTCACTTTCAAATCGTGATAAATTACATAAAGCAATGACTTTCATGGCTCTTGAACTGATCTTGGACTCTGATTTCAATTCTGATTCTGATCTAGAAGAAGATTTTGTCTTTTTATTAAAAATGGCCACGAAACGTTACCTTCTTCCCAGAAAGCCTCAAGTACTTCATACCCCCAAGTACACCATCCAAACACTTCTTAAACTATCTACACCCAGTTTTAGACAGCTGATCAGGACTTCTCAGGATTTTTTCCTTAAATTGCTTGAGCTTATTCAGGATCATCCCATATTTCACAATAATTCTCAAAAAGAACAACAACATCCTTCAATTCAATTGGCCATCACACTATGTCATTTGGGTTCAAATGGTAATGGAGCTGCTTTGAAACGTTTAGAAAATGTCTTTGATTTAGGGTATGGTTCAGTTAACACTTATACCAAACAATGTATCACTGCCATCAACTCCTTGTAATCTCAACTTCTCACCTGGCCAACAAAAGAAGAGCAACTTGAATCATCTCAGGTTATGCAAGCAGAGGGCTTCCCATGATGTATTGGTTTTGTTGATGGTACTGCTATTCCTTTGAGCCAGAAACCTGCTCAAGGTTGAAACAATTACTTTCACATTCTCGTCAAAAATTTTCACCAAAATATTTACAAGTCAAAAAAATTCCATATCTGTTTTAAAAAATTTGCAATACTCTCCCCTGCATTTTATTGAAGAAAGGGGTGGATATCACTAAAATTTTTCTAAGTCATCAATTTCACATGTCAGATTTGAAAATTTGGCAATACCCCCCCTGCATTTTATTGAAGTAAGTGGTGGAAGTCATCTAAATTTAATATAATTACATAAATTATTAAATAAATATCTAATATATATCAATTTCCCTAGTTTAAAGTAATGACAATCCCTCAAGCCAAAATGCAGATCAAATCTAGAAACAAAAGTTTGGGACTTTCCACAGGTATAGGCTAGAGGAACCCCATGAAACAAATAAATGTTATCATGATTACCATTTATACATCACAAGGTCGTGGGCCCATTACTTTAGTTGAGGAAATTGATACATAAAAAATACACAAGGTCGTGGGCCCATTACTTTAGTTGAGGAAATTGATACATAAAAAATATTTATTAAAAATTTACGAAAAAATATAAAATTTTCGATGACAACTCTAATCCCCATACTTTTTGGATCTAAATAAAGTTTTTTTAAATCGATTAACTTTACCTTCTTTCATTACCTTATTGATTCTTTGAATCAACTTATGACTGATTTGAAATGAGCAACCAAAATGTGTTAAATCTTGACAGGATTCCAAACCAGGAGGAGCTTTGGTCGTTTGATGATTATCCTTAGAAGAATTCCAAATAGTTTCGATGATACCATTTCCCAAACCAAAATCAATGATGCACTGGTGGTCTGGAAAATATAAACCATGTCATTTGATTTTAGCTGGAGATGGTATTGGTTGGCCAGTAATCGGTTTGATATATGAGAATATACCAAAAGTAAGAAAATTGGTGTCCTTGGTATCGGTGTGAATTTTATTGTGAAATCCAGAATGAGTGATAATAACATTAGAAAATAAAAGATATTCGTGGCTGATATCTTCCCATTCGGAGTCACACCAATTCGGTATTCCAACTTTGGTTGCAAGTTCATGATTTTTTTCAAATGCTTTATTACAGTGCTTTTTGAGTCGAAGAGCAAGAAAAGAGTTAAAGGAAGGTAGAGTGTCCCATAAGCGAAAATCTTCATCTTTTTGAGCTTTAGTGATATTCTTGAGCAACAAATATATGCCTATATAATTGAAATGCCTAGATAATAATCATATAAGAGTTTCAGAATCCTTATCCTCTAAATATGCAATATAAAAATGTGAAATAAGACAAGTGAAATTTGGAAAAAAGGCTCAACTTCAAAGGTCAAAATCTCAGCAACCACTGAACCTAATTCAAACCTGTTTGAGGGAAATGAAAGATATGCTTTATTAGAATCTTCAGTTAAAGGACATGTGATTTAAATAAACCTAACACTAATTTGTTACATAAAAAAATGAAATAAAAATTTAAATTGGGAAAAAAAAGGCTCAACTTTAATGGTCAATATCTCAGCAACCACTGAATCAAATTCAAATCTGTTTGTGGGAAATGAAAGGTAGCCTTCAGGAGAATCTTCAGTAAAAAGAACATTAGATTTGAATAAACCTAACCCTGATTCCGAGTCTGATTTTCAAAATTTTACAAAAACTTGAAAAGTGGTAATGAAGATGAGATCAAAAGGAGTCTTATAAGTTCACTGTTATCCAGATAAGAGTCATACATATATTTAAGTATTTACTTTTTATAAAAGGAATGAGATATCATATAGGCATGAAAAAAAGGAGATGAAACTTACCTTGATTGAAAAGTAGGAAAAATAGAGTGAGAAAGATTGATGTTGGAATTGTAAGGAAATTGAATATGGAGTAAGTGAAATGCATAAAGATTGTGCAATGTATGTGTTTCAATGAAATGGAGCCAAAAAAAAGTGAAATAAGGGAAAGGGAGGATAATGACCATGCCAAGGAGGGATGAAGAGTAGGGTGATGGAGCTAAAAAATAAAGTAAAGAGGGAGAGAAAAAAAAGGTTAATTATACCATAGAAATCCAAAATAACCACTTACAAAAAAAATTTAGATAAAAAAAATAAAATAAACATAAAAAAACAAAAAAAATTATAATAGTAATCAAAAAATCAAAAAAAAAGAATAAAGTGACTTACTTGGAGAGATGAGATGACAAAATGAATGAAACCAAATTGTTTGAGGGATGTTGGAGGAGAATAGGAAAAGGATATGAGGGATGAATGAAAAAAAAAATCACTGACAAAATATGTGATTTCAGAAAATATGCGATTTCATGTTGAGCTGGTGAAAGAAAACCAATGAGCCATCCAAAAAAAAATTTTCACCGTAAATTCCAAAAAAAATGAATATGCAGCAAACCAAAATACCAACCCAAGTGAATGAAGTACACAAAGAGGACATTTGGAGAGTACAAAATGGTATGGGAAAGAAAGGGATGATGTGGCCAACATGTGGGTTTGAAAAAAAAATCACAAAAAAAGTGCTGATTTGAGGTCAGAACTGACACCCATAGAAAAAAGATTAAGAAGTAGAAGAAATAAGTAAAAAAGAATGTAAACATGCCTGGTCAAAATATTGAAAATGTCAGGAAGGGGTGTGTGCCGAGGATTGATGGGTAGGTAGCGAGGAAGGTCAGTGTGTCACATGTGACAGGGATGGGGTAAGAAAGAAAGGGATGTTTTGTGGCCAAAATGTGGTTGTGAAAAAAACGGGGAAAAAGTGCTGATTTGAGGTCATAACTGACACCCTTTTTTGAAATAAGTGACTTTTTTGCAAAATTTAAGTGCTGATTTGGTTTGAAATCCGCACTTAAGTTAAGTGCGGATTTGCCAGGACTGACACCCCCTAATATATATTCTATAATCATGGTGCATTTTTATGTATTTGATATTAATAAATTAATGATCAATTAATTACAAACATATATTATAATTACAATTGTAAAATTGAATTATAATGTAATTAAAATTTAATTAATTAAATTTAGTTATTAAATAAACTTTCTCATATGTTATAATCCATAAATATTGGGTGCTTTTTTGACCCTTAATTGTGTCAGAAAATGTATTAAATAAGTTAAAACACTTACTTTATAAAATAAAATTAAAATTCTTATTTTGAATTAGTCATTCATTAAATTAATTACTTGTGTTCACTTAAATAAGTTATTAATCAAATGAAATAGTTAAAACAAACTACTAATTTCTGTTTTAGGATTGAATTGATGAAATAAATGTTTGCGTCAAAATGACATGATTGTATTGGTCCCATTAAAACCATTTTTAAGACTCATTGTAATGACTGTTTTAGATATATTACTCACATTCTCCCATGTTACAAATTTACATAGTTACTCACTATTTTTAATTAACTGGGTTGGGAATTTAGTATGGGAAAATTATTTCTTATTTGAGGGTTTAATTACTTGTTTCATATTTTTCTCTCAATATCCAGGTTTCATTATTATTCTTTTATATTCTTGATTCATTATATTGAAATTTTTTACTTACAAATTTTTGGCTCTTCAGAGGACCCCTTGCCTATAAAAGGGCCTTGATTGCCATTTATTTTGGTATTATTATTATTTTGGTTGACATTTATAATCTGGTATTTGTCCCATTTTAATAATTAGTGGTTATTATTATATATTATAAATAAAATCACATTAACTTGAATAAATAATTAATTTTTTTTGATTGTTATTTCTATCTGATAAATAATTATCTTAATAAAAAAAAATTTATTATAAATTTATTTTAAATCAAATAATAGGGGGTATCAAATTTAGAATTCTTCCATTTCAAAATACCTCATTTTTCCACCAAATCAACCATGATTATATTTTTTAAATATGCCATCTTGTATCCCCAAAATACCTTTCTACTGAGAATCAATGTCAAATTTGTGGCTTTCTTTTTGTGTTGTGAAATGCCTTTTAAATAATTACAAATATTTAACTTTGATACCCCTTAATATATTAATAATTATATTCTTATTGTTTTAAAATATTGAAACCACTTTTTGAAAAAATCAGTTCACTCTTGTTGACAAATAATTGATTTTTTAGTTATCATGTCTAGTAATTTGACTGAGAGCATGGACAACTTAAATGTGGATTAAATTGAGGTAGAATGTGAAATTGACTCTGTAGGTTCATCTAAATTGACTTATAAAAATATTTCTACTGAAAAATATAAATCAAATTCTTCAGGAAATATAAATTTCAGGAAGAGTGGTAAACGCCCCTCCCCTAACAACTCTGAAAGAAGTCAAGCCTCAAATCAATATGGAAGATCCTTTAAAGGGAATAAAAATAATAAAGATTCCACTGTCACAACAGGTTAACAACTTGTTGGGTCACATAAAGGAACTAAAGACAGACAATATGAAATACAAAGTAAAGGTAGACACCCTCTGGGGTCAAATGCAGGAGCTCTTGAATAAAAGACAGGTACATCCTCTTCCCCCACAGGCCAACCAGACTCATCAGTCCCACCAAATCCCCAACTTTTCCCAGAAAAATTAAAAAACTCTGGAAGTGGAGCAGTGGAAATGGGACTATCTCATGAGCCACTACCAACAGAATGCACAGCATCAACCATATCATCAACCTGGCCCATCCAGGACACAAACTTTCCATCAACAGCTCCATCCTTATCAGGGAGGCAGAAAAAAGAAGGCACAGGGGAAGTTTTCTCCCTTGCCATGGTGAGTGATTTGTTTGATAAACATGTTGGTATATATAATAATAAATCTTCCTCTACAGGTAATCTTGTTAATCATGGTGAAAGAACTGTCAAACCTATTAAGAGATAAATTCCTGTTATGAGTAGCCCTAATGATGTAATAAGTAAATTTTCATTTGATTAAAATTTACATTTAACTTCAACTTCTTTAATTAATCCTTCTCTTTCAATAAAAATGATTCTTTTGCCCCTGAAGTATATTTCACAGCGGGAAAAAAGAGTGCACTAGACGTCTAGTACTTTTTTTTGCTTCCTAAAATGATTCTAATGAGGATTCCAGTAGTGATTCCCTTTGTGTACTCCCTCACCTAACTTTCATTTATCTTTCACCTCCCCTTTCTATTTTCTCTCTCTTCTCCTGAGACATCACCTCCTTTTTCCCAATCTAATATTTTCTTATTTCTCCTCTCTTTTCCATTTATTATATCCCTACTTTCCACTGTTATCCTCCCCTTCCACTTTCAATTTCCCTTATTATCTTCCCCATCCACTTTCTATTGTTATACTTCCCTTCCACTTTCTATTGTTATATTTCCCTTCCACTATCTATTGTTATATGTCCCTTCCATGTTCTCTCATTCTCCACTGCACTTCACAAATGTTTCAATTACTAATAGACTAAGGAGGGGAAATGTGCATCATCTGAGTCGCTCTTTGAATAGTCTAGAGGCACTGAAACACAGGTTACTGAAGCAGTGAAGAGATTCCATTTGCATACCAAAGAAAAGCAGAAAAAGTAGACAAAAAGGAAATGTAAGAGCTAAGTGGTGCAGTAATAAATACAGTGACAGTCACTTACCATAATGGTAATTTGTACAACTGGAATTGAAGCTGGTGCATAGAAGAATAGGGCTCAAGCAATATCAGCTTCACTTAACACTCTACTGTGTTAGCTTAGTGGTGGAAACTTTACTCAGTATTTTTCTCACTGCTTGTGCAAATTTTTTCCCCCAAATACTTTAATCAAAAGTGAAAATTTGTGAAAGAGAATGAATGATTATGCTTGCCAGTATTAATTATGCAATATGAATATCAATATTGAATATTCTCTTTTTTTGATCCTGTTGATATAATATTTTCAACAACAAATTAAGAATTAAGTCAGCACAAATTTGTCATTGAAATTGATTGATAAGTCAAAATGATTGTTGCAAATCCAATGAGATATTCAGGTTTATAATCGAAGTAAAATTGGCCAAATTATAGCTATTTCAACCTAACATGTGATTTTCACTAAGAAATGCTATATCTCACTCAAATTTTTAAATACAATAATAATTTCAAGATATAGAAATGTTAATATGTTGATTTAAAATCTAATGAGCTATTAAGATTCAGAATCTAAGTGAAATTGGAAATTTTATATCCATTTCAACCTAACATGTTATTTTCACTAAGAAGTACTATATCTCACTCAAATTTTTAAATACAATAATAATTTCAAGATATAGAAATGTTAATATGATGATTTAAAATCCAATGAGCTATTCATATTTAGAATATAAGTAAAATTGGAAATGTTATATCCATTTCAACCTAACATGTTACTTTCATTAAAAAGTACTATATCTCACTCAAATTTTTAGCTAAAATAATAATTTTAAGATATAGAAAGGTTAATATAGTGATTCAGAATCCAATGAGATTTACAGATTTAGAATCTAATTATATTTGGTAATGTTATAGCCATTTCAACCTAACATGTTATTTTCACTAAGAAGTACTATATCTCACTTAAATTTTTAGCTAAAGTAATAATTTTAAGATACAGAAAAGTTTATATAGTGATTCCGAATCCAATGAGCTATTTAAATTCAGAATCTAAGTAAAATTGGTAAATTTATGGCCATTTCAACCTATCATGTGATTTTCACTAAGAACTTCCACATCTCACTCAAATTTTAAGTAACCATAATAATTTAAAGATATATAAATTTTAGTATATTAATTGCAAACAAATGAACTATTCAAATTTAGAATATAAGTCTTATTGGCCAAGTCATAACAATTAATGAGATGTGTCAATTCTCAGTAAAAATTACATGCTAGGTTCATGTTAAGTTGAAACAGCTATAACTTTACCAATTTACTTAGGTTCTAAATCTAAACTACTCATTAGATTTGGGATCACTATATTAACCTTTATATATCTTGAAAATATTATTTTAGCTAAAAATTTGAGTGAGATATAGTACTTCTTAGTGAAAATAACATGTTAGGTTGAAATGGATAAAACATTTCCAATTTCACTTAGATTCTGAATATGAATAGCTCATTGGATTTGGAATCATCATATTAACCTTTCTATATCTTGAAATTATTATTTTATTTAAAAATTTGAGTGAGATATAGAACTTCTTAGTGAAAATCACATGTTAGGTTGAAATAGCTATAACTTGGCCAATTTTACTTCGATTATAAACCTGAATAGCTCATTGGATTTACAACAATCATATTGACTTATTTATCAATTTCAATGACAAATTTGTGCTTACTTAATTCTTAATTTGTTGTTGAAAATGTTATATCAACAGGATCAAAAAAAGAGGACATTCAATATTGATATTCATATTGCATAATTAAGACTGGCAAGCATAATCATTCATTGTCCTTCACAAATTTTCACTTTTGAGTAAAGTATTGGGGAAAAAAAAATTTGCACAAGCAGTGAGAAAAATACTGAGTAAAGCTTCCACCACTAAGCTAACACAGTAGAGTCTTAAGTGAAGCTGATAATGTTTGAACCCTATTCTCCTTTACACCAGCTTCAACTCCAGTTGTACAATTCACCATTATGGTGAGCAACTGTCACTGTATTTATTACTGCACCCATTAGCTCTTACATTTCCTTTTTGTCTACTTCTGCTGTTTTTCTTTGGTATGCACATGGAAAATCTTCACTGCTTCAGTAACCTGTTTTTCAGTGCCTCTAGACTATTCAGCAAGAGACTCGGATGATGTGCATTGCCCCTCCTTAGTCTAGTATTAATTGAGGAGAGTCGTAAGAATTGAGTGGAAATAAAGGAAGGGGGCATAAGGTAGGGGGTGGGAGCAATGAGATAGAACACAGTCATTCAGTGACATAGACTGAAGTCGCAAGTGGAATCACAACAAGGGATAGAAAAAAGCACTAGATGTCTAGTGCACACTTTTTTCCTGCTGTGTGTCTTGCTTGAGAAAACTTCTGAGGAAATATTGAAAGATTCTCCTGATTTTAATGTAATCAAAGATAGACTTCTGAGAGATATGTTGAAACATGAGAATGACAGATTGAATAATCTGCATTTACATTGTAAAGTGAGTTCTTCTGCTCAAGATACTGCTTATTATAAATTGAAAGACATCTTGAATACTGTTCTTGCTCATAAAAAACAATTGTGAAATGACTACAAGTCTCTTCGGGATATGGTTTATACTTTGCACAAAAACATTCATGATTTAAAATCCATTGTAGATGAAAATGCTAAATTAAGAAAGAAAAGTCATTCTTACATAAGGATTTAAATACATTGAAAAATGATTTGCAAGCTTTGAGTAATAAATTCTTAGTATATGAAGACAGAAATGTTTTATCTCTTACAAAAATTACTGATCAAGTATCTGAACCTCCTAGGTTGAGAAATTCTTTGTCTGATATTGAGGGTAAAATCTCTACCTTAACTCTTATCCCTGATGAACATGTTTTTCAGATTAAAAATACTACTCATAAGTCCTTCAGAAATATGCATAAACAATCTGAAAACAGTGGTTCTTACATCCCTTTTAATGTGTCAAATAAACAGCCTGACGAAGTATCTGTAACTTCTGCTGTGGACCACAAAAAGTTTTTCAATACTCATCATGAGCCAACTTGTTCTTTTAATAATGAAATTTCTGCACACCTATTTAGGATTCAGGAATTAATTACAATGAATAATTCTAAAGTTGAAATGACAAGTAGCCATAAAAATTGGCCTAAACTGGATCAATATCCCACCTTTGATGGTGATTCTTCATCTGACTGGCAGCATTTTATTCAAAGAATTGATAATTTAAAAAATTCATATAAAATGTTAGATGAAGAAATAGTCTCTAAGCTGATTTCATTATTCTCCAATGTTGCCCTTATGTGGTATGAGTCTGTCTTGCTGGATAATCATCACTATACTTGGGCTGAATGGAAAACATTGATTGAGAATCAATTTGGTGGTTCAAATTTCGGATTGGCACAACAAAGATTATTTGAGAATGCTAAATATACATCCTCTTCTACTGAGAGACCTATTAGTTTCCTCATGAAAATAACAAAAGTTCTTAGAGCTATGGATCCAAAAATGGAATATGATATTTTGAGAGACAAAATCCTCTATAAATTGCCAAACTCACTGAGAGATTTGATTGTAGCCAGGACTGAGCATGTAAGGGAAAATTCTTCTTTTATTCATATCTGTAATGAAGTATTACTCAACCACAGATATGAACCAAAGAATTACCCTTCAAGGCCTTCCAATGACCAAATCAAACTTTCACCAAAGCTTCCATAAAAATCTGGTAAACTCTATGCTCTAGCTGCTCCAAAGAAATATGCAACTAATACTTGTTATGAATGTAAAAAATTATGAAAAAAAGGACATGTTTGTGAAAAGAATATTCATCTTGTTGAACAAACTGAAGATCCTGAAAATTCTGCTGTTGACATTGATGAGACTTCAAGTGACTGTGATAGTAATATCTCTTATGAGGATGATGCCCTCAATGATGTTTTAATGTTAGAACATGATATTCAATATTTGGATACTTTATCTGAGACATGTAACATGAATTTATCTTCAGTGAACAATGCTGAAAATTTTAAAGATATTTCTGACAGCTCCATATTAGTCTCCCCTTTAAAAGCACCAGTTATCATTATTGGTAAAAATGTTGAGTTTGTTCTAGACTCTGGTGCTTGTGGTGGTGTGGTGTCTGAAAAGGCACTTGCTTCAGTAGATAATAATTATCATAGTAAATTGTTACCTATAAAATCTGAAAAATGGAGAGGCTATGGCTCTGCCTTATGTCCCATTGGAAAATACAAAACCACTGCCCTTTTTAAATATAATGGTGGCTTTTTCAGAGCTGTGTGTGAATTTTTTGTAATGAAAAATGAAAACTTAAGCAATTGGTTTATTATGGGTAATGACATTTTAACCATGTTTGGTATCAAATTGGATCCAGCAAACAATTGTTTCACATTGGGTTTTAATGGAAAAAGAAAATTTAAAATTTCTCCCTCTAAAAAAACATTCTGCACACCTGTTAAACTCTTGTAATTCATTGATTTGGTGTAAAGGGAGACCAACAGAGGAAATGGAAGATTTATTGTTTGAAATAAATAATGCTTCATTTGGTGATCATTTAACTGGTGACCAGAAGGATTCTATAATCTCTTTAGTTACTTCTTTTCTTATGGCTTTTGCTCATGGATCTCATGAATTGGGAGTTGTAAAGGATGAAATGAAAATCTCTTTATCATGTAATTTGAGTGATATTCCTCCTAGTCTGAAGAAAAAAAACCTTATCCTGCTTCCCCCACTAAAAGGAAAGACATTGAGGATAATATTGCTACCTTATTAAAAATGAATATTATTGAAAAAGTGGATGTTAGCCCAAAATATTGTGTCATCTCTCCAGTCTTGATCTCTTATGAGAAAGATAAAGCTAGATTTTGTGGAGATTATAGAGCCTTAAATACTTAAACAGTAGATGATATTTACCCTTTACCAAGGATAAACTCTATACATGAAACCTTACAGGGTGCCAAGTTTATTAGTTTCATAGATGGTAATAAGGGTTATCATCAAATACCTGTCGAAAAATCTTCCCAATATTTTTTGCTAATTGCAACTCATATGGGAATCTATAAGTATTTTAGGATGCCATTTGGCCCTAAAAATTACCCTTCAGTATTCCAAAAGGTAATGGATGATACATTTTATCAGGAGATAGTTGAAAGATGGTTGATGGTTTATATTGATGATATCATAGTTTTTTCTAAAACTGTTGATGAACATATGCAACACTTAGAGAAAGTCTTCCAAAAAATGGGTGACATTAACATGACTCTATCCTTAAAAAAGTGTAAACTTGGTTTTAAATCCCTAAAAGTCCTGGGTCATGTTGTTTCTGGCTTACAAATATGTGTAGACCAGGGTAAAGTTTCTGCTATCCAAAATGTGAAAGCACCAACTTCTGTAAGAGAAATACAAAGTTTTTTGGGAATGTGTGGTTACTATAGACAGTACATTAAAACTTATCAACTCATAGCCCTACCCCTAACCAAATTAACCAGAAAGGATGTAGCTTATATATGAAATAAGGACACTCAACAAGCTTTTGAAACATTGAAGAAATGTTTAATGACTGCCCCAACTCTGGCTCTTCCATATTTCAATAAACCTTTTGTTCTCTACACAGATGCAAGTTTTGTTTGACTAGGAGCTTTGCTCCACCAAAAACAAATTATAAATGATAAATGTTCAGAAGTAGTAATCTGTTATATTTCAAGAACCTTAAGAAAAAGTAAATTGAAATATGGTGCCATCACAATTAGAGTGCTTAGCAGTTGTATGGGCTTTGGAAAAGCTTCATTATTATCTGTATGATCAAAAATTTGAATTAGTTACTGATTTCAGTGCTGTTAAATCACTCTTAAACTTGAAAACACCAAATAGAAATATGTTTTGGCGACAACTTGCTGTTCAAGAATACAGAGGTAGAATGACTATTATTCACAGGGCTGGATATGTTCATTCCAATCTAGATATGTTGTCTAGATTACCTCTTCCAAATGATGTCTCCAATCCAGCTTATGTACCTGAAGATGATACAGTTCATATACATGGTATATATATTGTTGACATGGAAGAGAAACTATTACAATTCATTCTGGATTCATATGAAAAAAAAATTCTGGTTTAAATAAATTGGTTACACTCTTTAATGATCCAATGAATGCTTCTATTCAAGAATTAATAAAAACTCTTCCTCCAAACTACCAAAATGCTTTGAATAAAAGAAAATTTTTGATTGAAGATGGTTATATTTACTACAGGAGAAAATTTACTAATGTCATTTTTATTCCTCCTTCCATGAAAGAAACCATCTTAAAGCTTTGTCATGATGACATATTGGCAGGTCATTTTGATGTTGAGAAAACCATAATCAGAATAAAAAACACTTCTTGGTGGGCTAATATGTCTGAGGACACAAGAAAATATGTTGAATCCTGTGATTCTTGCCAGAAATCAAAGAGATTAACTGGGAAAAGAACTGGATTAATGCAGCATATTGAAGCTCCTGATGCACCATGGCAAATAATTAACATGGATTTGGTCACAGGATTACCCATTGCTGGGAAAGACAGTTATAACTCTTGCTGTGTTATTGTGGATAGATTTACAAAAATGTGTCAATTTATTCCCACTCACAAAGATGTTTCTACTAAGAAGTTAGCCTTCTTGTGGTGGTCTCATATGTTTAATATTGTTGGATTCCCAAAAGCCATCATCTCTGACAGAGACCCTAAATTCACCTCTGAATTTTGGATGTCATTGATGGATATATGTGGCTGTGATTTAAAATTATCTACTGCTCACCATCCCCAAACTGATGGTTTAGCTGAGAGGATGATTCAAACTGTAGAGGATATGATTAGAAGGTATAGTGCCTTTAGTTTGGAATATAAAGATAATGAAAGGTTCATTCATGACTGGGTTACTCTATTTCCAGGTCTTGAATTTGCTTATAATAGCACTGTTCACTCTGTCACTGATAAAAAGCCTTTTGAGCTTTGGCTAAGCTATGTCCCAAATACTCCTTCTAATATTCTCAATAATAGATTACCCAAGTTGGAATTACACCCTGGTGTTAAATCTTTTTTTCAAATGCAGCAACTATGCAGAAAACATGCTCAGAACTGTATTGATAAAGCATGTGAATATGAGAAAAAATAAGGGGATAAATCCCATAAAGAATACACATTTAACAAGGGTGATGAAGTGTTGATATCTACTGTCCATTTTGATTTACAAGGGCAATAACAAATTAAAAGATCCACTTGTAGGTCCATTTGTTGTTAAAAGAATGGTTGGTGATAATGCAGTAGAAGTAGAACTTTTTTCTCCATATGATAGAAAACATCCTGTTTTCCCCATTTCCTTGCTTAAACCTTATACTTCCAACAGTGACTTATTTCCCAAGAGAAGAGGTAGACTTAAGAAAAATCCTCAGGAAGTCACAGACCCTGCAGAAATTGATAAAATTCTAAATGATAGAATGATCACTGATGAAAAGGGTAGTGAATATTTATTGAGATATAAAAATAAATCATCTGAACATGATACATGGAGGATACCTGGAAAAAAAAAAAAAAAATTTCTAACCTTCCTACTCTGTTAAAAAAAGGATAAAAAAGAAAAAAAAAAATCTTAACATGTCTTTTTATTGTTTTTTTTTTTTTTTTTTTTTTAGAGTGAGGGAGTGTCAGCCAGGCTGTCTCAGAAGCCCAGTAAAATGAATAATACTTTATTGGAGGAAATAAAGTGATATATTTTATGTAGTTAAAATACTATTTTATTATATGATAAAATTATATAATCACTTTATTAAAAATTAAGTAAAATGTATATTATATTAATTTTATTATTAAATAATTTATTGATTCACTTACATCCAACATAATATATATTCTATAAATCATGGTGCATTTTTATGTATTTGATATTAATAAATTAATGATCAATTAATTACAAACATATATTATAATTACAATTGTAAAATTGAATTATAATGTAATTAAAATTTAATTAATTAAATTTAGTTATTAAATAAACTTTCTCATATGTTATAATCCATAAATATTGGGTGCTTTTTTGACCCTTAATTGTGTCAGAAAATGTATTAAATAAGTTAAAACACTTACTTTATAAATTAAAATTAAAATTCTTATTTTGAATTAGTCATTCATTAAATTAATTACTTGTGTTCACTTAAATAAGTTATTAATCAAATGAAATAGTTAAAACAAATTACTAATTTCTGTTTTAGGATTGAATTGATGACATAAATGTTTGCGTCAAAATGACATGATTGTATTGGTCAAATTAAAACCATTTTTAAGACTCTTTGTAATGACTGTTTTAGATATATTACTCACATTCTCCCATGTTACAAATTTACTGAGTTACTCACTATTTTAATTAACTGGGTTGGGAATTAAGTATGGGAAAATTAGTTCTTATTTGAGGGTTTAATTATTTGTTTCTTATTTTTCTCTCGATTACCAGGTTTCAATTATGTTCTTTTATTTTCTTGTTTCATTTTGTTATCATTTTATATATACAACTTTGTGGCACTTCAGAGGACCCCTTGCCTATAAAAAGGTCTTGGGTAATCCCCTTCAGCTCCATCACTTATATTACTTTATCATATTTTAAATACTATTATCTAGTTTATTGTTTTGGCGCGTCTGTCCCCTTAACTATTAAATAAGGGGGGGGGTATCAATGTTAGAAATTTGTAATAATAATAATTTATAAGGTATTTCACACCACAAAAAGAAAGCCACAAACTTAAGATTATGTCTCAGTAAAAATGTATTTTAGGGGCACAATAGGACATATTTAAAAAAAAAAAAAAAAAAAAAAAAAAAAAAAAAAAAAAAAAATCATGGTTGATTTGGTGGAAAGAAGAGGTATTTTGAAATGAAAGATGATCAACTTTGATACCCCCTAATAAATATCTAAAGGTTGCTTTAAGAGGGTTTTTAATTATTAGTAATTGATACTGAAGCAGAGAGAAATAAAACACTTACTATTATAATACCTTTACCCACCGTAAATAGTTCTATCAAATCCTTTAAATCATCGTCACCTTTCCTTTAAATCCTTTTCCTCTTTTTCTCTTCTTTTATCGTCAAACTTTTCCTTCTTCTCATTTCTCTTCTTTTTCTCCTTCTCCTTCACCTTCTTCTAGACAAACCGGCCAATACTTTTCCTCAATAAACCCCCCCCCCCTGATCACAAACCATCCATCTATTCATCTATCTATTTATATATATATATATAAACTCCCACAAATCACAAAATCCTTTAAAGCAAAGAGAACCAACTATATGTTCCCTTCCCTCATCTCTTCTACTCTCTCCAGTGTTTTTCCCCCTTTTCACATTCCACCTCCATGTTTTTATAAGTTTCTTGCTCTCCATTAAAGAATAATCCAAATAAAAAAAGAAAAGTGAAAGTGAAAGTGAAAGTGAAAAAAAAAAAACTCTTTGTATATATATATTCATATATATGTATATACATCACTTAAAAAAGAGTGTCTCTATCAAAAGATAACAGCAACGATGACCATAATATATATGATATATATATATATATGTATATGTTTAGGAAAGGAAAGAAGGAATCACCTAATTTTTAATACTCGACAAAGAATAGAGGGAGAAAAAATAACAAGCAGGGCAGGCTCACAGGCTGTATCTGGCTAAAAAAAGCATTCTCTAATTTTTTCTTTCCAAGTGTTACCAAACAAAAAAAAAAAAAAAAAAAAAAAAAAAAAAAAAAAAAAACGATATAGCAACTTCATCTAAATGACTGATATATACAATTTTTTTTTTTTTTTTTGCTTTTTTTGCTTTCAAGTAGAAGAAGCAGCAGCAGCACTAGACTTTCTTCTCGCTTTTTTCTTTTTACTAGTCCCAGCCTTTTTCCTCTTCCCAGCCATAAAAGCATTTAGTTCCTTGTGAGATCTACCAATGGGATCTTCCGGCTTGACTTTATAAATTCTAACGATCCAGTTTTCTGAAGTGAATGCCTCCTCTAATGTATCGAGAGTTGGGCCAACTTGAGGTAACATTTGACCTCTTACTCTATCTTGACCTCTCTGACCACCAAACAACTCGTTGAAACGATAATAACTCTGTATAAAAATTCAAACAATTAAGAAATGATTATGTTGAATTTTTTTTCTTTTCTTTTCAAAAAAAAAAAAAAAAAAAAAAAAAAAAAAAAAAAAAAAAGTCTGCTATAAGCCTCACCATTTTATACATTAAACTGTTTCTCATTGTGGGAGTTGCACCATCATCGACTCTATATTCGCCTTGTGAGGTGAAAAAATCGCCTTCTTTGACTTCATCTGGCCAGACTCCCTCAGCGATCCGAATCATCCACAAAAATTTGTTAATGTCATCACCGGAGAAACCAATCAAGGCGCCAAATATGATGAGAACATAATCAACATCATGTTTTTTTAAAATAGGGTAAGAAACTTCTTCGCGTGAGGACATAGCTTTCCCAACGGTGGCAATACTATAAACAATTTGAATCAGTATTATTGAATCTTAATCATAATAATAATCCAACTCAACTGAGTGTTATTCCAGGTGTTATTATCGACCAAGGTAGTCCTATCCGCCATTCCGGCAATTTGATAACCATAATCCCACCAACTCATGACTTTAGCGTCTGGATCCGTATTTTGCCTTAACCAATAATAAGCTTCACGAAAGTCATCGATAATGTTCATAGATCCATCCTGATTTCTGGAAGCCAGGACAACAGATGGAGAAGAATATGCGGTGGAAGTGACCCAGGTACAATGAAGAACAAAATAAATCAAGAAAAAGGTAAAAAGGGAAACCAATCCGAAACGGGTTTCAAGGCCAAAGATGGCATGCTCAGCGTAACAGACAGAAAAAAGAGAAGAGCTAGATGAATAAGAAGCAGCAGATGAAGGGGTAGAGGATCTAGGCTTGGAAGGAAGAGAAGAATCTCTCTTGGATTTTTTAGATGGAGTAGTAGGATTTGCAGATGAACTGAAAGGGCCGACAGCGGAAGAAGAAGCACTGGATACAGGGGTACGGGAACCTCTACTACCTGAAGAGGATAAAGAATCCATAGCGGAATGGGGTTGAGCTGGATCAAGGTAAAGATCAAATATTGAGGATACAATCATTGCAGCCGAAACGCATACAACAGGTGTGAGGGTTAACATTAATCTGACCATGACACCTGCAAAATAACTTCCAACAACGGCGTAAATGATAACAAAGACGTGCTCATCGCGTAATTCTTTGAAACAAAGAAATACACCGGCAGGGAATAGATAGATCAGCATTTGCAAATCAAAAAAGAAGCTTGTCCAAGACGTGGGCTGATGCTCCGAGACGGAAGCAATGATAGGGATATGAATTTTAGCATAGCCTGTGTCAAAGAGAGAGTAAAATCGACCAGTCCAAGGGGCAATCCAACCCAATTTGGTCAAGAGGATTAAAGAGAGAAAGCCAATTAGAGAAAGAGAACCAATAGCCAATTTTAAGATGACAGCGAATTGCTTGCTGGAGACGTGGCTCCTGACAAATTCAGCAAAAGCGACGAGTTGAAGCAAACCAAAGACGCCTAGAGCCGCCATGTGCTCAGAAGAACGGATAGGCTGAAAGCCTACAAAGGGAACTTGCATACTGGCCAAAGTTCCAGTGACATAAAATGTGGAATAGGCGACGTAGAGACGACTTGTGAAGCGGCCCATCAAGATCAAGACAAGAACATGGAGAGGTAAGATGTTGGTGATGAAGGCATACCCACCCCAAGCAGCAACCATGTAGAAATAAAAGAGAGCAGTAAAAGAGCCATAGAGGGCCGATCCTTCCTTCAATGCTTTGATCCAGAGATAAAAGGTAAACATGAGGATGAAAATAGCGATAGCTTCATTATCATATGAGCCGGCAACGGATCTAGAGATGTATCCGGGAGCGATTCCGATGAAGAGGGCAGCCCAGAGACCGGTTCCTTCGCCAGTTTTTCCGATGGAGTCGGTGATGGCCGCGCCTTTAGAATTTGATTTTTGACCCAATTCACGAGCAAATAGATAGGCAGCATAGGCTGTGAGACCAGAGAAGCCAGGAGCAAGAAGAACGCAAATGTTACGAATATCGATTGGGATCTTAGAAGAAAAAGATAGAGTGTGAGTGAATGAGAGAGAGAGAGAGAAAAGATTAAAAGAAGAAGAGGAAGAAAGACAAGAAAGGGCGAATACATTGAAAGATTTGAAGATATTCCAAATAAGGGCACTGGTAGCCATGAGGCCAGGATAAATAGTGCCTCCTACGACTCTTCCGAGAGGATACCAAGCGGTTTGATCGAACCAATTCCAAAAGGCATAGAAGCCTTGTTCAGTGAGGACTTTTGAAGCGCGAAAGTTGAACCAAGGATCGAACTCATGTATGATGGACTCATGACGGATGACAGCGAAAAGACGAGAAGAGATAGCAGCTCCAGCGATGAGGAATACGATGAGGATGCGGAGGAAGGCGAGGATGAGCCTGGAGGTGTAGGGGGAGAAGTTGATGAGTGGGTAGACGGTGTCGAGGGCCATAATGAATTGGATGCGAGTGATCGAGGGAAGGGTGGGGGAGATGCATATGCATGCCTCCGAGATGAATATGCATGCCTCCGAGATGAATATGCATGCCTCCGAGATGAATATGCATGCCTCCGAGACGAATATGCATGCCACCGAGATGAATATGCATGCCACCGAGACGAATATGCATGCCTCCGAGACGAATATGCATGCCTCCGAGATGCATAGGCGTTCCCTTCATCCCTTCTCCCATGTCCCTCAACGCCCTCCAACTCTCCCTCAACGCCCTTTCCACCGCCAACCAAGCAGTCTGTCATCCATCTCTCTCTCTCTCTCTCTCCACTTCATCTCACTCATCTCCATCAAAATACAGCTAGCTTCCTCCGTAGATCACTTCAATTCCTTCTCTCCCAGTCTCCATCGCTTCAACACTATCCTCCTCAATAAAAGAGTCTGTCCTTTCCATCTCTCTCTCTCTCCCTCTCTCTCCCTCACTCTTCCTTTCAAAGTTCTACGAACTTGTCACAGTCTCCGACATCCTCTCTGCCCAATACCAACTCACTTCAGAAATTGAACCCGAAATCAATAAATTCCTCATCCTTGCCGAACATGGCCTTCTCAACTTACAACACCGTCAAAATACTTTGAGAAATTCTTTGCAACCCGTCTGTTGTCCTCACTTTTTCTCTTTCTCTCTCTCATCATTTTATCTTCTTTCACCCACTCTTTCCCTCTCAACCCCGGCTTTCTCATTTAAAAAACTGCAGCAAATCGATCATCATGCTCAAAATATCAAAAAATCTCAAATCAATCAACAATCCCTCTCTGAATTCCAAGCTCACCTAGAATCTCTTCGACAAACTAAAAAACAACTTCTCGAAGAAATTGATCAATTGGACGCTCAAGTTGAAGAACATCGCTTCATTCATAAATCTACCTCTCGCAAACGTTAATCTTTCTTTTATTCATTGATCCTCTCATACTTAAATATCATTTTACTGACCAATTAACTAACTAACTATAACTAATTTTCTTTATCAAGATGCAATAAATTGAAACCAATTAATCCATCATCCGAACTTTTTTTTTTTTTTTTTTTTTTTTTTGCATGTCGTTAATCAAAACGGAATATCATGACCTCAACATTTTATGATAAAACAAGTAATTGACCATATCATCAAAAAAGTTTAGGAATGAGTAATACAATGTAATTGATATCAATTGTGCGGAATGTAACTACTAAGTAGCTATCTAACTCACTACTGTGAAAAGTTGAAAATAAAAATATGCTGAAGCGGTAGTTTGTGTACGCTTATACACTTAAATGCATACTTATTATCTACAAAAAAAGAAAGATACAACCATGTCTTTTTTTTTTGTAAACAGTTACAAAAAGGAAAAAAATAATAATAAAGATAATACAAGCATGTAGAGTGTGTCTATTCATGGTTTTGTAAAAAGACATGCGGTGTCCATTGAATTATTAATCCTTTTAAAGAAGAATGTTGCCTTTTATTTTTTATTTTTTGATATTTACTTCTTCGACAGCTCTCAAATAACTGTGACTTTATATTGATATAAATTACATCTACTATTTATTCCTGCTAATAAAACCAAGCTTTATTGTCAGGGTTGGTCTAGCGAATGACAAGGAAATCAAGGCTTCCTCAATCAAGCTGACGGATGACGAAGCTTATAAAATGCTAATTTAAACTTACTTCATGTAAGTAATTTATTTACTAGAGGTGCAACTTCAAAATATGGACATATGTACATACACTACGCACCAAGTAAGATATCCTTGATGGGGATATCCAGCGCGAGTTAGGGATATTTTAGGGAGGAACATAAGGTCAGAAAATTAAATCTAAGAAAAGTTAGTGCAAAAAAAAAAAATAAGTGCGAGACACGTAAGTGTAAAAAAAAAAAAAAAATTAAAATTAAATTAAAAATAAAAAAGAAATTTTAAAAAAAATTAAAAAAAAATTAAAAAAAAAAGTGGTGGAAAAAATAAATAAATAAATTAAAAATTAAAAAAAAAAAAATTAAACATTAAAAAAAATTTGTGAAAAATAAAATAAAATAAAATAAAAATAAAATAAAAAAATAAAATAAAATAAATAAACAAATAAAAAAATGAAAAAAAAAAATAAAAAAAAAAAAATTGAAAAAAAAAAATAAAATTGAAGTAAAATAAATAAATAAATAAATAAAATTGAATTTTAAAAAAAAAAAAAATTGATATAAAAAAAAAAAATTTAAAAAATTTAAAAATTTAAAAACAAAGATGTCCATGGTTGCAACATATGTTTCTTACACTTATTTTTCTCGCACATATTTTTCTACCACACATATTTTTCTATCCTTATGTCCCTCCCTAAAATATCCCCAACTCGCGCTGGATATCCCCATCAGAGATATCTCACTTGGTTCTTAGTGATATATATATATATATATATATATATATATTCAAGATTAAAATGAAACAAATGAGATCCTAGAAAATATTTAAGTAAAGATAAAAAAATAAAAAAAATTAGTGATATCCCTTTCGTCCCCCCCCCCCTCAAAAAATAAAAATAAAAATAAAAATAAAAAATAAAAAATAAAAAATAAAAAATAAAAATAAAAATAAAAATAAAAATAAAAATAAAAATAAAAATAAAAATAAAAATAAAAATAAAAATAAAAATAAAAATAAAAATTAAAATAAAAATAAAAATAAAAATAAAAATAAAAATAAAAATAAAAATAAAAATAAAAATAAAAATAAAAATAAAAATAAAAATAAAAATAAAAATAAAAATAAAAATAAAAATAAAAATAAAAATAAAAATAAAAATAAAAATAAAAATAAAAATTAAAATTAAAATAAAAATAAAAATAAAAATAAAAATAAAAATAAAAATAAAAATAAAAATAAAAATAAAAATAAAAATAAAAATAAAAATAAAAATAAAAATAAAAATAAAAATAAAAATAAAAATAAAAATAAAAATAAAAATAAAAATAAAAATAAAAATAAAAATAAAAATAAAAATAAAAATAAAAATTAAAATTAAAATTAAAATTAAAATAAAAATTAAAATAAAAATAAAAATAAAAATAAAAATAAAAATAAAAATAAAAATAAAAATAAAAATAAAAATAAAAATAAAAATAAAAATAAAAATAAAAATAAAAATAAAAATTAAAATTAAAATTAAAATAAAAATTAAAATAAAAATAAAAATAAAAATAAAAATAAAAATAAAAATAAAAATAAAAATAAAAATAAAAATAAAAATAAAAATAAAAATAAAAATAAAAATAAAAATAAAAATAAAAATAAAAATAAAAATAAAAATAAAAATAAAAATAAAAATAAAAATAAAAATAAAAATAAAAATAAAAATAAAAATAAAAATAAAAATAAAAATAAAAATAAAAATAAAAATAAAAATAAAAATAAAAATAAAAATAAAAATAAAAATAAAAATAAAAATAAAAATAAAAATAAAAATAAAAATAAAAATAAAAATAAAAATAAAAATAAAAATAAAAATAAAAATAAAAATAAAAATAAAAATAAAAATAAAAATAAAAATATAAATATAAATATAAATATAAATATAAATATAAATATAAATATAAATATAAATACAAATATAAAATATAAAATATAAAATATAAAATATAAAATATAAAATATAAAATATAAAATATAAAATATAAAATATAAAATATAAAATATAAAATATAAAATATAAAATATAAAATATAAAATATAAAATATAAAATATAAAATATAAAATATAAAATATAAAATATAAAATATAAAATATAAAATATAAAATATAAAATATAAAATATAAAATATAAAATATAAAATATAAAATATAAAATATAAAATATAAAATAAATATAAATAAATAAAATAAAAAGCCTCTCCAAGAGTCTGTACATGCTCAATTCCGACTAACTATGGTATCAATTTCAAGAGATTCCATTATAAAATACTAAAGATTTGAAAAAGGTAGTAGGAGAAAAGATTAAATGGTAAATAAACCCAATCCAGTTGCTTCAATATTTTTAACCCCAAGGAAAATATTAAAAGAGTAAAAAGGGTCCAATTATAAACTGTATTGTATGAAGAGGGAGAAGATGGTATTTTTGGAGAATCACACATGTCTTATTATTTCTCATCATATGTTTTTATGTACAAGTTTGCTGCAGTGTCATTGAGTACATAGAAAATCCAACCCAAATGCATCAATTCTTTTCAAGCTCTAAGGAAAGTACTCCCCTTGTCACAATACATTGAATAATGTTTTTCCACTCAAGGCAGTATTCTAATATCACTTAAATTGTACAAAACAAATTTCCCACTCCAGGAACACTGGGATTAAAATTAGTATTCTGAGAGCATCCCCAGCTGTTTCAGAAAATAGTCAGTAGCTATATGCATTTTACTGGCACCATTTGTTACTTAATTGAAATATTCATCAGCAGTATTCAAATTTATTTATTAAACACACGTTAAAAATATTCATCAATTAGGGGGTATCAATGTTCAGGGATCCACAATTAAATTAATTGCGGATAAAAAACTTTATACCCCAGTTATCTTCTGCAATTATTTTTGCTAACAATTGGGTTATTAGACACTTTACGTGTCAATGTTCACCTCTTATCTGACATTTTTCTACCCAATTTTTCATAACCACATCTTGGACAACTTTCTATCATAGCCACATGTTGCACAACATTCTGCCATATCCACATCTTGAACTACTCTCTGGATATGCCTTCTACCTTGCTGTGCACTCCCATTCCCATCCCATCCTGTTCATTCTATCTGCTCAGAATTTCTCCCAATTTCATGTATTTGATTTTGCTCCTTTTCATCTCACTCTCTCATCTGCTTGTTCCTGCTCCTTTTCATCTTGCTATCTCATCTGCTTGTTTCTTCTCCTTTTCATCTTAAATTATCTTAACATGCCTCATTGTCATAGATCTTCTCAAAGGCAGCCATCACCCAGTTGTTCTTCAAATCCCACTACTCCCTCTTTCCCCCACTCTGCTGAGAAGTCCAAAACCATTCAACTAAAAAAAGATGATCATCTCATTCTTATCAACTGGATAAAAACTAAATCTAACTATGATTCTGGTTTTGGTACTGAGTATGCAACTAAAGTAGGATGGCCCCCTGCATCAAAAGTTAATTTTTATCTTCTAATGGCAAATGAATTACGGAATAAGAATAAGGGAAGGATAGATCTTTTACCAAAACAGATTTCTGCACACTTTAAGCATTATCAAGCCAAGTACAAGAAGGAAAATACTCTTTCATCTTCTATTGGTTTTGGTATTACTGACCTTGATATCAGAAAGGGCATCAAATTCATAGATGATAAACTAAATTCTTTATGTCCTTACTTTAAAGATATGGATGTTATTTTTGGAGAGTGAGCTGATGTTAATCCTGAAAACATGTTTGATGGAGAAGATCCTATCTCCAAACATGATTTTGAAACAAATCTTTTCGCATCCTCTTCCTCCACTCAAGCCTCCCCTTTTTTAAATTCAAAAAATCTAGATATACTTTCCACAGATCCTTATGGTGATTTAAACCAACCCAATTTAACTCAGGTATGTTTTTTTCTTCTATCTTACCAATTATTTTTTTTATTTACTTATCTTTTCTTATCTCTAAAAAGGATGACAAAGAAACCCAGGACCCACCATCATCTGATTCTGAAGCTAGTTACAATGATGAGGAGGACATTAATTTACCAAATACATCCAAAAAAAGTAAAGGGCTTCAAATTGTCCAAATTTCCACTCCCAAAGAAGAGGAAAAAGTGATACTTCATCACAAACCTCTTTTTCTTCTATGGAAGAATTTTTAGAGAAATTTGGTGCTGGTATGTAATACCATACCTCTTAATACTTTACTCTGCTTTTCTTCTACTTTATGTTAATATTTCTTATCACTCTAGAACAAGTTGAAATTGCTAAAGAGACTCTAAAATTTGAAAAGAAAAAATATGAGCTCTCTTTAAGAAGGGATGACAGAGAAAACAATTTGGAAGAGAGGAAGTACAAGCTCTCTTTACAGAAGGATGATTGGGCCCAAGACTTGGAGGAGAAGAAGTTTGAGTTAACTCTAAGTATTGAAAAATCAAAAAAGAGGAAAAAACGCTTGAGCATCAAAACTTAATGGAACAGATGAAGTATAAGCATCATCTAAAAGAAAATTCCAAAAAGAATGATTTCTTGATAGAATGTGTTAAAGCCAATAAAACTGTTGATGAATTTTTTTTTATAAATAATTTGTTTTAGTTCCTTCACACTTCAACTGTTCATATTTATTTGTACATAAAATTTTACAAAAATTTCCTGTATGTCTGTACTCTATCCATCTTTAGTTGAATTTTTGTATTTTAATGTTAACAATTCTTTTTTAAATAAAATTTTCAAGTCTCATTTGAAAATTTGATGATCCCCCCCTGCTTTTTATTGAAGTAAGGGTTGGTTATCACCAAAAGTCTTTCAGGTGAAGAATTTTGAATGTCTTATGAAAATTTTGCAAATCTCCCCCCTGCTTGTAGTTAGGGATGGGTATCACCAAAATTTCAAGAAAATTTTTTTAAATCTGATATGAAATTTTTGCAATACCCCCCCCCCCTGCATTTTATTGAAGTAAGGGTTGGGTTTCACCAAAATATTTAAAAGTCAAAAATTTTACATGTTACATTTGAAAATTTGGCAATAACCCCCCTACATTTTATTGAAGCTAGGGGTTGGTATTGCCTAAATTTTTACAAGTCTTCAATTTTGAATGTCAGATTTGAAAATTTGGCAATACCCCCCATGCATTTTATTGAAGTAAGGGGTGGAAGTCATCTAAATTTAATATAATTACATAAATTATTAAAAAAATATCTAATATATATCAATTTCCCTAGTTTAAAGTAATGACAATTCCTCAAGCCAAAATGCAGATCAAGTCTAAAAACTAAGTTTGGGACTTTCCACAGGTATAAGCTAGAGGAACCCCATGAAACAAATAAATATGATCATGATTACCTGTTATACAACCAAAGGTCATTGGCTCATCACATTACTTGAGCAAATTGATATATAAAAAATATTTATTAAAAATTTATGAAAAAATATTAAATTTTTGATGACACCACTAATCCACATACTTTTTAGATCTAGATAAAGTTTTTTTAAATCTGTTGACTTTACCTTCTTTTTTTACCTTGTTGATTCTTTGAATCAACTTTTGACTAATTTGGAAAGAACATCCAAAATGAGTAAGCTCTTGACAAGATTCCAAACCAGGTGGGGCTTTGGTTGTTTGGTGATGATCCTGAGAAGAGTTCCAAATTGTTTTGATCACACCATTTCCCAAACCAAAATAAATGATGCACTTGTGGTCTGAAAAATATAAACCATGTCCTTTGATTTTAGCTGGAAATGGTATTGGTTGGCCAGTTATCAGATTGATATATGAGAATATTCCAAAAATAAGAAAATTGGTGTCATTCCTATTGATGTGAATCTCATTGTGGAATTCTGAATGAGTAATAATAAAATTTGAAAATAAAATATATTTGTTGCTAATTTCTTCCCATTTTATTTCACACCAATTTGGTATTCCAAATGTTGTAGAAACTTCATTATCATTTTTGAATGCTTTATTGCAGAGTTTTTTAAGATGAAGAGCAAGAAAAGTATTAAAAGATGGTAAGGTGTCCCATAAGCAAAAATCTTCATCTTTTTTGGCTTTAGATAAATTTTTAATTAAAGAATAGATGCTTATGGAAATTAAATGAGTGACATAATTTTATGAATGAAAATATATTATTAGACATACCAAGACAATAGCCTTTAACAAATCCTGGTCTCCAACAAAATCCAATCATAATACCACCCAACAAATTTGTATTCCTTATTGGTAAACAAACCAAAGCCATTTGATATAGAGTTATGATTAGATTGGATATTTGGTTAAAAGATTCATCTTTTGAACCATTAAAAGAATGATTTTCATAAATAAATTGAGTTTTAAAAGAATTACTGATAACAGCTTTGATTTCATTGTCTCCTGATTTGGTTAAGTATTTTAAATCTTCTGGTAACTCTATTGGATAAGATTTTTTTTCAATCCAATTTATTTTTGTAGTACACACTATTTGATATATGGCCAAATAAGCAATTCCAATGAATTTTCTTTTTCAATTTTCTTTTATTCTGCTGACTTCAATCATCATTATTTTTTTTGATATTTTGGATGATGATTGAAATGAAGTTGAATTTTAAAATGATGATAAAGATGATAAAGAGGATGATGAAAGAGAAGTAAGAGGTGATTCTGACAAAATTGACATTATTTTCTCTGAACAAAAAAAATTTGTGTCAAAAACCAAAAAAATATAACTCACAAAATTTAGTTTGTTTATTTAACCTTAAAGTATCTTCAGCTAAAAGGACTATTGATTCAGATAAACCTAACCCTAATTCTGACTCTACTTTTCAAGTTTTCACAAAAACTTTAACAGTGGTGATGAGAAGTCCAAAAAGAGGGAGAAAAAAGCCTAGATAATAATCAGATAAGAGTTTCAGAATCCTTATCCTCTAATTATGCAATATAAAAATGTGAAATAAGATAAGTGAAATTTGGAAAAAAAAGGCTCAACTTCAAAGGTCAAAATCTCAGCAACCACTGAACCTAATTCAAACCTGTTTGTGTGAAATGAGAGATAGGCTTTATTAGAATCTTCAGTTAAAGGACATGTGATTTAAATAAACCTAACACTAATTTGTTACATAAAAAAATGAAATAAAAATTTAAATTGGGAAAATAAGGATCAACGTTAACGGTCAATATCTCAGCAGCCACTCAACCAAGTTCAAATCTGTTTGTGGGAAATGAAAGTTAGCCTTCAGTAGAATTTTCAGTAAAAAGAAGATTAGATTTGAATAAACCAAATCCTAATTCCAAGTCTGATTTTCAAAATTTTATAAAAACTTGAAAAGTGGTTATGAAGATGAGAACAAAAGGAGTTTAATAAGTTCACTGTTATCCAGATAAGAGTCATACATATATTTAAGTATGAAATTTTCATAAAAGGAATGAGATATCATATAGGCATGAAAAAAAGTAGATGAAGCTTACCTTGATTGAAAAGTAGGAAAAATAGAGTGAGAAAGATTGATGTTGGAATTGTAGGGAAATTGAATATGGAGTAAGTGAAATGCATAAAGAATGAGAAATGTATGTGTTTTAATGAAATGGAGCCAATAAGAAGTGAAATAGGGGAAAGGGGGGATAATGACCATGCCAAGGAGGTATGAAGAGTAGGGTGATGGAGCTAAAAAATAAAGTAAAGAGGGAGAGAAAAAAAAAGGTTAATTTTAATATTGAAATCAAAAATAACCACTTACAAAAAAAATTTAGATACAAAAAATAAAAAAAAACAAAAAAAAAAACAAAAAAAATATAATTAGTAATCAAAAAAATCAAAAAAAGAATAAAATTACTTACCTGGAGAGATGAGATGACAAAATAAATGAAAACAAATTGTTTGAGGTATTTTGGAGGAGAAGAGGAAAAGGATATGAGGGATGAATGAAAAAAAAGAAACAGTGAAAAATTATGCAATTTTAGAAAATATGTGATGTCATGTTGAGCTGGTGAAAGAAAACCAATGAGCCATCCAAACAAGAGATATTCACCATAAATTCCAAGAAAAAATGAATATGCAACAAAAAAAATACCAATCCAAGTGAATAAAGTATACAAATGTGACATTTGGAGAGTATGAAAACAAAAAATTAAAAGGGTTGTGTGCTAAAATGGTGGAGGGTGATTGGCATAATGACAGAGCATATTCCAGCTGAATGAATGTATTGTGATTCAAGGGATGGGAGAGCCGGCACTGGTTCAGGATCCTCTTCTTCATAAAGATCATTCCACTCATCTTTTAAATCAGCTAGGATATTGTGGAGTATAAAACAAGTCATTATCCAATGATTTGCAGTTTTGATTTCCATTTTTTTTTTGAAATTGGATTCTGAGTTCCTGGAGATTTGAAAATCTTCCCTTTAAAATCCCAACAGCATGTTCAATCCATACTCTTTATTGGGAAAGGTGATAATTAAAGGTGGTTTTGGGTTCATTTTCTAAGGTGGCACCACAGAAAGCAGGTATAATGTACTTTCCACTTGCATATGCTGAGTCTGAAAGGAGGTACTGAGATTTGTCAAAGTATGAGTCTGGGTTTTGAGAAATCCTCATTCTTTGGAAGACAGAAGAGTCATGACATGATCCAAGGCATCTACTGTGAAAAGCAATAAATTTTTTATTTACATCACATAAAAGTTGAACAGCAATAGAGTATCTAGAAAGAAAATAAAAAGTTAGTTCATGAATGATGAGAGATTCGAGAAGATTTTGAATAAACCTTTTTTTGTGATAAAAATAATGGTTCCCATCATGAGCAGGCTTTTGACTCAAAGTTATAGTTGTGCCATTAACAAAACCTAAACAGCCAGGGAAACCTTCCGCTTGAATTACCTAAGAGGATTCAAGTTGCTGTTCTGGAGTTGGCCAAGCAAGTGTTTGAGACTTGAGGGAAAGGATAGCTATCATACAGTGCTTGGTGTATAATATCACTGTGACATATCCTATGTTAAATAGATTATCCAAACATCTTACAGAAGCGCCATTTCCATTTGAGCCAAACAGACATAGTGTGACAGCTAGTTGAATGGCAGGATTACACTGTTTGTTATGGGAGTTGTTATGAAAGATAGGATGATCAGAGATGATTTGATAAAGCTTGAAGAAAGAATTGGGAGAAGTTCTAAATAGTTGAGTGAAGTTTAGTTGAGGAATGTTGAGAATGGAGTGGGGATCATATTGGGGATCATGATAAAGATTTGGCCCCCTGGAAATGAGGTAACACTTTTTGGAAAGAAAACACAAATAGTCTAAAGCATCTTCCAAATCAGAGTCAGATTTATAGTAGAGAACTAAAAATAAAGTGATAGAATTCATAGTGGAGTGAATTAGCTGTCTAGTAGAGAGGTGCTTCATTGTTGTTGGTAGTATAGGTTGTCAGTAGAAGGTTTAGGTAATGAGTGGGAAGTGGGAATTCACTGTCAAATGTGCAGTTGGGGTGTGTAGATAGAAAAAAAACTTAAGTTTTCACCACAAAAATTAAGGAGCATAGAGTGAGGAGAGACTTAAGGATGGCATCAGAAATTATAAGTCATGTGACTTTCTTAAAAATCCATCATGGATGTGATGAGTTTGGGATCAGGAATTAGGAATGGAAATTTGGGTATAAGAGGCGAGATAATGCATTATCGTGGATTCCTTATCCACTAGCCCCAGGGCTAGTGGATAAGAATCTTCCGCAATTAATAATGTCTGATCCCTGGAAAAAACATTTCTGATCCCTAATTGCGGATCCCTGAACATTGATACCCCCTATTGTGTAACACATTCATTTCACACTTCAACTCATACACACACATCCCCAATAACATGGCACAAGAATTCATGCACATTATAGATGAACTACAATCTATTGAGGAAGAAGAAATAATATTTAGAGTACTTTTATATTCAATGAATTCAAGTAATAAAGACCACAAAAAAAATTTATTAATTTCAATTGCATTGATGGACATCACCAGCTTATGAAAGATTACTTTAATACTAATGGTACCTACAGCTCATCTATGTTTAAACACTGTTTTTGAATTGGTAAAACTCTACTTCTTAAAATTTCTAATGATCTAAATCAACATAAATGTGTATTGGATACAGAGGACTATAAGTTAAAAAAATGTCTTGTATCCAATCTTTGACTAAATTTAATTTATGACAGGATTGTTGCCGCCAAGCTGATTTTTTTCCTGAGCAAAAAATCACCTCTGTTATGTTTCAACTTACCTATGGAATCACTACATATGCAACAGATGAATATGTCCAAATTGGAGAAAGTGCCTCCCTAGAATGTCTAAAACACTTCATCAAGGACATCATCACATTGTATAAGCCATAATACTTACATGAACCCAACACCAATGAGAAGAAATTAATTCTTAAGGGGTATGAGAATCATTGTTTTCCTGGGTGCCTTGGGGCAATAGACAGTATGCACTGGGAGTGGAAAAATTGTCCTGATGCATGGGCAGGTCAATTCCAGGGAAAAGAACACACCCCTACAATTATTTTAGAATCAGTTGCCTCACAAAGCCTGCATTTTTGGCACTGCTTTTTTGGTAGTCCTGGAGCTCTAAACAATATTAATGTACTTCATTGAAGTCACTTATTTGACAAATTGATCACAGAAACTCAAGATGAGGTGCATTTTATAATTAACAGACAGAAATATACTAGACCATATTATCTAGCTGATGGTATCTATCCACCTTGGTCAACCCTTGTAAAAACAATTAAAAACCCTCAGGACAAAGCCGGTCAGTATTACGCAAAAAAAAACAAGAAGCAGCTTGAAAGGATATTAAACGTGGGTTTGGTGTTCTTCAAGCTTGTTGGGGGATTATCAAACAGCCTTGTCATTTTTGGAATATAGAGGATGTCAACAACTTGATGATTTACTGTATTATTCTTCATAATATGGCCATTGAAGACATTTCACCTTCTGACCCTTACCTGATTAACATCCAGATTTTTTGTAAAGTAATTTCAAACCACCAGGACCCACAGCTAATTAACAGTTTAACAAGTTATATTTAACAAAACAAGCTTTTACATGATTCACCAATCCATTTTCAATTGCGTGAAGATCTAAAGGCCTACAACTGAGAAAATAAAAGAAGAAATTAAAAAGTAAGTTAATCATTTAAATTCCCCAAAAAAATATTGTTCACTTACAATTATAAAGCAAAAAACAGATTGGTTGCCAAAAAAAATCACCCATTATACCTTGATTTATTTAATTTATTTATTTAATATACATTAATTATTATAAATATAACATTATATAATTAACAAATATTATTATTGAATAACTACTTATTACCTTTTGATATTTAGAGAAAATGATATACAGATCAGTTTGAGTGGCTATATTATAGGGAAAATTGGGTTATATAATAGATGATACATTTCAAAGTTAGTGGGACCCAAAAATTGGGAGAAAGGCTTGCCTTATATATGCCTTGGAATGCCTGATCAGTGAGAAAAGATATTGTTCTTGAGGCATTATTCCCTCACCCAAATAATTAGGAGGTGTCTCCTAAACTAGCAATGTGAAAATAATAATAAAAAATTAAAATTTAGCAAGAAAAAAAATTAATTGAATAATGAAAAAAAAAATTAGTGAAATAAAAAAATTAATTAAGATCTGAAAAAAAAAACACTATTTGTAAATCCAAAAAAAATGAGAAAGGAGCGATAAAAACAAAGAAAGAAAAGATAAGGAGCAGGAAAAAAAATTCAAAGTGAGCCAAAAAAAATAGGAGGAGTTGAGATTTGAAAATCCTTCTCCTCCAATATGAAAATCCAAAATAATAAAAATAAAGGCAAGCCAGAAAAATACAGGGAGGAAGGATTTGAAAATCCTACCCCTCCAATATGAAAATCCAAAAAAATAAAAAATAGGCAAGCAAAAAAAATAGGGGGAGGAAGGATTATTTTTCATCTTTCTTATTTTTTTTCTCTTTTTTTTTTTTTTTTTTTTTTTTTTGGGTTTTCATATTGGAGGAGTAAGATTCTCAAATCCTTCTTCCCCCTATTTTTTTGGCTCACCTTTTTTATTATTATTTTGGATTTTCATATTGGAGGAAAAGGATTTTCAAATCCTTCCTCCCCCTATTTTTTTGGCTTGCTTTGATTTTTTTTTCCTGCTCCTTATCTTTTCTTTCTTTGTTTTTATTTCTCCTCTCTCATTTTTTGGATTTAAAAATAGTGTTTTTTTTCAGATCTTTATTAATTTTTTTATTTCACTAATTTTTTTTTTCATTATTCAATTAATTGTTTTTCTCACTAACTTTTAATTTTTTATTATTATTTTTACATTTCTAGTTTAGGAGGCACCTCCTAATTATTTGGTTGAGGGAATAATGCCTTAAGAGCAATATCTTTTCTTGCTTATCAGACATTCCAGGGCATATATAAGGTGAGCCATTCTCCCAGTTTTTTGGTCACATTAACTTTGAAATGTATCATCTATTATATAACCCAATTTTCCCTATACTACAGCCCCTCATACAGATCCGTATATCATTTTCTCTAAATATAAAAAGATAATAAGTAGTTAGTCAATAACAATATTTGTTAATTATATAATGTTATATTTATAATAATTAATGTATATTAAATAAAAAGATTTATAATTTTCATCTTTCAATATTAAGGGTTTATTAAGTGTTATTTCTTACAAATTGTATCATCTATTATCATATCCCATTCTCCCTATAGCTCCTCAAACTGATCCACATATCATTGTCTCTCAATATTAAAACGTGATAGGTAGTTACTGGCCAAATAATTTATACTTAAAATATCATTATCTAGTTACTAAGTTTTAAATTTGCCTCAAAACTGTTAATCACATATCCATCTTTTCATTAAATCAGCCTTCATCTTTTTTAAAACAGCTAAATCACCAGGGGCTTCACAATCCTTTTCTTTCAATATAAGTAACTTCATATCATTTGATCTCATATAATTATCAAGTTTATTTTTCTCTATCAAGATTCTTTCCTTGGTAAGATGATTTGTTTTTTCTAATAAACTGTTTGTGTTGTCCATGGTTGAGGCACATCTTTCAGCAAGATTACTGTATTTTTCTGCCAATAGAGACTTTGAATCTACTGAGGTGCTTTCACTTAATCGTTGTCTTTTAGCAGCATTTATTCCAATGGGACGTGTAGAATGAGAAAAAGATGGGGAAGGACTATCAGGTTCACTTCTCAGGTCCTTAACTCCATTTGTATGGGTAGAGGTGAGATTGACTGAGTTAGTAGCAGTGGGTTTGGTGGTATTGAGTTTCCACTTTGGTGCGTATCTCAATTTTTCCCATGCAACTAGACATTCAAAAGAAGTTTTGTTCTGATCATGAAAAACTGAGAGTGCTGTTCTTAACCAGTCGCTTGGGGAAGAGCCACTAGGCGGATTTCACTCAATTGAATTGTATATTGCACTAAACTTAAGAGTTGCTGTGTTTACTGCTTGCCATCTAGAGTAGAATGTTAGAAATAAATTAAATTAGTTTAATTTATATTTTTTTTGTAAATACAAACAATTCACTGAATTCGAATCTGTTCCCAATCACGGTAGTGTAGTTTTCTGAATTGATTAAAGTGTGCTTCTATCTTTTTGTAAAATGTCTCTCCAGCTTGGTATGTGGAGCACTCGGGTTGCTCACTGATGCTTATCCATGACAAAGCAAGTTGTTCTTCTTCTTGGGGGTGCCAATCAGGAGACCTTTTCTTCTTAGATTCAGTCAACATAAAAAACTTTTTATTTATCTATTATAGTTCAGAAGGTATGGCTGAAGTGTGTAATACAAATATAAGTAGTAATTTAATGAATAGTAGTGGCTATTGTTGTGCGAAGTGAGGGTGAAAAAACGGATAAGTAATTAATGAGGCGCGTCTGGCTTCAGTAGATAATGGTTGAGTCAAAAAAAGTGGCGCAAGGTTTTGGCAATTGCAGAAGCTACTCAAGCAACTTTGCTCATTTGATTATATGACTACAGAATAAATTAGTTACTAGAGTCTAATTGAGCAACGATTGGGGAATAAGTCGGTAAAATATGCATACCAAACCACTTTACCGACACGGCTGGGGATGCCCTGAGTGCTTCAATTTATTGTCTTTAAGGATGAGTTATAATTAAGTCATAATTTTGAGCACTACGTAAGTTAAGTATTTTATAAGGGAAAAATATGGTAGAAGTATCAGTGTCTTCGTCCGGAGTGAACCCATGAATATGTATTACTTACCTATGGTAGCAGCATCAGTGTCTTCGTCCGGAGTGAACCAGAGTTAACACGTCTGCTGCTCCATAGGTTTATATATGTTAACTATGTACATAAACACATAAGCACTAAGTATTATCCCTTATGTATATAACAAAAAATCTTCTAGGTTTTTTGTCCTCATACTTATCACCTGGCTGACATTTATGGTCACTAAAAGAGAGAGAGAGAGAGAGAGAGAGAGAGAGAGAGAGAGAGAAACTATAGTGCACTGAATTTTTACCTCAAAGGTTTCTTCAACATATATGTATATATACACAAGATATGGAAACATTGAAAAAAAAAAAAATTGAAATGAGAAGAACATGGCAATCATTATAAGACAGACAAGCTTGTATTTTTAAATATTTGACAACATTCCAGTCCATTTTAAAATCACCTCTTCTTCTGCCTTTTCATATATTGTCTTCGAGAGCATGTAACTAAAATAAGTCATTCATGATTAATCAATCAATCTATGAAAAAAAAAAAAAAAATTAAAGAAAAAAAAATTAAAAATGTAAAACTTCCGTACCATCATTTCCACATAAGCTGTGGCTTGCCGATTTCGTTGGTGACTCACCGGTACCATGAATTGGAGACTTAGGAAACCGGAACGGTCGGTTCTTAGTGACTAATATGTCAATGTAATGTAAGGGTTATCAATGATCACTTGATTGAGCTTTCATGTTCATCTTCATTACTCAGATTATATTAATCAGATCCTCAACTCAACTGCTTTGGTTCCAAGTTCCAATGCTTTACGAATTTTTAACAAATTATGGATCTTATAACTATGAAACATCAAATAAATTAAAGAATTGTCAGTTTCTGATCTATCATCAGTTAAAAAAAAAAAAAATTAAACTCACGAGTTTTTCACTACCATTTCACATCCATCTTCAAATTGTTCTTCACAAAAATCGATTTCATCGAGAACTCCAGAATCATTGGGTAACTCGATTTTTGAGCTACTCAATAGTACCCCTTCAGCCTCTAATTTAAAACTTTGAGGTGTAAAAGTGAGTGTGATTCGCTCTAATGTTTTATCATCAAATTGTAACATAGCTGAGCGCAGGATATCACACTAGTCATCCAGTGTTAGATCAAGTTGATATGAGCATTGGTACAATATTATATACAATCATCTTTTTTTTCTTTTTCTTTTTTGAATTTGAATTACACTTACTTTAGTAATGACTCGAACTAATCTTTCGTTTTCCTCAAAATAATTGTTTCTCATTTCCGACGGATCGTAGGTTGTTAATTCACATCGTGTGACTACTCCATGATCCTCAATACTACAATAACAGTAAGTTACTATAGCGCTTCGCCAATTGAAAAAGTTTAGAAGAGAGGGATGAATATTAATTACATGAGCATTAGGGGATTGCCGAGACCTAAATAACTGATTCGAATCCCACTCAGATGAGGTCCTTCACTTTTTCCACGGCCTCTGTGTTTGATTTTGATCTCCCCATCTTCGTCACCTTTTCCATCTTTATCATTGGCTTTCAGCTTTGATGCGGTACCAAAAATGTTAAGACAATCTAAGAATGAGGTCAATGAGACTTCAAATGTGTATCCTCCTTCTCCTTCTTCTTCGTCTTCTTGCACCTCTTGGTCTTGTTCTTCTGTCATAGGGCTTGTTGCATGATCTTTTTGCTTTTTATTTTGAGCAATCGGGTCATCATATTCCCATTCTTCAAAGATTTCTTTTTGTAAATATGCGTGGGCTAAAACATAAAGCCAAGAAATTAACATTCGAATTAATATTAATATCAGCCATTCATTTACTCATCGGTTTTTTTTATGGATTGGGTTTTTTGATAAGATGATCAAGCAATCAAAATAAAGAAAAGATGGTAGATGAAAGAGACCTTGTAAGCTTCCAGAACCGATTTCGACGTGAAAATGTAATCCTACTTGTGTGATTTCTACGTTCATCCGTCCTGAAAAGTTTAACGTCATAATCAGATTTGAAATCGATCGAAGATCGGAAGTATAACATGTTAAGACCTGCAAAATTTCATTTACATGGTTATTATTGTGATCATTATGTGATTTTTTTTATGATGATGATCATGGTGCTGCTGATGGTCGCAGAAGGTGAAATCACCATGGAATGAATAGAACATTTGGATTAATATGAAATATGCAATCAAAACAAGATTGCATAAATCTTTCCATTTTCAAAGAAATAATAAAATAAAAGTGAAAATATTAAAAATTTAAAATGTTAAATGTTAAATGTTAATAACGGTAAAGTGAAATGTTAATATGGATATGAAAACAATAAATAAATCAAATGTTGAAGTATGAAAAAGTCAAGGAAACACTAACGGGTGACGGTCGCGCTTCCGAATTGATCATTTTGAAGATTACCAATCAGGTGGTGGTATTAATGTTGCCTAAGGGATGAGGAAGGGGCAAAGTTCTAGAGCTCAAAGCAACAATTAAAAAGTGAGTAGGGATAACTATAAATTCAAGGATATGTGAGAGTAAGAAAATGAGGTAAAACATTTCATATAGGTAAATTTAAAAATATTAGGCATTTAAATTTATGATTATATTAATTAATCATTCCTCTGAAACAAAATCCGAGTTAGTATATCGGCTAGTATGACCGCCTTTCACGCGGTAGAGACGGGTTCGATTCCCGTACTCGGAGAGCTTACTTTTTCTTCCATAACACACTTAGCCTGTACAGTAGGTACATTTTCTCTGCCATTTTTAATAGGGGGTACCAAAGTTAGAAATCTTCCATTTCAAAATATCTCTTTTTTCCACCAAATCAACCATGATTATTTTTTAAGGTATGTCATCTTGTGCCCCCAAAACATCTTTTTACTGAGAATTAATGTCATGCTTGTGGCTTTCTTTTTGTGCTGTGAAATACCTTTTAAATAATTACAAATTTCTAACTTTGATACCCCCTAATGCATTCATCCTTCAACCTACCAATACCTCATCAGGTTCTCACGCGCCATTCCTCACCTCAAGGATATCAAAATTTTCTTTTCTGATTTTCTCTATAATTTGGGATCTCTCAAGGTATTTTGTTAAGACTCTCTGCTGATTTATATGCAGAAAAACTTCACTTTAAGGTTTTTGTTTTTATTTTCTTTTTTATATCATGGGCACTTCAAGAGCTGATACAAAAAAAATCAGATAAGATGTGGACCATGGTAGTTGAAATGGTCAGGAGAGACACCAGATCTGCCGCTGTTGTCTGTGAATTGGGCCTCCCTGATTATACTGTCTGCACCATCATGTCTTGATGGGATGAGAATGGGTGAGTTGAAAGTCTTCCATGCCCCAGTCATCCAAAAAAAAAAAAAAAAAAAAAAAAAAAAAAAAAGAGTGGATGTGATTTATGCCAACTCAATCTTCTCATTTGCTACAAATGCAAAGTAAAGGATGTTGAACATTGTCCACTCCCTTGTAAGAAAATGCTTTTCTGCTCTGTTAAAAATCTTGCTCATGATTTGGGCTTTAACTCTTGAGTTTCCATGAAAAAACCTTTCATTAACAAGGTCCATTGCCAGAGATATTTGGTGTCTTGGTGGTTTGAAACATGTCATCTGGTCAGATGAGTCTACTTTTGAGGTGGGTAAAAGCTATCAAGTGCAAAGCTTGTATGGTAAAGAAATAATGAACAAAATCTTCTTGAATGTCTGCAGGCTACTTTGAAGTGTGACCAATCAAGCGTCAACGTTTGGGGTGCTTTTCATAGAGAGAAGAAAGTACCTCTTGTCATTTTACCAACGAGCACATGAGTAATGGAAAATATATTTATCATGAATTTCAATATAGAGCATCTCATCCCTTATCTTCAAAAAATGATCTTCACCACTGTCTTATCTTCTTTGAAGATAATGCAACTATTTACTTTTCTAAAACTGTTTAATCACCTCACAAAAGCTTCAACACCACAGAGATTATGGAATGGCCTGCCCTATCCTCTGACATCAATCCAATCAAGCAACTTTAAAAGATTCTAAGGATCTGTTTCAATCACCAGGAATGAATAGAGGGGGACTATCATGCAGGTCTATACCCAAATTAAGTCAGTAGGGGTATGGACTTGCATGCAAATTTCTCCCAACATTTTTTCTGGGTGAATGAAGCAGTTACACTTGGAAATCAAAATGGAATATAGATTAGTTTGACTACAGTTTGGGAAGACTTCCCAAGTTCTATCCTCAATAATTATTTTCAAGAAAATGTCCAAAAAAACCAAGGCCATTGTTGATGCAAATTGTGGTTCCACCAAGTGGTAACCATGTAAAAAAAATCTTCAATTTTTTTCCATTATTGTGTGAAAAGTATGATTCTAGATAGTTCTTATTGATGTTTATCTTTCATTCTATGTCAGTCTCATCATTTTTAGATGTTTTGTTTCAATTTTTTGTTCATGCTTTTTGTCAAAATTACATATTAATAAAATAAAAAAACGGTTGAAACTATGGTTTTGTTATGATGATAAATATAAGTTAAAGGATTTGAGGAGTCAAATTGTGTGTTGCTGAATTATTTAAAAAAAATACCATTTGTGATTTTTATATGGCAAAATAAAATAATGATAATTTTCTTTTACCCACTATACTATTGTCACTGGAGCATGGGAGCCCTAAAACCTCAATTATTACTTATTTTTTGCTATAATATCTATATATATAAAAGAACTGGTGCCCTAACTTCCCAAAACTTAGAATATTTGGCCACTAACCTAACTTCCCCCCAACTGCCCTTGCACCAATTTCATCTCCACCCCTCCATGTCACACATACCTGTGCCCCTCCTCCTTGATCCGCCCTGGTAAGTTTTCATTCATTTTTTTTTCCTTTTTCCTTTTAATCTACCCCTACTTCCACCATACCTATATACCCCTTTCCCCAATAACAATTCTTATTCCTAAGATTTCTTTTTTCTTTTTTTTACTTATTAACACCACCCTCTCCCCTTCCAGGAACGCCCACCTCTGTCAATCACCTCCTGAGCCACCACCTCCCTCCCCTGCACCACCCACATCCACCTCCACCACCTTGCAAACCACCCCAGCCCCACTAAAAGCCTGCAAGTTTTTTTTTCTTTTTTTTTACTTTTTAACACTACCTCCCCCCTTCCATAAATTCCCACCTCTGTTGATCACCTACTGTGCCACCACCTCCCTCCCTTGTGCCACCTACATCCACCTCCACCAACTCACACACCACCCCACCCCCACTAAAAGTTTTTATGTATTTTTTTTTCACTTTTTTTTTCATTTTAACACTACCTCCCCCCTTCCAGAAACGCCCACCTCCACCTCCTGCACCCCCACCTGACACACAGGCCACCCATATCTCTACCACTAAGTAAGGTATGGGTTTCTTTCAGCTCTTATTCTACTTCATCATCTTTCTCACTATACATGTTTATTCTTTTTCCCTTCTATCAATTTTTACTTCATCAACTACTTCATTTGAAGAAGAACAGATACAAATAACCAATAATATATTTGTGATAATATGAAAATGATATTTATATATATTTGTAATATAATTGAATTGATATATATGGCTTCATGAAAATCATCATATGCAGCAGTCAAATTATAATGAAACTATGATATATATATATATATCTCTATATATTTAACTACTTCATTTGAAAAAAAAACTGATAAAAATAAACCACCATCTATATATAAATAAATATAGATATTAATATATATATAAATATAAATAAATATAGATATTAATATATATATAAATATAAATAAATATATAGATATTAACATATTTTTAGTAATATGCAAATGATATTTATATATATTTGGAATATAATTGAATTGATATATATGGCTTCATGATTACATCATATTCAGCAGTAAAATTATAATGAAACTATGATATATCTATATATCTCTCTATATATAAAATAACTGGTACTCAACTTTTTAAAAGAAGTATAATTGATATTTGTCATTAAATGCAATTGATATATATTGCTTCATGTACTTCATCATATGAAGTAAGAAGTAATATAATGAAATGCAATTGATATTAAAACAATGTATCATTTTCATCATTTGAAGCAGAAATAATTTGACAAAGGAATAGTATATAATATAAATATAAGCTATAATTTATATATTGATATGAAAAACAATTGATATTTATGATCAAAATATATATGATAATAAATATATGATAATTCATATGTTTATAATATTTTTTTATGTATTTTTTGTATAGATATGATATTTCATAGATAATATTAATTTTTTATGTATAGATATATATGATGATAGTTCATATGATGATGTACAGTGCCCTACCAAAAGTCTGTGAACGGTCTTTTTTTGATGTCACTCACTCAATATTGCTCAGAAAAACTTCTAGTTTAGTATTCTGGTTCAAAAGCATGTTTCTAATCAAGATAATCATATATAAATACAAAATCACTATGATAACATAAAAATTAAATTGAAATCCAAAAAGCAAATTTTTCAGCTATCATAAATAATTTTTGTAGTCAGATGAAATACATACCATTAGATAGCCCAGACATCATAGAATGTCTCCCAAAAAGGAAATTTCAAAAAAAATATTTAAATATAAAATTTTCAAAAATAAAATAATTTCCCGCCTCTCCTCCACTCCTGTAAGTAACATTTTTAAAATTTTCAAATTGCACGCGCCAACTGTGCTCTCACATTCATTTCAACAACCACACAACAATCATAAACAATTTTTTGCCTTATGAACACTGCTAACGTATCTTGTTTTTATTTTTTTCCTCCTTTCCTTTCTGATATATAATTTTTTTTCTTTAGATGTCAAGAGGTTGTGAAAAAAATACTGAGCTTTCATCTGAGACAAAGTGGCAAATTTTTGGTTTATTCAAGGGGGATGTGCCGCATTTGACAATCTGTTAATTTTTTGATTTAAGTCCTTCCACTGTGTCTAACCTTTTCAAACGTTGGAATGAAAGAGGCACTGTTGAAACAGCTCCCCAATCTGGACATCCTAATAAGCTTCAGAGTTGCAACCTCCGTCAACTTTCAGATATTGTCTCAAGTGAATGAGAACAAAAACTCTCTGAAATAACTGATTCACTAGCAACCCCTGCTTCATCTAGCACTGTCCAAAGAGGAATTCACTCACTTAGTTTCAATAAACGTGTTGCAGTAAAGAAGCCTTTTCTCACCAAGGCCCATAAAGAGAAATGATTGAAATTTTTTAAAGATCATGCTCACTGGACTGTTAAAGATTGGAGAAAGATCATCTGGTCAGATGAATCTTCATTTGAGAAAGGGAAAAGTTCATCTGCTATTCTAGTTTGGCGCCGAAAAGAAGAAAAATATATTGATCAATGTCTTCAACCCACATTCAAGAGTGGAAAAACATCAACAATGGTTTGGGGTGCATTTTTAAACAAAACAAAACTTACCCTCATATTTCTGCCTCCTAAACAAAGAAAGTCAGCCAATTTTATCAAAAATGTATACGAGAAAAATGTTCCTTTTCTTAAGAAAAAAGACCCCCGACATATCCTAACTTTAATGGAAGACAATGCCCCTGTGCACAAAGCCCTTGCATCACAAACTTTCCAAGAAGAACATAAAATTAAGAAGATAGTCTGGCCAGCTCAATCTCCAGACCTCAATAATATTGAGAATGTATGGAAAGATCTCAAATGTGATGTGAAAGATAAATACCAGCCTAAAAATGTGACCAAAATTCAACAAGCATTAAAACAAGCTTGGAACGACTACCCAATAACTCAATTAGAAAATTTAGTTAACTCAATGCCTTCAAGGATGAAAATGGTGATTGATAACCATGGAGGATCAACTTGTTGGTAGCTTACAGGAGTGGAGGAGAGGGGAGGGGACTTATTTTATTTTTGAAAAAAAATTTTTTTAATATTTTTTTTTGAAATTTCCTTTTGGGGAGACATTCTATGATGTCTGGGCTATCTGATGGTATGTATTTCATCTGGCTAAAAAAATTATTTATGGTAGCTGAAAAATTTGCTTTTTGGATTTCAATTTAATTTTTATGTTATAATAGTGATTTGGTATTTATATATGATTATCTTGATTAGAATTGTGCTTTTGAACCAGAATACAAAACTAGAAGTTTTTTTGAGCAATATTGAGTGAGTTACATCAAAAAAAGTCCGTTCACAGACTTTTGGTAGGGCACTGTACAATGTATTATGATAATAGTTTTTTATGTATATATTACAATTTGTAGATATAATATAATATTGTATCATTTTGTATAACCTTGCATTTATTGTCTTTGGAGAAAACCAAAATTTATTATTATGGGAAATGATTATGTGACCAATTCTCTGATTTGTGTATCTTTCTTTGTAGTTTTAATCATGTGTCCATCTTGCACTACAAGGGGTAGTAAACCCTGTGGTTGATCAGGTTTTCAAACTACAATTCAACACAATAGCAATTGTCAACTGCCTTTTGCATCCAATTCCCCAGTTCCAGAAAGGCCATCCATTAACTCAGATTTTTCCTCACAAATTACTTCATTTCCACTTGGAAAAAGGCACCTGACCTCCTCATATCCTAAGTCTCACTCTTTGAAAAAATGTGATGTAATTTGTGGTTATTGTGGGGCAGCTCATTGGTTGGAGGAGAACCTTGGGGCATCACCAATAAGGCAGCCAAGTTTTTCTACTTGCTGCAGTGAAGGAAAGGTTTTAATACCTATTACACTTGAGCCACTAACTGAGTTAAAACACTATTTGAAGGATTTGAACCATGGTTGGCTAATACTTCTTTTCCACATGTGTATCCAATAATTAATTTTATCTCTTTTACCTGTATATTTTCTAACTTTTAAATGCAAATGATTTCTTCAGATTAAAATCACTTCAGGAAAAAAATTTAAATTATAATAATGCCTTGGAAATGACTTCTCTTGGTGCAAAAATTAATCATTCAACCTGGGGACCAAAAGGTGTCTTTATTTTCCAAATATATGGTGAACTGCTTCACTATATTGGCTCTCTCCTACCACCAGTAAATGGTGCTGCGAAATTTGCACAAATTTATGTTACTCAGCATGATCCTCTACAGCAGGCCCTACAAAAAGTGGAAAATGTGCATGGAAATTTTCTCCTACCTGTATTTATGTCTTTGCAAGAAATTTTATACAGATGCGATCCATTTTTTACATTGTTCAAAACAGCTAAATAAAGAATTTCTCAGTCCAACTCTCCTATCAAACTCTGCCTCAAAAGTACCACTCCCCCAAATGTTGACCTACAATGCTATAAAAGCCCTACTTGCAATGAAGTAGGTTTGATCATGCATGGAAGTGGTGAGGAATTTCAAGGCTTTAGGGATATCATTCTAGTGTAAAGAGATGGCACCCTTCAAAGGATATCTGAATTTCATCCCAGCTATTCCCCATTTCTATTTCCACTTCTTTTCCCTTATGGTGAGGTTGGCTGGCAATTAGGGATTTCATTCACAGAAAAGCATCAGTTGGATGGTGATATGAATGATGGTGAGGAAACAGATGTTTTTTTAATATATTTGTTTTTAATTTAGTCTTTTTCAGTTCATTTATATAAATTATATATTTTTTTGTACTTCTCAATTTGCATGTACCTCTATATGAAGTTGTACATGGTAGAGGAGGATCAAAACATATCTCTCAAGTGAAATATTTTGCATATAGAGCATACTACCATCCAAATGGGTTTCCTCTACTGCACTTATATGGCTCATTATTTCAGGAGTACTTGGTTAATTGTTTTGATCAAATGGAACAAAACAGACTACACTACCTCTCTAAAAATAAGGATAGACTCTGTGCAGACCTTTATTGTGGTGTGGAAGATTCTATCAATAATGGCACCAATCTCAATCAAGTTGGAAAGCAAATTATTCTGCCTTTGTTTTTTGTAGGGGGACCACTTATCATTGATCAGCTATATTATGATGCTATTGAAATTGTACAGAAATATGGAAAGCCGAATCTTTTTTTCAAAATAACTTGCAATCCAAACTGGAAGTAGATAAGAGATATGCTTCTTGAAGGTCAAACTGCTCAGGATAGACCAGACTTTCTTGCCAGGGTTTTCAGACTGAGACGTGATGCCATTATGAAAGAATTACTAAAAGGGGAGCTGCATAGGAGTCAGGAACCAAGGAAAAGGGGTGTTTTGGGTACTGTTTTAGCACATGTGTATGTCATTGAGTTTCAGAAGAGAGGACTACCACATGCACATATACTCTGTTTCTTGGATTCAGAGGACAAGCCAGATACAACAGACAACATTGAATCAATTTTTTCAGAAGAGTTACCTGATCCTGAGAAGGATCCTTTACTATTTCAAACAATAACAACCTGTATGCTCCATGGACCCTGTGGCTCTGTCAACCCACATGATTCATGTATGAAAGATGTTAATTGTTCTAAAAGATACCCTAGAAAATATAATGACACCACACAGATGGATGAAGATGGATATCCTTTATATTGTAGGAGAAATGATGGCTAAAAATTTCAAAAATTTGAAGGAAGCTTCCAATACACAAACCAAAATGTGGTGCCTTATAATCCTTATCTTTCTAGAAGATTTAATTGTCATATAAATGTGGAGGTGGCAAATACAATATCTTCAGTCAAGTATCTCTATAAAAATGTGTACAAGGGTCATGATTGTTCCGCAATGGTCCTGCAGACTGATGGAATAATAGATGAGGCCAAGGAATATCGGGATGGTAGGTATGTTTCAGAAGCTGAATCATCCTGGTGATTGTTTGATTTTCCACTTCATGGTCATGAACCAGCAGTTACAAGATTACAGCTCCATTTCACTGACCAAGAGACAGTTATATTTAATCTTAGGGGGGAAATGTCAACTGAAGGTACTTTTTTGGGATACAGAAAAACCACCCTAACAGACTGGTTTACAGTATTCTTTAATTCTGCAACTGCTGAGGTGGCCCAGAGAGTCAGCTATCCTGATGCTCCAATCCAGTTTTTTTGGAATGTGTGAGTCCTTAGGATGTTATTCTATAATTTTTCTCCTTCCTAATTCAAAGTTGGTGTGCAGATGTAGAAAAAAGTGGACAATTCGACAAAGAGACACAGCCATTGGGTGTGTTACCTTTTGTGGACCAAATGCTCAAGAACGGTTTTACTTGTGCCTTCTGCTTTACCATGTGGCTGGACCAATAAGCTATGAAGCTCTGAGAAATCTGCATGGTGTCCAAAACCAAACCGTCAAGGCTGCTTGCTTGGCATATGGTCTTTTGAAAGGTGATTCTGAATACAAAAAATGTTGGGATGAAGAATCATTAATGAAGACTGGGAATCAACTCAGACAATTCTTCACTTTTGTTCTAATCTGGAACCATCCTGCTAATTCATTGGGTGTTTTTGAATCACAAATTTTGGCACTTGGGGATGACTGCCAACATATCCTTCAAAAAAAGTCTGACATTTTTCAGCCTTCAAACCAATAAATCAGATATTATACTTTGAATATTATTAGCCTCCTGCATAATAAACAAGGTTACTCTTTATCTGAATACAGACTTCCTGAGCCAACACAACACTTTCATCTATCTACAGGTCAACTCATCTTGGAAGAACAGTCATATGACAGGCAGGAGCTTACTAAAAAAACGGAGAAATGAGTATCATTTGTCCAATGTAGACCAGAAAAATGCTTTTGATGCAGTTATAAAAGCCCATGCATCTGGAGAGGGTGGTATATTTTTCTTGAATGGACCTGGGGGAACTGGTAAAACATTTTTTGAAAACATGATACTGGCATGGTTCAGAAGTCATGGAAACATTTCTCATGCTGTTTCTTCTTCTGGGATAGCATCTATACATTTAGAAGAGGGAAGGACAGCTCATTCCAGGCTTAAAATTCCATGTGATATAAATCAAGATTCATATTGTCATATTAAAGCACAGAGTGACCTAGCTAAACTTTTGAGGATGACAAAGTTAATCATATGGGATGAATCTACAGCACAAAATTGCCATTGTGCTGAGGTGGTGGATAGAAGTTTACAGGATATCCTGAAAAACAATCTTGCTTTTGGGGGAACTGTTATGCTTTTTTCTGGTATGAATTTTCAACTAACATCTAACTATTAAAATTTTTTTTTCATTAAATAAATGGATAAATAGATATTCCATTTCCATTATAATACATTTGTACTTATATCAAAATATATTACTTTCTTATAATTTTATGTCATTCTTCAGGGGACTTTAGACAATGCCTTCCAGTTGTACCAAAAGGCTCAAGAGGACAGATATTATCTTCAACTCTAATTCACAGCACTATCTGGCCAAAAGTTAAGAAACTCCACCTGAAAATCAAAATGAGGCTTTTCAAGACAGGAATAAATGATGAGCAAGTACAAGATGCTGCCCATTTTTCTGGGTGGATCCTTCAAATTGGGGAAGGAAGAACACCAAGTCCAGATTTGGTGGAGATATCTTCTAAACACAGAGTTTCCAGTGGGTCTGATGGGTTAAAAGAATTAGTCACTGTGGTATACCCTAGAATTAATTCTTTGGACAACAGTGATGAAGTTTCCCTGCTCAGGTACTTAAAAAGTAGGTTCATCCTAGCTGCAAAAAAATGTGGATGTAGATGAAGTTAACAAATTGGTTCTGAATATTCTACCAGGAAGAATCTCAACTTTTTATAGTGCTGATCAAGCCATTGCTGATGATGGATCACCAAACAACCTATTTCTGATAGATTACTTAAACACAATCAATCCATCAGGTTTTTCTCTACACTCTTTGTCACTAAAGAAGGGTTTCCCCATCATGTTACTTTGTAATCTTGACCCAGCCACAGGTTTATGTAATTGCACCAGGCTGGTGGTTACACAGATTGAAAGAAATTTGATAGAAGCATGTATACTCTCTGGACCATATGAAGGAAATCAGGTGTTTATCCCAAGGGTCACATTTGAGAGTTCACCCAATTCCAGTCTTCCTTTCACACTGCGCAGATTTCAGCTACCTTTTAGATTAGCTTATAGCATGACAATCAAAAAGGCCCAAGGTCAATCTTTAGAAATTTTAGGTCTTAACCTGGAATCACCAGTTGTTGAAAATGGTCAGTTATATGTAGCACTTTCAAGGGAGAAGTACAGTGGAAATGTCCATGTACTATTACCTGAGAAATTTAAAGGAAGGGCAGTAAACTCTGTATACAAAGAAGTCCTAATTAATTGTATTTAATATTTATTGCAAAGAGAGGGAGGTTAATAAAAATAATACACTTATATTCACCTTTAGCCTTGATGACATCCAAGGCTAACATCACTCAAATGTGGGAACAACATCTGGATGTATAACCCCTTGATCATGAATATTCTACACTGTTATAAAAAAAATCCTGAGATTTGGCCCAGATGTGTAATTGTGCAAATTATGCATATTCAAGACAGTTATAACAAACATCCAGGCCAAAGGTGTGGATTTGTAATCATGCCAATAATGCATATTCAGCACAGTTAAGACAAACATTTGGGCCAAAGCTTTGGATGTATAATCATGTCAATCATGATTACTCAACATTATTATGACTAACATCCAGGCAAAAGGTTTGGATGTTTGAGGATTTTTACCATATGATGCGTGTGTGAGGCTGCTGACCGTATTTGTCAGCCAGGCTATTCCAGGAGTCCAGTAAATGATATATAAATTATAAAACCTTAAAAAGTGGGTAAGACTTGTATTTAATGAATATAACTTAATATTTTATTGCATAATGAAATTATATAAGAATTTTATTATATACAAGTGTTACATTAAATTTATTGGTTATATATATTTTTATATACAATTAAATTGAGCATAATATAATATATTCTACAAATAATGGCGCATTTTTATGTATTTAATAATTATAAATTTATATTTAATTAATTAAAAAGAAAAAAAAACATATATTATAATTACAAGTGTAAAATTAATTTATAATATATTTAAATTAATTACTTAAATTTATATATTAAATACTACCTCTCATATGATACTAAACAATAATTAGTGGCGCTTCTTTTGACCCTTAAATTATGTCAGGAAGAAAATCAAATAAATTATAATACTTATTTTATAAGATAGTATTATAAATTCTCAAATTAAATTAATTAATTGTTTCAGTTAAACTAGTTATTAAATTACATAGTGAAAACAATTAATACATATTAATTTACACTGAATTAAAATGATTGCATGCCTTGTTACGTCAAAACATGTTATTTGTTTCACTTAGAAATGCTGAAAACAGATTGTAATACTTGTTTTGATCTGTTTTTCCCATAGTTCTTAGATCACAGGGTTGTTTAGTTACTCACTATTTTGTATTAACTGATTTGGGAAATTTGGGATGGGAATTTTATATTCTTAATTGGGATTCTTATTATTTTTCGTATAATTTTCTCTTAATTACTATGTTACAAATGTCTTCTTTTATCTTCTTGTTTTACTTCATTACTATTTTGTATATAGTCACTTGTAGCGCTTCAGAGGACCCATTGCCTATAAAAGGGCCTTGGATAATCCCCTGTAGAATTATCACTTATTACACACTCAACAATTTAAAAATAAAATTATTACGCTTATTATTATTTTTATTAGTATTAAATTCTAATTAAAAATTCTAAATAACAATTTAAAGGTTGCCTTAAGTCTGATAGTAATTATAGTGTTTGCCGCGCAGAACTCTTACTTAAACAATATTAAATATTAATAAAACCAATTTGTTGTCACCTCTCAAATCACTCGTCGTTGCTTTCTCTCAAATAAATTAAATAATTTCAATTGTTTTTATTTCCTTTATTTCTAAACTACTATCTCCTTCTTGTTCTCCTCTCTTTTCTTCCCTCTTCTCTTATATCTTCTAGACGACTGACCGACAACTGGGGGCCTTTCCAAATGACGACGACGATCGAGCCTGGCGACGAACGACAAAACGCACGGACCACCTAGCAAAACGAAACTTTTGCCGCGACTGTGTTTCGAACTTGGGTTCGACATCTTAGGTTTATATAATATTAATTTTTATATTATTTTGAAGTGATTTTTCGATCACTATAGTAAGTTCACCTTTGCGCCTCTCACTCATATTACTATATTTTTATTGCAATAACAGTGATTGTGGCTTAATTGCTGATTCACTGAGTGTGAGTGTTCAATTTTTAAAATTTTTTTTCCTAGTTGACCATTATAGAGTGTTAAATCCTCTTAGTCCTAGAAGAATTGACATTATTATTAATACAAATTGAATTATTAATTTAATTTTTTTTTATTATTAATTATTGTTAATTTTGGTTGACTTAAAAGTACATTGTGCTTAGTCCCAATATATTGCCATATTTAATATTGGTAATTAATTGGTTGAATTAACTTACTTGTTATTCCCAATTTAACCTTGCAATCCATTTTTTTTTTAAAAAATTAATTTTTTAATTATTACTTTATATTGAAAATTATTTTTTCTATAATTTAATTAATTAAAAATTTTTTTTATATATTATTTGGAGCAATTATTGACTAACTTTGATTATTTTTTTATAAAGTACAAAGTAAAATATAAATCTTCCCACTAGTATGTCCAACAATTTGGCAGAAAAAATGGATAACATGCAAGTGGATGAGATAGAAATTGACTATGATGCTGACACTGTAAGTTCTTCTAAAGTTGGTCATAAAAAATCTTATGCTAACACAAAGAATTCACATACTGCAGGATGTGGAAATGACAGGAAATGCAAACAAACCAAACCCCCTTCCCCCAGTACCACAGAAGGAAGTAAAGCCTCTAGTGCCTCAAGAAGGTCTTCCAAAAGGCTTCAAAATAAAAAAGCTTCCTCTGCCACAACAAATCAGCAACCTATCCAGTCATATAAAAGAGTTGAAGACAGAAAATATGACGTACAAAGCAAAGGTAGACACATTGTGGGATCAGGTCCAAGAACTCAGGAACCAGATTCAGGCCCAGGCCCCTCCTCAGTTGCCTCCCAATCAGCCTCAATTTCAGGCTCAACCTTCACAGCCACCCAGCTCAACCATCCAAAATCCAAATACTATGGAAGTAGAGCAATGGAAATGGGATTATCTAATGAGTCACTACCAACAGAATGTGCAACACCCTCCTCATCATCAGCTTGGCCCATCCAGAACACCCAATTTCCATCCACCTCCTCATCCCTACCAACAAGGCAGGAGAAAGAAGGCCCAAGCACAATCCCAAACCCAGTCCCAGGGGAAGTTTCCTCCTCTGCCATGGTAAGTAATTTGGTTGATAGTCACTTGGGTATGTTTTCTAATAAATCTTCTTCTGCAGGTAATATTATCGAACATGGTGAAAGAACAGTTAAACCTGTTAAAAGACAGCTTCCTGTAACTAGTAGCCCTATTGATGTAATTAGCAAATTGTCATTTGATGAACCTTTACATTTAACTTCTACATCTTTAATTAATCCTTCTCTTGCAATTAAAAATGATTCTGTTCCCCCTGAAATCTATACCTTAATTGAAAAAACTTCTGAGGAAATATTGAAAGATACCCTTGATTTTAATATTGTGAAAGACAAACATGTGAGAGACGTGTTAATCCATGAAAATGATAGATTAAATAATTTACACTTGCAATGTAAAGTGAGTTCTTCTGTACAAGATACAGCTTATTTAAAAATCAAAGAAACCTTAAATATTGTTCTTAGTCAACAAAAACAAATAAGAAGTGACCATAGAGCTATCTCAGATAGAAATATCAGTCTACATAAGACATTGAGTGAATTGAAACCCCTTATTGAGGAAAATTATTCATTCAAAAATGAAATAAAATCTCTACAAAATGAGTTTAAGAAGCTAAAAAATGATTTCCATGCACTAAGTACCAAACACTCAGTTTCTGAGGACAGAAATGTTCTATCTCTTGCAAAAGTAAATGACCAGATGTCTGAAATTCCAAGAATAAGAAACTATGTGTCTGACCTACAGGAAAAGTTCTCAACCTTAACCATCAATAATGAATTAAATGAGATTTCTGCAAATAAGCTGCATAAAAATAAAGGGAAAAAACCTGAACAAAGTTCATCCTTTCTTCCTCATATTTCAACCATTAAACAAACTGACAATGAGTCTGTAAAATCTTTTGCTACTAGCAAAAAATCTTGTGATGGTCATGCACCAGCTGTTTCTGTAAATAATGAAATTTCTGAACACCTGGCTAAACTTCAGGAATTATTACTAATGAATAATTCAAACCAAAAAGTGGACCATCCCAGTAGTCAGAAAAATTGGCCTAAGTTAGACCAATATCCTACCTTTGATGGTGATTCTTCCTCTGATTGGCAACACTTTATCCAGAGAATTGATAATTTAAAGAGATCTTATAAACTACCTGATGAGGAAATTGTTTCTAAGCTAATTTCTTTATTTTCCAATGTAGCCTTGATGTGGTATGAATCTGTCCTCTTAGATAACAATCATTATACATGGAATGATTGGAAATCCTTGATTGAGAATCAGTTTGGTGGTTCAAAATTCAGGTTAGCTCAGCAAAGACTGTATGAGAATACTAGATATGTATCCTCCTCTGTTGAAAAGCCCATTGTTTTTCTGATGAAAATAACTAAAATCCTTAGAGCAATTGATCCAAAGATGGATTATGATATTTGGAGAGATAAAATCTTGTATAAATTACCAAATTCTCTTAGGGATTTGATTGTTGCTAGAACTGAGCATGTAAGGGAAAATTCTTCTTTCATTAATATCTGTAATGAAGTACTACTCAACCATAGATATGAACCAAAGAATTACCTTAGTAAATCTTATAATGATCAGAATAAACCTTCTATAAAGCTCCCAGAAAAATCTGGTAAACCCTCTGCCCCAGTTGCACCTAAAAAATATGCAACAAATACTTGTTATAAATGTAACAAACCGTGGCAGAAGGGTCATGTTTGTGACAAGAAAATTCATCTTGTTGAACAAAATGAAGACACTGATGAAATTGAACTTGATGTCAATAATTCTTCCAGTGACTGTGAAAGTAATATCTCCTATGACAATGAATCTGTTAAAGATGTTTTAATGTTGGAACATGATGTCCATTATTTAAATAATATATCTGAAGATTGTGTATTGAATTTATCTTCAGTAGAAAATGCTGAGATAATTAAAGATATTACTAACAATTCTATTCCTATATCCCATTTAAAGGCACCTGTTATCATTAATGGTAAAAATGTTGATGTAGTTCTTGATTCTGGTGCTGGAGGAAGTGTAGTATCTGAAAAAGCTTTGGCTTCAGTGGATAAGGAATATTTGAGTAAATTATTGCCTATAACTTCTGAAAAATGGAGAGGGTATGGTTCTACCTTATTTCCTATTGGCAAATACAAAACCTCTGTATTCTTCAAATATAATGGTGGTTTTGTCAGAGCTATTTGTGAGTTTGTTGTCATGAAAAATGATAATTTGAGCAATTGGTTTATTATGGGAAATGATATTTTAACCATGTTTGGTGTGAAACTGGACCCAGCAAATAATTGCTTTACCTTAGGAATGAATGGGAAAAGGAAATTCAAAATTTCTTCTCCTAAACCTTCTGGGCATTTGTTGAAATCTTGTAACTCACTGACCCAATGTAAAGGTAGAACAACAACTGAAATGGATGCTTTATTACATGAAATAAATACCGCTTCTTTTGGTGATCATTTGACTAATGAACAAAAGGATTCTATTGTTGCCTCTATTAGCTCTTTCCCTATGGCTTTTTCTCATGGTTCTCATGTCTTGGGAATTGTTCAGGAAGAGATGAAAATTACCTTATCCTGTAATTTGAGTGATATTCCTCCTTCCCTTAAGAAAAAACCATATCCTGCTTCTCCATCAAAAAGAAAAGATATTGAAGATAATATTGAAACATTATTGAAAATGAATATCATTGAGAAAGTGAATGTCACCCCCAAATATTGTGTCATCTCCCCAGTCTTGATTTCATATGAAAAAGATAAAGCTAGATTATGTGGAGATTACAGAGCTTTAAATACTTATACTGTTGATGATATTTATCCTTTACCCAGAATTAATTCAATACATGCTACCTTGCAAGGTGCAAAATTTATTAGTTGTCTGGATGGTAATAAAGGTTATCATCAAGTTCCAGTTGAGAAAAATTCTCAAAATTTTTTGCTTATTGCTACTCATATGGGAATATATAAGTATGTTAGGATGCCATTTGGCCCTAAAAATGCTCCTTCAGTTTTCCAGAAAGTCATGGATAACACTTTCCATCAAGAAATTATTGAAGGTTGGCTCATGGTTTATATTGATGATATTATTGTTTTTTCTAAAACTTTTGATGAACATATGATTCACTTGAATAAAGTTTTCCAAAAAATGGATGAAATCAATATGACCTTATCTTTAAAAAAGTGTAAATTTGGTTTTCAATCTTTGAAAGTCCTTGGCCATGTTGTGTCAGGCTTACAAATTTGTGTAGACCATAATAAAGTTGCTGCCATTCAAAATGTTAAAGCACCAACTTCTGTAAGAGAAATCCAAAGTTTTTTGGGTATGTGTGGCTATTATAGACAATATATTAAAAATTATCAGGTCATAGCCTTGCCTCTTACAAAACTCACCAGAAAAGATGTTGCTTTTCTCTGGAATGATGACTGTCAGAAAGCTTTTAATACATTGAAAAGTTGCTTAATGACAGCCCCTATATTGGCTCTCCCAGATTTTAACAAGCCATTTGTACTTTATACAGATGCTAGCTTTATTGGTCTGGGTGCTGCCCTTCACCAAAAGCAAATTATTAATGATAAATCCTCAGAGGTTGTAATTTGTTATATTTCAAGAACCTTAAGAAATAGTGAATTGAAATATGGTGCCACTCAATTGGAGTGCTTAGCAGTTTTTTGGGCTCTTGAGAAACTTCATTACTACTTGGATGACCAAAAATTTGAGTTGGTAACTGACTGTAGTGCTGTGAAATCTCTCTTAAACCTCAAAACACCTAACAGACATATGTTCAGGTGGCAACTTGCTGTTCAGGAATACAGAGGAAGGATGACTATTATCCACAGAGCTGGAAATGTTCACTCTAATGTTGATATGCTCTCCAGATTGCCTCTGCCAAATAATGACTCCAATCCTGCTTATGTACCTGAGGATGACACTGTTCATATACATGGTATATTTATAGTTGATATGGAAGAAGAGTTATTACAATTAATACTGGATTCATATGATAAAGATTCTGACTTAAATAAATTAGTTACTATTTTGAATGATCCTAAGAATGCTTCAATTCAATCATTAATAAAAACTCTTCCTGCAAAGTACCAATATGCTTTAAATAAAGGAAATTTTTCTATTGAAGATGGTTATATATATTATAGAAGGAAGCTTACCAATGTAATTGTTATTCCTCCTTCAATGAAAGAAACTATCCTTAAACTTTGTCATGATGACATATTAGCTGGTCATTTTGATCTTGAAAAAACATTGATTAGAATCAAAAACACTGCATGGTGGGCTAATATGTCTGAAGACACAAAATTATATGTTGAATCTTGTGATTCCTGCCAAAAATCTAAAAGGTTAACAGGTAAAAGGGCAGGGTTATTACAACATATTGAAGCACCTAGTGCTCCCTGGCAAATCATTAATATGGATTTTGTCACTGGTCTTCCTGTTGCAGGTAAAGACAGCTTTAACTCTTGTTGGGTAATAGTGGATAGATTCACAAAAATGTGCAAATTTATTCCAACCCACAAAGATGTATCCACCAAAGAATTAGCTTTCTTATGGTGGTCTTACATGTTTAATATTATTGGTTTTCCAAAAGCCATTATCTCTGATAGGGATCCAAAATTCACTTCTGAGTTTTGGACCTCTTTGATGGATATTTGTGGCTGTGAGTTAAAATTGTCTACAGCTCATCATCCTCAGACTGATGGTCTAGCTGAAAGAATGATTCAAACTCTGGAAGATATGATTAGAAGGTATTGTGCCTTTGGTTTAGAATATAAAGACAATGACAGATTTACTCATGATTGGGTCACTCTTTTGCCTGGTCTTGAATTTGCATATAATAGCACTGTTCATTCTGTCACTGAGAAAAAGCCTTTTGAGCTCTGGTTAGGTTATGTCCCAAACACTCCTGCTCAGATTCTCAATAATAAATTACCTAAGTTGGAACTGCACCCTGGTGTAAAATCTTTTATGCAAATGCAACAGCTCTGCAGAAAACATGCTCAAAGTTGTATTGATAAAGCATTTGAATATGAAAAGAAAAGATGGGATAAATCCCATAAAGAATACACATTTAACAAGGGTGATGAAGTGTTGATCTCTACTGTCCATTTCAATTTACAAGGTAACCACAAATTAAAAGATCCTTTTGTAGGACCATTTGTTGTTAAAAGAATGGTTGGTGATAATGTAGTAGAAGTTGTATTGTATTCTCCATATGATAGGAAACATCCTGTTTTTCCCATTTCTTTACTTAAACCTTATACTTCCAACAGTGACTTATTTCCAAAAATAAGAGGAAGACCTAAGAAGAACCCTCAGGAAGTCACAGAAACAGCAGAAATTGATAAAATTCTCAATGATAGAATTATCACTTCTGAAAGAGGTACTGAATATTTATTGAGATATAAGAACAAATCATCTGAACATGATGCATGGATACCTGGCAAGGAAATTTCAAATCTGCCTGCTCTGTTGAAAAAATACAAAAAGAAAAAATCTTAGCATTTTTTTATTATTATTGTTTTTTTTAGAGTGAGGGAGTGTCAGCCAGGCTATTCCAGGAGTCCAGTAAATGATATATAAATTATAAAACCTTAAAAAGTGGGTAAGACTTGTATTTAATGAATATAACTTAATATTTTATTGCATAATGAAATTATATAAGAATTTTATTATATACAAGTGTTACATTAAATTTATTGGTTATATATATTTTTATATACAATTAAATTGAGCATAATATAATATATTCTACAAATAATGGCGCATTTTTATGTATTTAATAATTATAAATTTATATTTAATTAATTAAAAAGAAAAAAAACATATATTATAATTACAAGTGTAAAATTAATTTATAATATATTTAAATTAATTACTTAAATTTATATATTAAATACTACCTCTCATATGATACTAAACAATAATTAGTGGCGCTTCTTTTGACCCTTAAATTATGTCAGGAAGAAAATCAAATAAATTATAATACTTATTTTATAAGATAGTATTATAAATTCTCAAATTAAATTAATTAATTGTTTCAGTTAAACTAGTTATTAAATTACATAGTGAAAACAATTAATACATATTAATTTACACTGAATTAAAATGATTGCATGCCTTGTTACGTCAAAACATGTTATTTGTTTCACTTAGAAATGCTGAAAACAGATTGTAATACTTGTTTTGATCTGTTTTTCCCATAGTTCTTAGATCACAGGGTTGTTTAGTTACTCACTATTTTGTATTAACTGATTTGGGAAATTTGGGATGGGAATTTTATATTCTTAATTGGGATTCTTATTATTTTTCGTATAATTTTCTCTTAATTACTATGTTACAAATGTCTTCTTTTATCTTCTTGTTTTACTTCATTACTATTTTGTATATAGTCACTTGTAGCGCTTCAGAGGACCCATTGCCTATAAAAGGGCCTTGGATAATCCCCTGTAGAATTATCACTTATTACACACTCAACAATTTAAAAATAAAATTATTACACTTATTATTATTTTTATTAGTATTAAATTCTAATTAAAAATTCTAAATAACAATTTAAAGGTTGCCTTAAGTCTGATAGTAATTATAGTGTTTGCCGCGCAGAACTCTTACTTAAACAATATTAAATATTAATAAAACCAATTTGTTGTCACCTCTCAAATCACTCGTCGTTGCTTTCTCTCAAATAAATTAAATAATTTCAATTGTTTTTATTTCCTTTATTTCTAAACTACTATCTCCTTCTTGTCCTCCTCTCTTTTCTTCCCTCTTCTCTTATATCTTCTAGACGACTGACCGACAGTATTCATCATAGACAGGTAGCAGGCCTGTAACTTTAAAATTTCACATGTGATGTATGTAAATTACCTGGAATTCATTCATTGTAATAACTTTACTTTTTTCCTGTCCTCACTTCTTTGCCTCATAACACAATCATCTCAAAAACACTCAACCTACTGCAATTCCATATTCACTTGCTGATATTTTAGGAATCATCACATCAGGTAAATCTTTCCTCCCTTAAGTTAATATTAATTACAAAGCCTGTTCAAAAATTTAAATTTTTCACCTTTTCACTATCCCAGAATGTTAAATTTAAGAGCTGGGACTTACTAACATAAAACCACAACCAAAGTGTTGGTTGTAGAGATGGAAATGGAAGAAGCAACTCAAACAAAAATTAAATTTTATTTTTCAATACTCAATAATTCACCATGAAAAAAATTGGCACTTTCAAAAAGTTTCCACTCCCAAAATTAAATTACCATGGCTCAGTCAGGGATAGGAGCCTGATAGGAGGTGCCAGGTTTTTTTTCTATGATTACTTCTGCTAAAATCACCATAGAATTTTTTTTAAAAATACTACCTGCCAAAGAACTAATAGGGATATGATTGAAGCCTTAGATTTGACATTGAATGACTTTTCTACTTCAATTATAGAAGATTTAGTGGCATTCATCCCTCATTTTATGCATGCTTCTGCTGAAATATCTGGCAAAGTCATCAGCTGTTGGTGACCTGGTAAAAAATTCAATCATTATTATTATTATTTATTTTATTCATTTTTTTGTCTTTAGATATCTTCTATATGACTTATAGGCTATTGAGTAACTATAATTTTTTAATCTAGAGACTATTAATGGTGGACATGGAAAATGAGGTTCTGGAAAAAAAATCAAGTTTAAAAAATAGTGTATTGTATATATTTATTTGAGCTAAGAATTCCAAAAGTAGAGTTCCTGTTTGACATTAAAGAATGTGGTTGTAATAAAGAAGAAATATTTTTATGATGGAAATGTAAGAGAAAAGTGGTGAAAAGGATTTATTTCCAGCCAATATACATCTAGATCCAAAAACATTGAAACAAAACCACAAAATGTTACATGTCTTTGACTAGTCAAAATTTGGGCTCGAGAATTTTTCAGACAGCTTGTGTTTTTTTTAGTATGGGTTGCTTCCAGACCAGGTAGTTTCATGTTTGAGATTTTAGTCCAGGTATCTATCCTTTAGACATGTCAAGATACCAGTATCCAACACTCTTGCATCTTTATTGCATATATTCAATTTCACTTTCAAGAGCCATGTGTGCATGCAACTTCTATTTTGGCATTTATATATGGATTATACATTAGGTTTGGGGTTTGGGTGGTGGTCTAGTGATTTTAAGAGGATGGATTAGATTATTACAATATATTTTTATACATTTTTTCCATGGTTTTACTTTAAATTCATGTCACTTCACTCAATTGTTATTTTCTTCCTTTATTTTTTTAAATTTATTGTTTGATTATATTAATGTGTTGTGACAAGGAATAATTCTAAATCTTGGAAAAGTGAGATTTCTTGAAGCAATTTCCATGGATATGTGTTTCTCACTCATAGTGATGTAAATAGGAGAGGTAGAAGAGGAGAAAGGAAAATTAAAGCTTTTTGTACTCCAGGGATTAGATATATAAAGAAGAGCTGATTGGGTACTGTAAAATAGTCATTCAGTTACTCAATTATAACGCAAGCAAGTATTAAAAATAAAAATAAATTCATTTAAAATTATAAAATCTAATTTTTATTTATTATATTATAAACCTATTTTTATAATACTATTAAAATTATGACCCTTATACTCAAGTGAATTATTAATTTAAATTTTAAATCTTTGCAGTTGATCTCAAAATTATTGATCAAATATTTTAAATTAAATAAGTAACAGTCTTGAATATAAGTTACACTTATAAATAATTTAGTTAATCTTTATCATCTGAAAGTTTTCTTATATCCAAACTTTTAAGGGGAAACTGGAGAAATGAGGAAACATGAGGCAAATTAAGTGGATATTATAATACTCAGGCACACAATAAATTAAAACTGTGTAATAAATTCTGGATTCCAAAATTCAGCCTGTCAAAATCAATTTTAAAAAAAATATTTCCCAATAATTTTGGATCTAGCTGTCTTAGAAGCCTAATGAGTAAAATTATAATTTTGGTAAAATAAAAAGAAAAGGAAGATATTTGACACCACACAATATGGGGGGCAGACTTTCTAGCAAGTCTGCAACCTTTAACCCTAATTTACATCTAGTTGAGCACACATTGAGGAAGTGATTAAACAATCATGAATAAATAGTGAATTTACTTTGAAAACACCTTGAAACTAATTTGAACCTTTATTGAACCACAGTTGATTAATATTTCAAGAAATATTTATACTTGAATTAGAGGATTTGTTGAAGGGATAAAAAATAAATGAGCCCCACTATCAATCTAGCCTTGTGGCTTCATAAGATTTTGAAAAATTGTAATTTTTTTCATTTTTTGAATCTAATGAAACTCTCAGATAATTTGAGTCATAAGAGATTTCATGAAAAATTCTAGGGTATTCACCCTATGAAAATATAGATAAAACATCCAATATTCTAAGAAATTATTCATTAAGAAATATTTATTGAATTTCTATATTTCATTTAATTTTTATCAGTAAAAAATTGAGAAATAAATGCCTTTTCTCATTATATCAATCAATATTATTATTTATTTATCCATTTTCAAAATATTTTTGGAAGTTGAAACACTCTTTGAAATCATTTAACATTAAATTTTGTCAATAGAAAAATTTGTAATATTGATTTACATCCCATATTTATATACGTTAAAACAGGATATGGGCCCAATTCTATTAAAAATATAGCTAATCATGATATCCATTATATCAAACAAATAAAAAATCAAATTTTTATGAGAATTAAATCTATTTTTAATAAATATTGGAAAATATTTTTAAGTTTTTTTGGGGATGTTTCATGCCATTATCATTTCCAAGTCTCATAATATATTATATAATTTTTGTGCTTACATTGTTTCAGAATGGTCCTTACAAGTAATTTCCACCCTTAAGTTTCACATCTCATTCTTTTCCCATCTTAAATTTTCTCCCTCTTACATCTTATTTAATTCTACCAAGAACTCTCCCATCCCAAACCCTTATTTCCCCTTCTCCATCCCCCCTCACTTATTTTGCTCCCCTTAACACCCTATTTAATCCCCTCCTATCACTCCTTTTTCTCTCCTTCTAACCCCTTTTACTCTATAGGCAGAAAAGGGGGTGATTTGGAACGCCATAGCGGTTGGATGAAAATTGAAAGGGTGGATTGGGGTGGGGTGAAGAGTGAAAAAATGGGGGTTGAAAGCAAAAGCATTTTAATTAGTTATAAAAGGAGTGGGGTGGAGTTGAGGCAAAAATAGATAGGGTATGATTGAAAGGGGTGGGGTAGGGTAGGGAGAGGAAAGAAAAGAGTGGTAAGGGATGAGGATGGTAGCAAAAGAGATGGAGTTGTGTTAAAAGTGAAAATAGAGTGGAGGAAAATAGTAAAGAGGGATTAAACTTAGATTTTGAAGCTTAGAGGGTGCAGCAAATATATCAGGAGGGAAAAAAAAGGGTGGGGGGTGGTAATAGAATTAAAAGAAATGATAAGGTAGAAAAAGTTGTGTGGAGAGATTGAGAGTTTGTCAATTGAGGTAGCAAAAAATGGAGAGTGTACTCTATTCTTTGGGAAAACATCAGAGTCCACCCCCTCAATCTACAGCTCTATTCTACCAATATGAAAAATGATTGATAATTATCTTTTATTGATATTTTTGAACTTAAACCTATAGTTTATACATCTTTATTTAATATTTTTTATTTTAAATGCACTTTAAGACTAAGAAAGTAATATGATAAAATATTTGGTAACAAAATACTATTTTGCTTTTTTACACAAGAATTGACAGTCACCATGGGAAATCTGGGGGTGAACTGCTAGCAGTTCTCTCTATTTGAAACTATCAGGAATTTTTCAGGAAACTGTTGGGAAACCATCCTGAAACTGTCAGAAATATGTTTTTAAATCTGATGAAAAAACATTGAAAAAATAAACTGTCACAGATTGAATCCAGAACAATCCCTCCTTGAGCAGAGCTTAGGAACCACATTGAACATCAGTTAATCTCAGGTTTGGCAAAAGGTTGAACAACATCACTTAGCATACCTTAATATTCAAATATTAAACTTGAATATATGTTGCGTGTATGATATAGATGCATATGCATTTGAATTTGCATGGTGGATACTTATTGCATGTTAAAAATTGATGTGAAATGCCTATCTAAAGTGTATGCATAATGACTATGAAGAATAAATATGCATAAAAAATATGCATAAAAATATGCTTCAAAATATGCATATTGAATATGCAAAAAAAAGGTGCATATATGTATATAAATAAAATATATTGATATGCATACAAATCTGTATAATGAATATGCATAATGATTGAAAAAATGCAAAAAAATGATGCTTAACGAGTATGTTTTATGCATAAATAGAAATATGCAATATGAATTCACATTGCATACAGATAACACTGGCAAACCAACTTGACCAAAACTCATACTAAATTTTCATTCTGGACTAAAGGTGTGAGGGAAGGAAGAAAAACAGTCCAACGTTAGAAAAATGCTACATGCACTCATTTTGTAGCAGAGCAAATGAGAAGTGCTGAATTATGGTTGGTGCCCATAATTTAGTATGATATCATAATTTTATTTAATTGTTTTCAATATTGAAAAGACTTTAGGTCAGTTGGTATGGATCTAGCTGTGCCAGGGTCTAATCTAATTATTTTAACAATTTCTTAATAATTAATGGGTTTTAATACAAAAACAGGTTGTATTTTTTGTGGGATATTGGATATGATAAGGTCTTTTGTAAAAAAAAACTTATATTGTTCAAAAATATTCCTGAATCAGATGTGGGATAATCACTACAAAAAATTGTAGTACTGTGGGCAATAAAATATATGCACAAGCAGTAAAGAAAGGACTGAGTGAACCCTTTTTGTGCAGTGGGAATCATTAGAGTGGAATTGTGGATGAAAAATATAATTCATTATTACCATTTTATTTAATCAAAAAATTTATAATATTAAAAAGAACTATTGATTAATTGGTATTTGACCTTTGTGCCTCACTCATATTTATCATTTGATTGATTTTTTGTCACCATTATGTTATTAATATTATAAGTATAGCAAAAACTTGTGTGCCCAACGCATACCAGGTGATGTTACACCTTTTATAATATTATTAAATAAAGGTAAAAAAATATGAAAATGATTTGTTTTACAAAAAATAAATTGATATCCAAAAGCAATATGAGGGATAAAAAGGTAAAATTAAAGGGATCAAATATGAAATAAAAAATAAAAGTAAAATTCCTGCCATCAAGAGCAAGTAGACATGATGGGGTGAATGCCCACCAGTGGCACTTAACTTGGACTATAATTTCTTTTTTGTAAAAATAAAAAAAAATCCACTTGAGCTTTACCAAAACTTCAGGATGACAATTTTGCCATATCAAACAACTTCTAGTGCAATTATTGAAGAAAAATTCATTTTCATTGCAATAGAGAGAATTGATCACATCAGACTACATGTGACAAAAAGTGTCCAGCACAAGTTCAGCCAAACTTGTGCTGGACACTTTTATGATGGAGAGTAGCTAGGGTGGAATTTTTCTTCAGTTCATCTGGTATTTCTTATAAAAATGTCCACTGGTATTTGATCTTTGTGCCTCACTCATATTTATCATTTGATTGATTTTTTGTCACCATTATGTTATTAATATTATAAGTATAGCAAAAACTCGTGTGCCCAACGCATACCGGGTGATGTTGCACCTTTTATAATATTATTAAATCAAGGTAAAAAATATGAAAATGATTTGTTTTACAAAAAATAAATTGATATACAAAAGCAATATGAGGGATAAAAAGGTAAAATTAAAGGAAGCAAATATGAAATAAAAAATTAAAATAAAATTACTGCCATCAAGAGCAAGTAGACATGTTGGGGTGAACGCTCACCAGTGGCACTAAACTTGGACTATAATTGCTTTTTTGAAAAACAAAAAAGTGTCAATCTGAGGTTTAACAAAACTTCAGCAGAACCATTTAGCCATATCAAACAACTTCTAGTGCAATGATTGAGAGAGAATCGTTCACACCCGACTGCATGTGACCAAAAGTGTCCAGCACAAGTTCGGCTGAACTTGTGCTGGACACATTTATGACGGAGAGTAGCTAGGGTAGAATTTTTCTTCAGTCAATCTGGTATTTCTTATAAACATGTCCATTGGTACTTGATCTTTGTGCCTCACTCATATATATCATTTGATTAATTTATTGTCACCATTATATTATTAATATTATAAGTATAGAAAAAACTCATGTTCCAAATGCATACCAGGTGATGTTACACCTTTTATAATATTAGGGGGTGTCAGTTCTGGCAAATCCACACTTAACTTAAGTGCAGATTTCAAACCAAATCAGCACTTAAATTTTGCAAAAAAGTCACTTATTTCAAAAATGGGTGTCAGTTCTGACCTCAAATCAGCACTTTTTTTGTGATTTTTTTTTTCAAAACCACATGTTGGCCAAATCATCCCTTTCTTTCCCATACCATTTTGTACTCTCCAAATTTCCTCTTTGTGTACTTCATTTACTCGGGTTGGTATTTTGGTTTGTTGCATATTCATTTTTTTTTTGGAATTTATGGTGAAAATCTTTTTTTTGGATGGCTCATTCGTTTTCTTTCACCAGCTCAACATGAAATCGCATATTTTGTCAGTGATTTTTTTTTTCATTCATCCCTCATATCCTTTTCCTATTCTCCTCCAACATCCCTCAAACAATTTGGTTTCATTCATTTTGTCATCTCATCTCTCCAGGTAAGTCACTTTATTCTTTTTTTTTGATTTTTTGATTACTAATTATAATTTTTTTTGTTTTTTTCTGTTTATTTTATTTTATTTATCTAAATTTTTTTTGTAAGTGGTTATTTTGGATTTCAATGGTATAATTAACCTTTTTTTTCTCTCCCTCTTTACTTTCTTTTTTAGCTCCATCACCCTACTCTTCATCCCTCCTTGGCATGGTCATTATCCCCCCTTTCCCTTATTTCACTTTTTTTGGCTCCATTTCATTGAAACACATACATTGCACATTCTTTATGCATTTCACTTACTCCATATTCAATTTCTCCACAATTCCAACATCAATCTTTCTCACTCTATTTTTCCTACTTTCCAATCAAGGTAAGTTTCATCTCCTTTTTTTCATGCCTATATGATATCTCATTCCTTTTATGAAAACTTCATACTTAAATATATGTATTACTCTTATCTGGATAACAGTGAACTTATAAAACTCCTTTTGATCTCATCTTCATTACCACTTTTCAAGTTTTTGTAAAATTTTCAAAATCAGACTCGGAATTAGGGTTAGGTTTATTCAAATCTAATTTTATTTTTACTGAAGATTCTCCTGAAGGCTACCTTTCATTTCCTACAAACAGATTTGAATTTGATTCAGTGGTTGCTGAGATATTGACTGTTAAAGTTGAGCCTTTTTTTTCCCAATTTAAATTTTTATTTCATTTTTTTATGTAACAAATTAGGGTTAGGTTTATTTAAATCACATGTCCTTTAACTGAAGATTCTACTAAAGCATATCTTTCATTTACCACAAACAGGTTTGAATTAGGTTCAGTGGTTGCTGAGATTTTGACCTTTGAAGTTGAGCCTTTTTTCCAAATTTCACTTGTCTTATTTCACATTTTTATATTGCATATTTAGAGGATAAGGACTCTGAAACTCTTATATGATTATTATCTAGGCATTTAAATTATATAGGCATATATTTGCTGCTCAGGAATATCACTAAAGCTCAAAAAGATGAAGATTTTTGCTTATGGGACACTCTACCTTCTTTTAACTCTTTTCTTGCTCTTTGACTCAAAAAGCACTGTAATAAAGCATTTGAAAAAAATCATGAACTTGCAACCAAAGTTGGAATACCGAATTGGTGTGACTCCAAATGGGAAGATATCAGCCACGAATATCTTTTATTTTCTAATGTTATTATCACTCATTCTGGATTCCACAATAGGATTCATATTGATAGGAATGATACCAATTTGCTTACTTTTGGTATATTCTCATATATCACTACGCAATATAGGGGGTGGACTTGCTAGCAAGTCCTCAACCTGAACTCAGATGGAACTCAGATGGAACTCAGACTGAACTCAGACTGAACCCATACTGAACTCTACTTGAACACCCACCTAAAACTGTTCTGCTGAGTGGTGTTCATCCCTGATTGTATGGTTCCTTTATCAATAGCTCAATGTGTGTTCAATCTATGGTGAGTTTGGGTCCAAGGTTGCGGACTTGCTAGCAAGTCCGCCCCCCATATTGTGTGGTGTATCAATCCAATAACTGGCCAACCAATACCATCTCCAGCTAAAATCAAATGAAATGGTTTATATTTTTCAGACCACCGGTGCATCATTGATTTTGGTTTGGGAAATGGTATCATTGAAACTATTTGGAATTCTTCTAAGGATAATCATCAAACGACCAAAGCTCCTCCTGGTTTGGAATCCTGTCAAGATTTAACACATTTTGGTTGCTCATTTCAAATCAGTAATAAGTTGATTCAAAGAATCAATAAGGTAATGAAAGAAGGTAAAGTTAATTGATTTAAAAAAACTTTATCTAGATCCAAAAAGTATGGGGATTAGAGTTGTCGTCGAAAATTTTATATTTTTTCATAAATTTTTAATAAATATTTTTTACGTATCAATTTCCTCAACTAAAGTAATGGGCCCACAACCTTGTGTTGTATAAAATGTAATCATGATAACATTTATTTATTTCATGGGGTTCCTCTAGCCTATACCTGTGGAAAGTCCCAAACTTTTGTTTCTAGATTTGATCTGCATTTTGGCTTGAGGGATTGTCATTACTTTAAACTAGGGAAATTGATATATATTAGATATTTATTTAATAATTTATTTAATTATATTAAATTTAGATGACTTCCACCACTTACTTCAATAAAATGCAGGGGGGGGTATTGCCAAATTTTCAAATCTGACATGTGAAATTGATGACTTAGAAAAATTTTGGTGATATCCACCCCTTGCTTCAATAAAATTCAGGGGAGAGTATTGCCAATTTTTTAAAACAGATATAGAATTTTTTCGACTTGTAAATATTTTGGTGAAAATTTTTGACGAGAATGTGAAAGTAATTGTTTCCACCTTGAGCAGGTTTCTGGCTCAAAGGAATAGTAGTACCATCAACAAAACCAATACCTCCTGGGAAGCCCTCTGCTTGCATAACCTGAGATGATTCAAGTGGCTCTTCTTTTGTTGGCCAGGTGAGAAGTTGAGATTCCAAGGAGTTGATGGCAGTGATACATCGTTTGGTATAAGTTTTAACTGAACCATAGCCTAAATCAAAGACATTTTCTAAATGTTTCAAAGTGGCTCCATTACCATTTGAACCCAAATGACATAGTGTGATGGCCAATTGAATTGAATGATGCCGTTGTTATTTTTGAGAATTATTGTGATATATGGGATGATCCTGAATAAGCTCAAGCAATTTAAGGAAACATTCCTGAGAAGTCCTGAACAGCTGTCTAAAACTGGGTGTAGATAGGTTAAGAAGTGTTTGGATTGTGTACTTGGGGGTATGAAGTACTTGAGGCTTTCTGGGAAGAAGGTAACATTTCGTGGCCATTTTTGATAAAAAGACAAAATCTTCTTCTAGATCAGAAGCAGAATCGGAATCAGAGTCCAAGAGCAGTTCAAGAGCCATGAAAGTCATTGCTTTATGTAATTTATCACGATTTGAAAGTGAGGAAGGCATAACTATTATATGATATGATATGAAGATGTAAGTGATGTACGATGTTTTGAGTTATGAAGTGTTATGCTGCGGAGTGCTGCGTATGAATGGGATGATGCTGACAAATCAGTGAAATGGGACTTGATGGTGAAATCAGCACTTTTGGTTGAGAAAGTGCGGATTTGAGTGAAATAAGTGACTTATTTTATTTTGAAATCCACCAGTATTGGGGCTAGTGTGTTTTGGAAATCCGCACTTATTTAAGTGCGGATTTGCCAGAACTGACACCCCCTATTATTGATGTTATTAGTATAGCAAAAACTTGTGTGCCAAATGCATACCATGTGAAGTTATACCTTCAATAATTTTTTAAAATAGACGTAAATAAATATGGAAAAGATTAGTTTTACAAAAATTAAACAGAAATTTAAAAGTAAAAAGAGGAATAAAAGAGTAAAATAAAAGTCAAAGAGTTCAAATATGAAAAAAATACTAGTAAAATTCCTGCTATCAAGAGCCATTAGAGGTGTTAAAGCAAATGGGAGCCATCAGGGCTTAATTGTAATAAGTGACCTTTTCTTTAAAGATAAAAAATTATACACCTGATATTGGGCAGAACAGCAGGTGGATGATTCAGCTAAACCAAACTACTTCTAGTGAAATTTGATAAAAAAATTTTTTTGTTGCCATACAGAGAATTGATCCCATCTGACTGCACATAACCAAAAGTGTCCAGCACAAGTTTGGAAGAACTTGTGCTGGACACTTCTATGATGGATAGTGGCTGGGTTAGAATTTTCTTCAGTTCATCTGGTATTTCTTACAAACATGTCTACTTGTATTTTATCTTTGTGCCTCACTCATACATATTGTTTGATTAATTTTTTGTCTTAATTATATTATTAATTATATAAGTATAGAAAAAAATTGTGTGCCAAATGCATACTGAGTGATGTTACACCGTTTATAATATTTTTAAATAAATGTATAAAAATATGAAAATAGTTTATTTTAAAAATTATTAATTGATATCCAAAAGCAATATTAGGAATAAAAAATTAATTTAAAGGGATCAAATATGAAAAAAGAAATCCAAGTAATATTCCTACTATCAAAGGCCAGTAGAGGTGTTGAAGCAAATGAGAGCCATCAGGGATAAATTGTACTAAATTGACTTTTTTTTAAAGATAAAAAACTGTGCACCTGTGGTTTGGATGAACTCTTGGTAGAAAATTTGGCTATGTAAAACTACTTCTAGTGAAGTTTTTTATCAAATAATTTTTTTCATTTCCATGGCAAGAATTGATCTCATATGACTGCACCTGACCAAAAGTGTCCAGCACAAGTTTGGCCGAACTTGTGCTGGACACTTTTTTGATGGTGAGTATCTAGGGTGCAGCTCTTCTTCAGTGCAACTGGTATTTTTTTAAAACATATCCACTGGTATTTGATCTTTCTGTTTTATTAATATTTTATCATTTGATCAATTTTTTGTCACCAGTATATTATTATTTTTATTAGTATAGCAAAAAAACATGTGCCAAATGCTTACAGGGTGATGTTAAACCTTTAATAATTTTATTAAATACAGGTAAAAAATTATGAAAATGATTTGTTTTACATAAAATTAATTGATATCTAAAAGAAAAAAAAGGATAAAAAGAAATAGGTTGAATAAAAGGGATTTAATATGAAATTAAAAATTCAAGCTAAATGCCTACTTTCAAGGCTCAGAAGAGGTGTTGGATAAAATGGGCATCATCAGGGATAAAATTGTACTTAATTTGATTTTTTGAAAAACTAAATGAAGTTTTTAACTGATTTTTTTCCAATATTTAGTTGGACACTTTGTCTATATCAAATTACTTCTAGTACCATGATTGACCAAATTAAATCCTCATTTCCATATGCAGAATTGATCCCATATGGCTGGACCAGGCCAAAGGTGTCAACCACAAGTTTGAGAATTCTTCTGGTGGACACTTTTATGATGGACAGTAGTAGGGTGTAAGTCTTCTTTAGTTAATCTAGTATTCCTCATAAACATTTACAACTTATTTTTGGCCAAAAATCAGGTGGAAAGTTTGTCCATATCAAATTACTTCTAATGCCATGATTGACTAAAAATTGATTCTCATTGCCATATAGAGAGTTGATCCCATATGACTGGATCTGGCAAAAGTGTCACCAAAATTTTTGATAAACTTAAGTTTGAAAATTTTATGATGGAAAGTAATTGCAAGTCTTCTTCATTTCATTAAGTAATCCTCATAAAAATTTCCACCTGTATTTTGGCCAAACTTCAGGTGGACACTTTGGCCATATTAAATTAATTCTAGTTCCATGTTGATAAAAAACTGATACTTATTGCCATATATAGATATTAAACCCATCAGACTGTGCCTTTCCAAAAGTGTCTACCTGAATTACAGCTAAACCTCAGTTGGACACTTTTATGATGCAGAGTAGCTAGGGAAAAAGTATTCTTCAGTTAATTTAGTATTCATAATAAATTTATCCTCCTGAAGTTTAGCCTAACTTCAGGTGGACAATTTTGGAAAGCACCAGTTAGTCACTATCCATCAAAAAAGTGTTCACCAAAATTTTGGCTAAACTTGTGGTGGACCCCTTTGATCAGCCACAGTCAGATGAGATCAACTCTTTAGATGGAAATGAGGATGATGTTTTGGTCAATCATGGACATAGAAGTAGTTTGATGTGGCCAAATTACCCCCCTGAAGGTCAGACAAACCTCACAAGGACACTTTTTAGCAGGGAGTAACTGAGAAAAATCCATTTATCAGAAGGAAAATCTTTTAATGGATAGATGCCAAGTTTTCATACTTGTGTATTATGGTCAGTATTAATTTTGAAAGTGTCTGTCCAAGCAATTTCATTGCCCATCATGACACATTTTGTTTTAAATGTTTCAATCTGCATGATGCAGTATTAAGGTGTCACATAGTATAATTAAGTTCTATTAAGTGCCCTCCTATGATGCCTAAATTTATAATTTAATATCTTACATAATAATTTTTTTATATAAATTCATCAATATTTTATTTTATTATCAAATTTAATAGAGCATGTATCCTGAATTATTATATATGCATAAGCTTAGGTTAGATCAATTTGTGCTCAATTTGTGCTCAACAGAGGACCAAAATCAAGTTCTGGAGGATCAACTTGTGCATAATTTGGAATCAGTTGATATTCTGTCAATAATCAATCTGAGAATAAATGTAAATCTAACTCTAATTTACTTATGTTTATAAAGTATTCATAAACCTGGCATAATTAAGGGAGACTCTAAATTTCAAGAGAGGGGATTGCTAGCAATTCACCCCTAGATTTCCCGTGGTGAGTATGCTTCCGATAAGTATACATGATATAAATAAATAATATAATAGGAAAATTGTAGCCTAAATCTGAAAACTAAAACAAAAAATTTAAAGAAATTTTAAACAATTGAACTTATGTATTTTATGACTTTATTGTATTTATTTTTAAGTGTAATATTAAATTATGTTGGTTAGATTAAAAATATCTTTTAATTAAATTAAATAATTCAAGTAAAGTTTGAAGAAAAGATCTATCTACATATATAACCATTTAGCTTCATTTCTTGTTTTGTGATTACTATATACAACTGGATAATTGACTGTAATAACTGAAAATTTAAGAAACTTAAATAATTTATCTGCCTCAATATATTTACGATAATCTATTCAGTAACAGAAAAAAATTTCTGAGTCCTTTCTTTTACTAGTTTTATTCATTGCAATGACTATATATGTTTTCAAAAAAAATTTTAATCATGTTTTTGGTGGAACTTAGATTGAACTCAATGGAATACTGTTTCCAAGTGTGGTTCAAGCTAAGTTAAGCCATGAAAAAATTATACTTTTTTAAAAATTTTATTAAGTATTTTAAGTATAAAAATAATTATATTTTTATATCAAATTGTGTTTATTAAATACTTTGAATTGGTGAGAATAAGTACAAATTAAGAATCATTTTGATAAAATAGCATATTAAAATAGTTTTAAGTTGATCATATATTATTATGATATGAGTTCTTTCCATATGGCAGATTAAGAAAATGACTTATAATTAATTTTATACAACTATATTATATAAAAAAGTTATCAGCTCTTTTGCTTAGATCTGAAGTACTTCAAAAAAATTTTTTTTGCTTTAGGTACACATCATATAGAGTTTTCAGAGCATCATATTAATATTTTAGAATTATATTTTTAAGTTGAAGGGAAGCCTCACAGGATATAATTGGCAGTTTTGTAAAAAAAATAAGTAAATATCTTTTAAATCAATATATATTTCTATAAAAAGTCAAATTTTAATATTTATTTTCTGTTTTAACTTTTTAATGAAGATTTGAAATAATGCTATTTAAATTAATTTTTATAACAATATACTCATTCCAGTATTGCTTTGTGATAAGGCCAATTTCAAGAAGATTTATAAATTCTTCTGTTTAAATAAAATATCAAAGGGATTGTTTCTCATACACTTAGAAATTGAATAGAAACATCATATAAGATCTACCAATCAGCATGAATATCATTATTACAATAAATCATTGATAGATTCTGAACCCATATATTTAATTTTAGAATTGTGTGTAAGTGTTCAGTTGTGAATTACTCCTATCAAAACTTTTATTCTAAAGACTAAAAAAGTGTACCTGAAAAATTTCGCTTAATTTATTTTTCAGCACCATAGAATTGAAATGTTTTTTCTGTTCATTTTTAATATGGAATAATATTATTTTTAATCAAATATGATTTCCTTTAAAGCTGCTTTGCTACATGGGCATAATCTAAAGTACCTATTGTGTCTTTTTTACAAAATAAATATCATATAATAGTTTTTCAATTTGAAACTGATTGAATTATGAAGAATTACCACTTCTACCTATTTAATTCAGTGCTTGAACAATAATACAATCAAAATTTTTATCTGAAGCACATTTTTTAACATGATAACACTTTGCAAAATATATGGTTCTTCTTCCCAAGTTGACACTGAAATTATCCCACAATACAGCATTGAAGAAAAATCAAGCACTAAAATTAAAGTTTAAATTAGTTTATACTACTTTGTTTATATTATCTTGAAAGTTTTACATCCAGCTTGAATTTAAGTTTTTCATATGAAAAATTTACTGAGTAGTGATTTATTATTTCAACTCATGAGATTACTCTACCAAATAACCATATATACATGCAATTTTGATGAAATAAATCATGAAAAGTTCCAGAATATCATATATGTATTACATTGAATAAATTTATATTGCAAAAATTCTTAGTAATTGAATATTCAATAGAACAAAATAAAGAGCAAAAATATATTTTCTTTTAATTTTAATCATCTTCTTGCATATAAAAATGTAAAAAAAATTGATTAAAATCCACTGGTATAAGAATTATACTTCTTTCTAAACTTATAATAAAATAATTTATTAATTATTAGTGCTTAGTGTAAAGAAGCTATGAGAGGAATTCATTGAAACAGAAATTAGGAAAACATATTTCTATCTTTTATTTTTTTTAATTTTGAGTCTTTTAACAGTATTATAGAATAAAATACTTGAGAATTTTGATGGCTCAATATGTTTGTTAAATAAATCCATTAAGCTGAAAATATTTATATTGCATAATCAGAAATAATAAAAATACAAAAAAATCAGGTGATATGGTTTAAATAAAAAAAGAAAGCTTCAAATTCTTGGTTAAAAGGATTTATCAATAAAAAGAATCACAGATCTTATTATATATTTATTCAAAAAAAAAAACTAATAAAATCATTAGAGAGGTTAAAAGTGATGCCTTTTATATAAATAGTATAATATTCAGTCTTTTTAATGATCAAGTGAAATTCAAAATGAAAATAAAATTGTGTTATATGAAAAAAATTCTGTGAATGGATCATATTCTTAATCTGCCCTTGTTATTATTTCTATAAATTATTCATTAAAATTTCACTATTATTCCAGCACAGACTCATCCATTGTTGGTTAAGAGCTAAAGATGAGTTCAAAGTAAAGTTCAGTATCAGTTCATTATAAGTTCAGTCTGAGTTCCATCTGAGTTCCATCTAAGTTCAAGTTGAGGACTTTCTAGAAAGTCCTTCCCAAATATTGTGTGGTGTGACCTTAATTTTTTTTGTTTCACACATTCTAAAAAATAATGTATATTTACTCTCCACTATATAAAAGAATTACAAAATATATACTCACTTGTTTGTGAAAATAGCTGGATTGAACACTGACTGACATTCATGCACTGTAATTTCAACACAAAAAAAAGGTGTTTTAAACTCATGCTAGCTATTAGGGGGCGTCAGTTCTGGAAAATCCGCACTTAACTTAACTGTGGATTTCAACCCAAAACTGCACTTACAAACCAGGATCTAAATTTTGAAAATATGTCACTTATTTCACAAATGGGTGTCATTTCTGACCTCAAATCAGCACTTTTTTTATGATTTTTTTTCACAACCACATTTTGGCCACATCATCCCTGTCACATGTGACACACTGATCTTCATCCCCTCTGCCATCCCAACTGAGATTTGAAACATTTTATTGCAACATTTTAACTAGGCATGTTATTTCCCTTGTTTTTTAACCTCTTTCTTAATCTCTTTTCTTGTAACATACCAGTTTCATAATGCCTCCCCAAAAATAGAACATTCAAAAGGCATTTCAAAGAAATTATTCATCACAAAAGTCCCCTTGTAATGCTAGCCCCTCACCTGAGAAACCAAAGTCTGGACAGCTAAAAAAGGAAGATTATCTTGTCATCATCAACTTCCTCAAAATAAAATCCAATTATGGTGCATGTTTTGGATGTGAAAAGTCCACCCGCATTGGACTTCCACCTTCATCAAAGGTAAATGGCTTCTTGTTGATGGCAAATGAAGTAAAGAAAAAAACAAAAGGGAGAATTGACATCACTCCTAAGCAAATGAAGGAGAGGTTCAAAAGTTATCAATAAAAATATAAAAAGGCTCATTTTTCTTCCACTTCCACTGGCTTTGGTGTCAATGATGAGGATTTATAGATTGGAATTACTACTTTTTCCAAAAATCTCAATGTCATTTGTCCTTACTATGAGGAAATGGATATTCTTTTTGGTTCCCATGTTTATGACAACCCTTTGTTTCTACACAATACTACTAAGGATATACCCTCTGGATGCAAACCTTCCTATAATCCTCCTGAAATACCTTTACTTGAAGGAGATCAATCCCCTGAAGCCTCTCACCATAGTTCAGCCAAAGATGATCCTGACTATCAAGCAGAACAATTAGTTTGGAGCAGATTTGAGTCCTCAGAGCCACAATTATTTGATGTATGTTTACTTTTTCTTTTTTCTTAAATTCTTCTCTAAATTTCTCTTTCTTTCTTTCTTTCTTTATTTATTTTCTAGTCTCCTCCTACTCCTACTCAAACTCAAATTCCAAAAATTATTTTCAATCTCACAAAAGCGAATCATGCTTTGGAAGCTGCTTTAGATGAAATTCCTGAACCCTCTAGCTCAAATTCCAAACTAAAGCGTCAAGCCTCAACATCAATGAACTTGAACCATCTTTTAAAATGTGGTAATACTTCATCCAGCTCTTTGGCTTTCCTTGATGACTATTTTGAGAAAAAGATATAAGTAAGAATAAGTCACTATATATCTTATTCAATAAATTATTTTTTTCATTTCTCTTTTTGTAGCAAAATCCTGTATTGTGAAAAATGCACTTGACTTTGAGAAGATGAAGTTTGATCATATGCTAATGAAAGATCAAAGGGCCTTATATTTGGAGGAAATTTTTTTTTGCTTCAATCTAATTTTGAAAAGGGCCTATTTGAGGCAGAGGAGATGGAAAGAGTTCATCTTTTCTCAGAGAAATCAAAAGACCATGAATTTCAAAGAGAAATGGCAAGTTGTGAATTGGAAAAGAAAGAAAATTAAAAAAAAATAATTTTTTATGGAATGTATAAAAAATGGCCAAACTTATGAGGACATTGAAAAATTACTTGACTTTTTTAATTGATTAATTGTTATTTCAGGTAATGTGACATTTTTTCACATTTATAGTCTTTTACAAATTTTTTTTGTACATTTTTTGATTATTTTTTTTCCTGAATTTTGATTGAGTCACGTGCTGAAAAGACGCAGCGTCTTTTCCTTTATGTGAATTTATTTCAATTTCTGTAGTTCAAGTTGTCAGCTAGATCTCATTAATTTCTTTCAAATTTTTTGGTGCAATGCAAAACTTTCAATTGAGCAGAAATAACGCTGCGTCTTTTCAGCACATGACCTGTTGTTTCTTAACACTACATTCTTTTTTTCTTCTTTTTGATTGACCATACAAGATGCCAACTCAAGGTTTATCTGTCTATTCTAACTCATTAATTTCTTTCAAATTAACTGGTGCAATGTAAAACTTTCAAGTGAGTAGAAAAGATGCTGCATCTTTTCAGCACGTGACCTGTTGTTTCTTAACACTACATTCTTTTTTTCTCTTTTTTGATTGACCATACAAGATGCTAACTCAATTTTTATCTGACTATTCTTGATTATTGAACAAGATTTTGGTGAGATAATTGAAAATGATGCAGTATGATGTTAGTATTACATTTCTTTTACTTATTTTCACCACAATTTTACTTTCCTGTAGTCCATCTGACATTTTGAACCAGAGTAATGGAAATAAAGTCATTCAACAGAAAAGACACTGCGTCTTTTCAGCATGTGACATCAATCAAATTTCAAGCATAAAAATAATTTTAAAAAAAGCAAGAAAAAGAAAAAAATTGTAAATTAAAAAAAATACCAAAAAAACTACATTCTTGACCACTGTGGCTCTTGAAGAATCTTGAGGGTGGTATCTGGCTCATAAGTAGCAAATTTTTCTCCCTCCTCTGGAGCCATACCACTACCAGGCCTAGATAAAACCTAATTTATAAAAATAAAGTCATGTCAAGAGAGAGTACACAGAATCATTTTTTTCTTTGAGACATAAAGTTCTCAAGAAAGAATTTTTTTTGGAAGTTGCTTGCAAATGTAAGCGACTTGTGCCAAGTAGTTGCCCCAGAAGAAGCAAGTCTTCTTGGGAAACCATGTAATTTTTTGCCCCAGCAGACTCATCTCTGCTGAGGCAAGCTTAAATGGGGCTAAAAAAATTTTTTTTCCAAAAATAAAAAGTTGCCCCAGAAGAAGCAAGTCTGCTGGGGCCAAATAAAATAAAAAAAATGAAGCCCCAGCAGAAGAGAGTCTGCTGGTACAAAAAAAAAAAAATTGACTAAAAAAAAACTGCTGGGGCAACAAAAAAATTTTAAAAATGGGGCTTTAACAAAATCTGAAGGCTTAAAAGGTGGGCCTTTTCCAGGCACTCTGAAGAATCTTTCCTAAACCCAACTAGGACCAAAATTTTTTGAATTCCTTTTCAAAATTTTCTTAAGATACTCTGCATGTTGGTTTAATTAGTTGTAGACCTTATGCTATCATAAAAAGTTTCTGACAATTTTTTTGTTTTTTTCTTTTCTTTTATTTAATTTTTTATTTATTTCAGAATTGTATTAAACCCAGCCAGGGTAAATTTGTATTGATTTTAAATACAAAATTGTGTTGAGATACTGAGCATGTTGGTTTAATTAGTTGTAGAACTTATCTCCTCATAAAAATTTGCTGATTTTTTTTTTTTGGTTTTTTCTTTTCTTTTCTATATAATTGAATTTTTTTTAAATTTCAGAACTATATTATCTTAATGGGTAGACAAAAACACAATGGTTGAACAAAAAAAGCTTCTCAAATGCAAATGGCTAGTTAAAGTTGGAAGGATGATGTTGGTTCTGACTTTGAAAAGGTTTGGTATAAGGAGTATCCACTTCTGGAGGTATTTGAAACAAATGAGCCAATACCCCCATCATGTCCTGGATCACACAACACAGGCACCTACCAAATTGCACATGTCTCAGAAAGGCCCTCAGTTATTCAACCTAAAAATCAAAATATTCATCCTGTTATAGTGAAGTCACTCAAACTAAAGGAATTGGCTGAACTTGGTAAACTGGAGGATGCTAAGAAATGCTGCAGGTACATGAAATTATTATGATGCCAGATCAAGACCAGTGGTGCTCATCTAGAAGCAGAGGGAGAGGGGAATATGTTTGCTGCTGGAGAATGTTTAGGGAGTCAACATGTATTTGATATAAGTAAGTTACAAATTTTAAATTTCCAAATTCAAAAAGCTGAATCATGCTTCAGGTCTCTACTGAAATTTGAAAATAGATGATGGGGAAGTGAGGGAGACACTTGGATTTATATTTTCATTTTATTCTTATCTATTTAAACTATTAGCAAAGAAGTACTATGAGGAATCTTTTAAGCTTGGAGCTGAAATAGACCTTCCTTGTTATGATGGGGTGGAGGCTTTTGGGGGAAATCTAACATGGACTTCAGATGGGTTTTCAAATTCTCCCCATAAGGATTTGGACAACAGTGAACTTATTTTAGGTGTCTGGTTTCTAACAACTTTAGATAGAATTTTTGATGAATGCTAATGGGACAGCAATAGGCCAAAGCAGAATGGAGGTCATTTTGTATTTCCTGAATTGAAATACATGGTTGAGTTTGAAAAGTGTGATGGAATATGGGCTGTTATATGGCCAGCTAATATGCTATACCATCAAACAAAACCTGTTAAAGAGTTTGGAAATTTTTCAAGGCTTAGTTCATCCATCCATATAAGTAAAAAATTAGCCAATTCTGTTAAAAATTTAAAAATTTTAATTCCAAATATAGATATGTTAGACTATATTTCTATGAAAGAAAAAGAAATTTTGGAATTTTTGCATGATAACTTTCTTTCATAAATTTTAGATGATAATACTAAAAACATGGAACAAGTGTATTATTATTACCAAAAGGCATGTAAATCATTAGAAAAGTATATTTAGTAAATGATTTTTAGAAATTATAATGTGATTACAAAGTCTAAAGAGAAGAAAAAAGTTTAAGAATAAATCATAGCTAATACTCCCAATGTGCTAGCGTTATTGGAAGAATTTTTGCCCTTGTGCTAGTGGCTTGAGAAGTTGTAGTGTTGGATATCTTTGGAGGTGTTTCAACTTCTTCATCTTCATACAACTCTAAACATTGATCTTTGAGGTCAGCAAGTAGGTTATGAAGTATGGTGCAACACAGAATCCAGTTGATGACAGCCTTCATTTTGGAACTATTTCTAAGAGGACTTCTTAATTCCCTTAAACTGGAAAAAAGACCTTTCAAGATTCCAATATAATGTTCAATAAGGACTCTTGAATTTGCCAAATGATTGTTGAAATTGGAATTTTGACTGTCTTCTGAATCCGCTCCACAAAATTCAGGAAGTACCTATTTTCCATTCACATAAGCTGAATCAGCCAGAAGATACTGATCTTCATCATAAAAGTTTCATGCTCTTTTCAGATTTGCATTCTTTGAAAGAGGTAGGAATCATGACATGATCCAGGATAGCCAGAAAAGAAAGATATAAATTTTTTGTTGACATCACAAATAAGCTGAACAGAAATTGAATATCTATAGAGAAAATATATTTGCTTGTGTTAGTATGAAAAATAATGTAAAGAATTAAAAATAAGCTATCTCTTTTTACGGTCAAAGTAATTGTTTTCACCATGAGCAGGTTGCTGACTCAAAGGAATAGTAGTACCATCAAAAAAACTAATACATCCTGTGAAGCCCTCTGCTTCCATAACCTGAGATGATTCAAGTCGCTCTCCTTTTGTTGGCCAGGAGAGAAGTTGAGATTCCAACAAGTTGATAGCAGTGATGCAATGTTTTGTATAAGTGTTAACAGAACCATAGCCTAAATCAAAGACATTTTCCAAACATTTCAAGGCAGCTCCATTACCATTGGAACCCAAACAACATAGTGTGATGGCCAATTAAATTGATGGATCACATTGTATCTTTTGATAATTATTGTGAAACACAGGGTGATCCTCAATAAGATGAAGTAATTTAAGGAAACATTCCTGAAAAGTCCTGAAAAGCTGTCTAAAACTGGGTATGGAAAGGTTTAGAATTATTTGGATAATGTACTTGGGGTTATGAAGTACTTGAGGCTTTCTAGGAGGAAGGTAACATTTTGTGGTCATTTTAGATAAAAAAAGAAAAACTTCATCAAGTTCAGAATCAGAATCGCAATCAGAGTCCAAGAGCAGATCAAGAGCTATGAAATTCATTGCTTGATGTAGCTTATCATGATTTGAGAGTCAGGAAGGCATGACTCTTATATGGTAGAAAAATGAAGATGATACACAATGTTAAGAGATATGAAGTGTTATGCTGCAGAGTGCTGCGTATGAATGAGATGATGCTGAAAAATCAGTGAGATGTGCGGAATGGTGAAACCAGCACTTTTGGTTGAGAAAGAGCAGATTTGAGTGAAATAAGTGACTTATTTCACTTTTGAAATCCACCAGTGTTGGGGCTAGTGTGTTTCATAATTCAGCACTTAGATAAGTGCTTATTTTCCAGAACTGGCACCCCCTATTGAAGAGATGGGTATTAAATATGATAAATATGGATCCAAAAACCATTTAATTTGGTGCTAGAATCACTGTGTTTAGGGAAAGGAGTTCTTTAATAAGTTGGAAAAATTACTACTCAGACCAAATTTAAAACTTCTATAATCTGTTGAAACAGGATTTGAAATGCCTCAGTGACTAAATCATTACATAGAAAGACATTATATAGATTCGAAATAGGAATACTTCACAAAAAAGATAGTTGAAAATAGATCAGAAAAAATGCAACTCTTTTTGTTTTTTATAAAACTCTGTATTTTATATGTGAAGCTACATTTAACCAGCCAATCAAAAAAAACCCTCAAAGAAAAAGTGTCTGGAAAATGATTTCAAGATAATCAAGGACACATATACTACTATTTTTATCTTTAATCACTTGGGGTAAAAGCTCTTTTTATCTCACACGGTCCAAGCCTGTGTAATGACTCAGGTCCATCTCTTCCAATCCCATTGTCTTTAGAAAAATAGAAGGCTAGAAAAAGCTGAATTATAATAAAATTAGGGATTGAGATCTGCCATTCAGCAATAGTTTAAAGAAAATACTTTGTCTTATACAAGATAAAAAATCTTTAGTGAGATTAAAATTTTATCACCATTTTTTCATATTTCCCATATTCATTTATGATGTTAGATTTTTGACTTTTAATTTTTGATTTTTTGATTTTTTGATTTTTTGATTTTTTGATTTTTTGATTTTTTGATTTTTTGATTTTTTGATTTTTTGATTTTTTGATTTTTTGATTTTTTGATTTTTTGATTTTTTGATTTTTTGATTTTTTGATTTTTTGATTTTTTGATTTTTTGATTTTTTGATTTTTTGATTTTTTGATTTTTTGATTTTTTGATTTTTTGATTTTTTGATTTTTTGGATTTTTTGATTTTTTGATTTTTTGGATTTTTTGGATTTTTTTATTTTTTTATTTTTTGTCATTTCTCACATCTAGGTTTTCTAGCTAAGTCAAGTGAGATCAGCTGGGCTTGGAACATAGAGAGGAGGAAGGGTAGAAGTGGTGATAGTTTTAAATTTGGTCAGATCTCCACCTGGGCCTAATGTAAATATATTTCCTTATAACTCAGTCCTCTCTTGAATTTCTCAGAGTAATCTATGGCAAAGTTTAGTCACCTGGTTTGAGGGGCAGCATGATAATTTTATGCATTGATATCAGCATCACACAGAAAAATAGCTAATATGATAAGGTACCACACCTGTAAAAATTTCTGAATTTAGCATATAGAGGATGATTTGAACATTCGAAGGAGTTAATGTTAAGCATGTACACTTAATATTACAACATAGCACACCATATGTTACAAATTATCTAGAAGAATAGATCCAACACATTTCTTAAGCATCTCTGTGTTTCTTGGTCTGAAACATTTCTCTGTATGTAGACATCCTTTCTTCCTTCTAACCTTTACAGGAAGGTTAAATATTAAAATCTACCTTATTAGCTTACTTTGACTCTCTATTTCATAAATAGACCCAATCATTTTGTTTATTTCTATGACTTCTATGAAAGAAAGGGAAAAAAACCCCCCAATCCTGTTTTTTCTATTGCTGAAAGCTTTAACTTTGAGTTAATTATAGTGGTATTTTTAATTTTTTTTATTAGGGGGTGTCAATGTTAAGGGATCTGCAACTAAATTAATTGTGGATAAAAATCATTATACCCCAATTATCTTCTGAAATTACTTTCTCTAATAATTGGGTTATTAAACCTTTTACATGTCAATGTTCAAATCTATCTGAAATTTTCATCCTCAATTTTTCATAACCACATCTTGGAAAACTGTCTGGATGTGCCAGCCTCCCTACCTTGCTGCACATTCCCATCCTGTCAATTCATTCTATTTATTCAGAGCCCCTCCCCATCTCATCTGTTTGTTTCTTCTCCTTTTCATCTTCAAATATCTTAACATGCCTTGTTGTTATAAATCTTCCCAAAGGCAGCCTTCCACCAGTTTTTCTTCAAAATAGCATTACTCCCTCTTCCCCCCGCTCTTCTGAGAAATCAAAGACTGTTCAACTAAAAAAAGATGGTTATCTCATACTTATCAACTGGCTGAAAACTAAAACTAATTATGATTCTTATTTTGGTACTGAGAATGCAAATAAAGTAAGATGGCCCCTTTCATCAAAATTCAATGGATATCTTCTAATGGACAATGAATTATGAAATAAGACAAAGGGATGATTGATATTTTGCCTGAAAAGATGTCTGAATGCTTCAAGCACTATTGTTCCAAATACAAGAAGGCTAAGAATCTTTCATCTTCTACAGGTTAGGGTATTACTGACCTTGATATCAGTAAGGGCATCAAATCTATAGACAATAAACTTGATTCTTTATGTCCTTACTATAAAGAGATGGATTCCATATTTGGAGAGCAAGCCAATATTAATCCTGAAAACATGCTTGATGGAGAAGATGATATCTCTGAACATGATGTCAAAAGAAATCTTTTTCTTTCCTCTTCTACTCAAGACTCCTGTCAAGGGGTCCTTTTGATCTGGAAGCTTTATTTGAGAGTTTTACGAGGTTTTAAGGGATACAATGGACTCTCAAAAGTATAGTACGTTTTTCTTAATCAAACTGATTGTTTTATTCAAATAATAAGAGGTAGTTTTAAATATTAATATAAATTATAGATTAGAATTACGATGTTGTAAATACTAATGTTATAAAGTATAGAAATAATTGTTATATTGTAAATGTAATAAAAAAAGTAAGTAATGAAGGAATGTCCTGAAAAGCACAAAAGTAAGGGGCCTTTTATAGGCAAAACATGAGGGAATAAAAAATATGGAATTTACACCATCTGCTGTAAGAATGTGAAAAAAGGATGACTAAAAGGAGTACATATATGACATAAGAAAATGAATTGGTACGTCAACAAGGGCATCAATTTTATTAGCAATAAAGTATGAGTTCCTTGGACTGTCAAAATAAGTTACATAACAATTAATTAATTATATTACTTTCACGGAATTCCAGATCTCTCAATGAGGTAATATAATAATTTTAAAGTTTTTTTATTATAATTTTATTATTAATTTTTATTCCCAATCGACTTATACTATTGAGAAAAGTGTTAGGGAGTAAAAATGTAGGGGACATTTATTTACATTAATAATTTATACTACTTAATGTACTTAACTAGTTAGTTGTAAGTAATACTTAAGTAAATAATTAATTTTTAGTAAGAAGAAGGGGTGTGGCTTCAACTCAGTAAAATAATTAATTATTTTACTGGGTAAGTCTAGTAGCCTGGCTGACACTTCCTCACTCTAAAAAAAACAATAAAAAAATGCTATGATTTTCTCTTTTTATACTTTTTTAGTAGAGTAGGAAGATTAGATATCTCCTTCCCAGGTATCCAAGAATCATATTCAGATGATTTATTCTTGAATCTCAATAAGTATTCTGTACCTTTTTCAGCAGTGACTATTCTGTCATTTAGAATTTTTTCAATTTTGCTGTTTCAGTGATTTCATTTGGGGTTTTCATTGGTCTTCCCCTCCTTTTTGGAAATAAATCACTATTGGATGTGTAAGGTTTCAGAAGAGATATTGGAAAAACAGGATGTTTTCTGTCATATGGAGAATACAGAATAACCTCAACTGCATTATCTACAATCATTCTTCTGACAACAAATGGACCAACAAATGGATCTTTCAATTTGTTACTACCTTGTAAATTGAAGTGGACTGTAGAAATCAACACTTCATAACCCTTTTTAAAAGTGTATTCTTTATGGGATTTGTCCCATCTCTTCTTCTCATATTCAAATGATTTTTCAATACATTGTTGAGAATGATTTCTGCACATCTGTTGCATTTGTAGAAAAGACTTTACACCAGGATGTATATCCAATTTAGGTATTTTGTTATTGAGAATTTGGGCAGGAGTCTTTGGAACATATCCAAGCCAGAGCTCAAAAGGCTTTCTTTGAGTAACAGAATGAACAGTGCTATTATAAGCAAATTCCAACCCAGGAAGAATGGCAACCCAATCATGAGTGAATCTGTCATTATCTTTATACTCAAGGCCAAAGGCACAATACCTTCTTATCATGTCCTCTAAAGTCTGAATCATTCTTTCAGCTAAGCCATCAGTCAGTGGATGATGGGCAGTAGAAAATTTCAGATCACAACCACAAACATCCATCAGAGACATCCAAAATTCAGAAGTAAATTTAGGGTCTCTGTCAGAGATTATGGCTTTAGGAAAACCAGCAGTATTAAATATATGAGACCACCATAAGAAAGCTAATTCTTTAGTGGAAACATCCTTGTGGGTAGGGATAAATTTACACATTTTAGTGAATCTGTCCACAATAACCCAACAAGAGTTATAACTGTCTTTTCCAGCAATAGGTAATCCTGTTACAAAATCCATAATTATTATCTGCCATGGTGCATCAGGAGGTTCAATATGTTGCATTAATCCTGCTCTTTTACCAGTCAATCTTTTTGATTTTTGGCAAGAATCACAAGATTCAACATATAATTTTGTGTCTTCAGACATATTAACCCACCAAGCAGTGTTCTTAATTCTGATCATTGTTTTTTCAAGATCAAAATGTCCAGCTAATATGTCATCATGACAAATTTTCAAGATGATTTCTCTCATAGAAGGAGGAATAACAATAACATTGCTCAACTTCCTTCTATAATATAGATATCCTTCATCTATAGAAAATTTACCTTTTTCCAAAGCCTTCTGGTACTTTGGTGGAAGGGTTTTAATTAATGCTTGTATTGAAGCATTCTTTGGATCATTTAATATGGTGCATAACTTTTTTAAGTCAGTGTCCTTATCATATGAATCCAGAATAAGCTGTAATAGCTCTTCCTCCATATCAACCACATATATCCCATGAATATGAATAATTTCATCTTCAGGATCATAAGCAGGATTAGAGCCATCATTTGGTAAAGGTAACCTTGATAACATATCCAAATTTGAGTGAACAATACCAGCCCTATGAATAATTTTCATTCTCCCTCTGTATTCTTGAAAATCCAACTGCCATCTGAACATATGTCTGTTTGGTGTTTTCAAGTTTAAAAGGGATTTAACTGCACTGCAGTCAGTGACAAGTTCAAATTTCTGGTCATCTAGGTAGTAATGTAGCTTTTCTAGAGCCCACACTACAGCTAAACATTCTAATTGAGTAGCACCATATTTCAATTCACTATTTCTCAAGGTTCTTGAAATATAACAAATTACTACTTCTGAAACTTTATCATTTATCACTTGTTTTTGATGGAGGGCAGCACCAAGACCAATGAAACTGGCATCAGTGTACAAAACAAATGGTTGATTAAAGTCAGGTAAAGCAAAAATTGGTGCTGACATCAAACAGTGTTTCATAGTGTCAAAGGCTCTTTGTCTTTCACTATTCCAGACAAAAGCAACATCCTTTCTAGTTAATTGGGTAAGGGGTAAAGCTATGACTTGGTAATTTTTAATATTCTGTCTATAGTATCCACACATTCCCAAAAAACTTTGGAGCTCTCTCACTGTAGTAGGAGCCTTCACCTGTTGTATGGCTGTCACTTTGTTTTGGTCAAAACATATCTGTAAGCCTGAAACAACATGACCAAGAACTTTTAAAGAATGGAAACCAAATTTACATTTCTTCAAAGCAAGTGTCATATTTATTTCATCCATCTTCTGGAACACTTTACAAAGGTGGTTAAGATGGTCCTCAAATGTTTTTGAGAATATAATGATATCATCAATATAAACCATCAGCCATCCTTCAATTATCTCTTGATGGAATGTGTTATCCATGACTTTTTGGAAAACTGAAGGGGCATTTTTAGGGCCAAAAGGCATCCTAATATACTTATAAATACCCATATGAGTAGCAATCATCAGAAAATTCTGAGAATTTTTCTCAACAGGTACCTGGTGATATCCCTTGTTACCATCCAAACAGCTGATATATTTAGCACCCTGTAAAGTAGCATGTATAGAGCTAATTCTAGGTAAAGGGTAGATATCATCAACAGTATAAGTATTTAGTGCTCTATAATCACCACATAACCTGGATTTATCTTTCTCATAAAAGATTAGGACAGGTGAGATAACACAATATTTAGGTGTTTCAACTACCTTTTCAATAATATTCATTTTCAAAAGGGTAGAGATATTGTCTTCAATATCTTTTCTCTTTGTGGGAGAAGCAGGATAAGGCTTCTTTTTTAAACTAGGTGGTATATCAGTTAATGGACAAGACAATGAAAGTTTCATTTCCTCTTTAACTAATCGCAGTTCATGTGACCCATGAGCAAAGGCCATAGGAAAAGACTTTATCAAGTTAATGATGGAATCTTTATCCTCACCAGAAAGTTGTTCTCCAAAAGAGGCATTGTCAATTTCAGACATAAGGGCATGCATTTCTTTTGTAGATCTTCCTTTATATTGAACCACAGAATTACATGTGTTCAATTCTGGTTTTAATAATTTTTTAGGGGAGGAAATCTTAAATTTTCTCTTCCCATTCATCCCCATTGTGAAACATTGGTTGGATTGTTCCAATTTTATTCCATACTTGGTTAAAATATCATTCCCTACAATAAACCAATTGCTTAAGTTATCATTTTTCATGACAACAAAATCACAAATAGCTCTTACAAAACTATGGTTATATTTAAAAAACACTGTGGCTTTGTATTTACCAATGGGGGACAAAACAGAGCCATACCCTCTCCAATTTTCAGAAATGATAGGCATCAGTTTTGATTTATAGTCTTGATCCACTGAAGCAAGTGCTCTTTCAGATACTACACTTCCTCCAGCTCCAGAATCCAGAACAACTTCAATGCTGGTTCTATTGATCAAGACTGGTGCCTTAAGAGGGGCAATAACAATTGAGCTATCCTCAATGTTCTTTATGATCTCAGCATCTTCAACTGTAGATAAATCATTATTATCAATATCAATAGTATTTAAATAATGGATATCCTCTTCCAGCATCAAGATTTCTTGTTGAGATTCATATGAAATATTGCTGGCACAATCACTTGAAGTATCCTCCAGTGCTACTGTGTCATCAGCATGCTCCTCTGTTTGTTCTACAAGATTTATCTTCTTGTCACAAACATGGCCCTTCTGCCAAGGTTTGTGCACTTGAAACAAGTGTTTTTTGCATACTTTTTAGGTGCAACAGGGGCAGAAGGCTTCCCAACCTTTTACAGAGGTTTCTGTTGAAAAGTTGAGGGTTTTTCCCAAGTGGTTCTAGAAACAAATCTTCTGGAATCATACTTGTTGTTTAGAAGAATCTAATTACAAGTATTGATGAAAGAAGAAGGTTCTCTGGTGAACTCAGTCCTAGCCACTATCAAGTCTGTCAAAGACATTGGTAATTTATAAAGGATCCTGTCCTTCCATAACTCAAACTCCATTTTTGGGTCCATAGCTCTTAAGATTTTAACAAGTTTCATTAAGAACTCAATAGGTTTATCAGTAGAAGAACTATATTTAGTTTCCTCATACTGCCTTTGTTGAGCCATCCTAAACTTGGAGCCCCCAAATTGTGCTTTAATTAATTTCTTCCAATCTTCCCATGAGTAATCATTCCCATCTAATAGGACAGATTCATACCACATAAGGGCTACATTGGTAAATAAAGAAATTAACTTAGACACAACTTCCTCATCTGGGAGTTTGTAAGAGTCTTTCAAGTTATCAATTCTGCAAATAAATTGTTGCCAATCAGAGGAAGAATCACCATCAAATGTTCGATATTGGTCAAGTTTTGGCCAATTCTTTTGATTTGAAGGAGTCTCCTTAGTACTAGCTTGTTTCTGAGTAAGAAGCAGCTGTAACTTCTCTAATTGGGCTGTAATATCATTGTTCAATACTTCTGTTGAAGATCCTGGTGCATCATCAATTTTAGATGGAAACTCAGTGGTATCAACAGGTATCTCTGGAACTATTTTTACTTTAGATGAACTAGCTACAGGTAATATTTGAGCATCCTGCACTATATGTTCCTTTAAAGAAATGTCAGAATATTTCTGGTTATTCAACAATGAGTTCAATTTCTCTTCAATGGTTGTTAGTCTTGTTTTCATTCTTGGAAGACTAGATAAACTCTCATTGATAGTTGCAAAAGATAACTGATTTTTATTTTGAAAAGATGAATAATGGTCATTCAATCTCTTCAGATTCATCTTGTCTATCTCCAGCTCTTCACAACAGATAGATATGGTGTCTTTTAATTTGGACAAATCATTTTTGATATTTTGCCACAAAGCGACCTTCTTTTCATGAGCTGCCTTATAATTAAACAAATCATCAGAGACTTTCTGCAATTAACTCCTTAAGGATTGATACCCTTGCTCAGTTAATAAACCATTAAACTTCTGAGTTAATTGCATATTGTTCATAATATGATTCTGTTTTGCAATAATATCTCTCAAGTACTCATCATTAATCTTTGCTACATCTTGAGTGTTTCTCAATAAGGAAACTGAGTAACTTTCCAGACTCTCATAAAACTCAGGGTCAAGAGTTTCATCAATTACAGCCATATCAGGGCTAATCATTGAAGTAGCAATTAAAAGTAATGGATTAGATACATGAGTTATTTGTCTACTCCTCCCAGCCTCTACTGGTCTCAAGGTTTCTTCTTCCCTCTCAGATTTACCTGAAGGAACAGAATCAGCTACAAGAAATGGCACTTGAGAATCAATAGAGGGGCTTACCAGTGTTTGCTGGGCAAGACCATATTGGATTTTCTTCTTCTTCTGCCTCCTTGATAGGGGTGAGGAGGTGTGGGGTTGACCTGGCTGGGTCTTGACGGACCTGCCTGAGGTAACTGATGCTGATTTTGAGACAGGTTGTCCCACTGAGTGTTTAACCAATCCCACTGCCACTTGGACACTTCCACTTTCTCTTGCTGCTGAGGAGCCAATGGTTGATGATCCCTGGGGGGAAGAGGTTTCTTCTTCTCTTGAAGAAAGGTATCTATCTTTCTCACCTTTTCTTCCAGAGCATCTACCCTTACCCTTACTCTCAAGTTATCTGTCCTTAGCTCCTTTATGTGAGTTGACAGATTCTTTACCTGTTGAGGCAATGGCATATTTTTTATCCTGAATCCTTTTGGAAGTTCTTCTGCGGGGTTTATTACAGGTTTCTGATCCTGAGTTGTGTCTACCAGGATTTCCACTTCTTCCATCTCCACATCCTTTTTGGGGAAAGGATTTATTAATTTGAGAAATTCTTCTTGTTAAAGGAGGAATTACAGAAGTAGGCTCATCATAATTAATTAAGTCTATTTCCTCTTCACGTGCAGCAGAACCACTTTGGTCAGTCATTCTTTTAAGGTTCAACTGAAATGAAGAAAGGAGACAATAAGATGAATTAGTCTTTTATTTTTAATTTTTATTTAAAAGAAATAAAATAATAATAATAATAATAAATCTTTTTTAGGATAAAAATCAACTAAATAATAATTTATTTATTAATTCAAAATAATTTAAAACCAGGATTATAAAATAATCAACTGAAGAAATAAATTAAAGATTTTTATTAATAATTTTTAAGATAATTATTATCAGGATTTAAATCAACTGATTAATTAACTACCAGGACTTAATTTCAACTGAAGTAATTAAATATGAATTTTAAAAAAAAATTATTGTCAGGACAATTTGTCAACTGGAACAAATAAAATTTAAATTATCAGGACAAAAAGTCAACTGAAAATTATAATAATTAACATTAAAATATAATTTTTTATTACTTCTAGGACTAAGAACACAATTGCTCTATTATTGTCAACTAGGAAAAAAAATATAATAATAAAAAATTAATTCCAAATTACCAGATACCTCCCCCTGTAAAATGAGCAAATTAATGCCACTTACAGAGTGCTGAGTAAAAGGAAATACATAGCAGATGAAGAGTGCAAAGTGACCCACAAATAGTAATATCAAGAATTACCACGATATATATGACGTTTAGTCAATATATGAACCTAAATTTTGGAGCGGGGTTCAATTCCCGTTTGCAGCAAAAAATTTTGTCATGTGACGTATGACATTCGTCGTTTTCATTGCTCTCTCATCCTTATAGGTACTCAAATTCCAATGGTCCCTTTGATTTACGCCCTCAAATCACGATGCGCCGTCAATAATTCGGAAAGGCCTCCAATTGTCAAGGGGTCCTTTTGGTCTAGAAGCTTTATTTGAGGGTTTTACGAGGTTTTAAGGGATACAATGGACTCTCAAAAGTATAGTACGTTTTTCTTAATCAAACTGATTGTTTTACTCAAATAATAAGAGTTAGTTTTAAATATTAATATAAATTATAGATTAGAATTAAGATGTTGTAAATACTAATGTTATAAAGTATAGAAATAATTGTTATATTGTAAATGTAATAAAAAAATTAAGTAATGAAGGAATGTTCTGAAAAGCACAAAAGTAAGGGGCCTTTTATAGGCAAAAAATGAGGGAATAAAAAATACGGAATTTACACCATCTACTGTAAGAATGTGGGAAAAAGGATGACTAAAAGGAGTGCATATATGACATAAGAAAATGAATTGGTACGTCAACAAGGGCATCAATTTTATTAGCAATAAAGTATGAGTTCCTTGGACTGTCAAAATAAGTTACATAACAATTAATTAATTATATTACTTTCACGGAATTCCAGATCTCTCAATGAGGTAATATAATAATTTTATTATTAATTTTTATTCCCAATCAACTTATACTATTGAGCACGGTGTTAGGGAGTAAAAATGTAGGGGAAATTTATTTACATTAATTATTTATACTACTTAATGTACTTAACTAGTTAGTTGTAAGTAATACTTAAGTAAATAATTAATTTTTAGTAAGAAGAAGGGATGTGGCTTCAACTCAGTAAAATAATTAATTATTTTACTGGGTAAGTCTAGTAGCCTGGCTGACACCTCCCCTCATTTGACTTCTACCAATAAAGATACTTTTTCAATAAATCCTTATGGAAATATAAACCCACCCGATCGAACTCCAGTAAGCTTTTATTTCTTTTCTAGTTGTTTTATTTTATTTATTTCTAAAAAGGTTAATGAACAAACCCAGGATCCTCATGCAAGCAAGTCTGAAGATAGTAACAATGAAGAGGAATATGTTACCTCCAAAAAAAGATAAAGACCATCAACTACTCTGAATTTCAACAGTCAAAGAAAATAAAACAGAGATAGTTTTTCCCAAACCCCTTTTTCTTCCATTGATGATTTTTAGGAGAAAAGTGATGCTGGTAAGTGATAACAAACCTCTAAATAATTTAGTGAGATTTTCTCTTCTTTTGTTAATATTCCTCTTCACTATAGGTAAAGTTGAATTTTCAAGAGATACTCTTAACTTTCAAAAGCTACAATACAAGCTCTTTTTACACAGGGATGATAGGACACAAGACTTGGAGGAGAAGAATTTTGAGCTTTCTTTTCAGAGGGATGAGCATGACTTGGAGAAGAAATTCAAGATAAAGAAAGAGGAGAAGTGTCCCATGCCACATGACACTTGAAGTAAAAGTCAATCTTTTAATCCATAAATCAGTACACAAATCCATATGTTAAGTACAGAAGCAACATCTACTTAGCAAATTCTCTTTCCCTTTGTGTGTCTCAATTTAACTGCATTAGTGAATGTGCTATCTAAACCTTAAAATCTAAATTATTAAATCATATGCTTATAATTTTAAATCTTAAGAAAATGTGTGGCATATTAGAGCTATGGTCAATAATATATTTTCAATGTTGGGTTATTGTGTATCTGAGGGTAATTAAAGGTCTTTGAGTAGTGATAGGAGAATGGTTAAAGGATCTCTGGGTTATATTGGAGGCTCAGTGATAAAGTAAGGGCAGTTTATTAAAGAGGTCAATGCAAGGTGGAGTTATTTATATAATTGGGTGGATTTGGTTTAACATTCCTTAGAATTAAATTACATTATTGTTGTTATAGTAGTTGAATTTATATAAGGCTATTATTGTTTCCTACCTTTCTTAAAAATAAATTTCATTCAATCTTAAAATTCCTAAATCTTTCTTTGATTGTGAAGTTCCAACCCTTTGTTAGATTAATCTGAATACTTAGTGTCATTTTAAAATTACATTATTGTTCACCTCAAAATTGTCTCAAAGCACTAATACTTCATCTTCCACTTATCTTTGAACAACTCCCTCAAAGTATTCCTCAATGATCTTTTCCAATCTCACTTACTCAGGAACATCCTCAACCTTGTGTGTAGGCCTTCTGGTGACAAGAAGGCTCGTGAGTACAATTTCCTATTGGATCAGATGAAAATCAAGTATTTACTTGAAGATGGTTCAAAAAAGAAAGTTTTCATGATAGAATGCATTAAAGCTAATAAATCTGTTGAGTAAATTGACTGCTAATTGAAAATTTTTGACATCTAGTTTTTTTTTATTTGGTTCATTTTTCAAGTCAAAAATTTTTCACATATAAGTTGAAAATTTGGCAATACCTCCCCCCCCCTGAAATTCACTTTGGGAGGGGGTAAGGATTACAAAATTTTCATTTTAATTTCATAAATAATTAAGTAAATCAATTAAAAAAAGATAATCAACCAAGTAAAGGAATCCCAAATACTATCTGCCAATGATTTCATGACAGAAGTCAAAGAAAACATATGACAAGAATGGTATTATGAACTCATTCATAGAATATGATTGAATGAACATCTTTATACAGCACAGGGGCTTGATGGTACAATACTTAAAATTGATTGATTATCTTTAAAAACTGATAAATTAAAAATTTTAGAAAAAAAAATATATTGGAAATCCTTTAATTACCATATTTAGAACCCCTCCCTAATGTTTTACTAGACATTGACCCTTCATCCCTTACTTTACTTACCAAGTTTATCAAAATTTGATTGATCTGGAAAGAACATCTGAAATGAATAAGCTTTTTTCATGATTCCAATCCAGGAGGTACCTTGATAGTTTGATGATTATCACTTGAAGAATATCAAATCACTTTGACAATCATATTTTCTAAACCAAAGTTCATGATACATTTATGATCTGGAAAGTATATTCTATGGCCTTTGATTTTAGCTGGTGAAGGAATTGGTCTTCCAGTAATAGGATAAATAAAACAGAAAAGCCAAAAAAGTAAGCATATTAGAGTTGGTTTTGTCAACATGGCTCTGGTTAAAAAATTCTCCATAGGTGATGATAACATTAGAATAAAAGATGTAATCCTTACTGAGTTCAACCCATTCCATATCCATCCAATTAGAGAGTCCAGCTTTCTTGGCCAGTTTATGATTAGATTGAAATGCACAAATACATAATTTTTTCAAGCAATTGGCCATGAAATAATTCAGTGATACTAAGCTATGGTAGATAAAAGCCTAGATAATCATCAAATAAGTGTTTCAAAATCCTTATTCTCTAATTATGCAATATAAAAAAATGAAATAGATTAAGTGAAATTTGGAAAAAAAGGTGCAACTTTAAAGGTAAATATCTCAGCAACCACTGAACCAAATTCAAATCCATTTGTGTGAAATGAATGATAGCCTTCAGGAGAATCTTCGATTAAAAGGACATTAGATTTGAATAAGCCTAACCCTAATTAAGGCACTGATCTTAAAAATTTTACAAAAACTTGAAAAGTGGTAATGGAGATGAGAACAAGAGGAGTTTAATAAATCCACTTTTATCCAGATAAGAGTACTACATATATTTAGGTATGAGATTTTCATAGAAAGAAATATATATCATATTAGCATGAAAAAAAGGAGATGAAACTTACTTTGATTGAAAAGTAGGATAAATAGAGTGAGAGAGATTGATGTTGGAATTTGGGTGAAATTGAATATGGAGTAAGTGAAATGCAAAAAGAATGTGTAATGTATTTTTTTAATGACATGGAACCAAAAAAAAGTGAAATAGGGGAAAGGGGTGATAATGGCCATTCCAAGGAGGGATGAAGAGCAGGGGGATTGAGCTAAAAAAGAAAGAAAAGAGGGAGAGAAAAAAAAGTTAATTTCACCATTAAAATTAAAAATAACCACTTACAAAAAAAATTTAGATACAAAAAAGAAAATATATATATATAAATATATATAATTAGAAAACAAAAAATTAAAAAAAATGAATAAAATGACTTACCTGGAGAGATGAGATGAGAAAATAAATGAAACCAAATTGTTTGAGGGATGTTTGAGGAGATGAGGAAAAGGATATGAGGGATGAATGGAAAAAAAAACAGTGAAAATTTTTGTGATTTCATGTTGATCTCGTGAATGAAAACAAATGAGACATCTAAAAAAGAGACATTCACCATAAATTTGAATTAAAAATGAATATGCAAAAAACAAAGACACCAAAGCAAGTGAATAAAGCACAAAAGTTGAACATTTGGAGAGTATGAAAAAAAAAATTAAAAGGGTTGTGTTTCAAAATGTTTGAGGGTGATTGGCATAATGACAGAGCATATGCTGGTGGAAAGAATGTCTTGTGATTCAAGGGAGGGGAGAGTTGATGCAGGTTTGTGATCCCCTTTATCATTAAGATGATTCAAAAGACATATAAGCTAAAGTGTCTTCCAAACCTGAGTCAGAATCAGAGTCAGCAGCTAAAGTTAAACTGATAGAGTTTATAGCTGAGTGAATTTTCTTCCTAGTAGAGAGGTGCTTCATTATTGTTGGTAGAAGGTTTAGGTGATGAGTGGGAAGTGGAAATTTGCCACTAAATGAGCAGGTGGGGTGTGTAGATAGAAAAAAATGTTATTTGTTTGCCACCAAAATTAAGTAGCATAGAGTAAAGAGAGACATAAGGATGGCATCTGAAATTATATGTCATGTGACTTGCTGAAAAATCAATCATGGATGTGATGAGTTTGGGATCAGGAATTAGGAATGGAAATTGGGGTATAAGAGGTGGGATAATGCATTATAGTGAAACCTTATCCACAATTCTGATCCCAGCAAACAAAATTCCTGATTCCTTATTGCTGATCCCTTAACATTGATACCCCCTATTTATGTGATAGATGTTTGGTGTTGTTAAAAATTTAATTTCTAAAATTGAGTGTCTGCAGATTTTTAGTCTCTTTTTTTAAGTTTTTTTATTTTTTATTTTTTTAGCAAGTTCAAAGGGTTTATCAGTATAAATGGAAATTTCAGAAAATTTTAATGACACTTTTAAAATAACTATGAAGTTATGGTTGTGAGGATTGTAATCCTACTTACCCATGATGCCAATTAAAATAAAAACCAACCTATTCAATTCAATAGTCATTATAACAATAAACATTGTAAGTTACCTTTCTTGCTTTCCTTTTTCCTATTTTAACTAATGTTTTTTATTTATAATTGTTTTCAAAAATTAAAAAAATTAAAAAATTAAAAAAATGATCAACATTGAGATGAGATTTTTTTTTTTTTTTTGCAATTACTATGAACAACTTCAAAATTTAATTTATGTCTACTATCAAGAAATTATACTGATGCAACATACCAACAATAAGTAATATAAGTAATAAAATGATGTTTTGAAATGAGGTCAACTTTCAATTTTTATGTTAGTTTTTAAAAATCTTCATTCTCATCAATGAAGGTCTACTTTATAGCGCTTCATGAAAAATTTATATTCCATATGGCTTCCTCACAAGTTGATTAATATTATATTTTTTTTAATTTCTTAGAAAAATTTTGATACATGGAATATGATCTGTAACTCAGTTAAAGTTTTTTATGATAAAACAAAAAAAGAAAAAAAAATCAATATACTTCATTTCATGGTAAATAAGTCTGGTTCACCAATGAATCAAGAACAGTAAGCAAATGAGTATGACCAATCATCCAGTCAAATAAGCTTGCTTTTAAAAAATGAGAGCAGATAAGTGAAACATTTGTACCATTTTGTGAAGATAATAAGTCATATCTTTACTCATTCCATCTTTTGTGTTTCTTAACATGCATCTTCTAGATACAGATATACATTTATTTATTTATTTATTTTTTGATATATTTCAAACTACATCATTCTTAAGAAGGAGAAACACTTGGGAGTCCCCTTTGAATCAACATTGTTCCAAGGTGTCTTTTAACCTATAATTCATTTACTACTACTACTACTACTACTTTTTTTTTTTTTTTTTTGTTTCTTGATTCAGTACACTTATTTTGTACTTCTTTGAATATTAAGTTGATTTTTCTTACAATCATATTCATTTTCTTGAATAATTTGTTGTGAAGTTATATATAAACACTATCACACTAGCTTCATGAAATTTTTTGTTAATAGAATATGTAATAGAGAAAGAAAGAAAGAAAAAAAAATTGGGTTTTTTTAGGCAAAAAATAAAAATGAACAAGTGAAAGGAAAGATTGTTATAAAATAATATACATGATTAAATAAATTGTTAACTCTACAAATATTTTGATGTCGCATTAGGCATGCTTTAAAAAAAGATTAAATGAAGCTAGCACTGCAAACATTTTGATGTCGCATCATGCCTGATGCGACTGTCCATCGCATGCATCCCCCGCCAAATGTGTGCAACGGAAAGACGCATCAGGGTTGATGGGACATTAGAATGTTTGTAATTAGTGAGATGGTGGTTTATTCTAATAATCTTATGTATTACTTATGTTCCCATCACACATATATACACATGTCAGGTCTAGTAGTTGAGTACTTAGTTAAGTCTATGATGTTAAACATCTACACCCCCCTGCTCAACTACATTCCGCCATCCTAAAAAACTACTGTAAACATTGATTAGTTGTCTAGATTTTTCTACTAAATTAGGACCTAGGTTTTTTGTCAATATATCAGCCTTTTGTTCTTTTGTTCCAATCCATTTTATTACAGCCCTCTTCTTATGTAGTTGGGAATTAACATAGAAAAAATTCCTTTCCATGTGCCAAATTCTCTTGTTTGATGGTTGATCAGCTGCTACTTTAATAGTAGATTCATTATCACAATGTAGTGTTGTTATAATTTCATTACCTGTCATGTCCTCTAGCATATTCTTTATCCACATTGCTGTTTTTGTTATTGCTGCTAAAGTCGCTAGTTCAGATTCACAAGTAGACAAGGCCACTAATTGCTGTCTTTTAGATGTCCAATTTACAGGTACTCCCATGTAGCATATAAGTCCTCCATTCGTACATCTGGCTAGATCATCATTCCATTTTGCATTGCCATATGCGTCTAGTTCTTTTCTTTTGTCTGGAAAAATATGGAACATACAGTCTTTAGTTGTGAGTACATATTGAATTAAATGCGTTAATGCCTCCCAATGTTGCTCATTTGGATGATTAGCATATCTTGCTAGGTATTTTACTGCAAAAGAAATGTCAGGCCTAGTTGCAACAGCTAAATAGTTCAAAGAGCCTATCAAACTTAAAAATTCAGTATTCTTTAATTTTTCTCCAGTACCTTTCGATAGCTTACAATCTTTAGGTAATACTGTTGAATTTCTACTTGGTTCTCCTTCAAAACGGTCAGCAATCTTGTTAATCAGTAATTGTTGTGAAAGAATGAAACCACTTTGTTTATGTACTACTTTAACCCCTACAATGTTATTTAATTCTTCTTCCCATTTTATTGTAACTAATTCCGACAGTTGTTTTTGAAAACTTTTCAATATTTCCTTTCTTGAACCTGTTATAACTCCATCATCTACATGAATCCATAAGATGCCATCATTTGCTTGATCTTGAAGTATGTATAAAGAGCTGTCGTAGTAGCTTGGAATATAATTCATTGAACGTAATTTTGACTCTAAATGTTTCCACCAACACCTTGCCGCTTGCTTTGTGCCATACAAAGCTTTTTTTAATTTGAAAACTTTGCCTTCCTCTCTTCCAAAACCCGGTAGTGCTTTCACCCACAAATCTTCATCTATTGGTGAATTTAGATATGCTGCAACTACATCAAAACTGTGAACTGGCCAGTTGTGAGCTGCAGCCATTGTTAGTAAGATTTGTAAGGAAGTAAAAGTAGCTGTTGGTGCAAAAGTTTCTGCATAATCTATACCCTCTTTTTGGGAAAACCCCTTGGCGACATACCTGGATTTTCTCTTTATCAGTTTTCCATTGTTGTCTAATTTTTCAGCAAAAACCCATTTAGCATCAGTAACTCTTTTCCCATCTGGAAGTAAACTTTCCACCCAAACATCCATTCTTGATAGATTTTTCATTTCATCTTCGCAAGCTTCTAGCCACTCCTTTTTGTTACTTGACTTCATTGCCTGTAAAAAAGTGTTTGGTAAGTTATTTGCTATAGCTTTACAGCTTATTTCTATGTTATCTACTAGTTGATCTTGTTCAATTATTTCTTCTTCAGTGCTGAAATAGTTAAAAGTCAGTGTGTTAGTAATAAAATCTAAACCCATTTTGATTTCTTTATTAGTGTTGTCTAATTTGTAATTTTTTGGTTTAGGCGCAGTTTCTGAAAAAGTTGCCCAAGCTGAAGAAATTAGTTTACCTGTGTCTATTTCTATAAATAACCAACCTTTTGAGTGTTCCATATAGCCGATTACTCAACATTTCTTGCTTCTATTATCCAGATTTTTTCTTGTTTCTTTGGTACATGTACATATGCTATTGAACCAAAAATACGCAAGTGATCAAGTCTCGGCTTTGATTTCAAGAGTTTTTCATAAGGAGTCATGTCACTGCTGCATGTATTTGGTAAGCAATTGTGTGTATACACCGCCCATTTGAAAGCTGGTCCCCAAAAAGATTTGTGTAAGCCGCTGTCTAATAGAATTGTTCTGCCCATATCAAAAATAGTCTGGTTAAAACGTTCAATGTCCCCATTCTGCTCGTGATAATAAGGTAAGGAATATTCATGTTCTATATCATGGAGATATAACCATTCTTGTAGACGTTTATTAACAAACTCACCACCATTATCGCTCTTTAGAGTTTTTACAGTCAGATTTGTTCTTTTTTGTAACCACGTAATGTAATTCTTAATTATATTATTAGCCTCATCTTTTGTTTCAATTATTTCTATGTTACCATAGCTAGACCCAATATCTAACATAGCTAAGAGATACTTACCTTTATTTGTTGTCGTTACTTCAAAAGGACCCATTAGGTCAACCGCCAAAGCTTCACCAATAGGATGGAATCTATTTGAGGGATTTATGGGATCAGAACGTTTTGATTTAGCTAATTTACAGTCTTCACAATCTACCATGCCTGTTGGTAAATCTTCTGGGATACCTTCACCAAACTTCCCTTTGAAAAGTTTTCTGATATTCCTCAAACTTTGATGTCCAAATATCCTATGCCAATATTTCAAACACTCTTCTTTATCTATGTCAAGTTTCACTTTTTCAGCTTTATAAGGTGGATAATATTTTAATTTCATTTCGGAAGAACAGCTATCAACAAGTTGACTTTTATCAATTACTATTTCAAGTACATGTCTTGGGAATGGTCGTGGTAGTGTCCAGCTCCTGTTGTTGGATTTTTCAGTAAACATTAGAATGTTATCGTTAGAAAATATATCCATGTCTCTTGAAGAAAAAGATATCCTACACCCAGCCAATATAAGTGAAGCTTGTGAAATAAGGGTGCCACTTGCTTTTTCACAGTAATAAACATTTTTTAATTTGACACTATTCCCATTTAGCGTGGGGAAGATCAAAGAACCTTTTCCTGTGATGAAATTTTTGTTCCCATTAGTTGCTACTTTGAGGGGTATATGTAATTTTAGAGGAACATATGAGGAAAAGCTAGACATATCACCTGTGACGTGATGAGTAGCGCCGCTATCTAGGATTGGGAGAGGTCCATCATCTGAAATTGAAAGCTTTTCAATATGAATCTTGGATGGTTCCTTGGAATCGTCAATTTCCAATAGTCGTGTTTTTATATTTTTGTTATCTTTGTTGTAATTAGGTCTATAGTAGTCCGCTTTACGTTCATCAGTTTGTTGTTGTTTCTGAGGTGGTGGTGGTTGTTGCCATGGAAATGGAGGTGGGTAGGAAAAATTTGGAAATATGGGATAAGAATTGTTTGGTGTGAGTGCGGGGTAAAAAGGCATTGGATAATGTGCTGTATATGAAGGTGTATGTTGAGAATGAGATGAGGACGATTGTTTTTGTGAAGATCGACAGTCGGCTGCAAAATGTCCAGGTCTGTTACATTGATAGCAAACTGATTGTTGTGTTTGTTTTATTGCATCAACTTCAATTAAATCGGGTTCTTCACTTTTTTGTAATGTAGATTTGTTGATAGTTATAACTTTTTCTTTTTCTGTTTTGATCTTCAATGATTCTTGTCTTTGTGAGTCAATAATTACTCTTGAAATTTCTTTTGACAATGGTATTTCATTGACTCGATACAGCGTACTAATTTGATTCATAATGTTGTCTTCTAATCTGGGATCGCCCTTTGCTTGATTTTGAAGCATTAAACCTATGATGTTGTCTACTGTCAATTCCAGTCCTGAAGCCTGAATAGTCCTAAATTTTTCGTATATAGCTTGTGTAAATTCCACACCCGAGGGAAAATCAGCCAATTGTAGAGATAAGGTGTCTTGCCATAAATTCATGTGATGAATTTGAGAGCTCTGATTAAAATGAGTAACCAAAAAGGCCAATAAGTCAAAAGCTGTTGGGTAATTTCCATTAGAAATTAGTTCTTGAACGGAATCGTCAACACATTCAGTTAATATTTTGCAAACTAGATAATCCTTGTGCAAATTTATTCTCCATTTTCGGTTGTCAGCATAGTATTCGTCTCTAATTACTTTTCCAAGTAATTTTTGTATCTTCATTATCCACAATTGAAAGTTGTCCCCAGTTGAATTTAATTTTGGAGTAGCATCGATCCATGATTTAGCCTTTGTTAGTTTAGCAAATGCATAATCCTCGTCCCATCCAGTTTCTTTGTACGTCGATATCCTACGTGGTTCACGAGTCTTGTTATTGTCAGCCGTAGGGTCATCTGGTGGAGTTGGCATGGCTTCTGTTGATCTTCTATTATGTCTGGATGACGATGATGGACGAGACATAAGAAGATATAGAGATGAGATGAATAATAATAATAAAAAAAATATGAAAAGAAAAAAAGGAAAAAAAATATAGAATAAGATAAAAGGAAAGAAAGAAAAAAAAATTAAAAATTAAAACAGAAGACAAAAAAGGAAAAAGGAAAAAATTTATTTATTTTTAATTTTATTATTATCATTATTTTTTTTATTACACAATCAATATTTTCAGCAATTGTGTGTGTCCACAGCAATTGGGTTTATCACTCTTGATTTCAGGCTACTAAAATCAACCTAATCTATTGATGATGTTGGGCAAAGCCTCTTTTTGTAATTTATTTATTTATTGTTATATATTATTTTATGTATTTTATTTGTTTTATTTATTTATTGTTATGTTTTATCTTTTATGTATTATATTTTATTTCTTTTTATTTTATTTATTTCAGTTATTTATTGTTATGTTTTATTGTTATGTATTTGATTTGTTTATTTTTATATATGTTTAATGAGGAAAAAAAAATGATATAAGAAGAAAGAAAAAAAAAAGGCAAAAGAAAAAAAGAAGAAAAAAAAGAGAAAGAGAGCAAGAAGAAAAAAAAGAGCTGAGAGCGAGAGCCGCGAGCAAGAGCAAGAGCAAGAGCCGCGAGCGAGAGCGAGAGCAAAAGCGAGAGCAAGAAAAAAAGAGGAAATAAAATTAAAGAAAATAAAAGACAAATCCCCTAAGGTAAGGACACCCAGCTTTGAAAGAAAGTGATTTAAAAAAGGAAAAAAAAAAAAAAAAATGATTTTTTTTTTAATGTAAGCGGGAAATGCCCATAACCTGAGATGGTGGTTTATTCTAATAATCTTATGTATTACTTATGTTGCCATCACACATATATACACACGTCAGGTCTAGTAGTTGAGTACTTAGTTAAGTCTATGATGTTAAACATCTACAATTAGCACTACAAACATTCTAATGTTGCATCAACCCTGATGCGTCTTTCCGTCGCACACATTTGGCGGGGGATGCGTGCGACGGACAGTCGCATCAGGCATAATGTAAGATCAAAATGTTTGCAGTGAGTTCAACAGCGTGATTAGGCTAGCGGTAAACTGGGCCCTTGCCATGGGCTCGTCAGGGGTTCGACTCCCCTATCACGCATTGTCTTTGTCTTCCTTCCGTTCACTCGATTTCTTTTTTCGCACACACACCATTCATAATATCCCGTTTTAAAGTTAATTCTTCAGCGGAACAAATTTCATATATATATGCTTAGTTACATGTACAAGTGAGAAAAAGAGAGGAAGAGAGGAAGAGAGAAAGTCAAAAATAATTATCGTATTCTCTTATTATTTCAATTTTTTTCCAAAATCACAAATTAAATCTTATTTGAATACTGAGTACAGGAACTGCTGTTGCTCTCTAGATTTTTTTCCTTTAAAAAAACAACCAAATATCTTACATTGAACTAGTATTTTCAATTAATTAGGACTTGGATTTTCAATTTGTTGAAAACGTTAATTTTGAACAAAAAGCCTCTTGCCGCTTTAAAGGTATTCTACTCATGCATTAACTCAGGTCAAACTTTCATGTACTCAAATATTACTATGCATCATTTTACACTGCTTCCCCCTACTGTCACGTTTGTCTTTAGCTACTGTCAATTAGATCCACTAACTGCAAGCCTGAGCGAAAAAAAAAAAAAAAAAAAAAAAAAAAAAAAGCATTGATAAAAAACAGGTAAAAATTAATTAGATCTGCCAATATCCTAAAAATGATATATATAAAAGACCAGTATCAATGACATACTTTTTCAAATGCTCCATAAATATCTGGAGAGATACATCATCAGTAAATATCATGTTCCCACCCGCTGGCTGACCATACATGCCACCCCCAGAAGCATGAGTAGTAGAAGGATTGAGTTTTGAAAGCAAAAATCGTGCTTGTGAACCATTTTGATCACAAACGATGTAGCGAGGCACCGGGAACCGATCAGCCAACAAGTCCTGATAAAATGTATGAGTGAAATCAACACAAGTTATGAAGAATAGGGGAAGATAATAACTGACAGCTGCATCATCTTTAGGTTTCTGCAAAAGCTCTTTCAAATTAGCATAGTCATCTTGTTCATGATAACCAGCCTCTCGCCATTGAGCGATGGTAGCACCGTGAAAAATCAAAATGTGAAAAAAAGTGTCGAGTAACAAAATTGTATTTTCCTGGATGGAAACTGAGTCTAGCAAGACCGGAGCCGGTTCAGCGTCTAAAGCGTAAGACATGAGCGTAGGCTGAATTGCCACTAGAGAATTGTTCACATCTTCTGCGTTTAAAATATGCCTGAAATAAAAAGAACAATCAACATACATATTATTATGAATATTGTAAAAAAGTTGGGCTCATACCGATAGAACGCAGTTTCATCTGGTGAATTATTGAAAACTTGTAAAAATTGACTTCTCCGAAGATGAAACATAAATTGAGGATATATGCTAAACGTGTCACTTAATCTGAAGCTACTCGGTTCATCTTTGCGATATTCGGCAAACTTTTGACAAAGTCTAATCAACATTCTATCTAGCCATCGTAAAACGTCTGGTGAATCATCTATTTCAGCTTTGAAAACTGCGATTCTAGCCATGAGCACCGCGGCCGCTTCTTGATCAAAAGAATTGGCAATCATGGGATGGCCAGCTTCAGCGAATACCCTGGCTAGGGTAGTTACTCTAAGGCGGAATTGACCTGAAGCATGCTGATAATGAGTGACAAATTGAATGCAACCCCTTGAATTGGGAGCGAGTGTCTGTCCAGCTGGTGTGACTACCTCAAAATATACGGCGAAAGAGGTTCGAGGAGTTAAAGAGCAGACTTTCCAAGCAGATGTTTGCCCTATACCGATTTCAGCATCTGCAACGCAAGTTGATTTCTTGTTGGCAGAAACAGCATGTCCAATTAGTCCAGACACTTTTAATTCTTTAGTTGTTTGTACATCAAAAGTGGAGTTAAACCCCATTTTAAGTTGCCCATCATCATCTTTTTCAAAAAGTTTTTGAAAGCTTTGACGAAATATCGAAGTTGCAAATGAATCAGACAGAATCATAAACCCGTTAGTAGCGTTAGCCAGAGAACGCATTTCCAGTAACCCAACTTGATCTAAACAGCCGGCAAAGATATCAATGGCGTGTCCATTGGACGAGGACCGCTTTGAAAGGGATTCATAAAATTTGCAAGCTCTTTTAAAATATTTCACATTATCCCGATCAATATCATGATGCGATCTTATTGGTTCTTTCAGCTCCGTACTGACTACCTGACCAGGACCTTGAGATGGAGGTCCACCAGCAAACAACATGATTCTTGAGCCAGTGTTGGGAAATGTCGTCTGCAACCCAAATTTACTATCTGAATATTGAATTCAGCTCAATGGAAGATATTAATATTGACTTACTTCCAGCAAGCTAACAGCAACACTAACAGCAACACCTGTGCATCTTTGGGGTCTTTTATCATTTGCAACAGGCCAGGGATCTCTCTGAAGTTGCTCTAGAATACCAGTAAGCGAGAATTCAACTTGTTGAACAGGCAACAGGAACCGAGCTGCCCCGGTGGTTTGAAGATTAGGTTGGATAGGTGCTCCAGGTTGACCTGGTGTCGGGACAGCCATTGGCCTTTGTGAGAGACCCAACATGTCTTGCACTTGTTTAGGACTGTAGTCTTTAGTACCACGAAAAATGAAAGATTTGGGACATTCTGCATATCCCAACTCATGAACTTGAGCCTGTGAAAAAGAAACAAATGTCTCAAAACGTCCAAACTACCCATCGAATGCCAGCAAAAGCTTGAAAAGCAAACCATTGTGCCAAAGGTAATCAATCCAACTAAAGCATTAGGGGGAAGTAGACTCAGGCTGATGACGAGTTCAGCCCTGAGAGCCTTGAGATCCTCTTCATCGAGACATGTATCGACGACAAAGAGGAAGATTGGAGGATACATTGCAGGACGACTCAAGGTATATTCAATTGTAGTGTACTTGGGCAAGAGTTCTGCTGGGAGATTAGTGGATGAGATGTCTTTATAGTGGGGAGGAAACGCGTTTCTCTGTAAGCAAAAAGGACAAATCCAAAGCTTTCCACGGACATCGATTTGACAGTAGGGATTCAAGACAGCACGACAAGGAGGCTTGCAAGTGACTGGTTCGTAGAGGACGGGAGGGAGATCGTCGCGCTGCTTGAGGGGGGTGTAGAGGGCAGCGATAGGGACGACGATGCGTGTGCTCTCGATACGGGAGCTGGGCCACACATTCCAGCTGTGGAAGTGGAGTGAGTGAGTTAGAGATAAAAGAGAGAAGAAAGAAAAGGAAAAGACTAACGAAAGACGAGTTCCGTCTCTGTCCTCGACGTCCTGAAAAAGGGAAACAGTCAACTCAAACATCCAAACCCTTTACATTAACCCAACAAAATCAACAAACTTCAACACTTGAGTTCATTTTGCCAGGTAAGGCCGAGGGTGATGACGTGTGGGAGGGAAGCGATCGAGCGACTCCACATTCACTTGGCCCCCGCCATATTCAATATCAATATTCTCTCCATCACAACCCTCCTCCATTCTTCTTTTTTTAAATTTATCTTCCCAACATCAAAACATGATCAACCACAATATAGTCGAGAATGAATCAATTAAATCTCATCCATCTGCAGTTGCTAACTTTCTTAGATGAAAATGTATACACAGCTTATTGATTCTTGACACCAACTGGTCTCACTTGTCACAAAATCTTTATTATTGTCTCATACTACCAACTTCAATTACTTTCCACCTCAGTAGTCATCGAATCACTATGCATCCTCTTAGCATAGCGGTTATGCGACTTGTCTGTGTGGAGAGTACTTGATGTTTGTAGTATCATAAGGTTATATACAATCATAGATGTTTGGCTTGCCTACAATATGAAAACTCAAAGGGATCTTCTCTTTCAGCCACATCATATCATTTTTTCGTTATGAATTTTCTTGTGATTCAAATCGTCAACCTTATACTGGCTGGAATCAAGATGATAAGATGTTTCATTTTCTTGAGGGGAAAGGGTGGGGGAGGGGGGGATTCACCAAACCATGAGGGGAAAGATATAATAATATAAAAATTAAATTATACGGCTAGCGGGGGCGCCAGGTCGACGAGTCCCAGTGTTGAAACTTCCTGGTCGATGTATCTGCGAATGAGTACTAGAGAATCCACCTTTAGACGAGCTTGAAGGTGAAGATACCGTCTGGTTATTGGGTGATATGGATTCCTTAGTGTTAAGTAAAATTAATTTGTCAAATAACTAGCAATAGCCATGCAAATTAAAAGTATGGGTAAGTGATAAGCATGTCAGTTGGTTGTTACGAAAATCACCTCATTTGCTTCGTTAAGAGTTTTTGTCTGCGTGGACAGATATCTTGTCAACATGTTATCGTTGAGTTCCTATTTATTGAATGCAAGACAGTATAAGTCCGATTAAACATGCTAGAAGGATAAGTTTGGTAGAGGGTAGACACACGGTTAAGTATTCATTTGAAAGCTGAGGGCTCTCTGTAGATGGAAGGGAAGCCACGAGAGAGGCAATCTCACGCAGAATTTGATGATCAGGCTGAGATGAATAATCAGGGTCCATAATCTGATCTAGATATTCCACAATAAGCTCTACACGTGAGTGGAGCATCTTGATTGCATTTTTTTGCGTAGTCAAATTGCTGATCACTAAAGAGACATTTTAATGTCAGACAATAAACATAGACCACATTAAGGAACATACGAGCTGTTTGGGATGACCCAAGGGAAGGTTTTGCAACAGTATCAACAGCAATACGTTCAGCTTTGCTAGTTTGAACTTCATAAGATACAGGAAAGAAGGTATGTTGAGAAAGGGTCGGTTCAGCTGAAGAAGAAGGGCTTGCAAAGTAGATTGAGAAAGGTAGATGTTTAGAAGAATTGATGTTTTCATTCGAAAGGAGAAGAACAAATGAAAGTGAGTCTGAGTAGGGCATGAGCTGCTGGTGGATGGTATGAGAATGAGTAGTTGGTTCGGAGCCAGTGGAGTACCATCCAATCAGATCAAGAGTAGGAAACACTTGTTTGAATTGTTCTTGACGAGCTTGGAACAGAGCATGATCTACATCGTCATTTTGGAGACAAAATTCGAAAGAATTGATGATTTCATATGAATGGGGAGAATGAGTGCCAATTAGAGCACCATAAAGCAGAGGGTTACCATCATTGGGTTTAGTAAGTCGTGAGCGAGTGAAGTGATCAGAAATGTTGAGGATGGGGAGAGGGTGGCTAAGAAATGAATGGCAGTTGGTATTAAAAAAATGATGGGCAGCATAAAATATCAGAGCCAGAAGGATAAATAATAATAATGAAAAGTAATGGAGAGATTAACAATCATCAATGATCATCAATAAATGACAAAGGATACAAAACAAATGTCCATAGAAATGTTTAATGATAGCTCATTTCATTATTACAATGAGTTGAAACCACTCACAGTGAAAGCGCAGGGTGGTGAATAGAAGTGGCCATGTAAGTAATGTTTTTATCTCTCATAGCCAACCCACTCAGCAGAATCCTGTTTTCTTACTGGGGCTTTCGGATTCTTGCTGACACTTTCTCTTGTCAAATTTGAGAAGACCAATGTGCGGGAAAAGTATGGTCGAGCTCAAAGGTGTGGAGGCGAAAAAGAGCGAAAAGAGAATGCGAAACCAACAAACTGATGTAAGCATGGTGGTGAACGATTTCATATGTTGTCTTAGTGGATTAGTTTGGCTTGATTATAGCTACCATGGACAACACCTCGCAGAATTTATTTTATTTTCTGGTCTACTTACAGTGACTTTTAACACGTGGCCTTACACTTTTAATATAATTGCTATTATTGAAACCAGAAGAATATGATATGGAAAACAAACAGTGTAGTCAGACTTCTTTTAAATGGTAAGTTTCAGAGAAAAGAGAAAAGATACTAGATTTCAAAAGAGTACTGCAATGCAAGTGTTCTGAAGCAGTAGCCTGATGTAGAACACAACAGAATAGCAATCACATAAGATTTTGAAGGTATTCTCATCTAAAATGCAAAACATATGCAACTCAGTTTTCATTCACTCTTCTCTTCTGCACTTCTTCAGGGGGGGATAACTAATAGACATCAAGTTGAATTTTTAACCTGAGACTAATCTGAAGGTAATCTAAAACTGATCCAAGAGATATCTCATAATTCATATGAGAGTAATCTCAAAGTTGCACCAAATATTTATTATTTTTTAATTATCTTTCAATTTTAGTTCATGAAGCTTGATCAAATGGTACAGCAACACTGCACCAATGGGTATATCACACTTATGGTGTAGTGCAAATCATCATCAAAAAAATTTATGGAAACTTTAATATGTAGTACAGCAAGAACAATAACTCTTGGCCCTTTTGTCATTTTTTGTGCACTTTTTGTACTGGCTTGGCTTTTTTATTTTTATTTTATTTTATTTTATTTTATCTTGGTTGGGTTTATCACCCAAAAACGCCTAAAAACCCCTATTTGAGGCCGCAATAGTGCTAAACCAGGAAAAAAAAAAGTAGTTAATTTTATTTTCGCAAAAAGGCCAAGCATTTATTGTTTTTCTATATCAAAGTACTTGCTTTTGCCATTAATTTAATGGTGGATAAAAATAACAATACCCCTATTTTCTTCTGTCATTTTTTTCAAAATAGATGGGTTATTTGGTGTTTGCCGTATTAAAATTCGAACCTTATCTGCCTTTTTTTCTCAGGTTTTCATAACCACAACTTTGTCATTTATCACCCCCTTGCATGCCTAGTCTATACCCTCATCCTACATCTTTATCATCCCCTTGCTTGTCTAGTCTGTATGCTCACCCTATACCCACCAGAATAGCATTTCACTCTCAATTTCTTGCCTCATTTCCTTATCATGTCTAGTTCTTAAAATCCATCTCACAAAAATCTGACATCCAGGATTACTTCAAATCCAAACACCTGTTATGGCATTCCACGTAAGGGCAAGCTTTATGGTGTTGATTTTTAATGGATTATGCTATTTCTTGGTTTTTAGATTATTTCAGGGGTTTGAATGTTTTGGGGGTTCATTTAGATCTTTTCATCTAAAAGAATGGGTGTTTCTTTTAAATGAAATATGAACTTAATATTTCTTAAAAATATAACTATTTTTGATGGATTTTTACTTTTAATAGGGGCTGTCAGTTCTGGCAAATCCACAATTGACTTAAGTGTGGATTTCAAACCAAATCAACACTTAACTTTTGTAAAAAAAGTCACATATTTCAAAAATAGGTTTCAGTTCTGACCTCACATCAGTACTTTTTGCACATTTTTTATTTCACAACTGCATGTTGGCCACAAAATCCCTTTCATTGCTCACCTCATCCTTGTGACATGTCACACACAGATCATCCTCTCTACGCAACTGTCCTTGGCACACACCCCTCACTGAAATTTTCAACATTTTATTTTCACCTTTTTAAAATTTTTGAACTTTTCTTAGTCAACATTTCTGACTCATTTTGATCTTTCTCATCACAGTTAGTTTCTTCCTTTTTCATCTCTTGATTCATCACCTTTTTTCACATGAAGTTTTCATCCTTCCCCACATCATGTAGTTGCTGAGATATTGACCTTAAAATTTGAGCCTTCTTTTTTGCACTATTCATATCACATTCTCCATATTACAGGGTGTCAGTTCTGGAAAATCTACACTTAACTTAAGTGTGGATTTCAAACCAAATCAGCACTTAACTTTTGCAAAAAAAAAAAAGTCACTTATTTCAAAAATGGGTGTCAGTTATGACCTCAAATGAGCACCCTTTGCACAATTTTTATTTCACAACTGCATGTTGGCCACAACATCCCTTTCATTGCTCACCTCATCCTTGTGACATGTTACACACAGATCATCCTCTCTAAATAGCTATCCTTGGCACACACCCCTCACTGAAATTTTCAACATTATATTCTCACATTTTTGAAATTTTTGAAATTTTCTTAGTCAACATTTCTGACTCATTTTGATCTTTCTCATCACAGTAAGTTCCTTCTTTTTCATCTCTTGATTCATCACCTTTTCCCACCTGAAATTTTCATCCTTCCCTGCTGTAGAAAGAAAACTGTTCTATAATACTAAGATATAGACACAATCCGAGATGGATTGGTTCTCCTCTTTTAAAGAATAAAAAAAAGAAGCTCCTGCCACTCTAATTTTAAAGAAAGTCAAAGCACATATTATAAGTTTGGTTTTTTAAATTTATTGGAGGAGAAAGTAGGATAAGTTTGTAGAGATCTTTTAAAGAAAAAGGGAAATATATTTTAATATAATTAATCAATCTGTTAGCTATATCTATTCTCAGTAAGCGCTAGTACTCTCAGTCACTCCTTCTTGAAGTGCTCTATCTAATACTATCCTTACTGTAGCAATGAAATAACTCTACAGCACTACTTCTGGTATGCAAACCCAATATGTACAAAAAAAATAAAATATATCTATTTCTCTTTTTATCTATATCAAAAAAATCTACTCTCCTTTATTTCCTCTTTACAAGTGAGTGCTCTTATATACATTTGTATGTTCAGCACCCCTTTCCTATGTTTCCTTCCCCTACTGGATTTCCTACACAAGTTTAGTGCTAATATAAAATATCAAACGGTAATTAAGTATCTCAATAAGCTATGTACATTTGATAGCATAAATCTTGGTTCTAATATTGCCTGAAACATCTAGAAAAGAGCAACTATTAGAACCTAACACTCCAATTTCCTGTACATACCCTTTGTTTCTTGAGATTCCTGACTTAATAATAGGTACTGTACCACCTTCATACCTATTGTATAACCCACACTCAACACATGAGTCCCTACTAATATTGAAACCATCTGTGCCAAGCAAATGAATTCCCTATTTTGGATCTTACTTGTTTATCCTTTCTTTGAGCGCTACCTGCAACCTATTTGACTTCCTAGTGCTAACTTCTTTCTTTGACATGTTTTTCATCTCCTTGGGAAGACACCTCTTTTTGTAAAAGTCATTGCTCTTATCTAAGTGTGAATTTCATACCATTTCATATTGCTGCTTCCTAACTCTGTATTATGCATATAGCACTAACCATAACTTTTACAAGTACATACCATATTCTCTTATCCTATAGTTCAGTATGCACTTCCCTTTATTCTTTACTTCCCACTGCTCATATATCCATACTGCCCCTAAAAAAAGTGTGCACAGAGAGTCTATCTTTTCCTGTGCTTTGAAGACCCCTTAGTTGCGCTTCCGTAAGCATCCTTCCTGACAACACCATTGTTGAAATTTAGAGAATTGATCCTTTTTCTGTGTTACTTCAAGATTTGTACCACAGTCTCCCTCTACTCGCAACTGTCCCCAGGTGCTATAAAACCAGGTGCTTATCTTGCACTATTTCCTCACTCCTCCTTCTCCACTTCTTCTATCTTCTAGTTTCTCTTCTCTTCTTCTTAAATCTTCTATTATTATGAATCTCAATAACAATATCACCAACACCATCCAAGAATTTGTCCACACACAGAAGACAGCCATTGCTACCGCTCCTGCTGTCAAGGCTATTCTCACTGGAGCCAAGTGTTGTCAGCACTGCACAGAGAGCAGCATCATTCTGTGTTGTTTCTCAAAGGCTTTCTGTGGAAATGGCTTCTTTACAGTAAGTCCTTTCTTTTTCTTCTTTATTCTTTGATTTTTGTTTCTGATCTCATCTTCTTCCTTTTGCTAGTCATGTGACTTCTGCAAAAGTTGAAAAAATAAATGCAGCCTCAATGGTCCACCCGCCATTGCTTCAAAATTCACTCCTACTGCCATTGATTGTAATGCATTGACATCAAGCCTAATGGGTCAGCTGGCCATCAAGCGCCTGGCTCCCACAACTCCTACTCTGGCTCCTAAAAGAGCTAAATAAATCCATTTCTTGCCTATACCAAGCACTGCATCAAACACAATTCCCTGTTCACTCTTCTCTGAAGAGTCAATTCACACCATAAGTCCTTCTTTTTTTTTTTAATAAATTTTTATTTTAATTTCTAAAAAAATCTTTTCTTTTTCATTTTTTAGGAGGCTCCCAATACTCCTTTGGTCTCTACTCCTCCAACTCCTTGTGTCAAAATTCTCATCCCAGGTCTAGAAGAAGATCCTTTCTGGGCTATAGCACCTGGAGCTACATTCTCCCCTGCGAACAAGGATGAAATTACCTGGCCTGAACAAGAGGCCACTCCGCCACCTTTTACTCCTGAAAATTGGTTCTCAGCCCCTCCAATGTCAAATAATGCCTTCAAGGAAGACACTCCTTGAATCCACCTCCCTTGCCCTCAAGATTGGAAAGTGCTAAACTGGGTCATTTCAGCACCCTATTACTGCACCATCAACCAATTCAATACTGCCTTTGATGAAGTATTCACCTACCTTGAAAACACTCTGGCTCTCAACAAGTAGGATGTCCAAAACCAATTTACTCTAGTTGAAACCCTTAATTCAACTTACAATAACATTTACAATGACTGGGAGTTGGCCTTACTTGATAGGCAATAAAGTAAGTCTTATACTTCTCCTTATCCACTATTCTAATGCTAAATTTTCTTTTCATCATTCCCCTAAGCATTTTTTCTTCTTTCCTAATTTCCTAATTTGTACTCCTCTGTAAAAAATCTATTCATTATATTATTATTTCCCTTGTTATAATAAAAATCATTTTCCCAGAAAAATTTTTGTTGCCAAATATTTCCTGTTATTATTCTGTGAGAGTGAGAGAATTTTTTTATTTGTTATTAGGAAAATAACATTTTCCCTGAAAACTCTTCTTTGACTCCATCTGAATAGCCTTGAGACAATAAAAAGTTTCCCACATAACTTAAGTTGTTAGTGCCTCATCTGCCTTGTCCTCATATTCTTGAAGTAAGTTCAGATCTTCCCAAGATCTTGCACTCCTTAGTGCTAACCTTTTTCCCATAAATCTTGATAACCTATATTATTCTACTTATTAGTGTCCCCACTTGCCTTTTCCTTGCATCCTCATAGCACCTGAATATTATAAATAGGCCTGTAATACACTCTTCTACCTTATCCAATCCATTACACTTCACAAGTTCTAATTTTCCATGACCATATACTATACTTTACCTAAAGATCAGTCTTTCAATTTTTGCCGCTGTCGCAAATTTAACTGTACTTTCTCCAAACCTTGTGGTTATGCCACTTTTAGACCCGCTTGGGATAAATGCTTCAAATTTCATAAGACTTGCATCTTTCCTTATGAATGTCCTAATTCTCCTAATGGCTATATCTAGTTCCCTTCTGGAGATACTTCTAGCACTCCTACTATAGTAGCTATTCCCAGTAGCACTACTCATCCTTCCTCTGAAAACTTGCCTTACATACCATTGGCAAGAAATCCCCATCCAGCCCAAGGCAGAATCTCCCTCATCTTCTAAACAAAATGTGGCATTACAACCATCCTCTTCACAGGCTCCCAACTCTTTGAGAGTGCTATCACTGTCTGTGCATCCTACAAATTTGTTAGCCAGTGAGTCCATCACCCTTACTTTCACACAATCTATTCTAATTTTAATTTCTTCAAAGGTTTTAATGAATCTATTTGCTTATAATGGGTCCCCCGACCTCTTCCATTTGTGAATTTGATGCAAATCTTTTTGTGTCTTTGCCTTATATATGAAGCCATTTCATCTTCCTACAGTTGTGCTCCTGTGTTTTCCAAAAATGGTTTAAATGCTTTTTACAATCATATTGAAGTAACTGGTCAATTAATGAATGAAATCAGCTCCACATCAATCCCTGGTTCTCCTGCAGATCCCAATAACTTCATCATGTCTAAAGAATGGAAAGGATACCCCACCAGTTTTGATGGTGATTCTGATTAATCATTATCTTCCTTCATTTCCTTCAGATTAGAATTGTAACTCTAGCACATTGTACATAGTTCTCCTTATTAACTATGCTAAACTTCATTAAAAAATAATTTTAAATTTCTCATAAACCATGAGCAAAGCCCATAGCACTTGCAACACCCCTGCCTTTGCCATGAGCGCCTTCTTGGAGAGTTTGAGAGTACTAGACTGTGCTCCCTCTACTATCTTAAAATAAATTCAACCCCATTAATTAACTTTCATGATCAGAGATTTTACAAGAAACTAGATGCCTAAATTTGGGTGCTCCATCTGCCAACCTTCTTCAGCTAAAGTAACCACCTTCTTCTAAATCCCCAGTAGCCTTCTGATTTGCCCAGACAGCCGTTCCTCTATCTAGCTCATCCACTTCTTCATATCTCCTTGTAAAATGTTAACTCTTTACTCCATAAAAATCTACACTAGTTGCTAATGCCAGCTTCTTGTTCAGCCATAGTTGCTCTGCCATCACTAGCGCCTTATCCATCACAGTGATAATAGTTTATACTCTTTCCAGAGCAACCATATATAGTGTTGTTAGTTTATCCTTGTCCCAAAGGTTATTTTTGATAGTATTACCTCATTCCAGAGTTTATTCTTGCATCACTGGTACCCCTCTTGTGTAAAATATTTTGATCTGATCAGCCACTACACGTCACTTCCATTCAGTACCATCCAATTCCTCCAGTAATTTGTTTTCGGATCCTATAAGGATCGCTCCATCTGTCTGAAAACATTTTACCCCATTGACTTTCAAGACTTCTGTTGTATACTAGTACCAAGTCCCCTGTTTTCAATGGTTCCCTTAAACTATGTGCTAAGCGCTCATCCCAATATTTAATTGATTTATTCCTAATTTGCATCATTCTTTTGTCTTCCTTTTCCAAAAATCCATCCTTTCTTTCAAGCTGTGCTATTCTTACTGAAATTAAATCTTCAGTTGAGTACACTTGATCCCAATCACATCCTAGAAAATATACAGCTTCAAGATAAATAGATATTATTGCCCTTTGTCTAAACATAAGTTTATAAGGTGAGAGACCTGTCATCCTTTTCACTGAAATCCTATCTGAATATAATACTAATGGAATATAGTTCTTCCATTTTTCCCCATAAGTTCCACATAGCTTAAATTATGCATCTTTTATCACTTGATGCCCTCCCTCAATCATACCTTCTGCCTCTGGATAATACGGTGTAGCAACTCAAATCTTGGTGCCAATCCCTTTCAAAACTTCTTGGAATTCACCAGAAAATTCAGTGCCCCCATCCAAAGTTACCATTTTTCATTACCCCGTATCTATACACCCATCCCTTCTTTAAAAATTCAGCTAAATTACTTGCCTTAAGGTTTATTAAAGGTGCTGCTTCAAACCATCCTGACAGATAATCCCTGGCCACAACAAAGTACTTAAAGTGTCCTTTTTTAATATGAACTGCATCCAAGCTAATCCTGCCAAAAATAGTATCCTCACCTGTTGCATTTCCTTTTTCTTTAGGCTTTCTGTAACTTCTGCACTGACATTCTGGGAAAGATTGAACCCAATCCTTGACTTCAGCTCTCATGTTTGTCCACCAAAATCATTCTTTGACTCTTCTATAAGTCTCATCTTGTCCCCTATGTCCTAAATTCTCATGTAATTCTTTAAGAATCTTTTCTTTCCTAGCTCTATCTGTTATCAACAATTGTGGCATAGAAGAACATTCCCTTAATACCCATCCATCCTTAAAATAATCTTTGGTGTGCTTCCCTACTTTGCGCTATGTGTCTTCATCACAATTTTCTGGTTGACTATCTCCTTCCAGATACTTTCTCAGCCAATATGTTTGCTCAATTGACTCCTCAACTAAATCCCCATCCTCTGACAGTGTATACTTTTCATTATTTGATGTCACTTTGTTTGATTCCTGAATCTATCTTCCTGAAGTTCCTCTTGTTACTAAATTTGCTTCAACATCAAACTCTTGCGCATTCATCTCCTCATGATTGACTTCCTTAAACTTTCCTAGTTTAATGTCATTGCAGATGCTACCTAAAAACACTGATGATAGTTTTTTGTCTTTCTGGATGTCATAAATTAATTTTACATATTTGCGGATGCTAGTTGCTAGTTTTACATCTTCCCAGACAACATTTTTTTGATTTCTAAACCTTTGATAACAATAATCTATTCCATTTATCCACTTTTTATCTTCTTCAAATTCTTCCACCTCAGAATCCTCTTCACACAACAGCCTTCTTGACAAGGATTCTGGAATGATGAATGATTTTCCTGGTTTATGGATTAAATAAGAAGAAAATAAATTAATCTGTGCCACAAATCTAGTCATTGGTGCATCTAGTAAACTTGGACTACTGATCATTTGCACCAAAGATAGCGCATCAACCTGCAACTCAAAATTTTGCCCCCGAATCATCCATTGCAACTTCTTCAAAATCTTTGCAACCCCACACAACTCTAACTTATATTGAGAGTACCTAGACTCTACCTTTGTAAAAGTCTTTGATTAATAAAGGAAAGGCCTATCATTTCTTCCTCTTCTTCTTGAATCAAAACTGCGTCTACTGCAGACACACTTGAATCTACCGCTAGAGTAATCTTTCCAGTGCCTGGCCCATATTCCAGCTTCTTTAAAAGAATGTCTTTCTCTACAATCCTTTTTTACAACTTGAAGGATTCTTCACATTCCTCTGTCCAATCCCATACAACATCCTTCCTTGTCAAACACCTTAATGGAGAACATAACAAGGAAAAATCACGAATAAAGATTCTCACACAGGTACAAAAACCTAAGAACCCCCTAACTTCCATAGTGTTTCTTGGTCTTGACCACCTAAGTACCTTGTTTTTCTGGTTTTCTTCAATGATTCTTCACTTCCTACATACAAAATGACCAAAAATATATAATGCTGGTACACAACAAGAAAATTTTGACCCCAAGACTGTCAAACCAGCCTCTTCTATCCTAAAAAATACCCTTTCAAGAGTAATAGTGTATTCCCAAATAAACCTCCTTATTCTTGGGTTCTCCTCTAGAACCTCCCTGTCATAATCAGTTGTCGGCCATTTTATACTGCCTTCAACAATAAAAATTCCTACATGATCCAGAGTTTCATCCTGTAATATCCACATCATTTGCACCTGATACACTGCCACTGATTTTGTAACGCCTTGTGGTAACCTTGTTAACCTGAAGCAACCCAATGGAGTTTCAAAAATAGTCATTGGCCTTAACAACAGATATAACTTGTGCTCATTGTATCCTCCCATTATATCTCCTAATCTGTAATATGCTTGTCCTGCAAAAGATTCCACAAATTCTTCTGGAATTGGTGGCAATCCGGCATCCTTAACTGTAGCATTGTTCATTTCTCTCAAATCATGAACAACCCTTAACTTGCCATTATGCCTGACAGCACAAAATACTGGACTTGAGTAACTAGACATTGATTTTTCATACAATCCAGACCTTAACCTTTCCCTAATTAATTCATTATATTCTTCTCTTATTGCCACTGTTATAGGAAATGCTTTCTTTTGCCATGGCACATGAGGTATAACTGGGACAATATAAGGTTTCCCATAAGGCTTTAATAAACCTCTTTCTTCTTCTGAAAGCACAATAGCTTTTTTCCTAAGTACCAGAACATGTAACAATAAATTCTTTTCCTCCTGTGACAACCAACCTTCTGGCCCAAAATTAACCATTTGAAATCTTTCCAAAGTTATACTATCTGTAGGTGTAAATTACCATGTTAAATTTTTTAAAAGTGTCATTAGGATTCCTTGATAGCCCTGGCTTCTGCAAAGGAGGTTTAAATCTGGAATTGGTACAATTACTGGTTTAACTTTAACTACTACTGCTTTATACTTTGACACTAGACAGCACCAGCTGCTGCCTTCTTTACATAATATTAAAACTTTTCTAATAAAACTCTTAGTTGTACCTACATCATATTTTTGCATTTTCTTCTTAATATAAGCATAAAAAAATCCATAATCAAAGAAATTAAAAAGTCCAGGCACAATACACCCTATAGTAGTATTACCAAGACACCTGTGAAGCCCCACTTTACATATCCCTTCTTGGACTGACTGATCACTATCTGGGTTCTTCTTACTCTGGGAGATAGTAATACCTAGTAAGCCAGCCCCTAGTGAAAAGATTGGCACCTCCCTGGTGGTCACCCATTCCCTTCATCCTCATAAAACTCCCTTTCTTTCTCTAAACTCACAGATCCAACATACTTAGTTTCCCAGCCACCATCCTTAGGCACTACTAAGACTTCTTTCACTGGAATTCCATCATCACCCATAATGATAATCCCTATAGTCTTATTCAAACAATAATCTATTGTTGCATAATAATCCATCAAAAATGGTGTTCCCAAAACTGGTTTCACTACACCCATAGGAACATAAAAGTGTAGGTCTCTTGACGCTCCCACAACTCATGTCTTCACATATTCAGCTACCCCTATAACTGGTAACCTACCACCTCAAATACCTGCCACAGTGGCTTTTCCATATTTTACTGGCAAATATAAATCCACAGAATCCTCCACAGAGACTACATTGATTTGAGAACCAGCATCTACTAGCGCTCTGATCTGCTTCCCATTAATTGTAACCATTAAATACCCTAATGGCCCTGCATAGTGTGGTACCCTTGATAGTCCCACAGCTGGTTGAAATGAATTTTCTTCCAAATCATACTCAAAAGAATTTTCAACTCTTTGCTTCCTACACTTATCTACTATGCCATTCTCCACGTCTGGCACTACTGCCATCAACACCCCCAACGGTACTGAAACTGTTGTTTTAAGACATTCAGAAATTAGATACTCAGCTGCCCTAGAATATTCTACATGAACTGGGTGCTGCATCCTCCACTTTGGTTGAGTCACCTTTTCTCCAGCTTTGGCCCTACCTGGTGGATTTGTTGGAGTATTATTCTTTGCTCCAGGAATCCCTTCTGTTGGTACTGCTCTTTGCTGTACTACCTCTTGCTCCTCTAATAGCTGTTCTTCAATAAGCTGATCCATATCATAATCCATTTTGTTTGTAAATTGATCTTCCATTTCCACATCCTCAGGTGGTACTAGCGTATTTTCTCTCATAATGTACCCTACCTCCTCAATGTCCTCTTGATTTGGATACTTAGTGCCAGACCTTCTTGGCCTACTAATAGTTGGTGGAGCCATTTTCTCATGTTTGGCTGAAAAAATCTCCAGCCACACTGTAGTGAGTGGTGCTGCAACTTCCCCTTCTTTGACCTTGAAATCCAACACTGCACAAGTAACTGCAAAATTTACTGACTTTAAATTTTTATCTGCAGGCTTCTTGCCCTTACTAGACTTGACTTCCATAGCTTTCTTGTTAATATGATCAATGACCTTGGCTTGCATTCCTCAATCCTTATCCATAACCAGCTTTGTTTCATCTTCCAACATTAAAGCTGTCCCATCCTCAAAGACTACTTTGTCTTCCTTATCTTTTTGAAGCGCATTACACCTCATCTGTGTATGACCTTCTTTATTACAATAATAACATACCATTGAAGAAAACCGCAACAGTTGAGGAGTGAATCTAGGCTTGGTTTTGGCCGCTTCACTCAACTTCTTCTCCAACTCTTCAATTCTTACCATCACTGAGTTTGAATCCTGTGACATTGCCTTTGCTTTTGGAGTTGTTGCTGAGGAAGGTGATCCAGTACTAGGCCAAACCTCTATTACCTCTACATCCTCTAAAGAGACCCTAGCTGCTTGGCCTTCTACCCAACACAACTTCATTTCTGCCTCCACAGCCATTTCCACTTCCTCTAACCCTGGATACTTATAATTCATGTTCCTCTTCCTAACCAATTTTTCCTTGTTATCAAGATGCCTTTTTGCCCAATCTTAAACCTCAGGCACTATTGCCTCACAAAACCAAGGTAATGACGCACTAGTATCACTAAAATCTTCATTACTGACCAAATAATCGACTACCTGATCAAATTCTAGTCAAAATTTTTTAAAATCTTTAGGTTCTATAACACCCCCTTTAGCTTTTGCCTTATTTACCAAGAAATCTAGATCCTTGATTGTATACCTAGTTTCCTCAGTAAGTGTAGGCCATCTCTTCAACATCTGAGCTTTCAGTGCAGTCCAGTCATGTTTCTCATGACCATCCAGTTCCTCTTGACTGTCTTTACATTCATTTGTGACAAAAAATAACACTTGACACACCATATCATAATCTGATGCTCCATATACTTCTGCTGCTTGCTTGAACCTCCTCAAAAACTTTTGAGTGTTGATTCCTCTAAACCATAAGCTTTCATCCTTTCACCTAATAATTATCAAAACCCTAGGTGGTAACCACGCTGTAGAATTGGGAAATCTTGCTCTCTCCTGAGTAAATTTTGAAGTAGTAGCTGTAGGTTCCATTCTACCTTTTAACCACTAAAATATATAAAAAAACAAATAAGCACTAAAAGCTTATACTGACTATATTCTCTAATACAGCCCTATGCTATCCTCTGATAACAGCTTGATCCACTCATTGTAGACCCTATGACTCTTTCTTTAAAGCACCAGCTTGATTATGTCCTCTTTGACAAAACTCAAAAAAAAAACAAAAATAATAACCAAACTTACAATCTGGCTTCCACCGTTGAGACACCAATTGTAGAAAAAAAAACTATTCTATTATACTAAGCTATAGACACAATCTGAGATGGGTTGGTTCTCCTCTTTTAATTAAAAAAGAAGCACCTTCCACTCTAATTTTAAAGACAGTGAAAGCACATATTATAAGTTTGGTTATTTAAATTTGTTGGAGAAGAAAATAGGATGAGTTTGTAGAGATCTATTAAAGAAAAAGGGAAATATATTTTTATATAAGTAGTCAACCTGTTGGCTAGATCTATTCTCAGTCACTCTTGAAGTGCTCTATTTAATACTATCTTTACTGTAGCAATGAAATAACTCTACAGGGCTACTTCTGGTATGCACCCCAAATATGTACAAAAAAAAAAATATATCTATTTCTCTTTTTATCTATATCAAAAATATCTACTCTCATTTTTTTCCTCTTTACAAGTGAGTGCTGTTATATAAATTTGTATGTTTAGCACCCCTTTCCTATGTTTCCTTCCCCTACTGGCTTTCCTACACAAGTTTAGTGCTAATACAAAATATCATACAGCAACCATGTATCACAATAAGCTATGTGCATTTGATAGCATAAATCTTGGTTCTAATAGTGCCAGAAACATCTAGAAAAGAACAACTATTAGCACCTAACACTCCACTTTCCTGCACATACCCTACTTTTATTGAGATTCCTGACTTAATTAATAGGTACTGTACTGCCTTCATACCTATTGTATAACCCATGCTCAACACCCAAGTCCCTACTAATAGTAAAACTGTTCATACTAAGCAAATGACTTCCCTATTTCAGATCTTACTTGTTATCCTTTCTTTGAGCACTACTCGCAATCTATTCATCTTCCTAGTGCTACCTTCTTCCTTTGATGTGTTTTTCATCTCCTTGGACAGACACTGCTTTTCCCAAAAAAAAGCATCATTCTTATCAAAGCATGATTTTCATACAATAGCTTATCGCTGCTTCCTAACTCCATATTATATGTCTAGTGCTAACCATAGCTTTCACAAGTGCATACCATATCCTTTTATCCTATAGTTCAGTACACACTTCCCTCTATTCTTTACTTGCCGCCACTTGTATATCCATACTTCCCCTAAATAAAGTGCGCACAGAGAGTCTATCTTTCCCTGAACTTTTAATACTCCTTTGTTGCACTTCTGTGACCATCCTTCCTGACAACCCCATTGTTGCACTTTTGAGAATTGAGCCTTTTTGCTGCACTCCTGAGACTTTTACTGTGTTACTGTGAGATGTATACCACAGCATGTAAATGTCCTGATGCTGAAAAATGGAAAATAGCTTGTGAGGAGGAGCTAAACAACTCAATAACCATGAAAGTATGGGATATTGTTAATCTGCCAAAAGGAGCAAATGTGCTGGGTGCATGGTGGGTATTTGCTAAGAAAAGAAATCAGGATGGCAGTGTGTCAAAGTACAAGGCATGCTATGTTGCTCAAGGTTTCAAACAATTGGAGGGAACTGATTTTACTTACATGTTTGCTCCAAGAGCCACCTTTGTTTCCTTAAGACTGATGTTAGTTTTAGTTGCAAAAACAATTGGCCAGTAAAATCTTTTGATATCATTGCCACCTACCTACACAGTGATTTGGATGAAACTATTATGTTAAACAGCCAGAAGGGTTCTCAAATGGAATCCAAATCAAGTTTGTAAACTTAAAAAGGCTCTATATGAAAGTAAACAGGTGGCCAGATGTAGGTGGAAATATCTAGCTTCTATTTTTTGCAACCTAGGGTATGTAAGTAGCAAGCACGATTCCAGTTTCTGAATTCTCAAACATCAAGACTATCTGGGAGTTATTTGGGTTCATGTAGATGATGGTGTAGTAACTGGTAGTAATGTGGATATGTTGAAAAAGTTGGAGGCTGATTTAAATGGAAAAATGAAAATAAAATGGAATGATGGTCTAGAATCTGTAGTTGGGCTCAAAGTGGAATGTTCAAATGAAAGATTCTCCTTATCTCAACCTGCTCTTACAAACCATATTCTACATGATTTCAACTATGGTGGTTTGAAAGCAAATTCTCCTCTTCCCAACAACATGTCTATATCCTCTCTAAACACTAAAAATAGTTATGACCCAACTAAATTTCTCTTGATCATAGGAGCTTTTTGTTATTTAGTAGCAGGTTCTAGACCTGACTTAGCATTTCCAGTGAATTCTCTGGCTTGTTATGCTTCCGCACCTGGTGTTGAAGAATGGCATGCACTCAATCATCTAATACACTATCTTGAATTCACCAAAGATCTAAAACTAAATATTTTCCCATCTAAAGGTGCAATTCTTACTGAAGCATACTCAGATGCAACATGGGGTGGTGAATTCCAACAGTCAACCAATGGACATGTTCTACTTTTAAATGGATGTGCAGTTCTCTGGCAATCCAAACGCCAATCTATGGTTGCATTGGCATCACTCGACTCTGAATATATTGCTTTGGCAAATGCAATACGCCAGGATTTATGGTTGAGGAATTTACTATTAGACCTATTCAATAAGATTGAACCTACACAAATGTATTGCAACTACAAAGGAGCCATAGTGATAGCTACCAATAACCCCAGCGACAAAAGGGCCAGACATATTGAGCGGACATTTTATTTTGTTAATGAACAACTGAGAGCTAATAAAATTAAAATAAGTTGGGTGTCATCGGCTTTACAAATAGCTGACTTACTAACTAAATCTTTGGGCGCTAACATTTGGCTGGAAAAGAGAAAAAATCTATGTGTTTATTAGTCTATAAACTTTCATTTCATTTTGTTTTTTATTTTTTATACTTTTCTTTCTTTCTTCCTTTATTTTTTTTATTTTATTTCATGGTAGTATCTTTCTTTTAACTCTCAAAGGAGGGGGATGTTATGTACTTAAATCATATGTACTTAGCGAGTTAGTATTTAAACCTGTAGAGACACGCACACTTAACTCCGGTTCCTCTCGGAGTAGTGTAGCTGATCCTGTCTCTATACTATTTTGCTCATCAAATTGTTATTACCATTATAGGTTGGGTATTTTCTTTATCTCAATAAACTTAAATATTAATGTTTTACTTCTTATCTTACTACATTATGTATTTATTGGCAGAGATCTAACTACTTGAGAGGATAAAATGTTTATTGATAAACTGTTTATTTATTTTATAAAAGGGTAACTTGTCGAATTCTTTCACTTTGAGAAAAAAAAATTAATTTTTTTTTTCCGCATTGTTGCAAGATATTTTTCTTACTCTTATTTTTCTCACATATTTTATTCGCACATACTCTCCTTACACATATTTTTCTATCCTTATGTCCCTCCCTACAATATCCCCAACTCGCGCTGGATATTCCCATCGGGGAAATCTTACTTGGTGCGCAGTGTTTAGCTCAATGCTTGTCCTTGTTCTAATGAGTTCCAAGACTAAACTAGCTTTACTAACTCCTAACGTGTCTCATCGATACAGATCTTTCTCTCAGTTTTTTTTCTTTTTTTTTCGGTAAAAAAGTAATTGACTAATAGTTGCTAAATGTTCATACACAAACAAGCCATGTGAATCAGGTACACAAATGTAGATAAACCCACCAATTGTCAGCTGAGTCTATAGGGTGGAAACACAATCGCGACAATCTATTAATTGAGGATTTGGAAACAAAAGTCCCATTTTCAGCTTTATTTTTTATCTTTGAAGATGTTAGTTGATTTATTTCTCATGATACTTACGAGTGATATCTTGATTTCTGTGGTCGCATGAAAGCCGCTCATTCTGTGCGTTGATGCAAACTGTAAAGATTTGTTTCAAATACACATTGCACACAAAAAATCCGGATCAACTTCATATTGAGAAAGTAACTATCAAAAATTTGTCTTTCTCACTAAAATCAGATGTCTGAATGCGGTCGTCACCAATCATGTAGCCTTTTTGACAAGTAGTTGGGGGAGCAGCAATGTTAGTCCTGATATATTCTCCGTACTGGCCCTGTTTTGTGGTAAAACAACGGTCCATGACTTTGTCCAAAACATTAAATAGTCATATATTAGCAAGGAGATGTTGTCTTATAGCAGTCAGAAATTTAGTTCTTAATGAAAATTCGAGTAATGTAACTAGGATTTGGCATGATTAATAAACAGACCTGGAGCTTTATAGCAGCTTGACGGGACGCAAGAATATGGTGTCGCACTATGACCAGGTTCTCCGCTTTCTTTTTGGACACAGAAAGTGCGTTTCCCTAAAAGATAAGAACGTGATTAATCGGTTTCAGGGAAATATCAAAACAATATTAGTACCTGCAGTTGTATTTCGAGTCTCCCACATTGCTATTGAGCAATCATATATGGCAACATTACTACCTGACTGTAGTTGAGGCTTTGCATTAATCTTGGGTGTCCCTAGAAAGATTTGAGTCGCAAGAACAATATAAGGTAATTGAAAAATTCTTTGTAGCATGATTTTGATCCTGTTGGCTTGTTTTTATTCTGACACTAGTCAAAGATGAGAAAATCTGTGAGCGAAAAAAATTGTTGAAAATCCCTATGAGCCAGAATAATAAAATAAGTAATGAGGTGAAAAAAGCAGAATACACCTGCAAATGTAAATAATCTAGTTACTGTGTTATATATTGTCTTGAGGGGCGGAGTGTAATGTTCTTAAACCCGATACTTCTTACTCTTTTCGAAGACCACTTATTCTAAGTTGTCTCTTAAAACATCATGACTAGCATTTCAGGATTCTTCATCCAGCTTCCCCAAAAATCTATCTCTTGTTTAAATAGCCTTACACTACACCGAAAGTGTGATAAACCCAACAGGTATATTCATGGGTGGTTGGGTAAATTCGAGGGGGAGGACATAAGCCTAGGTTTTTTTTAAAAAGTATGCAATGTTTTCTCATCATGAAAAAGAATATTATTTCCCTAAAAATAGGGCTTTAGCTCAAAACAAGAGTTTGTCTTGGGTAAAATGTTTTGTTCAAATAAAAAAAAATGAAAAAAACTAAGTCGGAAAGAAAATGATGAAACATGTCGCGCAAGAAGTAAAGGCTTCAAAATATACCTAAACCATCTTTGAATATACCCATTGGGTACATATATCACACTTACGGTGTGTACTCTTTTTGTTTGTCTCTTACATAGGGCGCAAACAGAAGAATATCAACAGAAATTCACCATTGTAGCGTTGACCAGTGTTTTAAAACCCCTTGTTTACAGCGCATTGCAAAGAGCTTGGTAGATTTTCAATTTTTGATTCCAATTTTTTGACACCGCAGGCCGCAATCCGCAGTTATATTGAGTACCTAGGGCCTAATTAAGTCCCACAGACTCTCACGGTGTTAGAGCATCTACCTCCGTGTCGGTAAATTGGTTTGGTATGCATATTTTACTGCATTTTGACGTGAACCTTAACCCTCGTTTCATTAAAGGCCTCTATTAGCTAGTGAATTCAGCATGTACTGTAGCCTGTCAACTAAAGTTACTGAGCTCCTTTTGACCTCATTCGGTAATTCAATATTTTGCCAGCCAATTCTTTTCACTCCACCTTGTAGCTGCTGAACACTTTCACATTTCACTACTTATTGAAACAAAACATTTTTTATTTTAATTCACAACTGTTACAACACAACACTTCCTATTAACACAATCTCCCATTTTGCACCTCGCCCTACAACCCCCAAATCCATATAAAGTGATCAACTTGTCTGATCCAACAAAAAAGCAATCCCCTAATTGGAACCACCAAGTGTTAGGGTGTTACCATACTATGTAGTTAGCTAGTCACCCATCAGTATATAGTGTAGCTTCCGAGTGCATCAGAGATCTTTTCCTGGTTCTGTAAGGCATCAGTCTCTATAACCACTTATAAGTAACCTTTCTGCCAGTCCAAGTGAGACGGGGAAACAGCTACGCGCGGTTACAGGTTTATATACATATTCATAATGACTAACTACATGCATACTAGTGACCGTTCACTACACCCCCCCACATTGTAAATATCATATAAAACTGGAAAAAAAAAACTTAGAAAACTGAATAAAAATATAAAAATTAAAATAAAGAGAAATATTAAAAAAATTTGAGAAGAAAACAAAAGAAAAATAAATGAAACTAAGTGACCCCAACCATATCTCTTTTTCTGGGTAACACATTTGTGCCCAGGCCTTTAGTCAAAATATCTGCCCTTTGATCACCACTAGATACCCATTCTAGAATCACCTCACCACTAAACAAGTGCTCATTGACAAAATAAAAATTCCTATCTGTAACTCTAGTCCTTTTTTCAGACGGATGATCATTCATATTTGCGATTGCACCTTCGTTGTCACAACAAAGAATTGTAGGAGCAATAACATCAAATATGTCCAACAACAAATTCTGCATCCATAGAATGTCAGTAGTCGCATTTCCCATAGCAAGATACTCAGCCACAAACAACGATTTGGTAACAGTAGCTTGCCATTTAGATTGCCAAATTATTGGGACATTGTTAACAAAGAAAATATGACCATTGGTGGCTCTCGAATATTCATTGTTCCATGATGCATCAGTATACATTTTAGTTTGGATATCACTTGACCTGTCAGGAAACAATTTGAGTTTTAAATCTTTCAAATGTTCAAGGTACCGCAATAGGTGTTTGAGTCCAGACCAATGACGTTCCGTCGGATGAGCCGTGAACCGTGCCAAAAAATTGACTGGAAATGAGAGTTCAGGTCTTGAACCCATCTCCAAATAACTAAGACTGCCGATGATTGAAAGATATTTAGTCAATTCAATGGAAGCTTCATCATTAGTAGTGGACTCAAGCGGAACTGAGGTGGCAAGAGGATATTTAGAAGAAATGTGGCATGGATTATGCTCATCAAGTATCTTCTTAATAAGGACCGGTTGATGCCAAGTAAAACCCTCAGTCGACCTTTCTATATTTACCCCAACAATCTTTGGAACTTCATCGGCCCATTTCATCTTGAGATATGGTGTAAGAGATTGTTCAAGTTTGGCCAGGACCTCAATGGAATCAGCTGTGACAACACCATCATCGACATGCAACCAGATCACCCCTATTTCACCAGGTCTCTTCAGTGTATAAAGACTAGTGTCATACTTGCTTGATGTATACCCAATATTTTTAAGATGTTTAGATATATGTAACCACCAACAGCGTGCTGCCTGTTTGGTACCATAAAGTGCTTTTTGTAAACGTAGTACACGGTTATCCCCAGGAATAGTAAAACCTTCCGGCTGGGATACCCATATCTCTTTGTCTATATCACTGTTCAAGTATGCGGCTACCATATCAAAGCTTCGTACTGGCCAGTTGAAATTAGCTGCTATTGTGAAAAGCAATCGTAACGACGCAAAAGTAGCGGTGGGTGCAAAAGTCTCATGGTAGTCAATACCTGGACGCTGTTTAAAACCCTGGGCTACAAAACGTGCCTTGTAACTGACAATATTACCTTGGGTGTCTATTTTCAAAGTGAATACCCACCTCGCACCAGTTACTCGCTTACCATCAGGGAGGTTTTCTAGAGTCCAAACACCCATCCTCTCCATGTTAGCCATTTCTTCTTGGCAAGCATGCAACCATTGATCAGCATGTGGATGTTTCATTGCTTGCTTGAAGGTTTTTGGTAATTTATCTGACAATTCAATGGCATTCACTTGAATGAATTCCACAAGCTCATCCTGAAACTGCAGATTTTTTTCATCAGTAAAATCACCAAGAGCTGAATTGTTGAGAATATGATTGAGGGAACCCTTGGTTGCTGTTGGAGGAGGTGCCTCTTGAGCTCATAGATGGTCTGGTTGAGGATCACCAGGAAACACAGCCATCACAGAGTCTATAGACGACTTATCTTCAGGAAACCAAAAACACCAACCTCTACCTCCATCAATATACTCAACCACATGGCACTTTTTGGCCCTAGGTTGAAGTTTGGTTCTTTGCTCCTTAAAAACATGAACGTAAGCAATTTCACCAAAAGTTCTGAGGAGAGAATAGTCAGGCTTTTTTTTAAGGATTTCAAACATTGGCGTTGAATTTTTAACTACTGAGTTTGGAAGACAGTTATGAGTATATGCAGCTCATTTATACGCAGGTCCCCACATAGACTCATCTAATCCACTGCAAAGTAGTAAGACTCATGCCATATCCCCAACAGTCCGATTGAAACATTCAGTAGCACCATTCTGTTCATGGTGATAGGGGCATGATAATTCATGGACAATGCCACATTCCTGAAGGAAAGAATCAAAAGCTTTCTTACAGAATTCCCCACCTCTATCATATTGAAAATTTCTTAACTTCATTGATGTGAAATTCTCTAATTTGTGCAGAAAAGTTTTGAACGCTTCAAGGGCCTGAGATTTGTGCTTAAGGAGGAACACTTCACCATAGGTAGAGTTGGATTCTCTGAAAGTTGCCGCATACATTTCCCACACCCACAAGTAGCAGGTTTGATAGGACCTATCAGATCACCTACAATTAAACCCATTCTACCATGCAAATGGTCTGACAGTTTGAGTGCCGGTCACCTACAGCTTTTTGCAATAACACAATCTTCACAACCAATGCGTCCAGGTGGAATTTTAAGCGGCGCATTTGGTGCAAGTTTTTGGCGGATAATAGACCTGATTCTCTTATCACTCACATGACCCAAACGTCGGTGCCAGTCCAGTAGGGATCTGGGAGCAGCTGTAGGACGGCCATTAGGATATTTTGTAGCAAGAGAATGAAAGAAAGAAACAGGTTCATCACATGGCAGACACAATGAATTTAATGAATTGCACGCATCAGGAAGAAAAACAGGTAGAGACCACAATCTAACACCAGTATCACAATTAGCAATAACATCTACAAATTTTGATATTTTTATATTGATATTATTGTTGCTTATGAACAATAGAATAGCACCATGTAAAATCAAATCAATTGCCAAAATTAAGATACATCTTGCGGCAGGACTGTAGAAAACATCCTTGATTAACACGGTTTCTCCTTTGGTCCCTTTCACAATAATATGTCCACGACCAGTGATAAAGGAAGGAGTGGCATTAGTGGCTACTTTAATAGGGATGGGTGGGGAAACAGGGAAAAAGTCATTAAGAAGACAAACATCACCTGTGATATGGTGAGTGGCACCAGTATCAAGAACTGCCATCCCATCCCCCCCATCAGCTGGGTTTTCCCAGTTTTCTGAGTTCATATCGATATCGTAGAGGGTGGCTGCCATGACTTCTATAGCACTGGATTTGAGTTCAGAAAAACATGCCGTTGGGGGCTTCGACGAGATTTGTTTTGGACGATTTTGAAATTGGGATTGAATCCTTTCAGATATTGTGGGATTGGCTTTTTCAAATTTTTGGGTCCAAAGTGCCGGACTGAATGTAGGGCAAGCCAGGTGATAAGGACACATATCGACAAAATGCTCTACACTTTTGCAAAGGTGGCATTGACGTTGAGCATTGGGGGGTCGATAAAGGTCAGGTTTAGGATGGCAGAAAACTAGAGCAGATGTTTCCAATGCATCCATGCGGCTCAAGGTGACCAATTGTTTCATAGATTGCAAATTTGTATGAGCATTCATAAGGGTGGAACTGACATCATCAAAAGTTACAACCATGGTCCTTGTCGAATCAAAATGTTTGTTTAATTCAACAAAAATATCATCCGCATTTGCAGGAAGGAGAGCTTGGGCAAGGAGGGCGTTGAAAGAGTCGCGATTAAGAATAAAACCAGAACAAAAAAGCTCATTGCTAAGGTTTAGAAATTTGTTGAGATGAGAGATAGGGTTGGAGAAGGTTCCATCGCAAAGGGATAATATTTCACGACAAGTCTGCATACGTAGCGTATGCGAGGATCAATCAAATTTGTTTGAAAAAAGGGAATAAGCTGGGCGTGCCTTTTGGGAATCCGGAAGCAAATTTTGTAGCTTCTGATCAACTGAATGGGAGATGTAAATCCAGGATATTTGATCTTCAAACACATCATAATTGGTGATTGTGTCACAGAGAACATAGTCTTCTGTTTGGACCTCATCAGTAATACCGATTAGGACAAGTTGTCTCCATTGGCGCCAATTCTTCCCATTGGATTCAAGTTTAGGGATATCCTGAACATTGTTCTTTACACGGTTTGCCACTTTTTTACATGGTTCACCATAATAGAGATGGGAGGAGGATTGTCATGTTGGGCACCAGCCGCATTATCCATGGGTGGGTTTAGAGGATGTGCGGTAGAAGGAGAGTTCAATGAGGCGTTACTCAACGCAGAGAGTGAGGGAGCTGGAGAAGGGGTACAAGAAGGTGGAGGATTTGGAGTCGTAGAAGATGAAGCAGCTGGATTGGGGGGATTGCTTCTCAGCTCACGCTGCAGGCGGGGACAAGATTGAAGTGGATTATTGTTTCTTGAGTTTTGGCCTGCAGCCATAAAAGATTTCACTCTTGCGGGTACACACCAAGACGGTTGATTATCACTAATCTAAAAGGAGGAGCCCATAACCTATAGCCACTTATAAGTAACCTTTCCGCCAGTACGAGTGAGACATAGATTTCATTGCTTACCTATAACCGCTTATAAGTAACCTTTCCGCCAGTCCGAGTGAGACGGGGAAACAGCTATGTGCGGTTACAGGTTTATATACATATTCATAATGACTAACTACATGAATACTAGTGACCGTTCACTACAGTCTCTACACCAAGAAGCTCTGTACAATTAAATCTTCTTCCATTGTGAGAAATTTTTCAATTATTATTTGTTCCATCTGAAAAGTTGAGGAGAGTGAAATGAGTAGTGAGAACGTGAGAAAAAAAAGTAGAGTTTACTGAATGGGAAAGTCAACACGAGGGTGAAAAATTTTTCCCATTGTGTGTTTGCTAACTGAATCTGCATACAAGGGTTTGAAACCTCATTTCAGTAACTATGGACGCAGCAATTATGCAAGTATCTACTGAAAATTTACTGCAACGGGGGTAGATGCTCTTACCCCACCAAACCTCTAACCTAACTAACCTAAGCTAAGTACAGCTCGTGTTGCACAGAAAATTTTCCCCATGCTCTCATCTGGCCCCCAACCAAGCCACCTCCACCCGACAAGGCCAACTCAACTCATCCGGCTCACCTCAAGGCACCCAAGTCTGCTTCTCTTGGTTTTCCAGTGAGTTTTTTTTTATTTTTTTCATTTCTCTTTTTCTAATTTTTTTAATCTCAATTTATATTTTCCCCGCACTCTCACCTGGCCCTCAAAAAGGCAATTTTGGACCCACAAGGCCACCTCAACTTGTCTGTCTCACTTCAAGGCACCTGAGTCTGCTTCTCTTGTGTTTCTGGTCAGTATTATTTTTTTATATGGTAAGTTTTTATATTTTCTCTCAAAAATTGTCTTGCACGTTTTGTAAACTTAAATTCTTTAATTTTATTAGTCATTAGTTACATTATGTGGAATTCAAACCCATTTTACTGTTACTCCACTTCTGATTGGCATTATCCCTTCTTGCACATTGATGAAGAGCTATTTGGTGATTCTTTTGAGGTACTCACACAATCTTCAAGAGATGGCTCAGTGATACACCTGCCACTGCACCCTCTCACTGACCAAAATGTTGAAACTGAAATTCACCCTCCCACTGAATGCAATGTTGAAACTGAAATTCACTCTCCTTTGAATGCGATGTTGAAACTGAAATTCCAATCAAGATTAATCTTGAATTTTTTTTTTACGTACCTAAACCTAAACCCAAATCCAAGACCCCCCTCCTCCTCAGAGAAAAAAAAAATTCTCCTAGTGTTGATGTCCCAAGGTTTGATAAGATTAAGTTGGAGCCTCAAAAGTTTAATTTTGATCACAACCTTACCAATGACAATCTCCAAGAATTCAAGGATAAATCAATTTCTACTATATTGAATTCTGAAAAAGATGTGTGGGGAAACTACATTGAAGAAGTCAGCAAAGGAAGCATTCAATGGTTTGTCACTCTCCCTCGTGGAAGGTCTGTTAAAGGCAAAATGAATTTTCAACTTGATTCAGATGAAAGTTTTCTCACTTTTTTGGATCATGCCAAATTGGTTCCTCAAAATTGAAAGATTATATGCAATGTGGAGCAAAGAGATCCTAAATATGCTGTTCAGGTATGTGTATATTATTTATATTTTAATTTTTTGTTTTTTCAAATGCTTAATTTGTTTGTTATTTTATAGAGAGTTTCAGTTTCTCAACGTCTCAATTCCAATCCTTCCAACACCCAACATGCTTTTCCTCAAACCCCAGACTCAGAAAATGAAGCAGGTGGTCTTCCTGAAACTCCTGCACTGGATGAAGGTGCTGAAATAACTGCTGAACATATAGACTTTTCTCAATTAATCATGGAGTCACATCCACCTTGTGAAGAACTTTCTTGACATCCAGAAGCACATTGTTGTGTAAATCCCAAGAATCCTGTTGAATATTTCATCATCACCCCAATATTAGGGGGTGTCAGTTCTGGCAAATCCGCACTTACAAATCCGCACTTAAATAAGTGCGGATTTCCAAAACACACTAGCCCCAATACTGGTGGATTTCAAAATGAAATAAGTCACTTATTTCACTCAAATCCGCACTTTCTCAACCAAAAGTGCTGATTTCACCATCAAGTCCCATTTCACTGATTTGTCAGCATCATACCATTCATATGCAGCACTCCGCAGAATAACACTTCATAACTCAAAACATCGTACATCACTTACATCTTCATATCATATCATATAAGAGTCATGCCTTCCTCACTTTCAAATCGTGATAAATTACATAAAGCAATGACTTTCATGGCGCTTGAACTGCTCTTGGACTCTGATTCCGATTCTGATCTAGAAGAAGATTTTGTCGTTTTATCAAAAATGGCCAGGAAACGTTACCTTCTTCCCGGAAAGCCTCAAGTACTTCATACCCCCAAGTACACCATCCAAACACTTCTTAACCTATCTACACCCAGTTTTAGACAGCTGTTCAGGACTTCTTAGGAATTTTTCCTTAAATTGCTTGAGCTTATTCAGGATCATCCCATATTTCACAATAATTCTCAAAAAGAACAACGACATCCTTCAATTCAATTGGCCATCACACTATGCCGTTTGGGTTCAAATGGTAATGGAGCCGCTTTGAAACGTTTAGAAAATGTCTTTGATTTAGGGTATGGTTCAGTTAACACTTATACCAAACGATGTATCACTGCCATCAACTCCTTGGAATCATCCCCCTTTTCCCCCCTTTGGCTGCCTCATTCACCCCTCCTTGGCTCACTCTAACCTCCCTTTTCTCCCTCTTTGGTCTCATCTCTCCCTTTCTCCCCCTTCTTGGTCTCCTCATATCTTCCCCTCATTCCACTCCACCCCCCACCAAATCCCCCAAATCCTCCCTCCAAATCCCCACCAAACCCGCCTCTAACCCCCCCTCCAAACCCCCCCTCCAAACCCCCCTCCTATCCCCCTAAGGCATGGGGAGGGAAGACAAGCATGTGTTGATAGAATTGAAAGGGATGGAGATTGGTGCAAACAGAGTGTGAAAATAGGAGGATGAACTCTGTTCTTCGGGCAAAGAACAGAGTTCACTTCCATTCACTTATATTTCTTTTTTCTCAACTCATCTCTCCAGGTAAGTCATTTTATTCTTTTTAAACAGAGTGTGAAAATAGGAGGATGAACTCTGTTCTTCGGGCGAAGAACAGAGTTCACTTCCATTCACTTATATTTCTTTTTTCTCAACTCATCTCTCCAGGTAAGTCATTTTATTCTTTTTAAACAGAGTGTGAAAATAGGAGGATGAACTCTGTTCTTTGGGCGAAGAACAGAGTTCACTTCCATTCACTTATATTTCTTTTTTCTCAACTCATCTCTCCAGGTAAGTCATTTTATTCTTTTTAAACAGAGTGTGAAAATAGGAGGATGAACTCTGTTCTTCGGGCGAAGAACAGAGTTCACTTCCATTCACTTATATTTCTTTTTTCTCAACTCATCTCTCCAGGTAAGTCATTTTATTCTTTTTAAACAGAGTGTGAAAATAGGAGGATGAACTCTGTTCTTCGGGCGAAGAACAGAGTTCACTTCCATTCACTTATATTTCTTTTTTCTCAACTCATCTCTCCAGGTAAGTCATTTTATTCTTTTTAAACAGAGTGTGAAAATAGGAGGATGAACTCTGTTCTTCGGGCGAAGAACAGAGTTCACTTCCATTCACTTATATTTCTTTTTTCTCAACTCATCTCTCCCGGTAAGTCATTTTATTCTTTTTAAACAGAGTGTGAAAATAGGAGGATGAACTCTGTTCTTCGGGCGAAGAACAGAGTTCACTTCCATTCACTTATATTTCTTTTTTCTAAACTCATCTCTCCAGGTAAGTCATTTTATTCTTTTTAAACAGAGTGTGAAAATAGGAGGATGAACTCTGTTCTTCGGGCGAAGAACAGAGTTCACTTCCATAAAATATTAGCTGAAACATAGTTTTCAATTCTGTAAAAACAGTTGTAAGTAATAGAAAAAGTCACTGATTTTTTTTATATGTAATCTGAAATTTTTTAATAAAATTATTGTATTTAAGAATTGCAATATTGTCAATCAATCTTTATTGATCAACTTAATTTAATAAAGTATTATTTAAATAAGTTGCTTCAAAAAATACTTTGCATTGAACCTAGTTTCTAGACTTGATCTGCATTTTGGCTTAAGGAATTGTCATTACTTTAAAAGTAGTATACTTGACATATCTTATTTATATATTAATTAATTTATGTAATTATATTGTATTTTGATGACTTTCACCCTTTACTTCAATAAAATGCAGGGGAGGGTATTGCCAATTTTTTAAATCTGACATGTGAAATTGATGACTTAGAAAAATTTAGATAAGCAAACTTATTGACTAGAAAGTAAAGATAGAAAATTTTTATTATACATTCAAATTTTTGTCAAAAATAACGTACTATATTCTTTTCCTTTTATAAGTCAGCATATAAGAAAATATTACCAAAATTAAATTAACTAGAAAAACAATTTATCAATTGAAAAGGTCAAGTAATTTTTTAATGTCCTCATAAGATTGGCCATTTTTAACACATTCCATAATGAAATCTTTTTTTTTAAAACTCTCTTGTTTTTCCAATTCACAAGTAGCCATTTCTCTTTGAAATTGACGGTCATTTACTCTTTCCATCTGCTCTACCTCAAATTTTTTTCTTCCAAATCTAAGGCTTGCTGATCTTTCCTTAGCATATGATCAAACTTCATCTTCTCAAAGTCAAGGGCATTATTTGCAATAGTTGATTTCGCTGAGAAAATTAAATTGAAATAAATAAATAAATGAGTTAATGATTAAGATATATAGTAAACAAAACTTACTTATATCTTTTTTTTTCAAAATAATCCTCAAGGGAGCCAAATGAGCTTGTTGAAGTATTACCACGTTTTAATAGATGGTTCAAGTTCATTGAAGTTGAGGCTCGACGCTTTAGTTTGGAGTTTGAACAAGAGGCTTCAGGAAGTTCTTCTAAAGCAGCTTCTAAAGAGGTATTCACATTTCCAGAAAAACTGGCACATAACAAGAAAAAAGATTAAAAAGTAGAAGAAATAAGTAAAAAAGAATGTAAACATGCCTGGTCAAAATATTGAAAATGTCAGGAAGGGGTGTGTGCCGAGGATTGATGGGTAGGTAGTGAGGAAGGTCAGTGTGTCACATGTGACAGGGATGGGGTAAGAAAGGAAGGGATGTTTTGTGGCCAAAATGTGGTTGTGAAAAAAAACGGGAAAAAAGTGCTGATTTGAGGTCATAACTGACACCCTTTTTTGAAATAAGTGACTTTTTTGCAAAATTTAAGTGCTGATTTGTAAGTGCTGATTTGGTTTGAAATCCGCACTTAATTTAAGTGCGGATTTGCCAGAACTGACACCCCCTATTAGCTCATATGTGGGCAGGTGCAATGGTAAGTAATTTAAAATTTTTTTTTTAAATATATGTTTGATTTTATTAATAATATTATGCAAAGGTTACTAATCCAGAAGAAGTGACTCACCTAATCCCACCCAATACACCTCCATTCAAATTTGAGCCATTCAAAACTCCTCAATCTTCTCCTCCTCCTGTAGAAAACCGTCAAAATGAAACTGTTAATGCTTTAACAAATTTGGTATCTATTTTAGGTAACTCACTGAATAAACTCGCAAATGTTGCAACAAGGTCTTCATTGACTCACAGGAGCAGTTCTCCCACATCTTCAAAAGCAGACCTTAGTGAATTGGATGCCTCTATGGAGGAATTTTTTAAGTATGAAATGATAGATTCAAATGATATAGATTTGAAATTAGGATTAGAAAAATTGAGACTGACACACTGGTCTTTTTTCCAAGACTATTTGGCCAATGAGCTTACTAAAGAAGGGGTCCCAGACCCATATGCAAGAGCAATTGTCTGTTGCTGTAAAACTTATGCTAAACACCTGAAAAGTAGGAAGAGAGATTAGAAAGGGCAATAAAATTTATTTTTATTACTTATTAAAACTCAAAATCAGGTTACCATATTAAATAAAGATTAGATATTAAAAATGTTTTAGAAGTCTTTCACAACTTATTATGTTACAAAGAAGCATTATGTTAAAAAGTATTATGTTACAAAGAATCTATACACATTACTTCTTATCAAATTATAAAGCAATATATAATTTTTAAAAAAATTGTGTGTGTCAGAAAATGTTTTTTTGAGAGACAATACATAATAAAGATAAATATTATTTTAAGCTAAGTAACCAGTGGCTTTAAATAGCTTTATCATTCTGTATTTTTTAAACACAATGCTTACAAACCTCTCTATAATATAACAATCATTAGGACCCCCATTTAACTTTGCAAACCACTTCAAATGACTTTTTAGAACATCAACCCCTTTTTCTATGGGGTTTAGATCAGGTGAGTATGCTGGCAAATATAAAATTTTACAAACTCTACGATGCACCAGCTCTGAAATTCTTCCTCCATGATGGATGGAAGCGTTATACAAAACTAAAACACTATCAGGTCCAGGAAAGGGTTTCATGAAAGGTAGCTTTAAATAGATAAAAATAAGAAGATAATAGAAAATAAGATTCTGTGAAAATAAACAATACTTACCAAAATACTTTCAAGGAAAAATTCAAAGTAGAAGCAATTCACTGTTTCTTTTATTATTACATTTGACACCAAACCAGAGAGAGATACACCAGGTATGACATAATATCAAACAGCCTCCTTTTTTTTTGGAATACGCCTGGTACAACATCCTTTGATTCCCCAGCCTTTTTTGCGTGAAACTCCATCTAAATTAACCCCACATTCATCTACGAATAAATGCAGTTAGATTAGTAAAAAAATTAAAAATAAATTAAGAGTAAAAATTAAAAAAAAATACATACATGTGAAAACAAAGAAGGTTGGATCAAGTAATCCAGCGATAGAAAAGTATTTTGCTCTTTGTGCAGGGTTCCGTCCAGGATGTACATATTGTAATTTTTTCTTACTCATATGCAGGTGCTGAACTAGTTCATGTGAGATGGTAGTATGAGAGACAATGACGTTATGATGTTTGAGAAGACTCTCTTGAATTTCAGCTAGATATGATGTTGGATCCTCTTTTACCATTTCAAGTATAAATTCTTGTTGCTCACTGTCTAATTCATAGGGGTGGCCACGCTTCAAGTATGTTTTGAGATCTGTTACAATAGCTTTGGTTGACTCATATAGTTTTAACCAGCGTCAGAGCAAGTTTTCATGTACTTCTGAGCAGTTTTGAAATTGATTTCATCTAGAGATTTTCCTTGAAGTGTGTCCATTACAATATTTATCTTAAGTGAAGGATTGTATTTCACAAAAACCATTTCAAAATCTAACACTACTATTAAAAACAAATGAGAAGGAAAAAAAATAAAACAACAGGAGAAAAAGAGAAATAATATAAAAAAAACTTACCAGAAAACCAAGAGAAGCAGACCTGGGTGCCTTGAGGTGAGCTGGATGAGTTGAGATGGCTTGGTTGGGGGCCAGGTGAGAGTGCGGGGCAAAAAAAAATTAAAAAAATTAGAAAAAGAGAAATAAAAAAAATAAAAAAAAACTCACTGGAAAACCAAGAGAAGCAGACTTGGGTGCCTTGAGGTGAGCCAGTCAAGTTGAGGTGGCTTGGTTGGGGGCCAGGTGAGAGCATGGGGCAAATGTGCTGTGCCACACCAGCTGTAATTAGCTTAGGTTAGTTAGGTTAGAGGTTTAGTGGGGTAACACCGTGAGAGTCTGTGGGACTTAATTAGGCCCTAGGTACTCAATATAACTGCGGATTGCGGCCTGAGGTGTCAAAAAATTGGAATCAAAAATTAAAAATCTACAAAGCTTTTTGCAATGTGCTTTAAGAGTTTTGCAGACTAACAGATTTCCAAAAAATGTTCCTCTCTCCCTAATGGTTTTATAATTTGTTTTCCTCTAAATTCCCTGTGCTTCTTTCACTTTTTATACCTAATAAGCTTGTACCTATATTAAATTGCTACTTTTTTTAAGAATGCGTCAGTTGTAGAACTCTGAGAAGAATAAATAAATTGCTTTTACCTGTAGGAATGTGTCAGTATTAGAACTCTGAGAAGAATTGGAGTTAGTCAACTGCACAAACTACAGTCTATATACATGAGGCATGTGATAGCTAAGTAAATAACAGCCCCCCACTTGGCTATCAATGTGTAATAAAAGAGAAAAAAAATTAAGTAACCCCTAGTAAATGTCTTTTATCAGCTGTGAGAACAGGAACCAAATTTTTTGTAAGTATATCAGTTTATTTTTCATTACTTGGAACCCAATCTAACACAATATTCTTTTTATATAGATGTTCATTGACAAGGAAAAAATATCTATCAGAATGGCATGTTCGTTTGTTAGATGGGTTGTATTTAGCTGAGGTAGGTTTAGATAAAGAATTGGGATATAGGCAGAGTTTCAAAAGTTTGGTAGCTTGTAGATACCAAAGTAGGTGTGAAAGTGCATTCCAGTGAGAATCAAAAGGTTTAGAAAAGAATCTGGCTAAAAAATTAACTGGAAAAGAGAGGTCAGGGCGGATGGAAATAGCTATGTAATTCAAACTACCAATAATTGACAGATATTTGTTTGAATTAATGCGCTCATCTTCTTCTTTAGCAGATTCTAATTTGATGTCAACAGGTAGAAGTGTTTTGCTTTTTAAGCTACCGGCATTGTAATCAGTCAATAGTTTGTCAATCAGGCAATGACAGTCCAGCTCCAAACCTCTACTTACCCATTTTACTTTCATCCCTACAATACCTTCTAATCCACCACTTAATCCCTGTTCTAACTTATCCAAAACTCATTAAAATTCCCTGTCACAATCCAATCATCAACATGTAACCATATAATACCAGTAGAATTTTTCTCTTTTAGAATGTAAAGGCTAGAGTCATATTGACTTTCATCAAAAACAAGGGGTTTGAGTTGTTCAGCAATATGTAGCCACCAGAAGCATGTGGCCTGTTTTGTGCCGTAAAGTGCTTTGTGAAGTTTGAGGACATTACACTACCAATTTTGTTTGTTATGCCACATGGCATAACAGTTGTGTAATGGTTGTGTAACAAATACATAAAAATTATAATTGATTGGTAGGGGACATAAAGATTTTTATGTATTTATTATGCAACCGCTACACAACTGTTATGCCTTGTGGCATAAAAAATGGTGTTGGTAGTGTTATTTGGTGTGGTAAGAGACATACCTGGTGGAGGTTCAAGCCACAGATCTTCTTCAATGTTGCTGTGTAATAAGCAGCAGTTAAATTAAAGGATTTCACTTTCCAACCATACATGGCAGCCAATGTAAGTAGTATGCATTGTGAGGCAAAAGTAGCTATTGGGGAAAATTTATCTTTGTAGTCAATCCCATCACATTGTTTGAATTGTTATAGTAGAAGTTAGGTTAAGTTAGGTTACACGGCAAGTGTTGTATATAGCATTCCATTACCTGCTTGAAAGTTACACATTCCTACCAGAGAGTGGAACAAGTCAGGCTTACTTACCTGTAGGTTTGGGTACCAGCATATTAGGTTATGGGCTGTTAAACCAGTTTTTGCACACCAGCTGAATTTCTTATATGACACCATTTTTTTTATTTCTTTATTGCCTTGCCTGATTCCAAGTTTTTTTTTTCCTTTTTAATATTCTCCTGTATGGTCCTCACTTGATCACAATCATCAGCCATGTCTGATACACTTTCCCCTTTGTCAAAAACCAAACTTCCCTCACAAGAACCTAAAGGAAAAGGTCACAATCCCCCTCCTCACATGAACCATGGTCAACTGGATCTAATCCGTGCTATCTTACAAGGCAATCCTTTCTACAAAAAAATCAAAGAAATTCAACTTTTTTGTAAGAATGGTACCATTTTAATGGATGACCGGTCCAATTTCAACATGTGTAACATAACTGTTGAACAAACTCTTGGCACCTTCTTATTGAATGAGCAATACCTGGATTTCCCAATTCCAGATGAAATTTTCAATCCTCAACTCAATAAACTTGCTTTTGAAATATTATTGCACTCAGTCTTGGATTCCCACAAAGAAGCAATCCCTCTGATCTTTCAAGCATACAATGCTTATTTTTTTCTTACCAGAAAATTCAATGTCATTTCAGTGGGCTCAATCATCTCTGGAATCCTAGAATTAGGGTCTATTGTTTTTACTTCCTCCTCTACCAACATTACTGGCCCTTTTTTGGAAGATTTGCTTAGTGTACAAAACTATGACTCAAAAGGGTTATCAAGGCAGTAATGATCACTAGATTTCTGCTTACTTCATGTCCTCTATCAAACCTGGCTCTTCTTTAGCCATTTCCATGATAAACCAGATCAATCAACATTTGCAAAACAACTCTTCTCCTGTCACCTCAAGGGAAGTAGAGACACTGGTAACAAATCTTTTCCATGCCATGAACATGAAGAAATATAACACCGCGGTTCATGAACTGATAGCTCTATCTACTGATTCTATGCCTTCATTCTTCCCTGGTATGCCGGACCCAGCTATCAAAGAGGTTTCAGAGACCAATTCTGCTTGGGTAAATTATAAGGGATTGGGATGTTTTTGTTGTGGCAATCCTAATCATTGGAGATCCAATTGTCCTCTTCCTCCTCAACCTAACAATCCCCTGCTGTCAATGCACCAAATTTTTCCTTGGACTACTAAAAGCAATATCCAAGACTTTCATGTTCACTTTGATCCTTGGCTGGCTTATGGTCAACTTTTTGCACATCTTCAAAATCAACAGAATGCTTCTAACGGTCCTCACCCACAACATCAAATTGGATTCTTACCACCCTGTTTACCCATCACAATAATAATTATCTTCTAGGTCACCTACTTCCAATAATCCCCCTCAGAAAGTCAGAGAAAAATTCACTGATCTCTCACTTGATGAAAAACCAACCAATGAGACATTGCCGACAGCCCTTGCTGTTCAATCTACATCCTGGACTTCAGATGGCGCTCATGGTCTTTTTGATACAGGTGCAACTGAACATTTAAGTGGTGTCTGAGCTTTTTTTACTTATTTTTATTAACTGATCAACCCTATACCTCTCATTGTGGCAACTAAAGGCGTAAACAATACCTTTGTTAAAATTTTGCGTGTTTTTTACTTCCCTGCAGCAATAGGCACTTTAATCTCAGCCTCATCTTTATTAAGGAAGGGATCAAAGTTTACTTTTGATAACTATAATAATATATATATTTCAAAAGCCAAACTTTTGCTGATCATTTCATATTTCACTAACCAATGGAAATGGTGTCTAGAATTATCTTATGATGTTACCTGTAATGAAACTCCAATTTTACCACTGTATAAATCTGTACCCACTGAAAAACCTCCTTTGAGTCTTGACCCCCCAAATGAAAATCATTCCTTTCCAACTATAGCTGATAATCCTTTGATGTATTGGCATTGTGCCCTTGAACATGTCAGCATGAGAGTCATTTGACAACTTATTTCCTCTGGAGCAGGGCTTGGTTTGTATACTTCTCTTCCCAAGGGTGAAATTGACTGTGAGACCTGTAAAATAAGAAAAAAATTAAATGTGGGTTTGCTTTTACCAACAGAAAGGATTTTGCAACCATTAAGTTTGGTTGTATCAGATGTTCTTGGCCCTTTTGAGGTAGAAACATCTCATGGTGCCTTGTACCTGGTTTCTTTTAGAGATGTCTATACCTCCTATTTGGTCAGTGAAATGATCAGAAATAAATCAGATTTTTCTGATTGTTTTGTACGTTTTCTGGTAAATATGGAAAAACAAACCACTCATAAACTGAAAGTTTTTCAATCTGATAATGGTAAAGAGTATTTCAATGCTTGATTCCTGAAACTACTAGAGGAACGGGGTATTGTTTTTGAACACTCAATCCCATACTTATCACATCAAAATGGTATTGCAGAGTGCTTCAACAGAACTATATCAGATATTGAAAGTTTGGTATTATTTGAAAGCAAACTTGACAAAAAGTTTTGGGGTGCGGCTTTTCTCTGGGAAGCATATCTACATTATCGTCTACCTAACTCTTTAACAGGTAATAGAACTCCTTATGAATTGATGTTTGGTGTTAAACCTCAACTGAATATTATAAGAGTTTTTGGTGATGTAGCTTATGTACATATCCCTAAAAAAAACCATCAAAATTTGGATGATAGAGGGACAAAATGTTTTATCATTGGTTACATTGCTGGTGGAAAAGGGTGGCTATTTTAGGATACATTCAGGAACACCGTCATTCAGTCAGAGGTTGCAGTTTTCCCATCACAAAATAAGAAGTGTCTCATTCCTTCAGCTCCTACAACTGAGAATTCCACATCAAAAGGAAAGTTAGATTTCATTCTAGACACATTGACTCTAGGAGATGTTACTATTGATGAAATGATTGATGAACAAGATAATATTTCCTTCATAATTCAGAATGAGTGCAGTGAATTGTGCCCCATAGCTCCAAAGACAACTTGCCTAGCCCTTAAAATACCAGACACTCATCTTTGGAAAGAAGTTTGTGAATCTGAACTTCAAAGTTTTTCTGAAAGAAATGTATGGCAATTAGTTGATAAATCAACAGGCTTTCCAGTTCTGGGGGGACATTGCATACTAGCAGTTAAAATAGATGCAAAAACTAATCTACTATCAAAATATAAGGCACAATTTGTGGCACAAGGTTTTTGTCAAGAATTTGGCAAAAACTTTGAAGAAAAATTTGCTCCAACCGCTACCTTCACCTCACTCAGACTGATATTCACTCCTGCAGTTCATTTTGATTGGCATTTACACTAATTTGATGTGGTATCTGCATATATAAATTCCCCAATAGATGAGGACATCTACATCAAAGAACCTGAAGGATTTGAAACACATTCTAAAGAAAAATTATATAAAATAAAAAAAGCATTATACAGCACTAAACAAGCTGCAAGGTGTTGGTGGCAATATCTATCAAGAAAACTTAGGTCTTTAGGCTATATTCCCTTGATTTTTGATTCTTAAGTGTATATACTAACCAAAAATTCTGATCAAGCTGTTGTATGGATGCATGTGGATGATGGTATAGTTGCATATTTGTCTTTGACTGCCCTAGATGCCTTGAAGTCTTATCTAGGCATCTGCATGGACATAAAGTGTCAAAAAAAAATGTTGATCAAATATTTGGCATCAAAGTAGATACATGTCCTGAGGGCTATACCTTATTGCAGCATGCACTTGTTGAAAAAATTATTAAAGATCACAATCCGTCTAGACAACTAGCAATGACACAACTCCCTTACAAAGTTAAGCTCCTTTTGGCTGAAAAAAAACAACCTTCTCTCAAATCAACAAAATTCTTATCAATTGTTGGCGCTCTTAGCTATTTTGCACAGGGTAGTTGACCTGATATCTCATTTGCTGTTAATTATCTTGAAAACTTTGTGAGTTATCCTATGGCTGAACACTGGGGAGCTTTGTATCACCTTCTAAGTTACGTTACCAATACGGCCGAGCTCCCTTTAAAGATCTTTCCAGAAAAAAATGCAGAAGTATCCATCAAAGTGTATGTGGATGCTAGTTGGGGTGGAGAGCACAATAGAAGTGCACATGGTTATGTGGTAAAAGTATTTGGTATTCCCATTTCATGGAGCGCTAGAAGGCAATGAATGGTGGAACACTTGACATATACTGCTGAATACATGGCATTGTTTTTTGGGGTGAAGAGTGGTCTTTGGATTAGGAATCTATTATCTGATTTCATTGGTTTTGATGGAATGGTGGATTTATTTTATGATAATCAAACTGCGGTTGGTAATGGAAATGATACTTCTTCTAACAAAGATAGTAGGCATTGTAAAAGGTATTTTTATTTTTTAAATCAATTAGTTTATAATAAAGAAACTAGATTGGTGTGGATTAGAACAAATGATCAAATAGCTGATAGTTTCACTAAACCATTAGGTTCTATAAATACAAAAAAAGCACTTGTTAACTTGTGTGTTTCATAATTTTTTTTCTTCTCCTACCTCTTTCTCTGTCTTTCTTTTTCTTTTTCTCTTTCTAAATTTTTATTATTTTTTATGGTTGTTGGGTACTTGCTGTGTGGGGGGGTGTTATAGTAGAAGTTAGGTTAAGTTAGGTTACATGGCAAGTGTTGTATATAGCATGCTGTTACCCGCCTGAATGTTCCACATTCCAACCGGAGAGTGGAACAGGTCAGGCTTACTTACCTGTGGGTTTGGGTACCAGCATATTATGAATCCGTTGGCCACATAAAGGGCTTTGAATTTTATAGGTAGGTTTGTTTGTGTGTGTTTAATGGAAAACACCCATTTTCCGTTGAGTGGGACAGCACCTGACGGAAGAGGAACAGCTGACCAAACTTTCAGATGAGACATGTTATTCATTTACTCATCACACGCAGATATCCATTGATCAGCTTCATTTGAGAACATTTCCTGGAGATATGTGTTGGGAATGGGAATGGGGGATCTGACTGTGGAGGTTTGAATGTCATCAATGATTTGGTCTTTCCCATAAATGGTATTTTCAGCAGTGAAATCACCAAGTATGAGGGAGTTTAGGATGGAGCTTAAAGAGCCCTTTGAGGGAGTAATAGGTGTAGGATTCATAGGCAATTGTTGAGATAAGATAGTGCTTGTTGGATTAGTGGTAGGAAACAATGCCATAGCAGATTCAAAAAAATGTCCTGACTCTTCATGCCAAAACAACCAACCAAAATTATTTTGAAAGTACCCTACAAATTTGCATTCAAGAGCTCTGTTGTCTAATTCTGTCCCAATTTCTTTGTGAACATGGAAAAAAGCAGTCTCTCCAAAAGTATGCATGTTGTGAAGGTTTGTAAGAGTGCCATAAACAGTTTTTAAGGGGTTAGATTAAGTTACTTTACTGTTGGGAATTCTGTTGTGTAAAAGTGAGGCCCATTTTTAGGCTAATCCCCAAAAAATTCTGGGTAAACCACTGGCTAAAAGAGATATTCTTGCTATATCACCTACAGTGCAATTAAAACGTTCCTCAGTAACATTCTGTTCCCCATGGTATTGCATTGTGACTTCATGAACAGCTCCAATATATGCAAGATAAGATTTCATTGCATTGCTGTGTAGTTCTCCACCATCAGTTCTAACTACAAGTAATTTTTTCCCAGTAACTGTAGTGAGCCAATCATGGAAATTCTTAAAATCAGTCATGGCATCACTTTTATTTTTTAATAAGAATACCTCACCATATGTAGAGAAGGAGTCCCTAAATAATGCTTCCCACTTGAAACCACTGTTAATAGTTGCATCTTTGATTGGTCCTATGAGGTCACCAACAACAAGTGACAGGAGGGATTCAGGAATGATTTCACATTTCGCAGTGGTCTTAAAAATACTTTTGGCAATAGCGCAATCTGCACAACCAATATTTCCCTTAGGGAATTAAGAATTTACTCCTAAACCAAGATTCAGTTTGATAAATTTAAGGAGAACTCTATCACTAGTGTGGCCTAGCCTTTGGTGTCAGTCTAGGAGGGAGCCAGGAGAAGCATATGGTTTATGGATGTTGGCAGACTTAACATCATCAATAAAGAGATTAAACACTGTAGAAAATTCTATAGTACTAGCTATAGGCCTTGACCAAGGGAGTTGGAGTAAAACTGGAGAGAAAAATACCTGTCCCTTTGAGAAATACCAGTTAAGATTTATTTGCTACAGCAAGTTAGAGAATGTTACTATACCCCTTTCAAAACACTTATTGACTGCTTAAAAAGTAAAGAAAGTATTCTAGATAGACCACAGACCAAAGAGAGCCTGAAAAGCAGAAAGATCCACACCAGAAAACCAATACACTGTGCGCTTGTTGCACAGAAAACAGCAATAATACTTTATGCAGGTTGCAAAGCTACACCAGAGAAACCAGTTGCCAAAGTTGAGTTAAGTGAAGAACTAAACTAGCGAAAAACACAGCCAATTGTGGCCAAAAAAATAGTGAAACTGAGTGATAAAACAGTGATCTAATTACCAGATGGTTGCATGATAATTAAAGTTCCTCCCTTCACTTATGTACGCACAGACCACCCCTCTAAAATCTATGCACAGCAACTAATTTTGGTGCTGTAGACAGCCAAATTGAATAAAAAACCTCTAGAAACACTCCCCAGCCTTCTATAACCAAGGCGGGAGGACCTCCTTGAAGCCAAGAAACCACCCAAACATCTAATAAACCCCAAAATACTTAGAAAAATCAACCACAACTACTAAAACCCTTAAAGCACAAAATTAAGCTATGAAAACATTAAGACATAAAATATAGAGCCAAATTAGATCTACTTAATTGTACTAAGAACTCAGACCTAAGACTTAAGGTTAGCCCATAAAACACAAAAAACAAAATTAAACAGTTTTCTTTTAAAAATGAAAAATGAGGAAATGACCCCTTAAAGCGTGAAATGTGAAAAATATAATCAAGAAACCAAATATAGAGAAAAACCGGGGCTATCCAATTTTAGTACACACATATACATAGTCCCAAATTTCACTGAATAAAACCAAAATAACACATAATTAATCCACCAATGTCAATTAAGAAATACACAAACCGTGCCAAACAGACCAACAAAGGCCTCTGCAAATGTTGGAAGACCACAACACATTAAGAGATTTAGGTGCAAAAGGGATGGTGTATGATGAAATTGAGTTTGTATTCAGAGAGGAAGCAAGATTATTGCATTTGATAGTATTTAAAACCCATTTTCTACCAGTTAAATTAATACGTCCAAATAATATTTTTGTGTTATCATGAGTAATTACAATCTCCTTATTCAGAGACATAGAAGATATCATCCCAGATTTAAATAGATCAAACAGTGAGACTAGTTTTGTTCTTGCTTGTGGGAAAAAGAAAACATTCTTCAGAATTACAACACAATCTATTCCTACAAGTTTAACATTTCCAGTACCCGTAATAAAAGATGGAGGACCATTAGTTTCCACCTTTACTGGGATATGAGGAGTAATGGATTTGAAATTAGATAGTATACTCACATCTCCTGTAACATGATGAGCTTCCCCATAGTCAAGGATAACTTCTGAGCCAGAAGCAGATGTCTTGTTCTGCCATTCAAAAATTTTCAAATCAATTTGACCAATGGTCATGGCTAAGGTTTCCATGAAGTTTGTATTGACTTCAATTATTTGACCATCTGTGTCTGCCATATTGAATTTGATTTTACCTTTATTATCTTAAGTTGATTTGAGTAGCTTTCCCATTTCAGATATCTTTTGATTCAAGTCATAATAAAGTTTCAGTGTGGTGCAATAGAAGGAAGACCGGAGATTATATGGGCAGTCTGATTACATATGTTTGAATGAACCACAATCATTACAATGACATTGAGAGTTAGGGGGATGGTAATAGTCAACTAGTTGATATCAATAATTGCAGGGTCTGAAGGCATTCACAGAGACACTGGAGATGTTGGGTGAGTCACTCACTTGTTTGATTAGAGAGATTTTTGTTTCAGTGTTTATCATTTAAGTAAGATAATCATCAGATGATAATATGAGTGAAGATCCTTTTGATTCAATGGCTCTGCTGACATCATCTGATAGTTCAACTTGAGACAGGGGAAGGAGAACCTGGAGCATGATTACTTTGTAAGAAGCGTTAGTGAAGGTGAAGCCAGTGCAAATTATGTTGTCAATGATTTCTTCAACTTTTTCACAGTGTTTTGCAACAGAGACAAAGGGTTGTAATGGGATATCAAGGAGTGTTTTGAAGGATGACAATTGGGAAGTGTGAGTTGCAAGTTTGAATTTTTTGAAGAGAGTGAGGTATGCAACATGGCAGGTACTCTTGGAAGATAAGAGACATTGAAAAGAAATGTCAACAGTGTTGAATATGATATTCCAGGCAAGGCAATCAATAACATCATCTTCTACTTGGTTTTTGTCTTCAGTAGCATATGAAGAATATCCAAAATAATTGGTCATGACAATTTTGATTTGCCAATTCCAGTCATGCCAGTTGGAACCATTGGCCAGAAGCTTTGATACACCAGTTGTGGCCTTAGCGATGCCATTAAGTTACTTTTGGAAAGATTGTATTTCCTCAAGATTAAGAGGGTCAGGGGAGGGCAGGGAGGAAGAGGAAGAAGATTGGGATGCCATATAGGAATGGTGGTGAGGGGGAATATCACATGGGAATGGTGTTGGGGAAGCAGTATCACAAGGGGCAGGAGTTGGAGTGTCCTCTGGGTGAAATTCAAAGGTTCCTTGAGAATGTGTACAAGGAATGGACTTATGAATGGAATTGGAGAGAGAAGGCCTAATTGGTGTGTAGGAAATGGTACTGTGATGTGTAAATATTGTCTAACTGGTGGATAGACAAATGAAAGTTTTATGTCTAGCAGTGTATCAGATGGGATTCCATTCTCAGCAGTTACATCAACTTTTTTAATGACAAGCGCTAAAGGGTCCCATAACCTGTAAGAATGCATCAGTTGTAGAACTCCAAGAAGAATCAATAAATTTCTTTTACCTTTAAGAATGAATCAGTTTTAGGACTCTGAGAAGAATCAATAAAATGCTTTCACCTGTAAGAATGCTTCAGTTGTAGAGCTCCAAGAAGAATCAGAGTTAGTCAACTGCACAAACTACAGTCTATATACATGAGGAACATGATAGCTAAGTACATAACACTTTTATCTCCCAAATTGGGTGAGATTGTAAGAAATATAAAAATAAATAAATAAGTAGAAGTTTTTTGAAGGGGCTTTTAGAGATTCTTGGAAGAGAAGACTGGAGGAGTATAATTCAAGGGACAATCCTGCTTAGAAGAAGTTTTTGTCACCACCAGCTGTTTGCACGCCATGTTAACAATTGTCCTGACACGCCTTCTTGATGCACTCTTCAAACTATCTGTATATAGACTTACTTCCAGTCGAGTGAGATTGTATGAGATAAAAAAAACCCCCAAATGAATGACACTGCAATTTGACATCCAGCATGTGTACAGCTAAACAGGGAATTGCACATCTAATATATCTATATATCAATATATATAAAAGAACTAGTCTATCTATCCATATATGTAGAAGAACTGGTGCCCTAACTTCCTAAAAAATAGCATATTCAGCTGCTAACCTAGCTGATCCTGACTGATTCCACATTGAATACTTGGGGCTGCATGCTGCTAGATGCAGAAGCCCCACCAGAAATTCTCGTTTCACAAACACTCATTCCACTAAAAACCTGAGAATATAACTATCATGTAAGGTGCGTAGCATGGAGGCGCACACATCTGGACCTTTGGCCCAGATGTGTGCGTCAGCCTGCTACCTGTCTGCTACACAGTTGCACAACAGGCTTGCACACACATTGCATGATAGGCATGATTAAGCTAAGGGGATTTAAGCGGTTTGGGGGAAGTTAGGTTACTAGCACAGTTTCCTATTTTTTTTAGGAAGTTAGAGGATCCACACTCATTCAGTTGTGTAACTCCCACTTACATGCATATCACTTTTGAGTTGCACAAATTTATTATATCATTCCACACTCATTTTTTGAAAAATTCACTATTTGCAAGTTACACAAAATATTCATAACTTGTGTTTCTTGGTTTATTCAATAACATCACTGCTTCCACAGCACTGATTTCTTCTATCCCTCCTTCTACCATAATCATTTTTCTTCACTCAACTGTGGCATTTCCCATGCCATTAAATTCTCTAGATGATTCATTAGACATGGAAGAAGAAGATCTTCTTCTTACATATTTTTCAACTACCTATAACAACAATCAAACATCTAATTCAACTACACCAAGACCAAAAAAAAGATGATAGAACAAGATCATTACACTGGTAATGCACGCTTAATGAAAGACTACTTTGGGAAAAACCCCATTTACAACAATATTATTTTTGAGCACCAATTTAGAATAAGTAAAGATCTATTTAAAAAAATTGTTTAGGATATACAGATGCACAAAATCCAAGATATAGCAAGTTGTTCCTTCTCATGTTGAGACCAATTGGGTGACCATTTTCTCTTATTTTCAAATTTTCTGGAGCTTTGAGGTGTAGACATAGTTTAGAAATTACTATAATATAAAAAAAGTGATAATTTTGGTGTGATGTGATGATGAGAAGTGAGAAAATTTATGTTTGGTAAGAAAATAGCAAGTAATGAAGTGTTTGGTAAGAGTGAAGATTTAATGAATTGGAGGTAGTGAGGTGTTTCAAGATTGACCAAGTGAGATAAATTACTGAAAAAATGGCAGGGCAGAAAATGAGTTCCACTAATTATTCAATAATTTGTGGAAAGATTCACAATTTACTGAAAAAATTACTGATTTGAACCTTTACCAAAAGACTGAAAATAGATGAGTGTGGAATTTTAGCGGCTATTTTCTGTAAAATATGCATACCAAATGGGTTTACCAAAATGAGTGGAGATGCTCTTAGAGCATGTACAAGTATGCATTAGGGCATCTACCACTGTGTTGGTAAAACCCCACTTCATGCATACTTAACTATTTCTTTGATACATATTCTGGAACCATGTAATTTACACCTCACATTAGCTATTCATTTTGGTAAATGTTGGATACAAGTAAGTATATATACTTACAGATACTTACTTTGTGTCATTAACTCACACCTCTACTTTCCAATTTTTTTATTTTACATTGCTCATCAGGATACTTAATCACAACCTTGATTCCACCACTGTTTTACACATTATCTTTTCAACTCACTATACTCACTACTCATCACCAAATTTTACCGATTCTCACTAGTTTACACAACTGGCTGCACACTCCAAGCCTCAATTACAAAAATATGCCAAGAAAACACTAGAAAACATTTTCTCTAAACACACATAGGAAGTAATATACTCTTATTTGTTTGTACTAAGTTATTCATTTAGAAAATGAATGACATGCATAAAAAATTAGCAGTTGAGGTTTACCTAATTACTTCCAAAGTCCCAGGGTTGAATATTAACTAAATGTGATGATTAGTAAAATATACTGCATAGGGTGGTTAAATATTGAAATACATTATGAAATGACCAAGTAAAATGCAATTATCACCACACAATATTTGGGGGGGACTTGCTAGCAAGTCCTCAACTTGAACTTAGATGGAACTCATATGGAACTCAGACTGAACTTATAATGAACTGATACTGAACTTTACTTTGAACTCATCTTTAGCTCTTAACCAACAATGGATGAGTCTGTGCTGGAATAATAGTGAAATTTTAATGAATAATTTATAGAAATAATAACAAGGGCAGATTAAGAATTTGATCCATTCACAGAATTCTTTACATAAAACACAATTTAATTTTCATTTTGAATTTCACTTGATAATTAAAAATACTGAAAATTATACTATTTCTTTCAAAAGCATCACTTTTAACCTCTCTACTGATTTTATTAGTTTTTTTTTTCAAAAAATATAAAATTAAATCACTGGTTCTTTTTAATGATAACTTCTTTTAACCAAGAATTTAAAGCTTTCATTTTTTAATTTAAGCCATATTACCTGATATTTTTTTTGTATTTTTATTATTTCTGATTATGCAATATAATTATATTCAATTCAATGGAATTATTTAAGAAACATATTGAACCATCAAAATTCTCAAGTATTTTATTCTAGAATACTGTGAAAAGACTTATGATTTTTTAAAAAAAAGATAGCAATATGTTTTCCTAATTTCTGTTTCAATGAAGTCCTCTCAAAGCTTCTTTACACTAAGCACTATTAATTAATAAATCGTTTAATTATATGTCTAGAAAGAAGTATAATTCTTATACCAGTGGATTTTAAACCAGTTTTTTACATTTTTATATGCAAGAAGATGATTAAAATTAATGGGAAATATGTTTTTGCTCTTTTATTGTCCTATTGAATATTCAACTACTAAGAATTTTCACAATATAAATTTCTTCAATGTAATACATATATGATATTCTGGAACTCTTCATGATGTATTTGATCAAAATTCCATCTAAATATGGTTATTTGGTAGAGTAATCTCATGAGTTGAAATAATTAACCAGTACTCAGTAAATTTTTCATATGAAAAACTGAAATTCAAGCTAGATTTAAAACTTTAAAGATAATTAAAAAAAGTAGCATAAATTTATTTAAACTTTAATTTTAGTGCTTGATTTTGCTTCAATGCTGTATTGTGGGATACTTTCAGTGTCAACCTGAGAATAAGCACCATATATTTTTCAAAGTTTTCTCATATTAAAAAATGTGATTCAGGTAAAATTTTTGATTGTATTATTGTTCAAGAACTGAATTAAATAGATAGAAGTGGTACTTTTTCATAATTCTATCAGTTTCAAATTGAAAAACTATTATATGATATTCATTTTGTAAATAAGACACAATATATACTTTATATTATACCCATGTAGTAAATCAGCTGTAAAGGCAATCATATTTTGATTAAAAATAATATTATTCCATATTTTAAATGAATAGAAAAATATTTAAAATCTATGGTGTTGAAAAATAAATTAAGTGAAATGTTTCAGGTGCCCTTCTTTAATCTTTAGAATAAAATTTTTGATTGGAGTAATTCACAACTGAACGCTTACACAAAATTCTAAAATTAAATATATGGGTTCAGGATTTATCAATGATTTATTGGAATTATGACATTCACACTGATTGGTAGAACTTATATGATTTTTCTATTCAGTTTCTAAGTGCATGAAAAACAATCCCTTTGATATTTTATTTAAACAGAAGAATTTTTAAATCTTCTTGAAATTGGCCTTATCACAAAGAAATACTGGAATGAGTATATTGTTATAAAATTTAATTCAAAAAGCAAAATTTAAAATCTTCATTACAGATTTAAAACAGAAAATAAATATTAAAATTTGACTTTTTATAAAAATATATATTAATTTAAAAGATATTTACTTATTTTTTTTTTACAAAACCACCAATTTTATCCTGTGAGGCTTCCCTTCAACTTACAAATATAGGTCTAAAAAATTAATATAATGCTCTGAAGACTCTATATAATGTTTACCTAAAGCAATAATAATATTTTTCTTTGAAGTACTTCAAATCTAAGCAGAAGAGCTGAAACCATTTTTATATAATGTAGTTGTTTGAAATTGATTTTAAGTTAGTTTCTTAATATATCATATGGAAAGAACTCATATCATAATAATATATAATCATATTAAAACTATTTTTAATAAAATATTTTCTCAAAATGATTCTTAATTTGTACTTATTTTCAGAACTTCAAAGTATTTAATAAAAATATTTTGATATAAAAATAATTATTTTTATATTTAAAAATACTTAATAAAACTTCTAAAAAAGTATATTTTTTTTCATTGCTTAACTTAGCTTGAACCACACTTGGAAACAGGATTGCATTGAGAGTTCAATCTAAGTTCCACCAAAAACATGATAAATAGTTTTTTTGAAAATGTATATACTCATTGCAATGAAAAAAATTAGTAAAATAAAGGACTCAGTAATTTTTTTCTGTTATTGAACAGATTATAGTAAATATATTGAGGCAGATAAATTATTAAAATTTCTTAAATTTGAAGCTATTACAGTCAATTATCCAGTTATATATAGTAATCACAAAACAAGAAATCAAGCTAAATGGTTATATACATAGATGAATCTTTTATTCAACATTTACTTGAATTATTTCATTTAACTCAAAGCTATTTTTAATCTAACCAACATATTTTACTATCACATTTAAAAATAAATACAATAAACTTATAAAATACATAATTTCAATAGTTTAAAATTTTGTTAAATGTTTTGTTTTAGTTTTCAACTTTTTGCTACTATTTTCCTATTATATTATTTATCTATATCATGTATAGTTATCAGAAGCATACTGTGAATTCTTGTGTAAAAAAGCAAAATAATATTTCATTACCAATTATTTTACTATATTACTTTCTTAGTCTTAAATTGAATTGTAAATCAAAAATATAAAATAAAGATGTATAAACTATAGGTTTAAGTTCAAAAATATCAATAAAAAATATTTATCAATCATTTTTCATATTGGCACAATAGAACTGTAGATTGCGAAGGTGGACTCTGATGTTCTCCCAAAGAATAAAGTAAACTCTCCATTTTTTGCTACCTCAATGGACAACCTCTCAATCTCTCCACACAAATTTTTCATCCTTATCATTTCTGTTAATTCTATTACCACCCCCACCCCTTTATTTCCCTCCTGATACATTTGCTACACCCTCTAAGCTTCAAAATCTAAGTTTAAGCCCTCTTTACTATTCCCCTCCACTCTATTTTCACGTTTAACACAACACCACCCCTTTTACTACCATCCTCACCCCTCAACACTCCTTTCTTTCCTCTCCCTACCCTACCCCACCCCTTTCAACTTCACACTATCTATTTTTGCCTCAAATCCACCCCACTCCTTTTACAACTAATTACAATGCTTTTGCTTTCAACCCTTTTTTTCACTTTTCACCACAGATATTACCCACCCCACCCCAATCCACCCTTTCAATTTTCATCCCACCCCTATGGTGTTCCAAATTACCCCCTTTTCTGCATATAGAGTAAAAGGGGTTACAAGGAGAGAAAAAGGAGTGATAGGAGACAATTAAATAGGGTGTTAAGGGGAGAAAAATAAGTGAGGAGGGATGGAGAAGAAGAAATAAGGGTTTGGGATGGGAGAGTTCTTGGTAGACTTAAATAAGATGTAAGAGGGAGAAAATTTAAAATGGGAGAAGAATGAGATGTGAAACTTAAGGGAGGAAAGTACTTGTAAGGACCATTCTGAAACAATGTAAGCACAAAAATTATATAATATATTATGAGACTTGGAAATGATAATGGCATGAAACATCCCAAAAAAAACTTAAAAATATTTTCCAATATTTATTAAACATAGATTTAATTCTCATAAAAATTGGATTTTTTATTTGTTTGATATAATGGATATCACGATTAGCTATATTTTTAATAGAATTGGGCCCATATCCTGTTTTAACTTATATAAATATGGGAGGTAAATCAATATTACAAATTGTTCTATTGACTAAATTTAATGTTAAATGATTTCAAAGAGTGTTTCAACTTCCACAAATTTTTTGAAAATGGACAAATAACTAATAATATTGATTGATATAATGAGAAAAGGCTTTTATTTCTCAATTTTTTACTGATAAAAATTTTATTTAATATAGAAATTCAATAAATATTTCTTATTGAATAATTTCTTAGAATATTGAATGTTTTATCTATATCTTCATAGGGTGAATATCTTATAAATTTTTGTGAAATCTCTTATAATACAAATTATATGAGAGTTTCATTAGATTCAAAAAATAAAAAAACTGTATAATTTTTCAAAATCTTATGAAGCCACAAGGCTAGATTGATAGTGGGGCTCATTTATTTTTTTATTCCTTCAACAAATCCTCTATTTAAAGTATAAATATTTTTTTGAAATATTAATCAACTGTGGTTAAGTGAAGTTTCCAATTAGTTTCAAGGTGTTTTCAAAGTAAATTCACTGTTTCTTCATGATTGTTTTATCACTGCCTCAATGTGTGCTCAATTAGATATAGATTAGTGTTCAAGGTTTTGTACTTGCTAGCAAGTCCTCCCCCCATATTTTGTGGTGTATATAATTATTTTTTACCAACACATAGGTAGATTTCCTTAAAAATCACATTAGCAAATGTCACACAACATTAAAAAAATAGGCTAATTGGCCTTTTTCCACAGTCATGCAAATTAGTATTAATTTTGCCTCTGCTAATTGGCACTAAATGTGAAGTTCTGCAGCCATGCAACATTAACTCCTTATGTCTCATGCTCTTTTGCCTACTGTCATGCAATATATACTTTTTATTTTTATTGCATCTCATACAAAGTTTCTGAAAATGGAGTTTAAATTAAAGAATATTGAATTATATTTCAGTGCACACAATCATGGAAATTTTTTTCACAATTATGCAAAGGATATTGAATTAATCCTAACTCACATGCAATCAGTCAAATAGCTAATGGAAATTAGCTATTTTCCATTCTAAATCACTTCAATCTAACTAAATTTAATGGGATACACAACCTCAAATTATCTTTTATGCATTTGGCATCACATATCCATTTTCTTTGATTGAAGATTCTGTGAAAATTTAATGTTGAGCTAATATGATTCAACATTGGCTTGATATTGAGTGAGATATGGCTATATCAGTGCCACATGAGCTTTTCTGTCAATAATGACCATATCTTACTCAATTTTTCTCTGATTTTGAATCTGACAAGCTCAATGGATTCGGAATAATGAAATGTGTGCCCTTCCAAAGTCCTGAGACAACTTAAGTCACATTTGAAGCAATCTGATTGCTTAAAAAATCTGAATAAGTCATGAAACATGTTGAAACTTAACTTTGTGACTGATGATTATGTTGTAGGCATGGCATTGAAAACAAAAGAAGTTGAGATTAATTTGAGTTAAAATAAGGGTGAGTCAGAGACATACAGAAAGTAACATAATGGACATAAATGAAAATCAAAAAGGGATAAAAAACACATAAGAACCTTATGTCCTGTGGTGTTAAGCTCATATGGTGCTCAATTATCTTCTATTATTGTCAATTATGCAATTTTTATTTATAAAGATAATTTTTTGATGAAAATTAGCACAAGTGATGATTGGAGAAAAAATGTCAAATTAATGCAAAAAAATTGCATAGTTGGGCTAAATTTATGGAAAATTGTACATGCTCTTAGGGAACTAATGTTTTTATATATAGAGACTAGTTCTTTTATATATATATATAGATAGATAGATTTTTTATTTTTTATTTTTATTTTCATACAATCTCACCCAACAAGGGGCATGAAGGACAATTCAAACATAAGTATTTACATTTGGGTGATTACTAGTAGAGAAGAAACTGGGAAATGATCAGAAGTTATATAAATGGGAGAGAAATTTGGAAATTTAGCATGTGAGAGGTAAGTTATTTGTGAATCTTTTTGTGTTTAGTAAAAATTTAGTGACATCTAATATAATGGGAGAGTGAGAAAGTAGAGAAGAGATTTTAAGAGGGATTTTGTGTTTAGTGGCAGCTTGGATAAGTGCCGGCCTGATATCTGAGGGGGCTTGGCATAAGAGAAGGAGATGTTCAGGGGTATCATTGCTTTTGGAGTCACAATTGAGGCACCTTGGTGATTCCACTATTTTTAAATGTGAAAGATTTTTGTTAAGAGAAAAGTGGCCTGGAAAAACTTGAGCAAAGACTGTAGCTTGTGTGCAGGATAGCTCAGACAATAGTTTGAAGATGGTGAGAGGGGGAAATCTTCCTCTGAGATTTATCAGGACATCAGGATTGGGGGTAGTAAGTAGGATGGATTTGTAGTGAATTTTCAAGATAGATTTGAGTGAGGCAGAGGATGGGGGAGGAGGTGAAAAGCAGAGGGCAGAGATGGCTGCTGGTGCTAGGGGGTGAGTTGACTATTTTGTTACCTGAGATTCCCAAATGTCCTGGACACCATCTAAGGGTAATGGATATTAGTGGGTTTTTATGTTTCAGTTGGGACACTGCTTGTGAAATGGAATGGAGATCAGCAGTTTTGTGAGTGGATGGGGGAAATGTGGTGAGATTTTTGATTTTTGCTTGGTTGTCAACAAGTAAGGTGAGAGAGTTTGTAATGTAGTGAAGATGGTTGTTAAGGAAGAGATGGAGACCTAGTAAAATTCCAACCAGTTCAGCTTAAAATACTGTATATAATTGAGCATCTCCCACAAAAATGATAAATGGGAAGCTAAGACTAGGATAATAGGCTGCAGCAAATGTACCCACTGTGGACTTTGAACCATCAGCGTAAATGAAGTGTGATGAAAGGGGAGAGAAAGAAATAGAGGAAAGAAATTCTCTTTTTTCAGAGTCTTTTCAGGACCAAATGTTTGCTACAAAGAGAGGGGGTGCCCATGGTGGAAGCAGAAGAGGGCATTATGTGTCAAGGCCAGTTAGGGGAGGGGGGTGAGGGGGGAAGGGGTGAGAGAGCATGTGTAGTTGGTGTTGGTGAGATTTGGGAACCCAGAGGGAGGAAAGATCTCTGGCTAAACTTGCCATGTGGTTGCTCAGTGGGATGGAAAGTAATTGGAGATAGATAGATATATAGATAGACAAGCATACTTGACCCATGCACAGCATGGGTTTTAGTGGAATTAAAATTTCAGGGATTTTTATCTGGAATCATAATTTTTGTGTCAATTTAATGAGAAAGATATATACTATCATGAAGAAAATGAATTTCATAATTTCAAAAAAAAATCATATAAATTGGTTTGGGAAAGCAGGTGAAGATTAATAATGCTAAACACAAGTTTAAGCTTGAAAAACAACAACAATAGGGGGTGTCAGTTATGGCAAATCTGCACATATTTAAGTGCAGATTTCTGAAATACACTAGCCCCAAAACTGGTGTATTTCAAAATGAAATAAGTCACTTATTTCACTCAAATCCGCACTTTCTCAACAAAAAGTGCTGATTTCAACATAATGTCTCATTTCACTGATTTGTCAGAATCATCCCATTCATATATAGCACTCCACAGCATAACACTTTATAACTCAAAATGTCAGTGGGTAATCTAGTAGAAGGAAGAAAAATACAACAGAAACAGAAGAAGAAAAGGAAACAAGGGAACAATAGGAAGAAACAAAAAGAATATCTACAACTAATAAAGAAGATATGGATTTCAAATACAACTATTGGATGTAAATGTTTTATTTAACTCAAGTAGGTAATTTTACTTTCTGACTATAAAAAAACAAAAATAAAACAATAAAACACTCTTAAAGCAACCTTTTTATATAGATTTATTCTTAAATTTTAGTATACTATTCTCAGTAATAAAATTGTAAGAAAGAAATGTATACTTGTAACAAAATTAGGTAAATTTTAAATTGTAAGGTAATGTAAGTAATGCAGACTACAAGGTGATAAACCAAAGCCTTTATATAGGCAAATGAGGCCCTCTGAGGCATTACTAAGTGTATATACAAAATAAAAGAAGGAAAATAATTTAAGATTAAGTGAAACAAATAAAATGAGGTTGCCATGTTACTAATTACAAAAACAGAAATAAAAGACCCATTGTATCTACCCCTTGAAAACTGTAACAGTGTAATTTATTTATATAGGATACTTCATTGATATAAAACAGGGAGTTTGTAACTATATTAATACTAAACCCATTACATTAGTTGTTATTTTGTTAAAAATCCAATTTTTTGTGAAACATAAAAATTATACTATGTGTGACATACAAATTGTTATATACTTATTTAATATATTTTAAAGCAATATTTATTAATTAGTTTAAACTGATTGTACTAGTATAATAGTTATTGTAATTAAACAAATAAGTATTTTAATAAAATTATTTTATTAAAATAAAACATTTATATTTGGAATAACATTCTTACTTGTTTAATTTATTTATTTATTGGTGCAATTGTGAGGAAAAAGAGTGCTCAATCATTAGTAATTGTAACATATTATTTTTATGATTTAATATATACAATTAATTAATTAATTAATTACATTATAAGTTTATGTTATTACTTATAATTATACTGTGACTTGTAATTAATTAACTATAAATTTATAGCCATTAATTTCAAAAATATTTTCTAGTCTTTTAATAGAATATAATTTTTTTATGTTTATTTAAATGTATATAAAATTATTATATAATAATAAAATTAAATTAAATTTTATAAAAAAATATTGCTATATGATTTTATTTTAATATAATATGTAATTTGTATATATACTTTATATAAGATTTTTCTCTTGTTTAAGTTTATGTAATTTAAAAGAAGATTTTAATAGACTCTTAGTATAGCCTGGCTTACACAAAATATTGTACATCACACCATAAAAAATAAAGTGGCAACTGCTAGCAGGTGCCTATCCCTATATTCAGTTTTGATTTAAGAGTAAATTTGATTTGATGTTGTCTGAGCTAGTGTTCTCATTTTTCAGTGCACAGTCTTTCCAGAAGAACTACACCTGTGCTGAAATTGAGTTAAGTCAAAGATAGGGATTGGCACCTGCTATCAGGTGCCCATGTTTTTTTCTGGTGTCATTTACATTTTTATACCATATAAGAGTAATGCCTTCCTCACTCTCAATTCATCACCTCAAAATGAAATTGCATATTTTAAGCTATCACATAATTTTTCAGTCATCCTTTTTTTCCTTTAATCCCTCATATCCTTTTCTTCTTCTCCTCAAACATCCCTCAAAGAATTTTAAGTCTATTTTTTTTCTCAACTCATCTCTCCAGGTAAGTCATTTTTTTCATTTTCATTTTTATATTTGCTAATTCTTATTTTTTCTTTCTTTTTTTGTCCTGTAAGTGCTTTTTTTGGGTTTCAAGGTTAGAATAATTTTTTTCTTTCTTTTTTTTCCCTCCATCATCCCCCTTTCCCCCCTTCTTGGTGTCCTCAAAGATTTTTTATTCCCCCCCACCTCCATGTCTCCCCCTCCTATCCCTCACCTCTTGCCTTTAAAACCCCAGCCAGGCAGCTTTGCTACCTAGCTGGGATACCTTTACCCTCCCCCACCTCTCCCCCACCCCACTACCACCTCTCTCCCTCCTCTTAGTAAGGACAAATGGTGTTATCAGAATCTCATGATATAACTATTTTTGATAAGATTAAAAGTAACTATTAAAGTCATTCCACAACCATTTACCAAATAAAGAACTACTCAATTAAAAAAGTCAAGTAATTTTTTAATGTACTCATAAGATTGGCCATTTTTTATACATTTTGTAATGAATTCTTTTTTTAAAAACATTCTTGTTTTTCCAATGCACAACTATTCATTTCTCTTTGAAATTCACAGTCTTTAGTTCTCCAATACAAGGTGGGCTCTTTTCATCTCCTCTGCCTCAAATTTAGCCTTTTCAAAATTTGATTGAAGCAGAAAAAAAAATTCCTCCAAATCTAAGGCCTGTTTATCTTTCATTAGCATATGACAAAACTTCATCTTCTCAAAGTCAAGGGCATTATTTGCAATAGAGGATTTTGCTGAGAAAATTCAATACAAAAAAATAAAAAAATATGTTATTGAAGAAGGTATATAGTGACCAAATATTACTTATATCTTTTTTCTCTAAATCATTGTCAAGGGAAGACAAAGAGGTGGTTAAAGCATTACCACATTTTAAAAGATTTTTAAAGTTCATTGAAGTTGAGGCCTGATTCTTTAGTTAGCAGTTTTTTCTAGAGGGATCAGGAAGTTCATGTAAAGCAGCTTGCAAAGCAGGATTGTCATTTCTAGAATTGTTGACATTTGTTGAAATTTGAGTTTGAGGAGGAGGAGACTAGAAAAGAAGGAATGATAAATTTAGCAAAGAATTGAAGAAAAAAGAGAAATTAAACATAAATTAAAATTTTGGGGCTCTGAGGACTCATATCTACTCCAAAATAATTGTTCTGCTTGATAGTCGGTATCATCTTCAGGTAAACTATGGTTAGAAGCTTGAGGAGATTAATTTTGTTGAAGTATAGGTGTGTTTGGAGGATTATTGGATGTTTGAGAACCAGAGGGTATATCCTTAGTAGTATTGTGTATAAACCAAGGGTTGGAATCAACTCAGGAACCAAAAAGATTATCCATTTCCTCATAGAAAGGACACATGATATTGAGCTTTTTAGAAACAATTGTAATTCCAATCTCCAAATCATCATAATCAATACCAAAGCCAGTGGAAATGGAAGTAAAATGAGCCTTTTTATACTTTTATTGATAACTTTTTAACCTCTCCTTCATTTGCTTAGGATTGATGTCAATTCTCCCTTTTGTTTTCTTTTTTACTTCATTTGACATCAACAAGAAGCCATTGACCTTTGATGAAGGTGGAAATCTGATTTGGGTGAAATTCTCACATCCAAAAAATGCATTATAATTTGATTTGATTTTGAGGAAGTTGATGATGATGAGATAATCTTCATTTTTTAGCTGTCCAGACTTTGATTTCTCTGTTGAGGGGCTTGCATTATGGGAGGACCTTTGTGATGTAGACTTTTTGAGTTGCCTTTTTAGTGTTGGATTTTCTGGGAGACATTATGAAACTCGTATGTTACAAGAAAAGAGATTAAGAGGTTGAAAACATAAAAAAAGAAGAAAAAAAACATGCATTTTTAAAATGTTGCAATAACTTGTTTCAAATCTCAGCAAGGAGTGTATGCCCTGGATTGATGAGAGGATGGAGGTCTGAGGTTCACTTGTTGCATAGATGTGGTGGGAAAGGAATGAATTATTTGTCCAACATGTGGGTGTGAAAAACAAATTGGGAAAAAATTTCTTATTTGAGGTCATAACTGACACCCATTTTTGAAATAAGTGACTTTTTAGCAAAATTTAGGTGCTGATTTGTAAGTGCAGATTTGCCAGAACTGACACCCCCTAATATGAGCATAATATTATTTTAAGTTGAATATTTATAATTTATGTTTTTACATCACATCAAATGCTCAATTTTATAAAATTACATGACCAATATCAAGAAGTAAATGATGAAGATGATCAAAAAAATTGATGTTAATGATGAATATGACTTGTTAATCATTATTTCTAGGTGATTTAAGATAGTTGATGATATATTTTAAAAATGATGATTGAGGAAGATAAAATCATTTTTAAAAGACGGTATTACATATATGAATGGAAAGCATTATATTTGTTTGTTTAATGTGATTTTAAGATGAAAATTATAATCATTAATTTGTATATATGATGATTATTATTATTATGATATTTGATGGTAGGTGGCTTAAAACATATGATGATATATGTAAAGGATAGTGATTGATATATATATATTTTTTAATGTGTTTTTATGATGGAAATGATAAACATTTTTTTAAGAATGTTGATTGTAGATGATCATAATATTTATAGTTAAAATTATTATCATTATTATTGTTATATAGATAAGTTTCTTTCTAATGTGGTTTTATGATGAAAAAAATAAACATTATTTTGTGATTTATTTTAGTAAAAATTATTATTATTATTAGGGGGTGTCAGTTCTGGCAAATCCGCACTTAAATTAAGTGCGGATTTCAAACCAAATCAGCACTTACAAATCAGCACTTAAATTTTGCAAAAAAGTCACTTATTTCAAAAAAGGGTGTCAGTTATGACCTCAAATCAGCACTTTTTTCCCGTTTTTTTTCACAACCACATTTTGGCCACAAAACATCCCTTCCTTTCTTACCCCATCCCTGTCACATGTGACACACTGACCTTCCTCGCTACCTACCCATCAATCCTCGGCACACACCCCTTCCTGACATTTTCAATATTTTGACCAGGCATGTTTACATTCTTTTTTACTTATTTCTTCTACTTTTTAATCTTTTTTCTTGTTATGTGCCAGTTTCATAATGCCTCCCAGACATTCCAAATCTCAAAAGGTAACTCAAAAATCTGCTTCGTCACAAAAGTCCCCTCGTAAAGCAAGCCCTACACCTGAAAAATCAAAGTCAGGTTCAGGTCAGCTTAAAAAGGATGATTATCTCATCATAATCAACTTCCTTAAAATAAAATAAAATTTTGAAGCATGTTTTGGATGTGAAAAGTCCACTCGTATTGGATGTCCACCTTCTTCAAAGGTTAATGGCTACTTATTGATGGCCAATGAAGTAAGGAAGAAAACAAGGGAGAGAATCGATATCAATCCTAAACAAATGAAGGAGAGATTTAAGAGTTACCAATCAAAATATAAAAAGGCTCATCATGCTGCAAATGAAACTGGATTTGGTATTGACGATGATGATTTGGAGATTGGAACTACTACTGTTTCCAAAAAGCTCAATGTCATGTGTCCTTTCTATGAGGAAATGGATAATCTTTTTGGCACCCGAGTTGATGTAAACCCTTGGTTTCTACACGATACTACTAAGCATATACCCTCTGGATCCAAACCTTCCTATAATCCTCCCAACACACCTTTACTTGAAGAAGATCAAGATATAAGTAAGTTTTGTTTACTATATATCTTAATCATTAACTCATTTATTTATTTATTTCAATTTAATTTTCTCAGCGAAATCAACTATTGCAAATAATGCCCTTGACTTTGAGAAGATGAAGTTTGATCATATGCTAAGGAAAGATCAGCAAGCCTTAGATTTGGAAGAAAAAAAATTTGAGGTAGAGCAGATGGAAAGAGTAAATGACCGTCAATTTCAAAGAGAAATGGCTACTTGTGAATTGGAAAAACAAGAGAGTTTTAAAAAAAAAGATTTCATTATGGAATGTGTTAAAAATGGCCAATCTTATGAGGACATTAAAAAATTACTTGACCTTTTCAATTGATAAATTGTTTTTCTAGTTAATTTAATTTTGGTAATATTTTCTTATATGCTGACTTATAAAAGGAAAAGAATATAGTACGTTATTTTTGACAAAAATTTGAATGTATAATAAAAATTTTCTATCTTTACTTGCTAGTCAATAAGTTTGCTTATCTAAATTTTTCTAAGTCATCAATTTCACATGTCAGATTTAAAAAATTGGCAATGCCCTCCCCTGCATTTTATTGAAACAAGGGGTGGGTACCACCAAATTTTTCTAAGTCATCAATTTCACATGTCAGATTTAAAACATTGGCAATACCCTCCCCTGCATTTTATTGAAACAAGGGGTGGGTACCACCAAATTTTTCTAAGTCATCAATTTCACATGTCAGATTTAAAAAATTGGCAATACCCTCCCCTGCATTTTATTGAAGTAAAGGGTGAAAGTCATCAAAATTTAATATAATTACATAAATTAATTAATATATAAATAAGATATGTCAAGTATACTACTTTTAAAGTAATGACAATTCCTTAAGCCAAAATGCAGATCAAGTCTAGAAACTAGGTTTGGGACTTTCCACAGGTATAGGCTAGAGGAACCCCATGAAACAAATTAATGTTATCATGATTACCATTTATACAACACAAGGTCGTGGGCCCATTACTTTAATTTCATAAATTGAAATATCATATTTATTTATTAAAAATTTATGGAAGAATATTAAATATTTGGTTATTTTTTTGTATATATTACTTGATTGAGTTACTAAGAGGGGCAATAATGCTCTAACAACATGCTCGCTGCATTAGAACTCAATCATGTAATAATACAAAAAATTTTAAAGAATTTTCTTTGATGGAAAAACAATAATTTTACATTTTCAGCTAATATTTTATGGAAGTGAACTCTGTTCTTCGCCCGAAGAACAGAGTTCATCCTCCTATTTTCACACTCTGTTTAAAAAGAATAAAATGACTTACCTGGAGAGATGAGTTGAGAAAAAAGAAATATAAGTGAATGGAAGTGAACTCTGCTCTTCGCCCGAAGAACAGAGTTCATCCTCCTATTTTCACACTCTGTTTAAAAAGAATAAAATGACTTACCTGGAGAGATGAGTTGAGAAAAAAGAAATATAAGTGAATGGAAGTGAACTCTGTTCTTCGCCCGAAGAACAGAGTTCATCCTCCTATTTTCACACTCTGTTTAAAAAGAATAAAATGACTTACCTGGAGAGATGAGTTGAGAAAAAAGAAATATAAGTGAAATTGATTGAGTGATGTAGGAAGAGAGGAGAAAACGGATATGAGTGAAGAAAAAAAAGAGAGTGACTGAAAAAATATGCGTTTGCTGAAAATATGCGATTTCATTTTTGTTGGCCAGGTGAGAAGTTGAGATTCCAAGGAGTTGATGGCAGTGATACATCGTTTGGTATAAGTGTTAACTGAACCATACCCTAAATCAAAGACATTTTCTAAACGTTTCAAAGCGGCTCCATTACCATTTGAACCCAAACGACATAGTGTGATGGCCAATTGAATTGAAGGATGTCGTTGTTCTTTTTGAGAATTATTGTGAAATATGGGATGATCCTGAATAAGCTCAAGCAATTTAAGGAAACATTCCTGAGAAGTCCTGAACAGCTGTCTAAAACTGGGTGTAGATAGGTTAAGAAGTGTTTGGATGGTGTACTTGGGGGTATGAAGTACTTGAGGCTTTCTGGGAAGAAGGTAACGTTTCGTGGCCATTTTTGATAAAAAGACAAAATCTTCTTCTAGATCAGAATCAGAATCGCAATCAGAGTCCAAGAGCAGTTCAAGAGCCATGAAAGTCATTGCTTTATGTAATTTATCACGATTTGAAAGTGAGGAAGGCATAACTCTTATATGATATGATATGAAGATGTAAGTGATGTACGATGTTTTGAGTTATGAAGTGTTATTCTGCGGAGTGCTGCGTATGAATGGGATGATGCTGACAAATCAGTGAAATGGGACTTGATGGTGAAATCAGCACTTTTGGTTGAGAAAGTGCGGATTTGAGTGAAATAAGTGACTTATTTCATTTTGAAATCCACCAGTATTGGGGCTAGTGTGTTTTGGAAATCCGCACTTATTTAAGTGCGGATTTGGTCAAATTTAAGTGCGGATTTGTAAGTGCGGATTTGCCAGAACTGACACCCCCTATTATATACTTCTTTTTATAATGTGATTAGGATATTTGTGATTAAAATTAATTAAAATTATCACTATTATTTTATATTTATAGATGATTATTGTGATGTATATTATATAGATGAAGAATATTAAAAAAAGAAAATAAAAAGTAAATGGATAAATACTTACAGTGAGGTGGTCAGGTGTGCATGGAAGAGTCAGAGGCTGGGTCAGGAGGTGTTGAGCTGTGTCTTACACATCTTGAAGGAATGCAGCAGATTTCTCAGCTCTTAGAAAGTGAAACAATTGGTTTGTCATGAAGGATGGTTGCAAGAGCGCAACAAAGGGGTGTCATGAAGGATGGTTTCAAGAGCGCAACAAAGGGGGTTTTCAAAAGTGCAGAAATTTAGTACCTCTGCGCTCAGTTTTTTAGTGTGGTTTGGGAGAAACATCCTGTGGCAAGCAGAAGATTGAATATTAGTTTAAGGACAAAAGAGAACAGTATCACCACACAATATGGGGGTGGAATTGCTAGAAAGTCCACAAAATTGGACCCAAACTCACCACAGATTGAACACATATTGAGCTATTGACAAAGGAGCCATACAATCAGGGATGAACACCAATCATCAGAACAGTTTTAGGTGGGTTTTCAAGTAGATTTCAGTATGAGTTCAGGTTGGGGAATTGCTAGCAAGTCTACCTTCTATATTGTGTAGTGTATGTTCTTGGAGATAACACATCTAGTGCTGTAGAAAGACTCTTACAGTTGCCTTTCTGTAAGCAGAATCCAAGGGAGTTTGATAAACCTAAGAAAACCATGTCCCTTTAAGTAAAATAAGAGCTCTCAATTATCTAAGCTAAATCATCTACTTGATATAAAATTACTTGTTTAACAATTGTTTTTAAAGTATTTGAGATGTAGAATCAATGTTCTTTATAATGAGGAAAAGAAATACAACAGTGAATCTGTACTTAGAAAAGTTATAAAAATGATTGAATTAATATGTTTTTATAAAGCTTTTTATTTCTGTTAAAATATGTTTAATTTGAGTCCCTGAATTTAAGCCCTTTACAATGGTACCCTATAAGTATATATTTATGAGTTGTTATAAAAAATTTATAAAATATTATGAGAAAGTGTTATACTTATAAGGGTATTACAATTTTATATTATGTTATGTAAATAAGATGGTAGTTGTTGTTAATGGTTAAGTTGTATGATGTTAGATGATGTTTTAATTTTGAGTCTACAGGCTTTATATGCATAGTATGTCTCGTGCCCTACTTTCCCTAGCTGGAGCATTCTGGAGCTTGTCTGGAGATCACCAGAGGTTGTCCAGAGCTTTTACAGACTTCCAGACTCAATTAGAGCCTTAATAACTTAATTAAAAAATCTACAAATATTAAAGAAGATAGTTTTATACCTGGGAAACCTCCCATTTAATTTTGGTAGACAATGCAACCCTGTTCACTGAGCTAAAAATCATCAAAGTAAATTATCAGAAATTAGAAATAATCAGAAATACTTAATAAAATTACTAAAAATATAAGAAAAATATTAAAAATTCTAAGAAGATTTCTAAATGTTCTTGATACTCCTAGCTTTTATTTACATGCACTTTTAGACCTATACTTGAATTTCTTGACTGTTAAATTATTATTTCTTGGACTTGTATAAATAACCATTTTTGAAATAATCCATCCATTCTTTTATAATAATATATATATAGATAATTAGATTGGCCTTTCCAATCTTGAATAAAATTATCCCAAATTCATTTAAAAATAAATTTTAAGTGCCATACTAAAATTTAGACTGCCACATCCTCCCTCCAATAAAGAATGTCCCCATTCTTAAATTTTTCATATTTTATTGACCACATATTCATCCTCCCTTCATTCACTTCAACATAAAGACATTATGAAAAGAAGGTTACTAATGCAAATTTTTGATACTGATGCTGAAATATTTCAAAGAGATTATTTATTTTGACTTTTCTTCTCTTTGTTTTAGTGCTGATAAAAATATGATGTCTGGTTGATCTTTAATTCTTCTGTCTGACATTTAATAAAATATACTTGATATAAAACATATTTTACTTGTGATGATTCCACTACTGAGAGCAAGGTTTGAGTCCCTTCAGACTCCCCTCTTCCAATCTCTACTTTTTCACAGCATGAGAGAGTGGGCTACCCACTGAGCCAAATACTTTGATTCAATTCTTGCCATAAGGTTGTCCAAGCTTCCACCTAAATAGTCTACAAATGAGACCCACTAATAATCCAACTCCTAACCAACTTCAAAAGATTCAGCATCACAACATTCAAATAAATTTCCAACCCTTTAAATCACTCCAAAATTTTCCAGAATTTTTCATACTTTCATACTTTATTGGCACCTTTATTTCCACTCTTTAGAATTTCTATCAATATCCTTTCAAAATATCCACCTTTTTTTAACCATCTGACATCTTCATTTCCTAAATTTAGTTGCACTATATTCATCAAAGATTGAGTTATCCAATGAGTGAGTATCAGTATGAGTACTGATGAACCAGTGATAAATTAAAAATGATTGAATTGAATATCCAAATAGATTAAAATTCCCCATTGAAAACCTTGGGGAACCAAACTTTTAATCAATTTCCAGTATATTGTCTTGGTGGACTACCCTTCTGAAAATCCTACATAAACTGTCCACATAAAAAATGATTCACCAGTTTGATTTCTTGGTAGACCAAAGAGAAAGTAATTTCCAGTTTAGGGTCATAGTGGACCAAATCCTTGTAGTTCATTCCAGTTTTAAGTAATGGGAGACCATTATTCCATCAATCATATAATCTGGAAATTTTCTTCTTTAATATTCAATTTCAAGTCTTGATGGACTAACAGATCCCATAGAAATCCAAAATCTTCATAAATTCACAGTTTAAAGTCTTGAAGGACTAACAGATCCAAAAAATCATTACACTGAAATTCATGACATAATCTTGAAAACTAGCCACTTTAAAGTCTTGGAAGACCAAAAGAATGACTTGAAGTAAAATCCAGCATTTGTCAAATATTGTTAAACCCTACCTTCCATCTTAAATTATAAGAAATTAAATGAAATGATTAAAAATGAAATAAAATATAAGAAAAAGAAAATTTAATTTTATATATTATAAAGGCTTTAGTAATATTAATTTAAATTAATGATTTTAATGTATTATTATTATTAATATTATTATTATTATATTTATTTATTTTGAATAAAAATTTAAAAGATGTTCTAAAATTTTGAAAATTAAATTAAAAATATTAAGATGCCCCACAGCCATTTGATGAGCCATACCCACATCCAAGTGCACCTTGATTGTGGGATACGCAAGAAAGAAATTGAAAATAAACATAAATAATTTTTGAAAATTTTTAAACATGAAATATAAAATATAAAAAATGATCACTGGGTGGTCTCCCTCCAATTTGTAAAAATGATTGGAGACCACAAGTGAGAATTATCCCTAAAAAATTAATTTAAATAAAACTTAAAAATAAAATGATATCCAAAAATAAAAAAATTCAATAAACAAAACTTTAACATTAGAAATCAAATCTTGAATCCAGCTTCAAATGAGTCTGATCAATTTATATTGTAGTGATCCAGTTTATAGTCTTAGAGGACTACCTATATAACAAAAAAAAGCCAGGATTCAACTAAAAACAGGAAAAATATGGTAAAAGACATTGTGGGGTAATTGTGTATGGGGCAGCCAGCCCATCAATTACCCCCAAACTTGCCAAAATTTAATTAAGAAGGTTCCACTGTGAACACTTCTACCAAAAATAAATACATTCCAACAGCACTCTTGTCAATAAAAAATTTGACATAGAAACTTAATGATTGGTTTCTTTATAATGATGGTAAATAGTTTATCCTCATTCCAGAGGAAATCTTCTTGAATGATAGAGAGTAGTTTATCCTCACTTTGGAGTTAAACTTGGGCACTCCTGGTTCCCCTAGGATAGAATCACTTGACTTTATTGGCTGCTACCCTCTTTTAACACAACTCCATCCAACTCTCCAAATACATATGAACTACCAGATACTTTATCTCTGACTCTGTATGGTTCATTCCACCTATAAGCAAAAATCTTTCCCCACTGACTTTCCAAACTCCTATTATACCCTAGAACCATATCTCCAGTTTTCAAAGGTTCCCTTAGTCTATGAGCCAACCTCTTATCCCAATATCTAACTGACTGATTTCAGATGTTAATCAACCTAGAATACTCCTTCTCCAAAGTTTCTTCTTTCTTTTCTAACTGAACCATTCTTGCACATAGTAATTCTTCAGTAGTCATTACCATGTCCCAATCTACTCCAAAATATGATTCAGCCTCTAGATCAACTGGTAAAACTGCCTTTTGACTAAAAACTAGTTTTTATGGCAAATATACAGTCCTCCTTTTGGCAGTGATTCTGTCAGAAAATAGAACTAATGGTAAATAATGCCTCCACTTTTCAGCACTTGTTTTACAGATCTTTACCAAAGCATCCTTAATAACTTGATTACCTCTTTCTACCATTCCTTCTGCTTCAGGATAATAAGGGGTTGCTTCCCTAACCTTTGATCCTACTTTTGATATAGCCTCACTAAACTCTGTCCCAAATTCAGGACCTCCATCAACTGTCACCAACTTCTTCACTCCATACCTATATACCCAATCCTTCATCAATAAATCTGCCACATTTTTATAATTCAAACTAATAAGAGGCTCTGCCTCTATATAACCAGATAAATTATCTCTGGCTACAATTAAATATTTATATCTACCCTCTTTAATATGAACAGCATCCAAATTAACCTTACCAAAAAGAGTGTTTTAGACCAGTTGTATCTCCAGGTTCCTTTGGCCTTAAATAACTCTTTCTTTGACATTAATTTCATGACTGGACCCATTTTTTAACAGCCAACTTCATTTCAGGCCACCAAAATCTATAAGCAATTTGTCTATAAGATTCACCAACTCCTCTATGCCCAAGATCTTCATGCAGTGATTTCATAACCAACTCTTTCCCTTTCCTCTGTGTGATAACAACCTGAGGATTTGGATACCTCTTCTTCATCAATATTCTACCAGATAGATAAAATGCTGGTGACTTCCTTTTGATAGCCATCCATTCATCATTATTACAATTACCCAGCCTGTCTAATGTTAACAAATATATAGCCATCTTAAAACAAAATCCTGTCTGTCCCCAGAATTCATCTTGAAACAACATTAATACCACATCTAAGGGCACTTCCCTATCACCAAAATTACCTGCAAATGAATGAGCCAATAATTTTAAACCCTTACTTTGCCTTTTCATCATAAAAGATTTTGAATTCTCCATAACAGAACTTTCCAACATTTCAGTAACAAAATTTTCTTCTATCATATTTAAACCCCTTTCAGAGTCAACAACCTATTCTTCTTCCAACCTCCTTTTAGCCAAATCTTCACAATCACCCAATCTCTCTTTAACCAAATTTTCTAAAAATCCAAAATACACACCATTCACCAATTTTCTACTATCCCACACAATATCACCATCCTCCTCATAATACAACAAAACATCCCCAACCAATTTTTTACCAAATTTAACTACACCAACATCAAAATCCCTAAGCACATCTTTTATCAAATTTTTGCAATTAACCAGTTTATCCTCATGGTGGAGGTTGTCATCATCATTATTTACAGTTATTGAACCAGCCATTTTAACCTCATGGGGGAGGTAAGGAAATTATTCAGCACTTTTTTGTGCTGGCCTTGATAACAGGTATATCTTCATCAAATTCTTTTGATTCAGAATCCTCTTCAGTGGGTGGCCTTCTTGATAAGCCATCTGGCATAGTGAAAATCTTTCCAGGATTGTGAAATACATCAAAAGAAAAATGTTGAATAAAAGCTACCCATCTGGTCATGGACACATTTGGTAGACTTGGGGAATTTATCATTTTAATTAAAGATTTGGAATCCACTTTTAATTCAAAGTTTTGTCCCCCATAAAACATTTTGAAGTTTCTTTAGAATTTTTACCACTCCACAGAGTTCCAATTTCAGCTGAGAATATCTTGATTCCACCTCAGTAAAAACTAAAGATTCATACCTGACTGGTCTAATATAACCAGCTTTATTAATTTGGTACAAGACCCCCCCAGAAGCAATCTTAATTTAGTAAACTGCTAAATAAGTCCTGCCTGCATCTTCTCCATAATCCAACTCATGCAGGACAATATTCTCCCCGACAACCTTCTTCAATTTCACAAAAGCCTTCTAACACTCTTCATCCTTCATAGTAAACCATCTTAAAGGAGCAGCAAATAAAGAAAAGTCCTTGATAAAAATTCTGACATAAACACATATGCATAAAAACCCTCTAAATTTGGTTGTATTCTTGGGTGTTAGCCAGGACTGAATTTTATTTAACTTCTTCTTTGACATAATCCTACCTTCTTTGCATACTACATGACCTATAATTTACAAAGCTGGCACTCAAAAAGAAAACTTTGGCCCAGAAATAGTTAAAACAGCCTCTTCAATCCTAAAAAAAATCATCTCTAAGACAACAGCATATTCCCAGATAAATTTTGGTATCCCTGGATTCTCCTTCAACACTTCATTTTCATAATCTGTTGAAGGATTTTTAATTCTACAATAATCAATAAATATACCAGCATATTGTGGAATTTCATCTTGAAGAATCCAAGACATCTGAGCTTGATTGACAGCAACCAAATTTGTTGCACGTTGAGGTAATCTTTTCAGCTGTAATTGACCAAGTGAAGTATCAAAAGTAGTGAGAGGCCTAGAATCAGGATGTAACTCTCTCTCATCATATCCCCCTATAATACCTCCCAAACCATAACATACTCTTCCAGAAAATGCCTCCACAACCTCCTCTGCACTAGGTGGTATTCCAGCATCTTTTATTGTAACCCTATTTAATTCCCTAAGATCATGAACTACCCTGAGCTTGCCATTAGGTTTCTTGATACAGAAAACTGGACTTGAATAACTTTAGGAAGACTTCTCATAAAATCCAGCTCAAATTTGTTCTCTAATGACTTCAATATAATTTTCTTTCTATGCTTCAGGAATAGGAATTGATTTTTTCTGCCATGGTTTGTGACAGATAACAGGAATCTTGTAAGTTTTCCCATAAGAATGCTTCAACAAAATCAATGGCCTTCTCCCTTTATACCATCACATCCAACAACAAATTCTTCTCTTCACCTGATAACCAATCTTCAGGTCTGAAATTAACAACACCCAATCTCTCAAAAGTGATTCTTGATGTTTCAGAAAATTCAGGTGGATTCTTGACTAAAAGACAGTCATAAGGATCTCTTGATAAATCTGGACTCTCATAGATGGGGTTAATTTATCCATCAGCAGTCCATTAATTGGTCTAAACTTATTAGCTAACTTCTTATATTTAGCTGCATCAACATCCACTTTGACTTGAGGAATTAGATCTCTTCTTGATCCACCATTAAATAATTTGTCTTCAGAACTTTCTTCATCATCAGAATCAGAAACAAAATAAGTTGAAATATAATTTTTATTATTTATTTTTAATTTTTCACCCTCCATTCCTTTTTCTAATTTAAAATCTGATTTTCCTACACCTTTACTACCATTTTCTACCATAAAGTCACCAGTAAATAAAGTGGGAAGTTTAACCTCTTGCTGGAGGACAGAAATAGAATTATCAAAAATATTATTTTTTTGTGAATTAATTATACTAAGATTTTTTTTGTTTATTTTCTTGGGTTAATTGAAGATTATCCTCTTTTTGGAGGCCATAAAATATACCACCACAAATATCACCACTACTTTTCAAATTTTCATTCCAAATTTTTTCCAACACAATACATTCCATTTTCCCTTTTAAGCAATTTTTAAAATTTATAGAAAAATTTGATAGAGATAAAAGACATATAGAAAAATTTAACACATAATGACATTCCAATGAAATATCAATAGAAAATAAGTGAGAATCCCCTTGAATTATCTCCAAGTGAGCTGACCCATTTTAATCTGGGATCTCTTTTTGGGGAGAGATTGCAACATTAGAGCTATCAGCACTAACTACCCCAAAAAATGGGGGACTACAAAATCATTATTTTTAACTAATTCACCAGAAGCTGACATTTTTATTTGCCTCTTCTTGGTGCACACACAACACTAACACAGTGTGGTAAGGCCAGGCCTGGTTTCCTATCCATCATCTCCTGGGGATTCCAACTGCATAAGAAGCCTCCTCATATCTTTTCCAGTAATCTCCAAACTAATTCCCATACCTGACTTATATCCTATTCTAGCTTCAAAATCCATTAAAAATGGCCCATCAAGAACTGTTTTCACAGGCCCTCTGGCCACATAAAAGTGAACCCTACCAACAGATCCACCAACACATAAATTTAAATGCTCTACCATTCCCATAATTTCAGTAGCATTTCAACCAATTCCTCTTAAATTACCACAAGTACCAGTTTTAATTGGAAATCATATTAAAATAGCTTTCTCCAACAAAATCAAATTTATTTGTGACCCAGAATCCACTGGGGCCTTCACCTCTTTACCATTTAAAGTTACCATCAAATACCCTAAAGGAGCATAAAAATGGGTTTCCACCTCCTCTCCAAACTTCTCCACATTTTTACAGATATATTCCACCTCTCCTACTGATATCCATCTCCTTGTCAGATTCTTCATCTGCTTCTCTGCAAGGTCAGGACTAATCATAAATAATTCCCCTAAAGATAGATATATCTGAAGTTGATTCATTCTACCTAAAACCACATCCATAGCATTTTCTTAACCAGCTACCACTGGCCTTTCATATTGAAATTTATTTTTAACAACCTTGGCCCTGGGAGCGTCTTGGGGACTCACATTGCCATCTTCACCCCCCATAATAACATCCTCATATTCAATAACACTTGTTCCATCACCTTCTGCTTTCACTAATCCAAATCTATTACTGGTCCTCCTTACCCCTTCAATATGAGTAGGACCACTAAAAATTGGCCTGGGGAGAGACACTAAAGGTAAATCCTCCTCAGAATCTGATTCATCATCATCAGGCATAGGCTCCAAATTAAGATCCAACTTTCCAAAACTGGGAGGCCCCATATCTGCCATCCCCTTCTGCATACTATATATTTTGTCCTTAGAGTAAGTATTCTTTTCCATATTTTTTACCTCTGCATTTCCTGGTTTTGCTCTTAACTGGCTTTGAATGATACTTTTTGCATTAGTAGAAGCTACCCTTCTAGCAGCATCCACATCATATCCCCCAATAATACAATTTCCATCTACCCTAGAAACTGTTCCCAGATCCGTTCCACCAAAAGAAGTAGTAAAGTGGCCTTACTGAACTCCTTTTCTTTTCCCTTTTCAACTTTTCCTCCTTCATTACCACCTTTAACCTCATCATCTTCATCACCATTTAATTCTTCAAATCTGGCCCTCTTTTCAGCCACCATATTCCTTCTAACTAAATACAAAGGAGCTTTCCCATCACTGGGTTTGATGAAATATCCATCTGGAATTTTATAAACCTTACCATCAAATTTGACTCTACCAGCTTGCAAGTCCTTATTCAAATAAAAATAATCTCCAGCCCTGTGCCCTATCCTATTACAATTGGAGCACACCTTAGTTTTTCCATAACCTCCTCTAAAACTATTTCCACCATTGCCATTTCCATTCACAGAAAGTAAGTTACCATTGCCATTAAAACCATAGTTCCTCATCTCATAACCCCTAGATTGATAAGAAGAAGAAGAAGATGATGAGTCCACAGGCATCCTATTGGCTTTCTGAGTTTCTTGAACAAATATTTTGAGCTGCTTTGTTAAGTAAGCCAACTGATCCACCATTTGATTATCCACATTACCCTCAACCTTAGAAAAAGACTGACCCAACTGAGCCTTCTTTGCCTCCTGTGCCTTGACCATAATATCATTGTTTTTGGCCAAAACCTCACTAATCTTGCTAAAATATTGAGTGCATTATTCTTGATATTTGTCCAGAGCAATAAGTTTTAGATATGCCTGGATATGCTCCTTGATGACCTCTAGAGCCAGAAGTTTCTGTTACCCATTTGGCATGTCCTTCATATTGTTCTTCCTAGAAAGTTCCTTCAAAACATCCATCCTAATTTCCCTACTGAAAGCTGACCAAAAAAAATCCTTTGCCTGATTTTCATGGCCAATATCCTCCATCAGAATCAAAAAATCCACCACTTCAGTAAACTGCCTGCATAACTTTTTGAAGTCCACCATATTAGAAACACCATCTTTAGCTTCCCAATCACTGACAATCTTGTTGAGGTCCACCATAGTATACCTAAAACCCCATCTATCAACCATATCCTTTTACAATTTCAACCAGTCAAACTTTTCATAACCCTCCATTTCAATAACCTCCAATCCCACCTCTCTGTCAACAATAAAAAAACTGACTTGCTTCACCATATCAAAATAAGAAGCCCCATTGACAGCAGCGTAAGCTTCATACCTGTTTAAAAACCATTTAACTTCTTCCCGATAAAACTTGGGCCTATCCCAAGATACAATCCTGACTGAAGCATTGACAGGAAGAGAAACACCAGATCCATCAGCAGAAGACATCCCAAGTATATAAGATAAGAAACCATTAAAAGAATATAAGCATTTGTTAAATAAGCCTCTTGCAGTCTAAGAGTGTCCAGATATGAAGTAAGATTGATTAAAAGCTAGAGAACTTTAATCTCATGTTGGGAACACCAATGTAGAAATACTCTTACAGTTGCCTTGCTGTAATCAGAATCAAAGGGAGTTGGATAAACCTAAGAAAACCCTGTCCCTTTAAGTGAAATACGGGTTCACAATTAACTAAGCTAAAACCTCTACTCAAAATAAAATGACAATTTAACTATTTAATATTAATGCTTATGAATTTTTGAATCAGTGCTCTTAATAATGTAAGGAAGAAATACAACAGTGAAGCTATACTAAGAAAATTTATTAAAAGGATTGTCAATTTGTATTGTTATAAAGCTTTTATTTCTATTATCTGATTTTAAAATCAAATCCTTGATGTTGAGAGCTTTAAAATAATTCCCTGTAAGTATATATGAATGAGTTGTTGAGTAAATTTTATAATATGTTATCTAAAAGTGTTATAAGTATAAGGGTATTCCAATTTTTATAATGTTATGTAAAATATTTGTTGTTGATGAATAAAACTATGTTATTTTTAATGATAAAGAATCTGTGTTGTTAGCTGATGATATCTAATTTCAAGTCTGCAGGCTTAATATGCATAGTATGTCACATGCCATACTTTTCCCAGCCAGAGCATCCCGGAGCTTGTATGGAGATTTCTGGAGGTTGTATGGAGTTTGTACAGAGAATTACGGAGCTTGTATGGACTTCCAGACTCAATTAGAACCTTAGAACTATAATGAAAAATCTAGAAAAATTACAGATGATAGAGCTAATTCTCTTTTTTAATAAAAACTCATTTTCATAATCTGCACAACCCTATTTATTTAATGAAAAATCATCAAAGTTAAGTAAATTATAAAAATCAAAAATACTTATTAAAAAATATTAAAAATAGTAGAAAAATAGTATAAATTCCCCAAAAATTTACAAAGTTTCTTGAGACTCCTGAATTTAATTTCAATACACTTTTTGACTAATACTTGCAGATTTTGCCTTTAAAATAATTGTTTAATCTTGACTTGTATAATTAACCCTTTTTAACACTTATTCTGTCTTAAATAAAATTAAATAAAAAATATTTTAGCTTTTCCAAAGCTCAATAACATCTCCAGAAATCCTTGTGAAAATATTTTCTGGTGCTGTACTAAACTTTAGTTTACCACAGTGCTCTGCATTGTGAGAGGTGGAAAAGGGTATATTGCATAAGGGGGTTATATGGGGCAAGTGCTGTGAAGTGCTCCTCATCAGACAAAATATATAGTAATCCAGTTAATTCTTAGTCTAACTGCTGTATCAGCATATTCAGTCCTGCCTCACTGTTGGTAACCCCAACATAGTCAGTCTAGTTAGTCTCACTTCTTAGCAGTATAGTCAGTCCCATTCCAGGCTAGTGTCAGCGCTAGTAGTAGTCCCCCTCCTTAGATCTTAATTGGTGCACTACTGAAGAATAATGAATCCCTCAGGTCAACCTGATGCAGCAACCTTCACTCCAATGCAAGAATAAAATTCCAGACTCATGGAACATCTAGCTGAGTAACAGCCCTCATACTGCAACCCAACAGAAGCAGAACTGGACACTTCCAATGAAGAGGCACAGGAATGGCCTATGACACCAACACCACTTGCCAAAGGCCCAAAAACAGCAGTCCCAGTAATCTTTGATGGAAAGAGAGGCCCCCAGGCATATCAGTATGCATTGGAGGTAAACCTTTATGTCTTGCTCAACAGTCATCAGTTCCCAGATGAGAAATTAAAAATTGGGTTGCAATCTCTTACCTCACAGATGAGGTGGAACTCTGAGAAAGGCCATATACAAAGGAACTCCTTTGAAATTGTGAGTTGAAAACAGCTTTCAATCAGTTCATGGCGGCTTTTGAACTGGTCTTTGGCAACCCCAATGTGTCCACAACCTTGGTGAATGCTCTCAACCAGTTGTGACAGAAACACTCTGTTGCTGAGTATGTGTCAGAATTTCAGGGCCATGCCAGCTATGTTAAAACATGTGGAGAATGAGTACTCATGTTTCACTTCAGAAATGACCTCTTGCAAAAAATCTGGAATGCCCTCATCAGTCAACCTTGTCAAACCTCCCTCCAAGCGCTGTGGTACACATCTTGCAGTAACGCAGCAATGTCACAGCTTGCAGAAAGCGCAAAAAAGTGGTTTTCAAGTATAATGGTTACATGAGCGCAAAAAAGGGATGTGATAGCACATAAAAGAAAGACTCTCCACACACAGTTTTAGTTTTTTTGTTTTTTTTGTGTGGATTATGGAATTTTAGACCACAGAGGGAAAAAGGTTGGTGTAAGTACATAACGGGCTAAAAGAACAAGGAAATATAGTATGTACTTGCAAGAAGTTGTGGGCAGCGCTAGATGTATGATATGGACTTAAAAAAGCAGTGATAGAGGTGGCATAGAAATTTACTCTAGCAGCAACACTTTTGGGAGAAGCTGTGCCTTCCCATGAAGATAGAAAATGTGGTAGTAAAAATGAGTAGAAGTGCTAGAAAAGAAAAGGCTTTATCATTAGTTCTCAAGAAAAGGATAAGAAAGGTATGATTAGAGATAGGAAAGTTGTTCACTGAAGCGTGAAGGGTTTCACAATTAGTTGATACTCATGTTGCCAGCGTGGGTCATTGCAATAAGTATAAAAGGCGGTGAAGTACCTATTATTTAGTAAGGGATCTTAAGAAGTGTAGGTTTCAGGTGCTATTGGAGCCAAAACCCATGCTAATAAATGTACTTAGATCTTTGATATATTTAGAAACCATTTGATATACTTGTATTAGCGCTGAACTTATGTAGGAAAACCTGAAGGGCAAGGAAACATAGGAAAGGGGCGCTGAACATACAAATGTATATAAGTACTCACTTGTAAATAGTAGAGGTTTGTGTGTGTGGGAGATTAGTAATTAATAGAACAATAGATGTATGTTATTTTTTTGTACATATTGGGTGTGCATACCAGAAGTAGCACTGTAGAGTTATTTTATTGCTACAGTAAGGATAGTATTAGATAGAATGCTTCAAAAGGGAGTGACTGAGCATACTAGCGCTTACTGGGAATAGATCTAGCGGACAGTTGGACTGCTTATATTAAAATATATTCACATTTTATTTCTTTTATTAATTGTCATTCCATCTCTACATCCAGAATAAATAACCAGACTTACAATACATGCTTTCACTTTCTTTAAATATTAGAGTAACAGGTGCTTCTTTTTAGAGTTACATTTAGGAAGGAGAACCAACCCATCTTGGAATTGTGTCTATAGCTTAGTATTATAGAACTCTTTCTTTTCTACAATTGGTGTCCCAACAGTGGCCATCAGATTGTAAGTACAGTTATTATTTTCTTATTGTTTTTTTTTTTTTTTAGAGTTTTGTCAGAGAGGACGTAATCAAGCCAGTACTTCAGTGGAAGAGTTTTAGGATCTACAACAAGTGGATCAAGAGCCATTATCAGAGTATAGCATAGGGCTGTATTAAAGAATAATATAGTCAATATAGGATTTTAGTGCTTATTTGTTTTTGCTTATAATTAGAGTAGTTGAAAAGGTAGAATGGATCCTACAGCTACTATGTCTAATGTCACTCAGGAGAGGGTAAAATTTCTCAATTCAACAGTGCCGTTACCACCAAGGTTAACTAAAATTATTAGATGTAAAGATGAAAGCTTTCTTTTTTCGGGAATTAATACCAAAAAGTTCTTACACAGTTTCAAACAAGTGGCAGAAGTTCATGTTGTGACTGAATATGATATGGTGTGCCAAGTATTGTTCTTTGTATCAAATGAGTGCAAGGATGATCTGGAGGAACTAAAAGTTCACAAAGAGTATGATTGTATAGCGCTTAAGGAACAGATGCTTAAGAGATGGCCAAATATTACCAATGAAACTAGGTACACAATTAAGGATCTAGATGTTTTGGTAAACAAGGTTAAAGCTAGAGGGGGTATTTGAGACCCTAAGGAATTTAAAAGCTTCAGGGAAGAGTTTGATGTTATGGTCAATTATTTGGTTAGTAACAAAGACTTCAGTGATAATAATGTGTATTTACCTTGGTTTTGTGAAGCATTAGCACCAGAAGTTGAAGACTGGGTGAAGAGGCACTTGGATAATGAAGGAAATTTATTCAAGAAGAGGGACGGTAATTATAAGTACCCTGGACTAGAAGAAGTAGAGACAGAAGTGGAAGAAGAAATAAAGTTTCAACAAGTAGAGCTCTGTGAAGCTAAATTTTCTTTGGATAGCAAGGAAGTGGTAGAGGTTGTGTCTGATGTAGGATCTCCTCTGCAAATTTTGTCTCCTAAAGCAAAAGTCTTTTCTAAAGATCTGGATTCTGTGATAGCTAGGATAGATGAGCTGGAGAAGAAAATGATGGATTTGGAAAAGGTGAAGGACCTATTTAGACCCAAGAGCTCTCCCCAACCATTGCGCTTTGCTAATATGGTATGTTATTATTGTAGTAAAGAGGGACATACTAGGATGATGTGTAATGCACTTCAAAAGGATTAAGAGGAGAGGGTAGTTTCTGAGGATGGAACTACACTTATGTTGGAAGATGGGACTAAAATTGTTAAGGATAAGGATTGGAGGATGTGAGCCATGGTCATCAATCATATTAATAAAAAGTCTATGGAGGGAAATTTGAGTAAGGGCAAGGAGCCTGAAGCTAAAGGGAAGGGAAAGGATGCGAAATCAGTTAATTTTGCAGTTACTTGCGCAGTTTTGGGTTTTAAAGTAAAAGAGTGAGCAGTTGTGGCACCACTTACAGAAGAGCGCTTGGAAATTTTTTCAGAAAAGCCCAAGAAAATGGCCCCACCAACTATTAGTAGGCCAAGAAGGGCTGGTTCTAGATATTCAAATCCAGAGGATATGGAGGAAGTAGTGTATACTACAAGGGAGAATACACCTGTGCCTATGGAGGATGTTGAAATGGATGGTTTGGAATCTGTTGGGTATGGTATGGATCATCAGGCAGAAGAGCAACCGGCAATGATGGAGGACCCAGAGGTAGTTCAGAAAAGAGTGGTACCTGCTGAAGGAATGCTGGGAAAAAGGCATAATACTCTGAAGAACCCACCTGGAAGAGAGAAAGCAGGTGCTAAGGCAACTCAACCTAAGTGGAGGATGCAGGGCCCAGTACATGCTGACTTTCTTAAGGCAGCTGAGGATTTAGTTGTGCAGTGTTTAAAAACTACAATTTCAGTTCCATTGGGGGTATAGACAGCAGTAGTGCCAGACGTAGCAAATGGAGTTGTGGGTAAGTGTAGGAAAAAAAGGGTTTCTAATTGCACTGAGTTTGATTTAAAAGAGCAGTAATTTCAGCCAGTCTTTGGATTGCCTAGGGAGCCACATTATGCAGGTCCTTTAGGATATTTGACAATTACTGTAAATGGTAAGAAAATTAGAGCATTAGTTGACACAGGTTCACAAATAAATGTGGTTTCAGTGGATGATGCTGTGGTGCTAGGTCTTCCAGTAAAAGATGGTGAAGGTACTGTTGCAGGAATCAGTGGAGGTAGGTTACCTGTTATAGGAGTAGCAGAGTATGTATGCACTAGAGTTGCGGGAGCAAAGAGGAATATACATTTTTATGTTCCAGTGGGTGTAGTTAAACTAGTTTTAGGCACACCATTTTTAATGAATTATTCTGAAACTATTGATTATTTTTTGAATAAGATTATTGGAATCAGGATTATGGGTGATGATGGTATTCCAGTGACAGCAGTCTTAGTAGCGCCCAAGGATGGTGGCTGGGAAACTAAGTACTCTGGAGCTGCGAGGTTGGAGAAAGAAAGAGAGATTTATGAGGAAGTCTCAGATGATGAAATAGGGTTACTTCTAGAAAGGCACCAACATTTTCATTAGGGACTGGAATTTTAGGCATTACTATCTCCCAAGATGAGAGGAACCTGGATATTGACCAGTCAGTCCAACAAGAGGGGATATGTAAAGCGGTACTTCATAGGTGTCTTGGTTATACTACAGTAGAATTTATTATACCTAGGCTTTTTAATTTCTTTGAATATGGATTTTGTTATACTTATATTTAAAAGAAAAGAAAAAAACAGGATGTAGGTACAACCCATAGTTATATCAGGAAGGGTTTGATTTTAAGTAATGAAGGAAGCAGCAGGCATTGTTCTGCATCAAAGTATAAACCAGTATTGGTCAAGGTTAAACCAGTTAATATGCCAATTCCAGATTTGAATCCTCCTTTTCAGAGGCCGGCGCTGAGTAGGAGTCCTTATGATACTCCTTTAAAAAAGGTTCCACTGGAATTTATGCCTACTAATAGAATCACAATGGAAAGGCTTCAGATGGTTACTTTTGGACCAGAAGATTTGTTATCTCAGGAAGAAAAGATGTTATTGCTACATGTTATGGCTCTTAGGGAGAAGGCTATTACATTTTCAGAAGATGAAAGGGATTTGTAAAAACACTCTTATGGTAAACCTTATATTTTTACAGTAATACCTGATGTGCCATGGCAAAAGAAGGCTTTTCCAATACCGGTGGCAATAAGTTAAGAATATATGGAGCTAATAAGAGAAATATTAAGGTCTGGCTTGTATGAAAAGTCAATTTCTAGTTACTCAAGTCCAGTATTTTGTGTTGTAAAGCATAATTGTAAGTTAAGGGTTGTTCACAATTTGAGAGAAATGAAAAAGGCTACAGTTAAAGATGCAGGGTTACCACCAATGCCAGAGAAAATTGTGGATTCTTTTGCAGGAGGCGCATGTTATGGATTAGGAGATATAATGGGAGGATACAATGAGCACAAGTTGGATATTACGTCAAGACCCATGACTACTTTTGAAACTCCATTGGGGTGCTTTAGGTTGACAAGGTTACCACAGGGCACTACAAATTCAGTGGCAGTGTATCAGGCACAGATGATGTGGATATTGCAGGATAAAATCCCAGAGCATGTGGTAATCTTCATTGATGATGGTGGTATAAAAGGACAATCCAGTGATTATGATGGGGAGGTTCTAGAGGAGAACCCCTACCTTAGGAGGTTTATTTGGTAATGTGCTTTTACTCTTGAAAAAGTACTCTTTAGGATAGAAGAGACTGGTTTGAAAGTCTCAGGGACAAAGTTTTTGTGTTGCATACCAGCGCTAGATATTGTTTGTCACATTGTATGTAGGAAGGGAACAATCATTGCAGAAAAGCAGAAAAACAAGGTGCTCACATGGCCAATACCAAGAAATACTACAGAAGTTAGGGTTTTTTGGGTATTTTCACCTATGTGAGAATTTTCATTTTCAATTTTGCCTTGTTGTCTTCACCATTGAGGCACTTAACGAGAAAAGTTGTTGATGGGATTGGACAGAAGAATGTGAAGAGTCATTTGAGTTGTTGAAAAAGATTGTAGGAAAAGATATACTTTTGAAAAGATTGGAGTATGGACCAGGGGCTGAAAAATTACTCTAGCAGTGGATTCTAGTGTGTCTGAAATAGGCGCAGTTTTAATGCAAGAGGATGAGGAAGGTAACAATAGACCTGTCCTATATGAATCTAAGACTTTTACTAAAGTGGAGTCCAGGTACTCTCAGTCTAAGCTGGAGTTATGTGGTGTAGCAAAAATTCTTAAAAAGCTACAATGGATGCTTTGGGGGCAACATTTTGAGTTGCAGGTTGATGCACTGTCATTGATGAAAATGATTAGTAGCCCCAGTTTACAAGATGCACCCATGACTAGGTGGGTAGGGCAGATTAATTTATTTTATTTGATTTAGTACATAAGCTGGGGAAGTCTTTCACAATGCCAGATTCATTATCTAGGAGGCCGTTGTGTGAAAAAGATTCTGAGGTGGAAGAGTTTGAAGAAGATAAAAAGTGGATAAAAAGCATAGATTATTGTTATAAAAGATTTAGGAATAGGAATGTCCCCAATGACATAAAACTAATGGCCAGCGTCCGTAAGGACGTAAAATTAAATAATTATGATTGGAAGGATTCCCAGGACAATGATAAACTAGCAGCGTGGAATGTCCACAAAGACATTAGATTAAAGGTGTGTAGCAAGGATAAATGGCAACTGTATTTAGGGGACACTGATGTCAATGTAGCAACCAGGAGTGTGCTAGATAAGACATAGGAAGAATCAGATGATGAAGACAAATAAAGGGGAAGTCAAGATAGTAATAAACTTTCAGGAGATGGGAAGTATTCTGGAGATGACACGTCTGCTGATGAGGAAGCAAAGTTGTTAAGTTTATATCTGGAAGGTAGTAGTCAACCATATTCTTGTGATGAAAAGTTTTGGTGCAACATTTAGAAGCGTGCTAAAAGTTATTTTATTAAAGATGGAAAGTTATGGAGGAACCAATCTTCTTTTCCTCAGTTATTAATTCAAACTAGGGAAAGAAAAGAGAGAATTATTAGGGAGCTAAATGAAAATTTAGGTCATAGGGGTCAAGATGAGACTTATCGCAGAGTCAAGGAAAGATTCTGGTGGCCTAATATGAGAGCAGAGGTCAAGGATTGGGTTCAATCTTTCCCAGAATGTCAGCATAGGAGTAACAGAAAACTAAAGAAAAAGGGAAGGCAACAGGTGAAGATAATATTTTTGGAAGAATTAGTTTAGACGCAGCTCATATTAAAGAATGACACTTTAAGTACTTGGTAGTAGCCAGGGAAAATCTGTCAGGATGGGTTGAAGCAGAGCCGCTTGTAAACCTTAAGGTAAGTAATGTAGCTGAATTTTTAAGAAGGAATGGGTATATAGATATGGCGTAATGAAAATGGTAACTGTGGATGGTGGAGTGGAATTTTCTGGTGAATTTCAAGAAGTTGTTAAAGGAGTTGGCGCTAAAATTTGAGTTCTAACACTGTATTAACCAGAGGTGGAAGGAATGATTTAGAGAGTGCATCAAGTAATAAAGGATGCGCTGGTTAAGTTATGTGGAACCAATGGTGCAAAGTTGAAGAACTACTTTCTATTAGTTTTGTTTGAAGATAGGATTTCAGTTAAAAAGACAACTGGGTTTTCAATGTATAAACTTATGCTGGGTCAAAGGGCAGTATTACCTATTGATCTAGAAGCTAGATATTTTCTAGGATGTGATTGGGATCAAGTTCCCTCTACTGAATATTTAACTCTAGCAAAGGTAGTGCAACTTGAAAGAAAAGATGAGTTTGTGTAGAAGGCATATGAAAAAATGATGCAAATATGGGACATCAGTTAAATATTGGGATGAGTGTTTAGTGCATAGATTAAGAAATCCATTGAACCCAGGATATTTGGTTTTGGTCTATAATAGAAGCCTAGAAAGCCAATGGGGAAAAATGTTTTCTGAAAGATGAAATGGTCTGTATAGGATTAGGAATAAAATAACTCGAGGATCTAATTTACTGGAGAAATTAGATGGTACTGAATGGAATGGACGTGTAGTAGCAGATCAGATCAAAAGATTCTACCCAAGGGGTGTTCCAGTGATACAAGATAACCTCTGGAATGAGGGAAAACTACCAAGATAACCTCTGGAAAGAGGCTAAACTAGCAATATTCTATTATGAGTTTTTTTTTATGTTGCCTCTGGGATGAGGAGAAACTAACACAAAGTTGAAAATTTTATGTATGCTCCAGAAAGAGTATAAACTATCATTATGATTTATTGAAACTATGTGAGGCTATGAAGCAGCTGTGACAGGTAGGTGGCAAGAATTAGCGACAATACTATGGCTGAATAAGCGGTTGGCATTAGCGCTCAATATATATTTATTAATAGAAGAATTGTCATTGTTTGAGGAGATATGAAGAAAAGGGTAAACTGGATAGAGGAATGGCTGTCTGGGAAAATTGGAAAGCTACTGTGCGCTTAGCAGAAGGTGAGTAACTTGGCTGAAGAAGATTGGAAGATAGAGCACCCAAATTCTGGCAACCATTTTCATAAATAATCTCTAAATAAAATGTTAAACTGTGGGGTTAAAATTGTTTAAAGATAGTAGAGGGAGTTCTAGAAAGCGCTCTCTAGAAAAATTGTATGAGGCAAAAGGCAAGTGTGTCACAAAGCGCTATGCACTTTTCTCATGATTTTATGCATAATTATGAATGATAATGAAAATCATAGTTTAAGGGGAACTATGTACAAGTGTTAAAGTAATGGTGCTAATCAGAAAAGAAAATGAAGAGGAAAAGTTAAGACTAATTGGAGTCTGCTTCAAAACTACTGGGGAATCCTTTCCACTCTTCTGGCATAATAAAGTTGTTGGGATCCGCAGGAAAACCGGGAATAGAAGTGGAACTAATTTTGTTCATTAATTGACTGATCATTTCTATATGGTTATAGCAAGCATTCAATTTGTCATCTGAGAATGCAGGAGCATGATTAAAGGAGGATGACATAGTGTCATAAATGAGACAAAGACCCAAGAAGATTCACATGGAATGAAAAAAGAGAAGGGGTTGAGAAACCCATCCTAAGGATATGTATTCATTAAAACCTTAGGATAGAGTAATATTAGGAATAGTTAATGAGAAAAGATGATGAATGAACTTATTTTTGAGTAAATTTGAAGGCCGCACTGAAGTGGAAAGAACTCTTAGAGTGGTGGGTGCAAATGTAGAGGAAGATTGCATGACAGATTCTTGTTCAGAGGAAGAAGGTGATTCAGCTTTAGATTGGATGGAGATTTCTCATCAAGAGTACTCATGAAGATACGCGCTATCAATGAGTAAGGTTTCATTTGAAGTAGTGCTAGTAGGTCTATCTAGTAAAGTAGGAGTGCTGGATGTATCTCCTGGAGGAAACTGCACAAATTCTTTAGGCAATGAAGGATAAGTATAGGAAAATGTTCAGGTTTTATGATATCTGAAACAACTATCACAGGCAGGTCTGAAGGTGGCATAACCACAAGGCTTAGAGAATGTACAGTTATAAGTAAGTTGGAAGCAAAAATTGAAAGCTTTATCTATGGGTAAGGTAAAATATTAGGTCATGTCTAATTAGATTTGAGAAAGTGCTGGGTTTGGATAAGAAATGAGCAGGGAATAAAAGGTCTATTTATAAGCGCTATATAGACATAAGTGAGGGTAAGCACTGAGTAGTATCCAAGTGGGGATGCTAACCAGAAGAATAATATATTGTAACAAGGTTTAAAGGAAAAGAAGGTTAGCACTAAGGAGCACAAGATCTTGGGGAGATCTGAATATACTTCAAGAATACTAGGTCAAAGAGGCATGACACTAATAAATTAAGATATGTGGGAAGATTCTTGTCTTAAGGTTATTTCAGAAGGAGTCAAGAAAGAAGATTTGTAAAAGGGATCTAATAATTTCTTAAGAATTTATAAGATTTTCTCACTTTCACAGATTTATTATGGGCAATATGTGGCAAAGTTTTATTATAAGATAAGAATAATTTATTGCAAAATAAAATAAATACTAGATACATATTTTTATATATAGAATAATGGAAAAGAAAAGTTCTGAAGGAAGAATGGAAAAATTGGCACTAGAGTTAAGGAATAAGAGAAGAGATCAGAACTTACTTTAGCGTCTATCAACAAAAATGTACTCCCAGTCATTGTAGATGTTATTTTAAGTCAAATTCAAAGTTTTGACTAGGGTGACGTGGTTTTGGACGTCTCTCTTGTCAAGGGCTGGGTTATTTTCAAGATATGTGTATACTGCTTCAAAAGAAGTATTGAATCAATCGACAGTGCAATAGTAAGGCTCTGCAACCACTCAATTTAGGACTTGCCAATCTTTAGGGCAAGGAAAGTGGATTTGAGGAGTGTGTTCCTCAAAAGTTTGACTTGACGTTGGTGGAGCAAAGAGCCAATCCTTAAGGGTGAAAGGTGGAGGTGTAGCCCCTTGTTCAGGCCAGGTGATAGTGTCTTCTGTGACCAGGGAGAAACAAGCACCAGGCATTAGAACCCAGAAGGGATCTTCTTCCAGACCCAGGATAGTAAAGTCAACATGAGAAGTTGAAGGTGTTTCAGAGTAAGGAGTGTTAGGGACGTCCTAAGAAATAAAAGAAGAAAAATATTATTGTCAGAAAGGAATATTTAAAAGAGCAAATGAAAATGAAGAGCGACTTACAGTGTTAATTGACTCTTCAGAGAAGAGTGAACAAAGCGTCATATGAGATGCAGTGCTTGGAGTAGGCAAGAAATGATCTGGTTTAGCTCTCTTAGGAGCAGGGCGCTTAAGGGTAAGATTTCTCATTAGGATTGACAGTAGAAGTGGAAGTCAAGTTTGCAGTGATGGCAGGGGGACCATGTTGTAGGCTGCATTTCTTCTTGCAACTATTGCAAAAGTCACATGACTAGAGAAAAAGAAAAAGAGAAAATAAGTGCCAAATGCTTGAAAGGAAGATAACAGAAGAAAAAAATTACTGTGAAAAAGCCATTACCACAATGGGCTTTCAAAAAGTGGCATGGGGTAATGCCATTCTCAGTACAGCATTGGCAACACTCAGCACTGGTAAGAACATTTTTGATGGTAGGAGCAGCAGGAGCGTAAGCCTTTTGCGCGTCAAAAAATTGATGTATGGTGTTGAGGATTTCTTGGTTGGTGTCCATGATAAAGTGAATTAAAGTCAAGAAGAAGAAGAAGGAATGAGGAACAAGTGAAAGATATGCACCTGGTTTTATAGTGCCTGGTGACAGTTGCGAGTAGAGGGAGACTGTGGTACACATCTCACAGTAATTCAAAAATGTTGCAGAAAGCGCAAAAAAGGGGTTGTCAAGTAGAATGGTTACATTGGCAAAAAAAGAGGGATTTGATAGCACAGAAAAGGAAGACTCTCTGTGCACAGTTTTAGTTTTTTTGTTTTATTTGTGTGTATTATGGAATTTTAGACCATGGCAGGTAAAAGGTTGGTGTAAGCACATAACGAGCTGAAAGAACAGGGAAATATGGTATTTACTTGCAAGAAGTCTTGGGAAGCACTAGATGTATGATCTGGACTTAAAAAAGTGGCAATAGAGGTGGTATAGAAATTTACGCTAGCAGTGACACTTTTGGGAGAAGCTTTGCCCACCCATGAAGATAGAAAATGTGCAAGAAAATAAAAGGCTTTATCATTAGTGCTCAAGGAAAGGATAGGAAAGTTGTTTTCTGAAGCGTGAGGGGTTTCACAATTAGTGGACACTCATGTTGAAAGGGTGGGTCATTGCAATAGGTATGAAAGGTGGGGAAGTACCTATTATTTAGTAAGGGATCTTAAGAAGTGTAGGTTTCAGGAGCTATTGGAGCCAAAACCCATGCTAATAAATGTACTTAGATCTTTGAGACATTTAGAGACCATTTTATATACTTGTATTAGTGCTGAACTTGTGTAGGAAAACTTTTAGGAAAAGGAAACATAGGAAAGGGGCTCTGAACATACAAATGTATATAAGTACTCACTTTTAAATAGTAGAGGTGTGTGTGTGTGTGTGTGATTATTCATTAATAGAACAGTAGATATATTTTATTTTTTGTACATATTGGGTGTGCATACCAGAAGTATCTCTGTATAGTTATTTTATTGCTACAGTAAGGATAGTATTAGATAGAGAGCTTCAAGAGGGAGTGACTGAGAATACTAGCACTTACTGAGAATAGATCTAGATGAAAGTTTAATTGCTTATATTAAAATATATTCACATTTTATTTCTTTTATTAATTGTCATTCCATCTCCACACCCAGAATAAATAACCAGACTTATAATATGTGCTTTCACTGTCTTTAAATATTAGAGTGGCAGGCGCTTCTTTTTAGAGTTACATTTAGGAAGTAAAACCAACCCATCTTGGAATTGTGTCTATAGCTTAGTATTATAGAACTCTTTCTTGTCTACAGTTCTCATGGAGCTGGCCATCCAAATCAATAACAAGTTTATGCATCAGTGGATGGATGGTTGGAGTGGCTCTCATCAGTGCCGCAACTATGCCTTATCAAGAAGGGCCAGTTCCAGGGACTCAAATTCCATGTACATTGATGCAGTAAATTCAGGTGGTGCTAGTGAAGAAAAAAAAGGCTATCTGATGAGGAATACCAGAGGCATATTAGTAAAGGGATGTGTCTCTGATGTGTGATTGGTAGTCATCTGGAAAGGGATTGTAGAGTAAAAATAAGGGTTAGTGAGGGTGGAGGATAGGGCAGGAAAGGCACAGGTAAATAAAAGTTCCTGGTAGTGAAGGTTGTTCCCTCTGCAAGCAGATTAGAGGGAAATGATAAGAGAGACTTAGTAGAAGAATGATCAGTGTGTAAGCCACTAGAAGTAAATGATCATCACATTATACTAAACTCGCCTTTAATGACCCTTGATGCCACAACAAATGTACAAGACCTACTGGACTTTGGGGACACAAACTGTTTTATTTCTAACAGGTTTTTACAGAGAAATAAAAAAGAAAAAAGAAAAATTGGACCACTCTAGGCATCTAATTATATTTGACAGATCCCCAGGTGGGGGAGGAGAAGTAAAAGAGAAGGTCTTTTGCAGGTTTTGGTAGGATGGAAGGGAGTCTCAGTGCAGGGCATATGCAAAAAATATGAAGGAACAGTATGACATGGTACTGAAGATGACATGGCTACACCAATATAACCTGAAAATTGATTGGAAGGAAAAGAAGGTTCATATGGGAAGGAAAGGGGATGCTGGTGCTAAAGTATTGGCCCCCTGGCCCTTTAAGAGGTCAGGGGCCCATCCTGGAAAGTCTTCTGATGTTTTTTTATCATCAGTTGACTTTCCCACCAGAACTGATGCTTCCTCTTGATACTAAGCAGCAGGCTGGGGATGGGGTGCCAACAGGAAGCACTGGGGAGGTACAGAAAGGGGGTAAAGTGCACCAAGAAGAGGAGAAGGTGCAAGAAAGAAAAGGGAAGGCAGAAGATGGAAGATGGAAGGTGTAAAGATTGATGGTGCAGAGAAAGCATTTTTCCCCTGGCTTCTTCAGGATTCAGGGGCCCCTCCTGGCAAGTCTCCTGGTGTTCTATTATCATCAGTAGGCTTTCCACAAGAACTTTCACTTTATCTTGATCCTAAGTTTCAGGACTTGGAGGGGGAGCTGGAGAAAGAAGAGGAACTGGAATGCAATGCAACAGCATGGAACATATTTGCCAAGAATTCAGAAAAGGTCCAGTCCTCAAAGCCAACAAAAAGCCTCAAGGAAATGGTCCCTGAAGCTTATTGAGAGTTTTTACCACTGTTTGAAGATGGAAAAGTCAAGAACCTGCCACCTCATTGACCATACAACTTTTCAATTGATCTGATGCCAGGAGCAACCCCTCAATTTAGTTGCATAATCCTACTATCAATATTGGTGTCTAAAGCCCTAAAGGAGATGATTGATGAAAATTCTAAAGAATGGTTTTATTAGAGAATCAAAATATCCCTGGGGGTGCCCCTGTGATGTTTTCAGGAAAGAAGGATGGGTCATTAGGACCTTGTATGGATTTCAGAAGGTTAAACGCACTGATGGTAAAGAACAGAAATCCTGTTCCTTTGACTAGTGAGCTAATTGATTGTCTTCAAGGTGCAGAGATCTTCACATCCCTAGATATTAGGGCAGGTTACCACAACATACGTGTGAAACAAGGTGATGAACACAAACTGGCATTTTGCACTAACTTTGGTCTTTTTGAATGGTTGGTAATGCCATTTGGTCCATGTAATGCACCTTCCACTTTCCAACACTTCACCAACAGCATCTTTCAAAACAGAATAGGGATATATGTGGTGGTATACCTGGATGACATCTTGATTTATTGCAGATCAATTGAAGAACACCAGATATGTGTGAAAAAACTGTTTTCAGCACTTGAGGGAGGCCCAAGTATGGTTAAAACTGGAGAAATGTGTCTTCTCAGTGAGTGAATTCCCCTACCTGGGTATGATCATTTCAAAGAATAGGGTGAAAATGGACCAGGAGAAAGTAAAGGCAGTTACAGAATGGCTGACACTAGCATCATTAAAAGAGCTTCATTCATTCCTAGGCTTTGAAATTTTTTACTGCTGTTTCATTGAAAATAACCCCCACATTTGCCAACCATTGCATGACCTCACAAAGAAGGAAGCCAAGTTCATCTGGACAGGTAGCCAACAAGCTGCTTTTGACTACCTGAAAAGAAGATTTGTAACCACCCCTATTCTTGCAATCCCTGACTGATTGAAGCCATTTGTTCTGGCATGCAACTGCTCAGATTTTGCACTAGGTGCAGTATTATCACAATACAATGCTGAAAATGTCCTGCACCCCATAGCATATTTTTCACAAACACTTTTAGGCGCCAAACTAAACTATGAAATATATGATAAGGAGTTATTGGCACTAGTAGAAGCAGTCTGCACCTGGAGCCACTATTTGGAAGGAGGACCTCACCGTTTACAAGTCATTATTTACACAGATCATAAAAAACTTGGAAACCTTCCTGACCACAAAAAAAGCTGACACACCAGCAAGCACGCTAGACAGAAATGCTAGGTAGCATTAATTTTATGGTTCAATTCCACCAAGGGAAGAAAACTGGAAAACTGGATGTGCTTTCACATTGTTCCAACTTGCGCCCAGTGCCAGACCAGCTACATACTGTTGGTGCAACACTATTGAAGGGGGACCTTGAAGAGGGTGTAATCCTAGATGAGGTGGAATTGGCCAATGAGGATTTGTTGGAATGGGTAAGGAGGGGGCAGGAAAAGGATGAAGGAGTACAGGAGTTGGGGAAGGCACTGTTATCAAAAAAGGTATTGGTAAGGAAAGGATTGGAGGAGTATCACCTGGAAGGGTAAGCGCTATATTGGAATGGGAGGATAGTAGTGCCAAATGATGAAGAGCTCAAAAGGAAGGTAGTCAAGTCAAGACATGACTCCCCAATGGCAGGAAACCCAGGACTGCTGAAGACTTTGGAGCTGGTAAACTGCAACTTTTACTGGAATTCCATGAAGGCATACATCCAGCGCTGTGTAGTGGCATGTGACTCTTGCCAGAGAAAAAAGTTTAGTACAACAACAACAACAACACCACTGACCCTGCTAAAAATTGCCAAACATCCATGGAAAGAGCTCTCCTAAAATCTTATAGTGGAGTTACCAAAGTCTCAAGGAAAGAATGCTACTCTCTCTGTAGTTGACCATTACACTAAGATGGTGCACTTCATTCCAACCACTACCAAGGTCACATCAGAAGGTATTGCAGACCTAATGGTGGCACAAGTTTGGAAGTTGCATGGTTTTCCTGATAGCATCGTATCAGATAGGGGAAGTACCTTCAACTCTAAGCTGTTGAAAGCAAGGTATGAGCAACTGAGCATTAAGCCCATATTGTCAGTAGCATGGCATCCACAAACTGATGGGAAATCTGAGATAGTGAGCAAGTCAATTGAACAATAGTTGTGCCACTTTATCAACTATCAGCAAGATGATTGGGTGCAAATGCTATCACTAGCTGAATTCTCATAAAACAATCAGCTACATGTGTCAACAGGAATGTTGCCCTTTTATGCCAATTATGGATATCACCCAACATTCTCAATTGGCACCCCATTGACACTGCATGTTCCTGGAGCAGAAGAAAGAATTCAGAAGCTGCAGGAAAGATGTGAAGAGCTAGAAGCAGCACTCAACTTCTCTTAACACAGAGGGGGAAAAAATGAGGACTTGCAATCAAGTTGTTTTTCAGGTCTTCTGGAGTAATCTTTGGAGTAATCTTGTAGGGGTGGGTATGAGTGAAAAAATTTCAAGTAAATATTTTGAAAATTCTTTTCTACTTCCTCCCTCTTTTTGTTCCTTGAAATCATGACCTCAAGAAGGAAGAAAATAAATTAATTCTTTTTTCAATGTTGATGAATCTTGCATATCTTAAAAGAGACATACTATAGTTATATAAATATCCATATAAAATAATCAAAATATATTCATACTGAACTTATTTCATGGACACACAATAAATATTTAATATAGATGTAAAGGACATATTAAACTTTGATGCACATTTCATTTTCAGTATTTATTGATCATCTTTATTAAAAATGAATTTATGATAAAAATTTATTAAATTTTATATAAAATATTGATTATCTACTTATTTTGTGCATGAGGAGCTGTAAAAGAATATTATAGTTCTGCTCATGAATTTTTAATTTATAAATATATATTTAATTATCTGGTGCAATGATTCAACTGCTATGTCTTCTATTACAGAGGTAGGAAAAAAAAGAAAGATGTTATATCCCCAAAAAATATTTTTTACAAAAAAATAACTACAGCTTTTTTTTTCATGATTTTATATCTATCATACATCAAATTTTGTAAAAAAAAATATTTGTGACCTGAAATGACATTTTTTTTACAAAAAAAAAATCATATTAGTTGTTAATTTTTGAAAAATGAGAAAAATAAACATACTTATCCCCTTGATGATTCAGAAAAGTTTTTTTTTTTTTTTGCAAATTATTCTGAAAAATAAAAGTGGAAAAAACTACAATATCATACCACATTAAATTCTTTAAATTTAATGGAATATTTTAAAAATATTTTTATAAAGTAATAGACTCATTAGCAATTTTTCACTTTCAATTTTTCTTTGTTTTCTATGAAGTTTGGTTTTTCTGTTTTTCTCTTCTTGCATTTTTAATTCTTTAATAAACTTCAGTATGTGACATGCTTTTGATACCAATATCTTGTTTAAAATTAGTGTAACAAGTGATTTCGAGGATTTAATTGTAAAAAATTGATTTATTTAAATTTTTTTCCCATGGTTTGAAGTGCTAGATATGGTGTTCACTAATTTTTTGCCACATTTATTTTATATTATTTTTTCCTTTTTTCTCCTTTTCAAATTATTTTTACCTAACTCAGAAATTTTTGCTTATCAGAATTCACAAGTTCTACTATTACTTCTGCATAAATCATAAATTAAGGCATCTTGATGTAGTTGATGCATCACATTTTGTTTGTTCCAATAAAATATTTACATTAGTTAAGTTTTTTTAACAATTTTGTGGTGATAATTCATCACCTCTATTTATTTATTTTTTTTGGTGGAAGAAAAAAAATGGAATATGAGGTGAAGAATTATATAAGGTGAATTCAAAAATGTTTTTCAAACATTCAGTCAGCTTAGAAAAATTTTTATTAAATGATAGTCTTGCCAAAATACATATACCATGAAAATACTTTATCTTTAAGGCAAAATTTTTTTTAAAAAAAATGAATCATTGTATTGGGTAGTCTTAAATTAAATTTTCTATATAATGTCTTTACTATTTAAATTAAATATGCAGAGGAAGAAATCACTTTTAAAATTCCTGTAACAGCTCCTCTGTATCCTCCTTTTTTCCCTTTTTAATCCCCTCTTTTTCCCCTGCAGGTGCCCCTCTGCTGGCACTTGAGTTACTCAATGGGGTGTTAAATCTCTTCTACTTACACAAATTTTTTTACCTCTTGAACCCCCTCCTTCTCTATCAATTTTCCTTTTTTTTTCCCTACAAGCCCTCCTTTTAAATTTATTTATAACAATACTCATTGTCTTTTTCATCCTCTGAAATTACTCATTTTCTATACTAGCCCCTTGCCCCACCCAATATTTTTCCCTTCACTCTACTGTCTTACACAGTCCCTTACATCCCCCCAGTTTCATTAAAAAAAGGTCTTTAGAAACATTAAATTATATGTGATTCAGTTTTCTAATGCACTGAGTTAAAGAGAAGAAAAAAGTGCAATGAAAATACTGAGGTCACGTGCAAGGAAGTGTCGCCGCGACACTTTCCTGCACGTGACTTGTGTTTTCAAGGCCCAGAGTCAATTTTTTGAGTGAAGGGGAGGAAAAAAACTGAGATCATGTGCAGCTAAGTGATGCTGCGACACTTTGATGCACGTGACTTGAAACTTTAAATGAGTAAGTACAAAATACTTTAGAGGGGTGGTATAAGACATCAGGCCAAATGAAAAAAAGAGTTTCTAAAGAACTTTTACCATAAAATGTGGGGGTGTGAGAGTGTAACTTGGTGACAAGCAGGATTTATGGGGGGAAAGCTGGGAAAGGCCGGTGGAGAAAAACGTAAAATGTAGAGGTGCAATAGGGATCCTGAGGGTGAAAAAAAAGATCTTTGCAGGGGTAAATGAGGGATTGTAAAGAAGTGGGGGGTAATTCAAGCAGAAAAAATAGGATTTGGGGGGTAGAACGGGGAATTCAAGACAGTGAAAAATTGGGGAAGTGTGATCTTTGCAAAAAAAAATGTATGGGATTTATGCAACTGGGAGAGGACACACTGGGGGATGATAGTTAAACATATAGAACGGAGTGTATATAAGAGTACAAAGTAGGATACAATGAATGCTTTCAAGGTTTTTTTGGTTTTATTATTAGTGGAGCACAAAGAGTGAGTGGAGAAAGATTTTATAACTAAGGGGGGTAGATTTTCTTTGATTAATCTACCTGAGGTCAAAAAATAAAAAATGGGCCTCAAAGAATGGGAAAGAAATCATCCACTCTTGTTGAAAATTTATATTAAAAATGACATAAATTTTTAAAAAAAAAAATTAATATGCCTATGGAATCTGGCCAATATTTTCTTTCATTATTCATGAATAATGGATATAAAATTTAGATGAAAAATAAATATTTTTTTCACTAAATTTGAGCAATAATTTTTACCTTGTACTAATTATTTTTCATTTTCTACATATTTCAATATTTCATTATGTGGAAGTGGATTGAAGTACATATAGTATGGACATTTGAACCAGATAATATGTGTAAAAAAAAGAGTTGAACAAATATAAATATTTTTTGGAACTTAAGAAGTCTATAATAATCAAAATAAAAATATTTTAAAGTGGCCAAAAATTTGATATAAATTAATAAAAAAAATTATCAGAACATATATTAAGAAATGAAATTAAAAAAAATAAAAAATAATGGTCTATTTTAAAGAAATGAGATAAACTTCTTTACTTTTATCATGCATCAGACCTGTATATAGCATCAAAAATTTGTAAAAAAGATGAGTTTAAGCCTACCCAGAATTATAACCAGGTTACAACAAGGTTAGTCCAAAATTCAAAAAAACGACTCGCCTACCAGTCCTCCTTTTTTTCCCCCTGTGTAACAGTCAATGAAGTGCCATCATGACCAAAGACAAACCCAGCACCAGATTTTCCATGTAGGTGATAAGGTTTGACTAAGCTCATGTTTCCATTCCACATTATTCCCTAGTGCTAAATTAGATCACAAGAAAGTGGGTCCATTCAAAGTCAAACACAAGGTATCATCTGACTTAGCTTATGAACTGAAGCGACCAATCTCAATGAGGCAAGTACATCCAGTCTTCAATATCTCCTAACTCACAAAGCTCCAAGAAGACACAATACCAGGACACCTAGAAGAACCACCTGCACCAGTCTATGTTGGAAATAAAGAGGAGTTTGAGGTAGAAAAAGATTATTGCTAAGTGGGTGAAAAGGCATTAAAATTAATTACCTGGTACACTGGAAAGGTGATGGGAGTAGGAGATAGGTCTTGGGAGCCAGTTGGGAACTTAGATAATGCTAAAGAAAAGTTGAAGGATTTTGAGAAGGAGTGCAAGGGGGGCAGGAGGGGCTAAAAGTGGGGGTCATATGAGGATTTGGGTTGAGAGGTGAGGAGGAGGAGCACTATGGGCACTATGCATTGTAATAGGCAGAAGCAAGGGATATTGCATAAAGGGGTTTTTTTATAGGACAAGCACCATGGGTTGTTCCTCCATTGGACAACTTATAAAGTAATCCAGTGACTTTTTAGTCTCATTGTTGTATCTGTATAGTCAGTCCTGCCTGTCTCACTGTTGATAATCCTAATATAGTCAGTCTAGTTAGTTAGTCTTACTGCTTAGTAGCATAGTCAGTCCCATCTTAGGCTAGCATTAGCGCTAGTAGTAGTCTGCCCTCTTAAGTCCCAACATCTCTTCTCTTCTCTTCTCAAAACAACAACAATAATAAAAAATATGTTTTAAAAATATAAAAATATAAAAAATGAAAAAGGTTCTTAAAAAAATAAAATCAATAAAATAAAAAAAAGAGGTTTCATAGACAACTCATACCATATTATATCATATCATGTCATGTCATGTCATTTCAATTCATGCATGATGATTCCTTCTTCAATTTATATTATTCACTTAAAACCTAACCCAACCCACCTCCATCAATTCTCCTCTCACTCTCTTCTCCTCCTCTTACTCTTTCATGCAAACCTAACACATGCACCATTCAATAATTTAAAACCTAAATACATTACTTGCCACATACACACACACACACACACATCATGTCACTATTTATATATAGTCTTATTCATTCCTTCCTCCTCATGTCACTCATATCCCCTTACACATATCATAAAATAATACCCTCAAAATGTTTACAAAATCACTAAAAATTTGTTTTACTGACAAAAGTGTGGACAAGTTTTTTAAGGATATCAAATGTGAAATAATTGATAGAATGAATGAAATAGTGATTATAGATCAATCAAGAGGCAAAGCAAAGGAGAGAAGAATAGGGACATGGGAGTGTGGAAGAGGAGAGAAGAGGTAAAGAAAGGACAAAAAAGGTAGAAAACTAGAGCCAAAAATAATCACCAAATTGACTACCTGCCTACCTACCTTACTTACCTGCCATGAAAAACAGGAGGGAAAAAAAAGATTTCAAAAGCATCATTGAAAGATACCAAAATATATGTTTATAAAATTGGATTAAAAAGTAAGGAAAACTAAAAAAGAAAAAGGAAGGAAATGTATATCAAGAGCATGATGATGTAGATGATGAAAAAGAAGACACCAGAAAGATAATAAGATTGTTATAGCTAATTGAGTAAGTTAGTTAGGTTACCTAACGTTTAAAATGAGAGAAAATGAGACCTAAAATCATAAAAATAAAAATAAAAACCCATCATTAATAAACAAATCACATTAATCACCATGGCTACTGATGTTAATAATATGATCACTATCATTAAAGGAAAAATCTTTAATAGTGAGAGCGAATAAAAATGACAAACAAGGAGAGAGATCACGAATCACGATTAAATCCCACCATACAAATCATCATGGTCTTTTGGAGGAACAATCGGATGGGATTGAGTAGTAGTAGTAGTAGTAGTTAAAGGAGTATACGTATCGGAGGATCCGGCGTTTCGAACACTTAACATTTGATGATCACCCGTTACAAAGTCTGAAGGATTTGACAGTGCGGCTCCGTACAAGTGATTATTATTATTATTGATCGTTTGATTATTAGTATTGGAATTAAGATTATTTTTATTAATATTATTATTATCATTATTATTATTCTTGTTGTTGTTGTTATTCATGGGAAGATGGTAAGGAAGATTAAAGCTATCAAATTGGATTCCAGTGTTAAATGGCGGACTATCCTCGGGACGATCAAAATTCAAATAATATTTTTCATCTTCGGCGTTAGGAGGATTTGGAGCAAACAAATCATTGCGATCAAAGTGAATTTGTTGAAGATTGGGATTAGTTGGGGTACCTGATCTGCTAGACATCAAGCTTGTAGCTTGAGCCATTTCCCATTGTGCTGAACCACCATGAGGATGATGAAAGCCTTGGTAAACATCTAAAAACGGTGGATGAGGGGAGCTCACACCCTGCCCGGAACTGCCATTTGAATTAATTGAGTGGAATCGCTGCAATGAAACCGGATCGCCCGTGATTGGATTTGGAGCAAATGAAGTTTGGTTATCGACATTTGGATATCTATCCCATGTCAATAAATGAAAGAGAATATAACAAGGCATGAGCATCTTAAAAAAAAAGAACATAACAAATGCTTTTTTTGTTTTGTTTTTAGTTTTTCTTACAAAGGAGAAGGTTTGATCCTTGGAATATTTGAATGAGCGACAGGAGGGAAAGCTGGATAAATAGAATGTGGTGGACTGGGGTGAGGATGTGAATGAGCGTTGCCCATAGGGGGAGGAGGAGTGGCAGTAGCAGGACCACCGCAATGCCTAGCTAATATGGAAGGAGGTCTTGGTAAAGGATTGGGATTTGAATGACCATCTCCATCATAATGATGAGCACGGGGAGGCAGACCGGTAGACTGCATTGGAATCAAATGTTCATCGCTTTGACTGTGAGCAGAGCCTGATCTACCCAATGGTTTTCCAACCAATTCCGTCCTGGATCCGCCCAATGGAGGTTCAGGGTCATTCACAAACTGAGAGAAAGGACACATCAAACAATTGGTCAGATTAATCATGATAAAAATAAATGATAGGGAAAAGGAAAAAAAAAAAAAAAAAAAAAAAAAAAAAAGTGTAGAATACCAAATTAGTGATAAAATCTTCATCACGACGACGATCTTTCCTGCGAGTCACCAGGAGTTTGATCAATCCAATCAAGATCACGAAGCCAATCAATCCACCGAGCAAAGCGCCCATGATGGTTCCCACATTGGTTCCGGTAGAAGGAGCATTTTCAGGATTAGTTTGAGGGGAAGAAGTGGACACGGTAGGCAAGCCAGAACGAGTTGAGGTGAAGAACACTGGAGAGGAAGAGCCAGTAGCTAGAGGATTGAGAGCAGATTGAGGAGCAGCAGGATTATTTGGAGAGATGAGAGGGAAAGGAGATTGTTTAGCAGGGAAAGGAAGGGTAGTAGAGGTAGTAGGGGGCGGAGGGGGGTGACCGACAGGAGTAGGGATAGGAAGTGGGGTAGATGGAGGAGAAGCAGGAGTGGGAGGAGCAGAAGAGACAACAGGGACGAGGTCGGGAGGATGATCGGCGACGGAGTCAGCAATGTTGTTGAGATTATGAGTGTTGTTGTTGTTATTGTTGTTATTGTTGTTATTTTTTGGAGAGTTAGTGTTAGAGAGGCCATCAGAGTTAGAGATGATAGCTGAGGGAGGATTATTGGAAGTAGTGGAGGAAGGATTGGAAGAGTTAGGGAGAGAGCTGGAAGGAATGGGGATATCATTTGAGTTTGAAGGAACAAGACTAGAACCAGCTAGACCATTGAAGAGAGGATTTGAAGATTGGTTAGGATTAGAAGGATTAGAAGATTGGATAGGAGTGGTAGGATTTGGAGAAGACAAGACGGAATCCAACAGACCACGACGATAGCGAAGGAGATGAGAAGGAGGGTGAGGCATCGGAGGAGAAGCAGAAAGAAGGAAAGAGGTGAAGAGAATGAAAGTAAGGAATGGATGATGATCACATGGACCGTGCACAAGTGGACTGTCAGACCACGTCGTGGGATGTTTCAAGTCGACTGTGTCAATTGCTAGGGCGAATCAGGAGCACTCCAATCGATGCGTCACTTCACTCAACAAGTCTTACGTCCATCCATTCACACACATACAGAGAACAGCAGACAGCGCGATCACTGTTTTATGGCACGGTATGGGTGTATGACACATACAATCACTCTTTGAACACTTTGGACGGAGCGAACGTTCCCACTGCAAATGTCACCCTGATGTTCGTGTTCTACCTAAGAATCCGTCTGTAACTGCACTCCGAGAAGATTCCAAGTCAGTCCAGTCAATCAGTTGCGCATTCTGGCAGTTTATATTGCGCGGGTCAGATCACTAAGGGCAAATCTGTATCACGTTGGCGTTTTGGAGGGGGGTGGCAATGCCCCCGCATCAAAAACGACTCATGATGTGGGCAAGTTCCTTTTTGGTCTTAAAACGATGATTATGTTGCTTGCGACTAAACTACTTTATATACTATGAGCTGCGGCGTAGTCGTCACCTAACACCCGCCCCTTCGACTAGACGCTGATATGTCTTGTTCTTTTGTTTGATGGGTTATAGTGAATGTTAGGTTATGTTAGGTTTCACGGCAAGTGTATGTAATTAGTGTGCCGCGACCCACCTGTTGTACGGTATCAGCACTCAGGACTCCAGAAAGAATCGGAGAACCTGGATGCTGCTGCAACAGGTTTTAATCACAATAACTAAGTACATAAGCCTAACTACTCAACATCCCCCCCCACTTAGTTATTTCCAAGTATCCATCTCCATTTCTTTGATCCCCCCCAGCCAACTGTTATCCAATCATCATTATTAAATCCAAAACCATTAACCATGTTCCTCCAGTTTCACAGTAAAATAAGCTAAAATAAGTAAATATTCATTAGTGGTAGAGTTATATATATATATATATATATATATATTTATTTATTATCATTTATTTACCACACACACAGATCCTTCCTCCTATAAAAAGTTAGAGTTGGACCCAGTGATTTAGTGAGAATATCAGCACGCATTTGAGAAGTAGGGACCCACTCCAGAGATGCTTTCTTGGGGAAGAGTTGCTCATTCACCAAATAATGACATCTATTGGCCGGTTTGTCTAGAAGAAAGAGAATAAATGGAGAAGAAGGACAATTTTTAAAGGTAAAAGAAGAGAAGAGAGAAAAGAATAAAGATAGAGCAACATGGGTGGACTCAATTACAATAGTAAGTAATTTACTTTTATCTCTGCTTAAATATTACTTTCTAATAATTAAAACCTCCTAAAGCAACCTTATAATTTATATTTAATAGTTAAAGAGAGAACCGCGCCACAATAAACAAAAAGATATACTATAGTATTTAAAAATGATAAGTAATGTAAGTGATGGGCTGAAGGGGATTAACCAAGACCTTTTTATAGGCAAGGGGTCCTCTGAAGCGCCACAGATTTGTATAAACAAAGTAGTAATATAGTGAAACAAGAAAATAATTGAAACTTGGATATTGAGAGAAAAATATGAAACAAATAATTAAATTCTCAAATAAGAAATAAGTTTCACATCCTAATTTCCCAACCCAGTTAATTAAAATAGTGAGTAACCACATAAATGTGTAACATGGGAAACTGTGAGTAATTTATCAAAAAACAATCATTATAATTTTTACACAATTATTTATATAATCAATTTAAGCCCAAAACAGAAATTAGAAACTGTTTTAACTATTCCATTTGAGTAATAACCAAATTAAGTGAAACAAGTAATTAATTTAATGAAAAATAATTAAATTAAGTATTTTAATTTATTTTATTAAGTAAGTATTTTAACTTATTTAATAGAAATTTTTTAACACAGTTAAGGGTCAAAAAAGCGCCCAATAGTTATGGATTATAACATATGAGAAGATTGATTTAATATATAATTTTAATTAATTAAACTTTAATTACATTATAATTTTAATTTTTCAATTGTAATTATAATAGGGGGTATCAATGTTCAGGGATCTGCAATTAAATTAATTGCGGATAAAAATCCTTATACCCCAATTATCTTCCGCAATTATTTTTGCTAATAATTGGGTTATTAGACACTTTACATGTCAATGTTCACCTCTTATCCGACATTTTTTTACTCAATTTTTCATAACCATATCTTGGACAACCTTCTGTCATAACCACATCTTGACCTACTTTCTGCCATAACCACATCTTGGACTACTCTCTGGATATGGCTTCTACCTTGCTGAACACTCACATTCTTGTCCCATCCTGTCCATTCTATCCACTCAGAACCCCTCACCATCTCATCTGCTTGTTTCTGCTCCTTTTCATCTTCATTTATATTTTAACATGCCTCGTCATCCTAGATCTTCTCAAAGGCAGCCATCACCAAGTTGTTCTTCAAATCCCACTACTCCCACTTTCCCCCACTCAGCCAAGAAATCAAAGACCGTTCAATTAAAAAAAGATGACCATCTCATTCTTATCAACTGGCTGAAAACCAAATCTAACTATGATTCTTGTTTTGGTACTGAGTATGCCACTAAAGTAGGACAGCCCCCCGCATCAAAAGTTAATGGCTATCTTCTAATGGCAAATGAATTACGCAATAAGACCAAGGGAAGGATTGATCTTTTGCCTAAACAGATGTCTGAACGCTTCAAGCATTACCGAGCAAAATACAAGAAGGCAAAGGCTCTTTCATCTTCCACTGGTTTTGGGATTACCGACAACAATATAACTAAGGGCATAAAATCCATAGACAATAAACTTGATTCTTTATGTCCTTGCTTTAAAGAGATGGATGCAATTTTTGGAGAGCGAGCCAATGTTAATCCTGTAAACATGTTGGATGGTGAAGATCCTATCTCCGAACATGATGTCAAAGCAAATCTTTTCCCATCCTCTTCCACAACTCAAGCCTCCCCTCATTTGAATGAGACATATTTAGATAGCTTTTCTGTAGATCCTATAGGTGATTTAACCCAACCAAATCTAACTCAGGTCTGTTTCTTTTTTCTTTTATCTTATCAATTCTATTTTTTATTTACTTATCTTTTTCTTATTTCTTAAAAGGCTGATGAACAAACCCAGGATCCTCAATCAACTGAGTCTGAAGCTAGTGACAATGATAAGGAGGAAAATGCTACATTGAACAAAAAGCAAAGGGCTTCAAGTAGTCTAAATTTCCTCTCCCAAAGAAGACAAAAAAGTGATACTTCATCACAAACACCTTTTTCTTCGATGGAACAGTTTTTAGAGAAACATGATGCTGGTAAGTGATATCATACCTCTTATTAATTTACTCTGCTTTTCTTCTACTTTATGTTAATTTTTATTCTCACTCTAGAACAAGTGGAAATCGCTAAAGAGACTCTAAGCTTTGAAAAGAAGAAATACGAGCTCTCTTTAAGGAGGGGTGACAGAGTACAAGATTTGGAAGAGAGGAAGTACGAGCTCTCCTTACAGAAGGATGATCGGGTCCAAGATTTGGAGGAGAAGAAGTTCGAGTTAACTCTTAGTATTGAAAAATCCAAAAAAGAGGAAAAAACACTTGAGCATCAAAACTTAATGGAAAAGATGAAGTATAAGCATGATCTTCAAGAAAGTTCTAAAAAGAAAGATTTCTTGATCGAATGCATTAAAGCAAAAAAATCTGTTGAAGAAATAGAACAATTAATGAAATTTTTTGTTGACTAGTTTCTTTTATTTCTTTCACACTTCATGTGTTCATATTTATTTGTACATAAATTTTACAATTATTTTCTGTATTTCTTGAAATATCATATTTTAATGTTAAATATTCTTTTTTTAAATAAAATTTTCAAGTCTCCTTTGAAAATTTGACAATCCCCCACCCCTGGATTTTTTTGAAGTAAGGGGTGGGTATCACAAAAATTCTTTCATGTCATGAATCTTGAAAGTCTTATATGAAAATTTGGCTTTACTACCCCCTGCATTTTACCGGTATCCCAAAAATTCTTACATGTCAAGAATTTCACAAGTCTTATAAGAAATTTTGGCAAAACCCCCCATGGATTTTATTGAAGTAAGGGACGGGTATCACAAAAATATTTACAAGTCAAAAAAATTCTATATCTGTTTAAAAAAATTGGCAATACTCTCCCCTGCATTTTATTGAAGCAAGGGGTGGGTATCACCAAAATTTTTCTAAGTCATCAATTAAACATGTCAGATTTGAAAATTTGGCAATACCCCCCCCCCCCCCTGCATTTTATTGAAGTAAGTGGTGGAAGTCATCTAAATTTAATATAATTACGTAAATTATTAAATAAATATCTAATATATATCAATTTCCCTAGTTTAAAGTAATGACAATTCCTCAATCCAAAATGCAGACCAAGTCGAGAAACAAAAGTTTGGGACTTTCCACAGGTATAGGCAAGAGGAACCCCATGAAACAAATAAATGTTATCATGATTACCTGTTATACAACACAAGGTCAATGGCTCATCACATTACTTGAGAAAATTGATATATAAAAAATATTTATTTAAAATTTATGAAAAAATATAAAATTTTCAATGACAACTCTAATCCCCATACTTTTTGGATCTAGATAAAGTTTTTTTAAATCGAATAACTTTACCTTCTTTCTTTATTTTGTTGATTCTTTGAATCAACTTTTGACTTATTTGAAAAGAACAACCGAAATGAGTGAAATCTTGACAGGATTCCAAACCAGGAGGAGCTTTGGTTGTTTGATGATTATCCTTAGAAGAATTCCAAATAGTTTCGATGATACCATTTCCCAAACCAAAATCAATGATGCATTGGTGGTCTGGAAAAATATAAACCATGTCCTTTGATTTTAGCTGGAGATGGTATTGGGTGGCCAGTTATCGGATTGATATATGAGAATATTCCAAAAGTGAGAAAATTGGCATCATTCCTATCGATATGAATCCTATTGTGGAATCCAGAATGAGTGATAATAACATTAGAAAATAAAAGATATTCGTGGCTGATATCTTCCCATTCAGAGTCACACCAATTCGGTATTCCAACTTTGGTTGCAAGTTCATGATTTTTTTCAAATGCTTTATTACAGAGCTTTTTGAGTCGAAGAGCAAGAAAAGAGTTAAAGCAAGGTAGAGTGTCCCATAAGTGAAAATCTTCATCTTTATGAGCTTTAGTGATATTCTTGACCAACGAATATATGCCTATATAAATGAAATAAGTGAAATGATATTAAGAATGGAAAAAAATTTTTTAGACATACCAAGAGAATATCCTTTAACAAAACCTGGTCTCCAACCAAATCCAATCATGATACCACCCAACAAATTTGTATTCCTTATAGGTAATTGAACCAAAGCCATTTGATAAAGAGTTATGATAAGACCTGATAGTTGATTAAAAGCTTCATCTTTTACACCATCAAATTAATGAACTTCCAATATGAATTGAGCCTTATAAGAATTACTGATAGCTGCAACAACTCGATCATCTCCAAATTCAGTTAGATATTTGATATCTTCTGGTAATTTTTTTGGATATTGATTTTTTTTATCTACTTTAGTTTTATGAAAAATAATGTTTGGGATATGACAAAAATAACTTTCACAGAGAATTTTTTTTTTCAGATATCTTTTCTTCTGATGAGACTGATTCTCTTTAAATTTTTTTGATGATTTAGATGAAGAATTTTTTTTTTCAGATTTCTTTTCTTCTTATGAGACTGATTATCATTATTTTTTTTTGATGATTTAGAAGATGATTGTATGGAAGTTGATTTTGAAGAAGATGATAGAGATGATAAAGATGAAGATGATAAAGAAGATAATTTTTTTTTGATGATTTAGAAGATGATTGTATGGATGTTGATTTTGAAGAAGATGATAAAGAAGATAATTTATTTTTTGATGATTTAGAAGATGATTGTATGGAAGTTGATTTTGAAGAAGATGATAGAGATGATATAGATGAAGATGATAAAGAAGATAACTTTTTTTTGATGATTTAGAAGATGATTGTATGGATGTTGATTTCGAAGAAAATGATAGAGATGATAAAGATGAAGATGATAAAGAAGATAAAGATGAAGATAAGAGAGATGTAAGGGGTGAATCAGAAGAAGAAGACATTTTTTTGATCTGAAAAAAAAATCAATTGTCAATAAAATTTCAACTCAATTTTTTTTAAAAAAAAAATTCCTACCTAATAATAAAAAAAGCTGTTTTTTTTATTTGAAAAATAAAATTGAAAAAAAAACCCAAAAAATCAGTAAAAAATTTTCCAAAAAAAAAAAATTTATAAAAAAAAAAACCTGAGGTTTTATTTTAAAAAACACAATAAAAGCAAAATCCTATAAAAAAAAAAAATTAATAATTAAATTCATTCAAAAAAGAAAATTTCAGTAAAAATTAAATTAAAAAAAAATAAAAATAAATAATAAAAGTGAACCTGAAGATTTGTTATTAAAAACCTTCTCACAAGATCCTGAAAAAAAAAAAAAAAAAAATTCAGTAAAATCAAAATCAAAAACAAAAACATTATTAAAATAAAAAAAAAACTGAAAAATTATTTACTAGAAAAATTAATTTTTAATTTAAAAACCTTTTTGGATTTGGAAATAAGAGGGACAGTCCTTAACAGAAAGAGTTTTTTTTTATTTCTATAATACTGCCAGCCAAAAAAATTAAAAAATTAATCAAATTTACAAAAAAAAATTTGTTAGTATATTTATTTGAAAGTAGGTAACCCCTCTTTATCTTCTATAATTGTCCCCTATTCCACTCCTTTATTTATGTGAAATCCCCTTACAAATCCCTCCCTCCTTGCCTCAAAAGTCCCCTCAATTCCTCTCCTTGCCTGCCTCAAAAACCCCCTGAATACCCCTGCTTAATTTCCTCAAAACCCCCCAAAATTCCCCCCCAAATCCCCTCCTTTACCCTTCTTTATATCTCCCAACCACCCCCCTTCACCTCTCTTTAGCCGCCTCAAACCCCCCCATTCCCCTCTCTTTAGCCGCCTCAAACCCCCCTTCTCCCCCTTACCTCCTCCTCTACCCCCCCCTCCTTGTTAATGAACAATCGGTAACAATTTTTCACTAAGTAATCAAATCGTTAGTGATCCAATTACTTAATGAACAATTGTTACCGATTGTTCATTAAGTAACTATACTTCAATTCACTATTTCTCAAGGTTCTTGAAATATAAAAAATTACTACTTCTGAACATTTATCATTAATAATTTGTTTCTGGTGGAGGGCAGCTCCTAGTCCAACAAAACTTGAATTTGTGTAGAGAACAAAAGGTTTATTGAAATCTGGAAGAGCCAACATTGGGGCAGTCATTAAAAATTTCTTCAATGTTTCAAAAGCTTGTTGAGTATCTTCATTCCATATATAAGCTACATCCTTTCTGGTTAATTTGGTTAGGGGTAGGGCTATGAGTTGATAAGTTTTAATGTACTTTCTATAGTAACCACACATTCCCAAAAAACTTTGTATTTCTCTTACAGAAGTTGGTGCTTTCACATTTTCGATAGCAGCAACTTTACCCTGGTGTACACATATTTGTAAGCCAGAAACAACATGACCCAGGACTTTTAGGGATTGAAAACCAAATTTACACTTTTTTAAGGATAGAGTCATGTTGATTTCATCCATTTTTTGGAAGACTTTCCCTAAGTGTTGCATATGTTCATCAAAAGTTTTAGAAAAAACTATGATATCATCAATATAAACCATCAACCATCCTTCAATTATCTCCTGATGAAATGTATTATCCATTACTTTTTTGAAAACTGAAGGGGCATTTTTAGGGCCAAAAGGCATCCTAACATATTTATCAATTACCATATGAGTTTCAGTTAGCAGAAAATCTTGGGAGGATTTTTAAACAGGTATTTGATGATAACCCTTAATACCATCAAGGCAACTAATAAACTTTGCAACCTTTAAGGTTGCATGTATGGACTTTATCCTTGCTAAAGGGTAAATATCATCTACTGTCTAAGTATTTAAGGCTCTATAATCTCCACACAATCTAGCTTTATCTTTCTCATAAGAGATCAAGACTGGAGAGATAACACAGTATTTTGAGGTAACATCCACTTTTTCAGTAATATTCATTTTTAATAAGGTAGAAACATTATCTTCAATGTCTTTCCTTTTAGTGGGGGAAGCAGGATAAGGTTTTTTCTTCAGAATAGGAGGAATATCACTCAAATTACATAGTAAAGAAGTTTTCATTTCATCCTTTACAACTCCCAATTCATGAGATCCATGAGCAAAATTCATAGGAAAAGAAGTAACTAATGAGATTATAGAATCCTTCTGGTCACCAGTTAAATGATCACCAAATGAAGCATTATTTATTTCAAACAATAAATCTTCCATTTCCCCTGTTGGTCTCCCTTTACACTTAACCAATGAATTACAAGTTTTTAACAGGTGTGCAGAATGTTTTTTAGAGGGCCAAATTTTAAATTTTCTTTTTCCATTAAAGCCCAATATGAAACAATTGTTTTCTGGACCTAATTTGATACCAAACATGGTCAAAATGCCATTACCCATAATAAACCAATTGCTTAAGTTATGATTTTTCATTACAACAAATTCACACACAGCTCTGACAAAGCCACCATTATATTTAAAAAAGACAGTGGTTTTGTATTTGCCAATGGGACATAAGACAGAGCCATAACCTCTTCATTTTTCAGATTTTATAGGTAACAATTTACTATGATAATTATCATCTACTGAAGCAAGTGCCTTTTCAGACACCACACTATCACCAGCACCAGAGTCAAGAGCAACCTCAACATTTTTACCATTAATGATAACTGGTGCTCTTGAAGGGGAGATTAATATGGAGCTTTCAGAAATATCTTTAATAATTTCAGCATTTTCCACTGAAGATAAATTCATGTTACATGTCTTGGATAAAGTATCCAAATATTAAATATCATTTTCTAACATTAAAACATCATTGAGGGCATCATCCTCATATAATATATTTCTATCACAGTCACTTGAAGTCTCATTAATGTCAACTGCATCATTTTCAGGATCTTCAGTTTTTTCAACAAGATGAATTTTCTTATCAAAAACATGTCCTTTTTTCCATGATTTTTTACATTTATAACAAGTATTAGTTGCATATTTCTTTGGAGAAACTGGAGAAGAGGGTTTACAAGATTTTCCTGGAAGCTTTGGTGAGGGTTTTATTTGGTCATTGGAAGGCCTTGAAGGGTAATTTCTTTGTTCATATCTGTGGTTGAGTAATACCTCATTACAGAAATGAATAAAAGAAGAATTTTCCCTCACATGCTCAGTCCTGGCTAAAATCAAATCTCTCAGTGAGTTTAGAAATTTATACAGGATTTTGTCTCTCCAAGTATCATAGTCCATTTTTGGATCCATAGCTCTAAGAACTTTTGTTATTTTCATGAGGAAACTAATAGGTCTTTCAGTAGAAGAGTATGTATATTTAGCATTCTCATATAATCTTAGTTGTGCCAATCAGAACTTTGAACCACCAAATTGATTCTCAATCAATGTTTTCCATTCAGCTCAAGTATAGTGATGATTATCCAGCAAGACAGACTCATACTTTCAGCCTAGGTATCTCCAGGACTGAGTAATTTTTATGTTTAAAATAAGATAACCTTAATTAAATTAAGCTTATTACTTAAAAATAAGGTCAAAATACTTATATATATGGTTATAATACATATATATATATATAATTATTACACTATTATATGACTTATAGTATTTTAAATAGATTATCCATAGCCTAATAATACTTATTAAGGTGTTAATGGAGTCATAATATACTTATCTTAAGTGATATTAAGTAATTATAGACATACATAAGCTTATATGTATATATCAACCTCATATTCAGTGAAATATGTAGTTATATTATGTATATTTAGGTCTATAAGTGGGTTTTAACCTCTTAATAGCCTATAACCTTTATTTTTCTGCTTATTTTAGGTCATATTGACATTTTCAGTGTACTCACAACGCCTACACAAGCATATACACCTATTTCAGGCGCATATATCCAGTTTGTACAACTTAATCTGCTTCCTTGGATGGATTCTCATGGATTTATGGATTGGAATATGATTACTGGGTTAATATGGATGCTTGGGGACGTTATTGGGGGCTTGGAAAGTTAATTTTGTTCCTTTATATGCTTTGGATTTCATTATATACTCTTTGGATGAGTTATTTTACCTGTTTCTTTATGGTATCCACTTTTATCTGTTTATTCTATTTATGGTATGGGTCTGTGGTATCATTAATTGTGATGGAGGGTCCTTACTGGAGGTCTGGGTGCTGAAACTTCTTGAAGTGGACGCAATGGGGAGGTGATGGGCCCTCACAGTTCTGTAATTGCCAGGGATAGCAGTGACATCATCTGGATTGAAGGTCTGTGCACTCCAGTGGATTTTGGTATAAGTAAGGGAAGATTTTGACAATTATTAGACATCACTTACTTACTACAATTCAGATAAACATTATAACACAATTATTATTATTCAAAGATATATTATAAAGGCATTATAAATTGATATTATCTTTATATAAGCTATAACTGTATTATATTCATCTATTTTCCACCACTAGCACACATTTAAATCCAAGTATTGTGAGTTTATATTGAGAATAACTATTTTATTAGTCTTCCCCTAAGGTTTAATCACTAAATAATTTAAAAATAAGTAGTAGGACCATTAATATTAACTAGTAAATCATACTTAGATACTAGCACCTACTGACAATTGGGGGTCTTTCCTTAGTTATTACTTATTATTTAGTATAAGCCTTAGGACATGATTTTTACTCTAGTATATCTCAAAAAAACCAAATATTTGGGTCTTCAGAACATTATTGGGTCACCATAGCTCAGTGATTGCGGAAAAGAAACCTTATAATAATTGTAATAATTTTTTATAATAAAAATTAGGTATTTACAGTAGTAACTGTACCCAATATAAACCCAATTTCACTTGGTATTTGGTTGCCAATATAACACCCAATTAAATTGGTATTTGGTTAAAGCTTGGTAAGCTAATTATTCACCCTTATAAAGGTCTAGTAAAACTTAATATTTTATTTTTATCAGATTTTTTTGAATTTTTCTTATATTTTATTTAAATAAATAAAGATATAAATTCAGGGTAAGCTTCAGTGCTTTTATTAGTAATTGTATTGCTAATATTTTTTGTCCACTAATTACCATATAGGTTTTCCCTTTTGTAGAAATGAAATTTTTTTATTTAAATGAGTGCTCCACAGGACAATGTAAGTGAAAAACCTACTTATAAAACCAGGTCTAAAGCTAAAAACATTGCTCCAGGACATCACCATGGAGGGTCAATCCTACCCACAACCAGAGTCTATGAGTACAGAGGAAAAGGACACCCTTCTAAAAAAGATAACAATCAAAAAGACTTCACCTCCTCTGCAGGATCAACTGTCTCATCTGGCCAAACAGGTTCTGAAACTAGAGGAATAAAAGTCTACTATGATAAAGGAGGTAGAGCAGTTGCAAAAGAACTGCAAGTTGGGGTTCCAACAGATGAATCAAACCTTGGCAGAGTTAAAGGTAGTGCAGCCAAGCCAACAACCCCCTACCCAAGGAGGGTCACATCATTCCCAGGAAAAAATCTTGGTAGAGAAATGGAAGTGGGATTGGTTCCACCAGAAGTGGTCAAGCCACAATTGCAACAGGGATCCCCCCCCTCATCAGACTGCCTCAGCTCACCCCTACAAAGGAAAGCAAAAGTGCCAAAAGTCAGGGCTTGCTCCTATCCCATGGTAAGTAGATTACCCTCTCAGATTGAACACAATACTGATGATTACAATATAGGTAATGTTATTGATGTAAAATCTGTACAGAAAATTGAGGAGGACTTAAGACAATTAGATTTTAATGTAGATACACCTGATTTATCTTTTTTTAATAACCAAAGTACTATTTATAATAATAATACAGTTAACCCTCAGTTTCCACCACTTATTAGTGAGATGAGAAGTTCACAAAACAGTGAAAAAATTGAGAAGGAAGACATGGAGTATTTTAATAATAACCCAAATATCCATAGAATTGTTTGAGCATTATGGAATAGAATGACTGAGTGTGAGGAACAGAAAATTAAGCTCAGAAGTGATACAATTTCGTCCTTGACATTGAAAATTTCTTAACTGGCGACAATAAATAAAGAATTAGAGAATGAACACTTGGCTCTAACTCTTGAATATGATTCTTTAAGTAATAAATATAGTGAACTTTCAAACAAATTCTGTGAGTTAGAAAAAATGTATGAAGCACATTTATAAAAATCTGAATCAATAATTAAGTTATCTTTTACACAAACAAATCAGAGTGTCTCTGATCTGTTACAAAGATTAACTAAAGTTGAGATTGAAACTGCTAATCTACTAATAAATCAGGATAATCATAAGTATACACAGTATAATAATAATCCTTTCATTGGCAAAAATGAATCTCAATCATTTCCCATACCACCACAAGTAAAACCATCTGGTGGTAGTGTCAAGTCTGAGAAAATAAAATGTAAGTCACAAATCCGTGCAAGAGGAGATACAAGACCATTTATCCAGAGTAAATGAGTTATTGAATTTACCTAATATTAGTGAAACTAAATCCAATCAGAAGAACTGGCCAAAGATTGATCAGTACCCAACTTATGATGGGGAAGCCAGCTCTGATTGGCATCATTTTATTCAAAAAATTGACAACTTAAAATTCTCATATAAGTTACCAGATGAAGAAATAACATCAAAATTGATCTCTTTAAAAGTATGTTGCTTTATTATGGTTTGAAGCTGTTTTGAGTGAGGGTAAAGATTACTCTTGGGCTGAATGGAAACAACTTATTGAAAAACAATTTGGAGGTTCTAAATTCAGGCTAACTCAGAAGAGAATGTATGAAAAAACTAGGTATAATCCGTTGAATGGTGAAAAACCTATGGTATTTTTAATGAACTTAAATAAAATATTAAAAGCCATTGAGCCAAACATGGCTTTTAACTTATGGAAAGATAAGAAAATATATAAATTACCTATATCTGTAAGAGACATTGTTGTAGCTAGAACAATAATGGTTAATGAATATTCTGAATTTATTAATATTTGTAATGAAATATTATTAAAACATAAGTATGAAGCAAGGTACACCACTTATAAACAAAATAATGAACCTGTGAAAAATCAGAATTCAAATCAACTTCAGGAGAAGCAGAAAAAACCTACTGCACCTGTAGTACCTAAAAAGTATGAGACTAATACTTGTTATAAGTGTAATAAACCCTGGGTTAAAGGTCACAAATGTGAGAAGAATATAAATATTGTTGAAAATCAGCATGAATCTGAAAATGAAACAGAAAAAAGTAAAGATTCAAGTGATTATGACAGTAATATCTCATATAGTGATGAAAATGAAGTCTGTATGTTGGGAGATGATTTGTCCATCTTTGAAAATCCAATATTAAGTAAGGACTTAAATGAATCTTTAATGAATTTTCAGGATGCTGAAGTCATTAAGGATATACAAGCTGATAACTTGAAAATGACACCTATCACGGTTCCAGCCATCACTTCTGGAGAAGATGTAAATATAGTATTGGACACAGGAGCTGCTGGTTCTGTTGTTTCAACAAAAACATTACAGAAAATTGATAGTGAGTATAAGTCAAAGCTTGATACCCTTCAAAGTAAAAATTTGAGAGGTTTTGGATCAGTAATACACCTCATTGGTAGATACAAAGCTGCTATTTTCTTTAAACATCAACATGGTTATGTTAGAGTAACTTGTGACTTAATAGTAATGGACAATACTAATTGTAGTAACTGTTTTATCATTGGAAATGACATTCTGACTAAGTTTGGTGTGAAATTAGACCCTGCTAATAATAATTTCACAATTGGCATGAATGGTAAAAGGAAATTTAAAATAAATTCATTTTACACGGTCTTACACATTGAGTCAGTAATAAATATTCCTTGAAAAGGAAGAGAATCCAAAGAGATGGAACTTCTGGAAACAGAAATTTCAAAAGCATCATTTGGCACTCAGATAAGTAAAACTGAGAAAAAAATATTTTGGACTTAATTAAATCATTTCCAATGGCTTTTTCACATGGAACCAATGAACTTGGCCTTGTAAAAGATCATGAGATGAAAATTAGTTTAACCTGTGATATGAATAATATTCCTGCTAGTCTTAAAAAGAAACCATAACCTGCTTCACCAATAAAGATGAAAGACATAGAGGAAAATATTAAGATGTTATTAAAAATGATCATTCTTGAAAAGGTTGAAACTACACAAAATATTGTGTAATATCACCAGTGCTAATTTCTTATGAACAAGACAAAGCAAGACTGTGCAGTGATTATAGAGAATTAAATACATTTACAGTGGATGATATTGATCCCTTGCCAAGGATTACCTCTATACATGCTACCTTCAAAGGTGCTAAATATATAAGTTGCCTAGATGGAAATAAAGGGTACCATCAGATTCCTGTAGAAAAAAATTCACAGAACTTTTTGTTGATAACAACACATATGGGAATATATAAATATGTCAGGATACCATTTGGACCAAAAAATGCTCCTTCAGTATTTCAGAAGTTAATGGATATAACATTCCATAATGAAATGATTGAAGGATGGTTAATGGTATACATTGATGACATCATAATGTTCTCTAAGACATATGATGAACACTTAATCCATTTAAAGAAGGTATTTCAAAAGATGGATGAAATAAAAATGACCCTTGCATTGAAAAAAATGTAAATTTGGGTTTGAGTCTTTAAAAGTGCTTGGTCATATTGTATCTGGCTTACAAATATGTGTAGACCAAAATAAGGTGGCTGAAATCAAGAATATTGGAATTCCTCAAAATGTAAAGGATGTAAAATCTTTTCTTGGTATGTGTGGTTATTATAGGCAATTTATAAAGAACTACCAATTAATTGCGGCACCGTTGACCACACTGATAAAGAAATCAGAAGCTTTCATTTGGAATAATGAAAGACAACAGGCTTTTGATAAGTTGAAAGAATTTTTGATGACAGCCCCAATCTTTGGATTATAAGATTTCCAATCGCCTTTTGTATTGTATACAGATGCAAGTTTTATTGGTCTGGGTGCTGCTTTGCATCAAAAACAACTTATTGAAGGAAAAATGTCATAAGTAGTAATTTTCTATATTTCATGTACTCTAAGAAGTAGTGAATTGAAATATGGTGCTACTCAACTTGAATGTTTGGCAGTAGTATGGGCTCTTGAGAAGCTACATCATTACCTGGAAGACCCAAAATTTGAGTTAATAACTGACTGCGGTGCAGTTAAGTCACTCTTAAACATGAAAACTCCTAATAGGGGGTGTCAGTTCTGGTAAATCCGCACTTACAAATCCGCACTTAAATTTGACCAAATCCGCACTTAAATAAGTGCGGATTTCCAAAACACACTAGCCCCAATACTGGTGGATTTCAAAATGAAATAAGTCACTTATTTCACTCAAATCCGCACTTTCTCAACCAAAAGTGCTGATTTCACCATCAAGTCCCATTTCACTGATTTGTCAGCATCATCCCATTCATACGCAGCACTCCGCAGAATAACACTTCATAACTCAAAACATCATACATCACTTACATCTTCATATCATATCATATAAGAGTCATGCCTTCCTCACTTTCAAATCGTGATAAATTACATAAAGCAATGACTTTCATGGCGCTTGAACTGCTCTTGGACTCTGATTCCAATTCTGATCTAGAAGAAGATTTTGTCGTTTTATCAAAAATGGCCAGGAAACGTTACCTTCTTCCCAGAAAGCCTCAAGTACTTCATACCCCCAAGTACACCATCCAAACACTTCTTAACCTATCTACACCCAGTTTTAGACAGCTGTTCAGGACTTCTCAGGAATGTTTCCTTAAATTGCTTGAGCTTATTCAGGATCATCCCATATTTCACAATAATTCTCAAAAAGAACAACAACATCCTTCAATTCAATTGGCCATCACACTATGTCGTTTGGGTTCAAATGGTAATGGAGCCGCTTTGAAACGTTTAGAAAATGTCTTTGATTTAGGGTATGGTTCAGTTAACACTTATACCAAACGATGTATCACTGCCATCAACTCCTTGGAATCTCAACTTCTCACCTGGCCAACAAAAGAAGAGCAACTTGAATCATCTCAGGTTATGCAAGCAGAGGGCTTTCCAGGATGTATTGGTTTTGTTGATGGTACTACTATTCCTTTGAGCCAGAAACCTGCTCAAGGTGGAAACAATTACTTTGACCGTAAAAAGAGGTAGATTATTTTTAACTCCTTTCATCCTCCTTGAAACTAACACAAACAAATATATCTTCTTTATAGATATTCAATTAACGTTCAGCTTATATGTGACGTAAACAAAAAATTTATATCATTCTTTGCTGGCTATCCTGGCTCATGTCATGACTCCTACGTCTTCCAAAGAATGCATATTTCAAATGAACCTGAAAAATTCTTTGATGAAAATCAGTATCTTCTTGCAGATTCTGCTTATGTGAATGGAAAGTATGTACTTCCTGCTTTTCGGGGAGCAGCTTCAGAAGACAGTCAAAATGCCAAATTCAACAATCATTTGGCAAAGTCAAGAGTCCGTATTGAACATTCTATTGGAATCTTGAAAGGCCGTTTTTCTAGTTTAAGGGAATTAAGAAGTCCTCTTAGAAATAAATCTGAAATGGAGGCGGTGATCAACTGGATTCTGTGTTGCACTATACTTCATAACCTACTTGCTGACCTCAAAGATCAATGGTTAGAGCTGTATGAAGATGAACAAGTTGATTCACCTCCGACTATATCCAACACTTCTATTTCTCAATCAACTAGTATAAGGGCGAAAATCCTTCCAATAACACTCCAACATTTTTCAACGCAATTTTAATTTTTTTCTCTTTCTCTTCAAATTATCAATTTGCATGTATTATTCACTGAGAATGGTAAATTTTTTTGCATATTTTTTTGGTTTTTGAATTTGCTGTTAAAGTCTTATTTTTTTTTCTCTCTGTGTTTTCTTTCATCAACTCAACATGAAATCGCATATTTTCAGCAAACGCATATTTTTTCAGTCACTCTCTTTTTTTTCTTCACTCATATCCGTTTTCTCCTCTCTTCCTACATCACTCAATCAATTTCACTTATATTTCTTTTTTCTCAACTCATCTCTCCAGGTAAGTCATTTTATTCTTTTTACTTAATTTTTTGCTAATTTTTTTTTTTTTTGTTTTTTTTTTGTAAGTGGTTGTTTTTAAATTTATAGGTAAAATTAACCTTTTTTTTCTCTCTCTTTCTCTCCCTCTTTTCTCTCTTTATCCCCCCTTGGCCTGGTCTTTTTCCCACCTTTACCCTCTCCTTGGAATGGATACATCCCCCTTTTCCCCCCGTTCCGAGGCATTTTAAATGAAGAAAAGGGTCTGGGAGAGGTTGAGAGGGGTGAAATGGGGATCAAAAGAGGATGGCATACAATGGGGCTGGGAGGATAGCGAAAGGCATGGGGAGGGAAGACAAGCATGTGTTGATAGAATTGAAAGGGATGGAGATTGGTGCAAACAGAGTGTGAAAATAGGAGGATGAACTCTGTTCTTCGGGCGAAGAACAGAGTTCACTTCCATAAAATATTAGCTGAAACATAGTTTTCAATTCTGTAAAAACAGTTGTAAGTAATAGAAAAAGTCACTGATTTTTTTTATATGTAATCCTTGCTTTACGAGGAGACTTTTGTGACGAAGCAGATTTTTGAATTACCTTTAAAAGAGGATGGCATACAATGGGGCTGGGAGGATAGCGAAAGGCATGGGGAGGGAAGACAAGCATGTGTTGATAGAATTGAAAGGGATGGAGATTGGTGCAAACAGAATGTGAAAATAGGAGGATGAACTCTGTTCTTCGCCCGAAGAACAGAGTTCACTTCCATAAAATATTAGCTGAAACATAGTTTTCAATTCTGTAAAAACAGTTGTAAGTAATAGAGAAAGTCACTGATTTTTTTTATATGTAATCCTTGCTTTACGAGGAGACTTTTGTGACGAAGCAGATTTTTGAGTTACCCTTTGAGATTTGGAATGTCTGGGAGGCATTATGAAACTGGCACATAACAAGAAAAAAGATTAAAAAGTAGAAGAAATAAGTAAAAAAGAATGTAAACATGCCTGGTCAAAATATTGAAAATGTTGGAGATTGGTGCAAACAGAATGTGAAAATAGGAGGATGAACTCTGTTCTTTGGGCGAAGAACAGAGTTCACTTCCATAAAATATTAGCTGAAACATAGTTTTCAATTCTGTAAAAACAGTTGTAAGTAATAGAAAAAGTCACTGATTTTTTTTTCTATGTAATCCTTGCTTTACGAGGAGACTTTTGTGACGAAGCAGATTTTTGAGTTACCTTTTGATATTTGGAATGTCTGGGAGGCATTATGAAACTGGCACATAACAAGAAAAAAGATTAAAAAGTAGAAGAAATAAGTAAAAAAGAATGTAAACATGCCTGGTCAAAATATTGAAAATGTCAGGAAGGGGTGTGTGCCGAGGATTGATGGGTAGGTAGCGAGGAAGGTCAGTGTGTCACATGTGACAGGGATGGGGTAAGAAAGGAAGGGATGTTTTGTGGCCAAAATGTGGTTGTGAAAAAAAACGGGAAAAAAGTGCTGATTTGAGGTCATAACTGACACCCTTTTTTGAAATAAGTGACTTTTTTGCAAAATTTAAGTGCTGATTTGTAAGTGCTGATTTGGTTTGAAATCCGCACTTAATTTAAGTGCGGATTTGCCAGAACTGACACCCCCTAATAGACATATGTTTAGATGGCAATTAGCTGTACAAGAATACAGAAGACGGATGACTATTACACATAGAGCAGGAACCTTGCACTCTAATGTAGATCTGTTATATAGAGTACCTCTACCCAATAATGATGATAATCATGCTTATGTTCCTGAAACAGAGATTATTAACATTTATGGCATTTATATTGTAGATCTTGAGGATGAATTCATGCAATCAATTCTTGATAATTATGCTTCATATCCTGACTTAAGTAAACTTACTACAATATTAAATGATCTATCTAATGCTTTTATGAGTGTTTTAATAAAAACATTACCACAAAAGTATAAAGAAGCATTAGAAAAAGGAAAATTTTCCATTGAGGATGGTTTTATATATTACAGGAAGAGATTAAGCAATTTTATTGTAATCCCCCCTCCAATGAAGGAGTTAATGTTAAGAATATGTCATGATGATATATTTGCAGGTCATTTTGACTTCCATAAAACATTAACCAGAGTAAAAAATACAGCTTGGTGGATTAACATGTCTGATGATGTTAAGAAATATGTTGAGACATGTGATTCTTGTCAAAAATCTAAAAGATTAACAAGAAAAAGAGCTCATTTAATAAAACAACTTGAGCAACCAAAAGCTCCATGGGAAATAGTTAACATGGACTTTGTAACAAGTTTGCCAATAGCAGGGAATAAGAGTTATAACTCCTGCTGGGTAATTGTAGATAGATTTACAAAAGTGTGTATATTTATTCCTACCCACAAAGAGGTTTCTGCAAAGGACTTAGCTTTTTTATGGTGGATACAAATGTTAAATATAGCAGGTTTCCCTAAAGCAATAGTCTCAGATATAGATCCTAAATTTACTTCTGAGTTCTGGACATCACTTATGGATGTTTCAGGGTGTCAATTAAAACTTTCTACAGCACACCATCCACAAACTGATGGGCTAGCAGAAAGAATGATACAAAATTTAGAAGATATGATAAGAAGATATTGTGCTTTTGCTCTTGACTTGAAAGACAATGAAAAATTCACACATGATTGGGTAAAACATATCCCAGGTTTAGAATTTGCATACAATATTACAGTACATTCTGTCACTGACAAATAGCCATTTGAGTTATGGTTGGGTTATTTATCTAATACCCCTGCTAAAACTCTTAATAAATTACCTAGATTGGATATCCATCCAGGTACAAAATCTTTTCTTTAGATGCAAGAATTATTCAGAAAGCATTCTCAAGAATGTATGAATAAGGAATTTGAGTATGAGAAGAAAAGATGGGATAAAGCCCATAAAGAAAAAATTTTCAAAAAGGGTGATGAAGTCCTTATTTCTACACTACATTTCAATTTAAATGGTTATGTTAAATTAAAGGATCCATTCATTGGATCATTTGTAGTAAAAAAGATGGTTGGTAACAATTCTGTTGAAGCTATTCTATATGCACCATATGATAGAAAACATCCAGTATTTCCTATTTCTCTTATAAAGCCATACCATTCTAAGGATACTGCTCTATTTCCAAGAAGATCAGGAAGGAATAAAAAACAACCTGAAGAAATAGTTGAAAAGGCAGAAATTGAAAAGATACTTAAAAAGAGACACCTTACTAAAGAAAACGGAGTTGAGTATCTATTAAGATTTAAAAATAAATCAAGTGAATATGACCAGTGGATTCCAGAAAATGAAATCTCTGATCTTAAAAATCTCTTGAAAAAATTTAAATCCAAATAATACTGTTTAATTTGGTATATTTAACATAGAAATTTTAAAATTATTTTTCTATTCACTCCTTACTTATTAATTAAAATGTTTTAACATTTTTTTATTATTTTTTGAGTGAGGGAGTGTCAGCCTAGGTATTTCCAGAAATGGGTAATTTTTATTTTTAAAATAAGATAAACTTAATCATATTAAGCTTATTACTTAAAAATAAGGTTAAAATACTTATATATATGGTTATAATACGTATATATATAATTATAACACTATTATATAACTTATAGTAGTTTAAATAGATTATCAATAGCCTAATAATACTTTTAAGGTGTTAATGGAGTCATAATATACTTATCTTAAGTGATATTAAGTAATTATTGACATACATAAGCTTATATGTATACATAAATCTCATATTCAGTGAAATATGAAGTTATATTATGTATATTTAGGTTTATAAGTGGGTATTAACCTCTTAATAGCCTATAACCTTTATTTTTCTGCTTATTTTAGGTCATATGGACATATTAAGTGGACTCACAGAGCCTACACAAGCATATACACTTATTTCAGGTGCATATATCCAGTTTGGACAACTTAATCTGCTTCATTGGATGAATTTTCACAGATTTATGGGTTGGGATATGATTAATGGGTTAATATGGATGCTTGGGGATTTTATTGGGGGCTTGAACAGTTAATTTAGTTTCTTTATATTCTTTGTGTTTCATTATATACTCTTTGGATGAGTTATTTTACTTGTTTCTTTATGGTATCTGCTTTTATCTGTTTATTCTATTTATGGTATGGGTCTGTGGTATCATTAATTGTGATGGAGGGTCCTTACTGGAGGTCTGGGTTTTTAAACTTCTTGAAGTGGACGCCATGGGAAGGTGATGGGCCCTCACAGTGCTGTAATCTCTAGGGATAGCAGTGACATCATCTGGATTGAAGGTCTGTGCACTCCAGTGGATTTTGGTATAAGTAAGGGAGGATTTGAGGGTTTATTGGACATCAATTATTTACTACACTTCAAATAAACATTATAGAGAAAGTATTATCATATATATATATATTATAAAGCATTTATAAATTGATATTATCTTTATATAAGCTATAACTATATTTTATTATTCTATTTTCTACCACTAGCACGCATAAAATCCAAGTATTGTGAGTTTATATTGAGAATAACTATTCTATTAGTCTTCCCCTGAGGTTTAATCACTAAATCATTTAAAAATAATTAGTAGGACCATTAATATTTACTAGTAAATCATACTTAGATACTAGCCCACACTTACACATACCACATAAGGGCAACATTAGAGAATTAGGAAATCAGATTAGAGACTATTTCTTCATCTGGAATTTTATAAGAATTTTTTAAATTATCAATTCTTTGAATAAAATGCTGCCAGTCAGATGAAGAATCACCATCAAAGGTGGGATGTTGATCCAGTTTAGGCCAATTTTTATGGCTACTTGGCATTTGAACTTTAGAATTATTCATTGTAATTAATTCCTGAAGCCTGGATAGTTGTTCAGAAATTTCATTATTTAAAGAACCAGTTGGCTCATGATGAGTATTGAAAAACCTTTTGTGGTCCACAGCAGAAGTTAAAGATACTTTTTCATGCTGTTTATTTGACACATTTAAAGGGATGTAAGAACCATTGTTTTCAGGCTGTTTACCCATATTTCTGAAGGACTTATGAGTAGTATTGTCATTTTGACAAACATTTCCATCAGGGATAAGAGTTAAGGTAGAGATTTTACCCTCAAGATCAGAAAAAGAATTTCTCAACCTAGGAACTTCAGATAGTTGATCATTAATTTTTGTAAGAGATAAAAAATTTCTGTCTTCATATACTATGAATTTATTACTCAAAGCTTACAAATAATTTTTCAATGTATTTAATTCCTTATGTAAGGATGAATTTTCCTTTCTTAATTTAGCATTTTCATCTACAATGGATTTTAAATCATGAATGTTTTTGTGCAAAGTATAAAACTTATTCCCAAGAGACTTGTAGTCATTTTTCAATTGTTTTTGTTGAGAAAGAACAGTATTCAAGTTGTCTTTCAATTTAAAATAAGCATTATCTTGAGCAGAAGAACTCACTTTACAATTTAAATGCATATTATTCAATCTGTAATTTTCATGTTTCAAAAAATCTCTCAGAAGTCTATCTTTGATAAAATTAAATTCAGGAGGATCTTTCAATATTTCCTCAGAGGTTTTCTCAAGCAAGACATATACTTCAGGGGCAACAGAATCATTCTTAATTGCAAGAGAAGGATTAATTAAAGAAGCTGAAGTTAAATGTAAAGGTTCATCAAATGACAGTCTATTCATTACATCATTAGGGCTACTCATAACAGGAATTTATCTCTTAATAGGTTTGAAAGTTCTTTCACCATTATCAATAAGATTACCTGATGAGGAAGATTTAGTATTATACATACTAACATGCTTATCAAAAATGTTACTTACCATGGAAGAGGAGGGAAATTCCCCTGGGCCTGAGACTTATTTTTTCTGCTTCCCTGGTAGGGATGTACAGGTGGAGGATGGTAATTGTGTGTCTTGGATGGTCCAGGTTGATGATCTAGAGGAGGTTGCACATTCTTCTGGTAATGATTCATGAGATGATCCCATTTTCACTGTTCTGCCTCAGTAGTCTTTGAGGTTTGTTGAGGATGATGTGGATTTTTTTGTATAGTTTTATGATGACTTTGGCTTCTCTTTAACAGCTTATTAATCTGATCCCAAAGTGTATCCACTCTGGCTTTGTACTTCATATTTTCTATTTTCATTTCTTTTATATGACCTGATAGGTTGTTTGCCTGTTGTGCCAGAGGGATCTTTTTTATTTTTATATTTTTTAAGGGATTGCCCAGATTTATTAGAGGTTTGACTTCTTTCTGAATTTTTGGAGGAGGAAGGTTTATCACTTCTCCTGATATTTCTATGTCCTGAATAATTTGATAGCTTTCTGTCAGCTGATGAATCTTTATAAGTTAATTTTGAAAAACCCACAGATTCAACATCAACATCTACCTCTATTTCATCAACATGTAGATTCTCCATGCTATCAGTTAAATTTCTAGACATAAAATCTGTATACTAACAAGAAAAGAAATCAAAGTTAATCAACAATGATTTTTAAATTCAAATTTGTGAGATAGAATGCAATTTAACAATTTAATATTTTAAATTAAAATATGAGAAACAAAATTATGTTTAATATGATTACTATTTAGGCAATAAAACAATAATCAAGACAAATTTTTATTTAAATGAATTTAAATTGATTATATTTATTAAAATAATAACCAACAAAATTTTTAATTGGGACTAAACACTGAGTGTTATTATTGTTGACCAATATTATCAAGTATTAATAATAGTTAAATTGATAATTTCTTAAATTTTCAATTATTAAAGTCAATTATCCAGTTATATATAGTAATCACAAAATAAGAAATAAAGCTAAATGATTATATATGTAGATAAATCTTTTCTTCAACCTTTACTTGAATTATTTAATTTAATTCAAAGCTATTTTTAATCTAACCACCATATTTTAAAATTAAATTTAAAAATAAATACAATAAATTCATAAAATATATAATTTCAATAGTTTAAAATTTCTATAAATGGTTTGTTTTAGTTTTCAACTTTTTTCTACAATTTTACTATCACATTATTCATTTATATCATGTCTAGTTATTAGAAGCATAATGTGAATTCTTGTGTAAAAAAGCCAAATAGTATCTCATTACCAATTATTTTACTATATTATTTTCTTAGTCTTAAAGTGCATTGTAAATCAAAAATATAAAATAAAGATGTATAAACTATAGGTTTGAGCTCAAAAATATCAATATAAAATAATTGTCAATCATTTTTCATATTTGCAGAATAGAGCTGTAGATTGAGGGGGTGGACTGCGATGTTCACCCAAAGAATAGAGTACACTCTCTATTTTTTGCTAACTCAATGGACAATCTCTCAATTTCTCCACAAAATTTTTTCTGACTTGTAATTTCTGTTAATTCTATTACCACCCCCACCCTTTTATTACCCTCCTGATACATTTGACACACCCTTAAAGTTCAAGATCTAAGCTTAAGCCTTCCTCACTACTCCCCTCCACTCTATTTTCGCTTTTAGCACAACTACACCCCTTTCTCTACCATCCTCATTCCTCACCCCTCCTTTCTTGCCTCTCCCTACCCTACTCCACCTCTTTCAACTTCACCCTATTTATTTTTGCCTCAACTCCACCTGACTCCTTTTACTGCTGATTACAATTATTTTTCTTTCAACCCCATCTTTTCACTCTTCACCCCACCCCAATCCTTTCTTTCAATTTTCATCCCACCCCTATGGCTTTTCAAATCACCCCCTTTTCTGCCTATAGAGTAAAAGGGGCTATAAGGAGAGAAAAATGAGTGATATCAATAAATTTGGGGTGGAAAGTGGTGGTGAGGGGATTAAATAGGGTTTTAAGGGGAGCAATATAAGTGAGTAGGGGTTTAATGGGATGATTAGGGGTGGAGAAGGGGGAATAAGGGTTTGGGATGGGAGAGTTCTCAGTAGACTTAAATAAGATGTAAGAGGGAGCAAATTTAAGATGGGGGAAGAATGAGATGTGAAATTTAAGGGAGAAGAGTACTTTTAAGGACCATTTTGAAACAATGTAAGCACCAAAATTATATAATGTTGAAGAGATTTGGAAATAATAATGGCATGAAACATCCCAAAAAGACTTAAAAATATTTTCCAATATTTATTAACCATAGATTTTATTCTCATTAAAATTGAATTTTATATTCTTTTGATATAATGGAGATCATGATAAGTTATATTTACAATAGAATTGGGCCCATATCCTGTTTTAAATTATATAAATATGGGATGTTTATCAATCTTAAAAAAATGTTCTATTGACTAAATTTAACGTTAAATGATTTTAAAGATTATTTCAACTTTCACAAGTTTTTTGAAAATGGATAAATAGCCCATAATATTGATTGATATAATGAGAAACGGAATTTATTTCTCAAATTTTTTCTGATAAAAATTTGATGAAATATAGAAATTCAATAAATATCTCTTAAAGAATAATTTCTTAGAATATGAGATGTTATATCTATATATTCATAGGGTTAATATCTTATAGCTTTTTTTGAAATCTCTTATAATAAAAAGTATTTGAGAGATTCATTAGATTCAAAAAATGAATAAACTGTATAATTTTTTTTTACTTATGAAGCTGAAAGGCTAGATTGATAGTGAGGCTCCTTTATTTTTTTACTCCTTCAAAAATCCTCTAATTCAAGTATACATATTTTTTAAACTATTAATCAACTGTGGTTAAATGAAGGTTAAAATTAGTTTCAAGGTTTTTTCAATGTAAACTCACTATTTCTTCATGATTGTTTCATCACTGCCTTAATTTGTGCTCAATTAGATATAAATAAGGGTTCAAGGTTTCTAACTTGCTAGCAAGTCTGCCCCCCATATTTCATGGTGTATGATGGTTTCATTTTTAATTGTAAGATTTTGGTTTGAATTTTTTTGATTAATTCCCATTCAGGACTGATTTGAATTTTCAGTTCCATTTTATTTCAAGAATGAAATCTAAATTTTATGAGCAAAATATAATTTTAATGTTTCATATAAAGTATTCAAATAAAAATTCAAGGAGAAAAAAGGTATTTCTCTAAGAAAAATGTTGTATTTACACACCCATTACTTATATCCAATTTTAAGTAAAATGAAGTTTTTGATGTATTTTTTGTATGGAGAAATTTTTCCTTTTCAATTACATACTTTCTTTACCGTGGAATGCTCTGTGTGTAGAGATTTTTTAAAGTATTATAGTTTTATATAATAAAAGAAGATCTTACTAGCTATAAATTACTATATAACTTTACCCAAAAAAGATGGTTCATTATTTTTAAAAATAGTTTGTCTGATGTGTATGGTGTTTTTAACTAGCCATCCCTTATATTTATATGCAAGTATGTATGTATATAGTTTTTATTGTAAAATATAATAGATTCTGATTCACTACTATGAAGTATACAACAGAAAATTTAATACAATGAGTATGTACATATTTACTTACTTATAAAATTTCCTGAAAAATGTTTTGGTAATTTTTTATTTTAGAATTTCTCTTAAAATCAGGATGCTCAAACCACCATAAAACTAGTCATTGTCACTAAACAGACTATGTAAAATCCAAATATCATATAAGTTTTTCATCACACTTTCTAGTTCTTTTATATTATAACTTTCATTTTTTATCATATCATTCTTTTTATTATCATTTTAAACCAATAATTATACTTTGAAATTAAAATATTAATTTAAAAAAAGCCCTGCTTTCATAATATCATCATTGAAAAAAAATCAATTCACCATGGGGTGGATCCACAACAAGAAGATGCAGTGTCAAATGGTTTATAATGTCATATTCAATGTAAGTCTGTTTGCTATTTCATTCATGGTTTCTATTTGATTACAATTAATTACTTTAAAATTTTTGTGCTCACATTTCCATGAGTTGATATTTTTGGGGGACTGGATCTAGTAAGTTTTTCATTATTGTTGTATTCAGCAATGATTCAGTGTATTCTTAATAAGAGGAAAATACATATGGTGACTTATGGTACTTGAAATTGCATCTAAAAGTGCCATTAATGTGACTTCACTCTCTAATGAAAGGTTTAAATTACTTCTTTAAGATTGTAAGGACAATCATAAAAAATAAAAAAACAAAATAATAAGTACAAAAAAATAATACAAAAATATGTAGGTGATTTTGGTAGCGTGAGTGAAAAATAAAATGATCAAGATGCAAAAATGGTGGCCAAAATATTTTTATAGCCACTGTACAGTGGCCTACTAAAAGTCTGTGAGCAGAATTTTCATGAGTTTTGCATATTTTTCACTGAAATTTTGTTCCATTCCACCATTCTGTTCATCTTCTCATGAAAACCATTCACTGATCCTCATCCTTTTTCCTCTTCAAGAATTTATTTTTTAACTCCCCAAATTTATCACAGCTTGATACATCAAACCGGAACCTTTGGCTTTCATAGCAAAACTTCCAAAGTCTTTGATTAATGCAAATCAAATTTTGTCACCTTCCCACACTCCTCCAAGCCTAATCATACCTCATATCTCCCTATACTCACTGATACTTCTACTCCAAATAATTTCTTGGGTCATCCTTACTTTTGAAGAGTAAATTTTAATGAAATTTTGATTATTCCCTTGGCATGATTGGGAAATTTGTGAACCATGGCACTTAGGGGGAATCAACACAAAAAATTAATTATCTTATTCAATAATTTTTTTTTGACTTTTTCTTTTGATAATTCATTCTGTGATATCTGGGATATGTTCAGATAAGTATTTTACCTGTCTGTAAAAATTCATGGGTGTAGCTAAAAAAATTTCTTTTTGGATTTTGGATTTTTTTTTCATGTTATTCCTGTCATTTTGTATTTTTAGTATGTTAGATGGATTAGAAACATGCTTTTGCACCAGAATAAAAAACTAGATACTTCTCTGAGAAATATTAAGTGAGTTATGTTAAAAAACAACCATCCACAGACTTTTGGTAAGGGGAAGGGGAAGGGGAAGGGGAAGGGGAAGGGGAAGGGGAAGGGGAAGGGGAAGGGGAAGGGGAAGGGGAAGGGGAAGGGGAAGGGGAAGGGGAAGGGGAAGGGGAAGGGGAAGGGGAAGGGGAAGGGGAAGGGGAAGGGGAAGGGGAAGGGGAAGGGGAAGGGGAAGGGGAAGGGGAAGGGGAAGGGGAAGGGGAAGGGGAAGGGGAAGGGGAAGGGGAAGGGGAAGGGGAAGGGGAAGGGGAAGGGGAAGGGGAAGGGGAAGGGGAAGGGGAAGGGGAAGGGGAAGGGGAAGGGGAAGGGGAAGGGGAAGGGGAAGGGGAAGGGGAAGGGGAAGGGGAAGGGGAAGGGGAAGGGGAAGGGGAAGGGGAAGGGGAAGGGGAAGGGGAAGGGGAAGGGGAAGGGGAAGGGGAAGGGGAAGGGGAAGGGGAAGGGGAAGGGGAAGGGGAAGGGGAAGGGGAGGGGGTGGAAGGGGGTGGAAGGGGGTGAAGCTAGTAGAATGTAGAGGGTATCAAAAATAATGGGAAGGAAGGGAATGAAAGGTGAGGGGCAGGAAGCAAATGAGAAAGAAAAAGAGGGGAGTGAATGAGCCAGTGTGTACAGATCCCAGAAAATAATACCAGTTCTTTTTCTCATATCTCCCTAAATATTCACTCTACAGAAATGAGCTTGTATCTTTCTAACTCATATGGCTATGCAGTATAGGACTGTAACAAAATAAATTTAGTCAGACATCATTTTTTTAAAGATTAAAGTTTCTGAACAATCATCATTCTTGAAATTAATAACAAACAAGCTGAAAGCATATGCTTTTTTTAAAGAAATTTATTGGGTTGTTATGAGTGTTGAGAAAAAAATATTAATGAAAAAGGGACAAAATTTACAAGAATTAGTGTCAAATGACCTTTCTGTGATTAGAGCAGTTATTTTTCTGAATTTCACACTCACTAAGCTTCCCACAAGCTGGGGCAGTAAAAAGAATAGAAAAAGAAAGTAAAAGAAACACAGTCAAACCTGTAAAAATTGAGACAAAAATGAAATTTTTTAAAAATTTATTGAAAGAAAAAAATTTTAGCTACAGTATTTTTTGACATCTACCAGTCATTTTGTGGTAATCACATTAATTTCCCTGCTTTTTTACCTTTCTTCATCATCTGAGTTGAATGTGAAGTACTCCTAATTTTCATAAAATGTACAGTGGCCTACCAAAAAGTCTGTGAACTGAATTTTTATGGATTTTGAACATCTTGCACTGAAATTTCCTTTCATCTTCTCATGACAACCATTCAAAAATTCTCATCATTTTTCCTGCTCAATTAATTTTTTCCACTTCCTATTTTAATCACAGATACATACATTAAAACCAAACCTTTCTCTTTCATGGAAACACTTCCAAAGTCTGTTTTCATCCAATTAATTTTTTCACCTTACCCAAACTCCTCCAAGCCTTATCCTACCTCTTATCTGCCTATATTCACTAATATTTCTACTTAAAATTGTTTTTTGGGTCATTGTTTCTTTTTAAGAGTGACTTTGAATGAAAATTGGTTATTCTCTTGGCATTATTGGGAAATGTGTGAGCCAAAGCACCCAGGGGGAATCAACACAAATAATTGATTATCTTATTCAATGATTTTTTTGACTTTTTCTTTGGAGAAATCATTCTGTGATATCTGGGCTATGTTCAGGAAAGTATTTCACCTTCCTGGAAAAATTATAAAGTGAATTTAAAAAAATAACTTTTTGGATTTTGGATTTTTCTTGATGTTATTTGAGTTATTTTCAATTTTTAGTATGTTAGATTGATTAGAAACATTCTTTTACATCAGAATACAAAACTAGATGTTTTTCTGAGAAATTTTGAGTAAGGTAAATTAAAAAGGGACCATTCAATGACTTTTTGGTAGAGCACTGTATTGATTCTGTTAAAAAAACTGCACCTCAAATTTTGGGCTTTCAATAAATTTCAAAAAATTTCATCCTTGTCTTGATTTTTATGGGCATGGCTTTAAGGTAAATTTTGTAAACATTAAGACAAAAATAAAAAATTTCAAAACTTTATTGACAGCCAAAAATTGCAGTATTTTTTTGACATCTTACATTCATTTTGTGGAATTTGTGTGTATTTATCTGCTTTTTTGCCGTTATTTATCATCTGAGTTGAAAGTGAAATAAACCTAATTGTCATGAAATGAACTGATTTTGTCAAAAACTACCTCAGCTCAACTTTTGGGATGTCAATAATTTTTGAAAAAATTTCATTTTTGTCTCAATGTTCACAGGTTTGACTGTGTTTCTTTCTCTTTATTTTTATATTCTTTTTATTCCACCAGCTTGTGGAAACCTTAGTGAGAGTGAAATTCAGAAACTTCACTTCTCTAATTTCAGTAAGGTCATTTGACACTAATTTTTGTAAATTTTGTCCCTTTTTTACTAATATTTTTTGCTCAACACTCCTACCAACCCAATAAATTTCATTAAAAAAACACAGGCTTCTCAGCTTGTTTATTATCAATTTCAAGAATGATTATTTTTCTGAAAGGGCAGTTATCTGGTGACAGCTTAAACTTCTAATTATAGCAATTACCTGCATATTGTAACATTGTGTAAACTTTTCAGTGTATCTAGTATATAAGTATGATTTAATAGTATTTATTAATGGTCCTACTACTTATTTATAAATAATTTAGTGATTAAACCTCAGGGGAAGACTAATAAAATAGTTATTCTCAATATAAACTCACAATACTTGGATTTTATGTGTGCTAGTGGTGGAAAATAGAATAATAAAATATAGTTATAGCTTATATAAAGATAATATCAATTTATAAATGCTTTATAATATATTTATATATGATCATAATTGTTCTATAATGTTTATTTGAAGTGTAGTAAGTAAGTGATGTCCAATAACCTGTCAAATCTTCCCTTACTTATACCAAAATCCACTGTAGTGCACAGACCTTCAATCCAGATGATGTCACTGCTATCCCTGGCAATTACAGCACTGTGAGGGCCCATCACCTCCCCATGGCGTCCACTTCAAGCAGATTCAACACCAAGACCTCCAGTAAGGACCCTCCATCACAATTAATGATACCACAGACCCATACCATAAATAGAATAAACAGATAAAAGCGGATACCATAAAGAAACAAGTAAAATAACTCATCCAAAGAGAATATAATGAAACCCAAAGCATATAAAGGAAACAAATGAAATTTCAAAGCCCCCAATAACATCCCCAAGTATCCATATTAACCCAGTAATCATATCCCAACTCATAAATCCGTGAAAATCCATCTAAGGAAGCAGATTAAGTTGTCCAAACTGGATATATGCTTGTGTAGGCGTTGTGAGTCTACTGGATATGTCCATATCCCCTAAAATAAGCAGAAAAACTAAGTTTATAGGCTATTAAGTGGCTAAAACCCACTTGTAGACCTAAATATACATAATATACTGCATATTTCACTGAATATGAGATTTATGTATACATATAAGCTTATGTATGTCAATAATTACTTAATATCACTTAAGATAAGTATATTATGACTCCATTAACACCTTAATAAGTATTATTAGGCTATGGATAAGCTATTTAAACTACTATAAGTTATATAATAGAGTAATAATTCTATATATATGTATTGTAAACATATATATAAGTGTTTTAACCTTATTTTTAAGATTTAAGCTTAATGTATTTAAGGTTATCTTATTTTAAACATAAGAATTACTCAGTCCTAGAGATACCTAGGCTGACAAAACTTAAACTTCTAATTATAGTAATTACCTGCATATTATAGCCTGGAGACAACATAACTGCCATACATAACATACCTATTACAATCAATGACAACCTGTGTCAGCCAGGCTGTCTCAAGAGCCCATTAAAATGTTATAATACTTTATTAGAACAATAAGAGGGAATAAATTTATGTATTTTATGTATTTAAAATAAAATATTTTTTATTGTATAATGAAATTATGTAAATATTTTATTAATAAGTAAAATATAAAATAATTATTATATTAATTTTATTATTATGTAAATTATTTATATACTTACATAAAAAAATAAAGTATATTATATTCTATAAATTGTAACACATTTTTATGTATTTAATATTTATAAATTAATAATTAATTATTTATAAACATATTATATAAGTGTAATGGTAAAATTAACTTATAATGTAATTAAAGCTTAATTAATAAAATTTATATATTAAATAAAAATTTTCATATGTTATTATCCATAAATATTGGGCGCTTTTTTGACCCTTAATTGTGTCAGAAAAATTATTAAATAAGTTAAAACACTTATTTAATAAAAGGGTATTAAAACTCTCACATTAAATTAGCAATATCATTAAATTAATTAATTTTTTCATTCAAACTAGCTATTGCACTAATTAAATAGTTAAATAAATTAATTCTTTCTGTTTTATACTAGTTTAAATTTGTTACATAAATTTTTGTGTCAAAATAATTTTATTTGTTTCAATTAAAACACTTAAATCTCATTGTAATACCTGTTTTGGATTATTTTACTCACAGTTCTTATGGTTCAGACTTATTTGGTTACTCATTATTTTAATTAACTGGTTGGGGAAACTATGGTGGGAAAATTAGTCGCTTACTCATTGGTTTAATTATTTGTTTCATGTTTTTCTCTTAATATCTATGTTTTAATTATATTCTTATATTTTCTTTTTACACTTTATTACTATTTTGTATATACTCATTTGTGGCGCTTCAAAGGTCCCCTTGCCCATATAAAGGCCTTGGGTAATCTCCTTTAGCCCCATCACTTACATTATCTTATCATCTTTTACTATACATTATTATATTAATTGTTTGTGGCACTTGTCTCCTTTTTAATTACTATATTAAATACATTAATAGTTGATTTAAGATTTTTAGTAGTCAGTAGTTGGTATTTAAACAGAGAAATTTAAACTACTTACTAAGTTATTGGTTCCCCATTAAAATTGTTTCCTCTTATATCATCAAAGTCCTTAGTTGTTGTTACCTCCCTTCAAAATTCCTCTTACCTTCTCTTTTATTTTCTCCCCTTACAACTTCCTTTAAATTTTACTTTCCTCCTTTCCCTCTTTTTCATCTTCTTTTTCTCCTTCTTCTAGACGACCAGCCAATAACCTGTATCACATAATTTGTGCCATATGAAACCATCTTTGTTCCCTCAAACTAACCCTAACCACAACACTAACACTAATATTTACAATGAAAATAATAGAATTCTAACCCTAACTTTGAGGAATAATGAGAATGAGAAATTGATAATGCTAACTTTATTGGGGGCATAATACTGCTACATTATCTGAGAAGAAGATACTGCAAATTTGAATTGTTGTATACTATTCATGGATAAATACATAGTATGTTGTGCATGGCCACAGGTTGTAAAATTTCTATTTAATTACTAGAATTAGAAATCTATACTGTCACCAGATAAAATTCAGGTTGTTGCTGGATAGCTTCCCATTAGAAAATTTAATCTTTCTACAAAATGTTGTCTGAATAAATTTTTTTGTTACAATCCTATACTGCATGGCCATATGAATTTGAAAGATACAAGCTCATGTCTGTAGAGTGAATATTTGGAGAGATATGAGAAAAAATACAAATGATGTTTTCCAGGTGCTGTACACACTGCCACATTCACTCTTCTCTTTCTCATTTGCTTCCTACCCCCTTTCATTCCCTCCCTTTCCATTATTTTTCTTTCTCTCCCCATCTCACTAGCTTCATTCCCCTTCCCATTCCACACCCTTTCTCCCTCTTCCCTCCCCTCCTCATCCCACTTTCTTCCTTCCCCTCTCCTCCACATTTCACATGCATAGTGTAAGTGAAAAGTAGGAAATAATTTTGTAATATAAGTAAATTTATAAATGGATGGCGAAGAATTGAAAATAAAAACCAAAAGTAGAGCTAACTAAATAAATAATAAAAAGGAAATAATTCATCTAAATAGCCAAAAAAACAGTAAGAAACTAATTGGCTAACACTCTAAAAATTAAAAGATTAAGACAATTGATTTATTGATCAAAAAATGAAGTAGAAACATGAGAATTGAAATAATAAATCAAATACATATATAAAAATATAAAAATATAAATTACCTAGCAAAAAAGACTTGGTCAGAGTATGAAAAGATATTTTGGGATGTAGGGATTGGATAATGTGTTACTAAAAAGGAGAATGTATGAGAAAAAATATAATGTTGCATTAGAAGTATAAGTGACTATAACATTCATTAAAATGTTACTGTGAGATAAATAAAATTTACCAACTGAGTTCTGGTCAAATTCTTGTCATATTAAAGATGAATGCAGTGCAAATAAAAAACTCATTGTGTACTTATATGCAGGACCCTTCTGGTATTTCCAGGTGATTATAAGCCAGAACTGAAAGAATGAGGAAGTAGCAGGTGGTTATGAAGAGGGAAAGGACTCAATAGCATGTAAATTTCCACCTTTTTTTAACCCAATTTTAACTTATCTTAAAAATTACTTAAGGATGGAAGCTGAAAGATGATTCAGGACTTTTTTGGCCAGTGAACTGGTAAAAAAGATAGAAAACTGGGAAAAAAATAAAACTTAATATACTTCATAAATTAATGATGTTAAATCTATTACTTTATATGTTTACTTGAACTTAATATTATTTTATAATAAAATATTTAATCTTATTAAAATGAAGTCAATTTTATATTTTCTTTAAATAATGTTAAATTATCAGTTAAATGGGTAATCTACACTACAAAGTTGTATATCTGAGCCCACTGAATTTACCAGGATCCAGAACTTGATTAGAGTCATCCAGGGGAGAGCCAGAGAGAGGGGGTGAGAGTGAGAGGGTGAGAGACAGGGAGAGACAGGGAGAGACAGGGAGAGACAGGGAGAGACAGGGAGAGACAGGGAGAGACAGGGAGAGACAGGGAGAGACAGGGAGAGACAGGGAGAGACAGGGAGAGACAGGGAGAGACAGGGAGAGACAGGGAGAGACAGGGAGAGATGGGGAGAGATGGGGAGAGATTGGGAGAGACGGGGGGAGAGGGGGGGAGATGGGGAGAGATGGGGAGAGACGGGGGGAGAGGGGGGGAGAGGGGGAGATAGGGAGAGAGAGAAAGGGAGAGAGGTGCACTGGTATTTATCTAGGACTCTAAGGAATATTAAAATTTTCAAATCAATATTTCTTTCTTCAATGCTTCATTTTCTTGTATTTTGGTTTAATATAAGTATGATTTTACGTTCTTCTACTTTTCATCTTCAAATATATTAAAATACCTTGGTGTCATGGATCTTCTCAAATGAAGCCTTCTCCCATTTTTTCTTCATATGACATTACACTCTCTTTCCCCCATTCAGCTGAGAAACTAAAGACTTTTCAACTAAAAAAAGATGATCATCTCATACTTATCAACTGGCTGAAAACTAAATCTAATTATGATTATTTTTTTTGTACTGAGAATTCAACTAAAGTAGGACAACCCCTGGCATCAAAATTCAATGGATATCTTCTAATGTCCAATGAATTACAAAATAAGACAAAGGGAAGTATTGATCTTTTTCTCAAACAGATGTCTAAATTATTCAAGCACTATCAAGCCAGTTAAAAGAGGCCTAAAAATTTTTTATCTTACACTGTATTTGGTATTACTGGGCTTGATATCAGTAAAAGCATCAAATCTATAGAGGATAAACTTTATTCTTTATGTCCTTACTATAAAGATATGGATTCCATATTTGGAGAGTGAGCCAATGTTAATCCTGAAAACATGTTGTATGGAGAAGATGATATCTCTAAACATGATTTAAAAAGAAATCTTTTTCCTTCCTCTTCTACCCAAGCCTCCCCTCATTTGACTTCCTCCAATCAAGACATCTTTTCAATAGATACTTATAGAAATATAATTCAACCCAATCTAACTCCAGTGAGATTTTATTTCTTGTCTAGTTGTTTTATTTTTTTATTTTAAAAAAGTCTAATGAATGAACCCAGGATCCTCAAGCAAGTGAGTCTGAAGCTGGCACCAATGATGAAGAGGAAAATTTTAACTCCAAAAAAAAGCAAAGACCATAAACTACTATGAATTTCAACAGTCAAATAAAACAAAACAGAGATAGTTTTTCCCAAAAACCTTTTTCTTCCATTGATGATTTTTTAGGGAAATGTGAAGCTGGTAAGTGATAGCATACCTCTCAATAATTAAGTGAGCTATTCTTTTCTTTTGTTAATATTCCTTTTCACTTGGGGTAAATTTTAAGTTTCAAGAGATACTCTTAAATTTCAAAAGCAAAAAATACAAGCTTTATTTATGCAGGGACAATAGGAAACAAGACTTGGAGAAGAAGAAATTCAAGCTCTTTTTTCAGAGGGAAGAGAGGGAACAAGACTTGGAGGAGAAGAAATTGGAGCTTTCTTTACAGAGGGATGAAAGGGCACATGACTTGGAGGAATAGAAATTTGAGATAAAGAAAGAGAAGAAGGATCTCAAGTACAATTTCCTATTTGATCAGAAGAAACTCAAGTATAAAATTGAAGATGGTTCAAACAAGTAAGTTTTCTTGATAGAATGTGTTAAAGCTAATAAATCTGTTGAGGAAATTGTACACTTAATGAAAATGTTTGATGACTAGTTTTTTTTATTTCATTCATATTTTATTCCAAAAAAATTTTTTTGAAAGTTTTCTTGATAGAATGTGTTTAATTTAAAAAGTCTGTTGAGGAAATTGACTGCTTAATTGAAAATTTTTAATAACTAGTTTTTTTATTTCATTCCAAATTTTGTTGCAAGTCAAAAATTTTTACTCATCTTATTTGAGAATTTGGAAATACCCTCCCCCTGAAATTTACTCTGGGAGGGGGGTAAGGATTACCAAATTTTTATTTTAATTTCATAAATAATTAATTAAATAAATTAAAAAAGATATTAAACTAAGTAAAGAACTCCAAATACTATCTTCCAATGATTTCATGAGCAAAGTCAAAGAAAACATATGACAAGAATGGTATTATGAACTCATTCATAGAATATAATTGAATGAACACTTTTATACAGCACAGGGACTTGATGGTAGAATGCTTAAAGTTGATTGATTATCTCTAATAACTGATAAATTAAAAATTATAGAAAAAAAAATAAAAATTTGGAAATCCTATAATTACCATATTTAGAACCCCTCCCTAATGTTTTAGTAACCATTGAACCTTCACACCTTACTTTCCTTACCCAGTTTATCATACTTTGATTGATCTGAAAGGAACATCCAATATGAGCAAACTTTTCACATGATTCCAATCCAGGAGGTGCCTTAGTAGTTTGATGATTATAACTTGAAGAATCCCAAATTGCTTCAACAATCCCATTTCCTAAACCAAAGTCCATGATAAACTTATGATCTGGAAAGTATAGTCCATGGCCTTTGATTTTAGCAGGTGAAGGGATTGGTCTTCCAATAATAGGATCAATATAACAGAAAAGACAAAAGGTAAGTATTTTAGAATTGGTTTTTTCAACATGTCTCTGGTTATGAAATCCTCCATAGGTGATTATAACATTAGAATAAAAGATATAATTGTTACTGAGTTCAACCCATTCCATATCTTTTCAATTGGGAAGTCCAGCTTTCATGGCCAGTTTCTGATTAGATTGAAATGCACAAATATATAATTTTTCAAGAAATTGGCCAAGAAATAATTGAGTGATCCTAAGCTTTAGAAGATGAAATCTTAGATAATCATCAGATAAGTGTTTCAGAAACCTTATTCTCTAATTATGCAATATAAAAACATGAAATAAATTAAGGGATATTAGGAAAAAAAAAGGCTCAACTTTAGAGGGCAATATCTCAACAATCACTGAACAAAATTTAAATCCGTTTATAGGAAATGAAAGATAGGCTTCAGAAGAGTCTTCATCTAAAAGAATATTAGATTTGAATAAATATAACCCTAATTCTGACTCTGATTTTCAAAATTGCACAAAAACTTGAAAAATGATGTAGAAAAATTCCAACAAGTGGGAGATAAAAGCCTAGATATACATCAGGTAAGAGTTTCATAAGCCTTATTTTCTAATTATGCAATATAAAAACATGAAACAAATTAAGTAAAGTTTGGAAAAAAAAAGGCTCAACTTTAAAGGCCAATATCTCAACAACCACTGAACAAAATTTAAATCCGTTTATAGGAAATGAAAGATAGGCTTCAGAAGAGTCTTCATCTAAAAGAATATTAGATTTGAATAAATATAACCCTAATTCTGACTCTGCTTTTCAAAAATGCACAAAAACTTGAAAAATGATGAAGAAAAATTCCAACAAGTGGGAGATAAAAGACTAGATAAACATCAGGTAAGATTTTCAGAAGCCTTATTCTCTAATTATGCAATTTAAAAACATGAAATAAATTAAGTGAAATTAGGAAAAAAAGTCTCAAAGTTTAAGGTCAAAATCTCAACAACCACTGAACCAAATTCAAACCTGTTTGTCTGAAATAAAAGATAGGCTTCAAGAGAATCTTCAGTTAAAGTATATGTGATTTAAATAAACCTAAATCAATTTTTTTACATTAAAACATGAAATTAAAAAAAATTCAAATTGGGGAAAACAGGCTCAAATTTAAAGGGCAACATATTAGCAACCACTTAACCAAGTTCAAATACATTTTGTGTGAAATGAAAGGTAGACTTCAAGAGAACCTTCAGTTAAAAATACATTTGATTTGAATAAACCTAACCCTAATTCCGAGTCTGATTTTCAAAATTTTACAAAAACTTGAAAAGTGGTAATGAAGATGAGATCAAAAGGAGTTTTATAAGTTCACTGTTATCCAGATAAGAGTCATACATATATTTAAGTATGAACTTTTCATAAATGGAATGAGATATCATATAGGCATGAAAAAAGGAGGTGAAACTTACCTTGATTTAACAGTAGGAAAAATAGAGTGAAAAAGATTGATGTTGGAATTTGGGGGAAATTGAATATGGAGTAAGTGAAATGTATAAAGAATGTAAAATGTATAGGTTTTAATGACATGGAACCAAAATAAATAAATAAAAAGTGAAATAGGAGAAAGGGGGGATAATGACCATGCCAAGAAGGGATGAAGAGTAAAGTGATGGAGCTAAAAAAGAAAGAAAAGAGAGAGAAAGAGAGAGAGAGAGAGAGAGAGAGAGAGAAAAGGTTAATTTTACCAATTAAAATCAAAAAATAACCACTTACCAAAAAAAATTTAAATACAAAAATGAAAAAAATGAAAAATAAAAAATAAAAAATAAAAAATAAAAAAACAGGACAAAAAAAAAGATAATTAGCAAACAAAAAAAAAAATAAAAATAAAATGAAATGAAATGAACAAAATGACTTACCTGGAGAGATGAGATGAGAAAAATAAATGAAACCAAATTGTTTGAGGGATATTTGAGGAGAGGAGGAAAAGGATATGAGGGATGAATGAAAAAAAAAAAGAAAAGAAAAAAAGAAACAGTGAAAAATTATGTGATTGCCAAAAATATGCAATTTCATGTTGAGCTGGTAAAATGAAAACAAATAAGACATCCAAAAAAAGAAACATTCACCATCAATTCAAAATAAAAAATGAATATGCAAAAAAAATAAAAATAAAAAAAATAAAAATAAAATAAAAAAAAAACACCAAACCAAGTGAAAATAAAGTACACAAGTTGAACATTTGGAGAGTATGAAGGAAAAAAAAAAATTAAAAGGGTTGTGCTTAAAAATGTTGGAAGCTGATTGGCATAATGACAGAGTGTATTCTGGTGGAAAGAATGTTTTTTGATTCAAGGGAGGGAAGAGATGGTGCAGGTTTGGGATCCTCTTCTTCATAAAGATCATTGAAAAGACATACAAGCTAAAGTGTCTTCCAAACCTGACTCAGAATCAGAGTCAGCAGCTAAAGATAAAGTGATAGCATTCATAGCTGAGTGAATTGGTTTCCTAGTAGAGAGGTGCTTCATTATTGTCAGTAGAAAAGGTTGTTGGTAAAAGATTTAGGTGACAAGTGGGAAGTGGGAATTTACAACCAAATGAGCAGATGGGGTGTGTAGATAGAAAAAAAATGTTATGTGTTTGCCACCAAAACTAAGTAGCATAGAGTGAAGAGAGACATAAGGATGGCATCCACAATTATATGTCATGTGACTTGATGACAAATCAATCATGGATGTGATGAGTTTGGGATCAGGAATTAAGAATGGAAATTGGGGTATAAGAGGTGGGATAATGCATTATCATGCAATCCTTTTATCCACTAGCCCCTGGGGCCAGTAGAGAAGAATGGTTTGCAATTAATAATGTCTGATCCTGGCAAAAAAAAAAAAAAAAAATCCTGATCCCTAATTGTAGATCCCTGAACATTGATACCCCTTATTATCTATTTAAAGAGGGATAAAATAAAATAAATATAAAATAGATTGATGTTTTTTTATTTTTTTTTTATTTATTTTTTTTAAATATTTTTATGGACTACTTCTCAACTTAATGATGTGGTGAACCCAAATCTGTGTCTGTTTTATTCATTTTTTTTTTTAAAAAAAATAATCTTAATATAAGAATCCTCCCTCCCTTTGTATCTCATTCTCCAGACAAACATGCATTGGTTAATTTTTTTTTTTTTATAACTTGAATCAGCTAAAGAATTCCACTCCTCATATTAATATCTTGAAATACCCTGCTCATCAAACCAAAACATCCCTTTGAAGATTCTCCTCTATTCTACATTAACCCCATCTACATCCCCATGCCACCCTCCCCTCCTTCCCCCCTTATCATCCTATCAATTACCTTGTTACCTACCTACCTCCTTACTTTCATGACACCCCACTTATACCTAGCCTATATAGCTAACCATACTTTCATGACCCTAGCTGAGTGAGATTGGAAGAAATAAAAAATAAAAAATTCACACCATCTCTCTCTCTTTCTCTCCCTATATATATATAAATAGCTATAAAAACATATCAATAGCTGACTAAACTAAAAAATATAAAAAAAAACTCTCCTCTCATGAACGAAAACTAAACCTCAAGTTAAAATTTACAAACGACTCTAAATATAAATATCTGTATTAACACCAAACCCAACCCCCTACACACCCCACCTCACAACCTTCTGCTCCCCTCCCCCAAGAAAAAATAAATAAATAAAATAAAATCTCAGTCTCAAAAAACTCCTTTTTCAACAAATAATACAATTTAATAACATTGACCAAAGATTTGATGGATCAGATGATCAATTCAATAAATTGTTTGCTGTGAATAGTTATTTAAACAATCCTACCATTAAAAATATATATATATATAGATATAGATAGATAGATATAAAATGTTTTCCACATGAAATATGCATATATACGAGGATGATCGGAGAAAAAAAAAAATCTTCTTCTGTATATTCCTTTGATGCAATAAAGATTCATCAAATTCCATCAGATACCTCTATCCGACAACACTCAAACAGTGTGGTTAAACTCTTCCCTACTTTTCACTCTCTCCTGCCGCCGCCCATTCCCCTCCCTCCGAAAAAGAAAAAAGGAAAAGAAAAAAAAAAAAAACCTGGAAAAACCTGATAACAAGTAAATAAAAAGTACATTTTTTTAACCGTTCTAATCATTTGTCCGAAATCACCACAATTCGAGAATCTTCTTGTGACGGTTTAGATTTTTCTCGATATAACTTGCTTAACTCCCTTTGATTGGAATGTTTCGAGTCATTGCTTAGAGCAGAGTTCACAGAAGAGTTACTGCTCTTTTTTCTTTCCATTTCAATTTTAGCGTAATAGGCACCACCGCCCAGAGTCAAAGTGATTCCTAACAAATTGGTGGGTGTAATGACCAAATTAAAGATAAATATCGCCAAAACAACCGTTAAGACCTGCTTGACATTTGCTGTTTAAAAAGAACAAGATAAATCATAAGTTCAAAGAGAGCACCCCTGAAAATACATGTAAGCAATGAAAACTCATACTGACCGGCAACGGTCATAGTTAGAGGGCTTGTCTTTTTATTGGCCGTAAAGCTGACAACATTCAATCCAAATGCAATAATTCCATTAATAGCCAAAGCAGCGACCTTCTGACGAGTTAAATCATTTGATGCATAATGCTGGACTTTTGTCATTTCACCGCTCCAATAAGAATAAGCAACACATTGAACAAAAGCTAAAGGGCTCATCCTCATCAACAAATCTAATGGATGTAGTTTTAGTCGGCCTACTTGCATTGTATTTGTAACTACGGTTTTGAGTGAAGCAAGAAGAGTTCCCAAAAGAGTCAAAAACAGACCCCACGGCGTCCATCCATAGTCGCCAAACGTGGAAAATCCAACACCAGCTACAACAATAATTAGAGCTATGTAGGTTTGAATGGAATAAGACTTATGAAAGTAAAATATTGAAATCAACATTGTAAAGAGTGGAGTAGTAGCACGAACGACTTGGTGAAACTGAAATCACAGTTATCAACAGTAGGTTAGACTTTTTGAGGCAATGCACTCTAGAGTCGAAAAAACAACAAAGAAAATCACAAACCGGTACAGTAACCAAATGAAGACTTATGTTTGAAACTGCAATGTTTACAGTATAAAGTGTGCTGAAGGCTATTAAAATAAGACTTTCTCTTCTGTTCAAACGAGCAGGAGAATAAAGACCGAGTTTTTTTGCAAAATGTGATCCAATAGCTCCCGAGAGTGTATGAATACCAGTCAAAGTCCATGGAAAAGGAAAACCAAGTAAAACTTTCTTGTTATAAAGAGTGAGACCCAAATTGAACAGGAAATAATAAATGAGCCATGCACTATAGGTGTCTAAACGAGTTCTAAGCCAAGACAGGTAAGGCAGTCTTAAACCTGTCAATGGGGTTTGATACAAAAAACTGGGTCCATAAAATGTAGGGGTTACAATGGGGGAAGATGACCAAGTGAGCTGAGATAGAGATGTAGGACCCGTAGGATAAGGGAGTGAGTTGTTCCCTTGGGAATTAGATTGATAAAAAGGACGAACTGGAGGTAAAGAAGTTACCTTAGGAGTAGTTTGATTGAGGTGATTATCTGGCTCAATATAGATATGGTTTTCAGAAGAATGGGGTGCTCCAAATTGTAACACTGACGGGTCATCAGGAGAAGGCTGATGCAAAAGTAGAGCACTCTTCTGAGCCTTATCAATGTGAATTGATGAATGAGAGGATGAGATGTCACCAGATGGATGAACAATTGCTTGAGGGAAAACATAATTGAAATAAGTTGACTTGAGATGTGGAGATGATGATGATTTCTCGGAGGCCCTTGGAGATGAAGTAGATTCACTGAATTTATGGTTTGGAGAGCCAGACAAAGGGCGATGAGAAGGAGAGTAAAGTTGATTTGAACCATTTTGAAGTGAAGAAGAATGTAAAGACATGATGTCAAACAAAACAGAATTTGGAGTGCTGGTGTTATTGAAAGAGCTAAAATCACAAGACTTGGTCCTTTGGTTAGGGGGCAAGTGAGAAGAGGGCTGATGTACAGTAGTTCCCAAAGGAATTAGACGAGAAGATTTAGTGATCATTGGAGAAGAGTGAGAATGATTGATTTGAGCGAGATGAAGCCAAGAATGGGAAGGAGAGGAAACGGTTGAAGAAAAGAAGGAAGAGGGAGAGGAAGGAGAAGAGGGGGGGGAAGATGAGGAGGGAGTTTGAGAAGGAGTATGGGTGGATAGATTAATTTGAGAGTGCTGAAGGTTGACGATATGGCAGGTTGATGAAGGAGTGACGGGCAACATGAGAGAGAGATGGAGGAGAAGAAGGACCAAACGAGTCAAATGAAGAAGTGGGACGAAAAGAGTGCACAGGGCACGAAGGAGAGGAAAGGAGAAGATTTTGTATGTGCTGGTCAATGGAACCAGACCGAATTAGAGTTTTCAGTGTCCGGCGTGACATGAGCATGGGCGATGATTCTCTGGGTGGCGTTTTCTGTTCTGGGCGAGATCAAGATCAATATCATTTTCTGGCGCATAAGAACTTGGATCACCATCGCACACTCCCACAATCTTCCTTGGCGGCCTCCTTCCTCTTCCCTTCTCTATTATGTACCCCAATCGTTAAATACAATTCCTTAGTCGCCATGAATGATCTTTTAATTCATTCTCCATCCTTCGAACTAGCACATAGCATTTTAGCCATCTCGCTCTTCAATTCAATCTTCTCTGATGATATCCAATCGTTACCTTAAAAAGGTTTTGCCTTTCGCTGTCTTCCTAAAAATAAATATCATCCCCTTCACATGTCAAGATTCGTTTCATTTAATTTGTAAAATATAATGAATCGATACAAACACGACCTGTTTGGCTTCAAAATACTGAACATTTATGTACACCTCATATTGATTATCAAAAGAAAAAAAAAAAAAAAAACATTGTAGGCACCTGATGAGATGTGCCAATCCTTATCATCAGTTTAACTTAGGTTTAGCACAACTATAAAAAACCTCTGTGAAGCTTGCACATCGAACACGGAGCACACCCATTTACTCAGTATCAAATTTAAGTTTATGTTTTCTAATCACAAATGAGTTTAGAGATTGGCACCATTTTGTAATCTTGGTGCCCTTGGAAAAAAAAACTTTTGATCGCTTTTGTTGTCACTGCACTTTTAGTACATTTTTAGTGTCTTTGCACTTCACAAAATTTCTTGATTTTGATTGAGCGTCTCGGAGGTGATGAAGTCAGTCAGTGTGCTCACTCTGGCGACCGGGCTCCCTTCAAACACAACAATTCCTCCATCTCCGCCCCACTCCCTAATTATTAACCTCTTCACTATCTCTTATTTTTGTCCCTTTTCCTTTTCTTTTTTTCTTTGGGGAGCTTTTATCTTTTTTCATTATTTTTTTATTATTAGCACATTACTGTCAAATTTGTTGCACGGTGTCACCACTCAGGACTCCGGAAAGAACCGGAGAACCGGGATGCTGCTGCAACAGGTTTTACTCACAATAACTAAGTACATAAGCCTAACTACTCAACAAAATTAACCTGCTCACTTCCACCCCACCAATTTCATCTTGTTCTCTTTTTCTGGTTTCCGTTCCCTCTGTTTCTTTTACTCCATTAAGACTCAACATAGTTTTTACATCTATGAATAATTTATCTACTCATTCTTTAAAGCATGTGTCTATGTTCAATCAATACTATCGTCAAAACATTCTGTAGGTATGTATGTATATACATATAAATCAAGTAAAAATTGTTTCAATTTGTCATGAATCAAGGATGAGTTTTGTCACAAAACTGATTTTTTTTTTTTTTTTTTTTTAATTAGTGGGTGGTACCTGAGATTTTTCTCCTTTTTTTTTAAAAAAAAAAAAAGTTCAAGCCAAGAATGGGACTTGGTCAATATATATATATATATATATTAAATAAAAGCAATTATTATCTAAGGCAAAGTTTTTCGTCTTTATATTATTAAAAAACCTAAAAGATGCTAGGCAATACATGTTTTTACATTCGGGTAACTTGGTTATATATTTTTAAACAATGATGTTTCCATGTATTTCAGTCTTTTAGCCATATAAATCAGCAACTCGATCATCTTGATTGGCCCCTATCATATAAATTGTGTCAAAATTATGTAGAACGGTCCACGGTTTGTTAGTATAAGATTGATAAAAACACAGGAAAAGTGTCTACAAGAGGTTATGAATGATTAAGATAGAAATATATGTTTTTACCATTTATGTCAAGATTCTACCTTCCCTACTATCTCACTTAGTCAATCAATTCTAGAGAAAGAAATTGATGCATACAAACCCTCATAATTTTATCAAATTACCTGGAGTGAGAATAAAAAGTTAGATTCCAAGGTATGAACATTGACATCAGTACATCAACCCTGGGGTGGGAATAAATATTCTATTCTCTGACCTGATCAGTATTTTTGAAATAATCCTTTCTAAAATCTTAAATAGCGTTAATAGTTCATTCTGTACAAGTTTCTTTTTTCCATTGTTCTTTTTCTCTCGCCCTATGTGACATGAAATGATTTCTACAAACTCTTGTATTTACTGTGAATTTGACTATAAAAGGGGATCATTTTGGGAGGATGAAGGGTATCTTTTTTAAAAATATAAAACCAACTCTCTTTATCATTTTATTAATATATATATATATATATATATATATTTCCTATTGAAACATCTATTATCACCATTGTCTTCTATGCTCCTTAAAGTCTTGGGTTAAAATAAAGCCATCATATTCTTCAAGTCACTTTTATTTTGGAATTCATAATTATTAAAATCCATTTACTTACCATCACATCCTCCATCCACTAGACCAACCCTGACAAAAAGAGAGTAAACAATCACCACATGAAATCTGGGAGTGAACTGCTAGAAGTGCCCTCTTTTTGAACTCCGCCATATTCTTTCTTTATGCCACAATTGTGCACATCTTATAAACATCTTGAAAGCAAATTGATATTACATTTAGTCTTAGATTGATCCTCCATTTGATCCTACACTAAGCACAAGTTGATCTTACACCCATAATGCATATGCATATGAAATATGAAATAGGGATTTTGAATATGCAATATACATATTCCTTAGGAAATATGTGTTATGTATCCTCATTGAGTTTGACATATTCATCCATCTTGAATATGCATAATAGGGGGTATCAAAGTTAGAAATCTTCTATTTTAAAATACCTCTTTTTTCACCAAATCAATCATGAATAGTGTTTCATATATGGCATATTGTGCTCCAAAAACACCTTTTTACTCAGAAATAATGTCAACTCTGTAACTTTATTTTTGTGTTGTTAAATACCTTATAAATAATTACAAATTTCTAACTTTGATACCCCCTAATGAAGCCATATGTAAAATTGGTTATACATCTATACATACAGGGGGACCACAACAGGTCCTGATGATTTTTTTATGCATATGACCTTCCATTTTGTCTTCCTCCCCACCACACTATATATATATCATCACCTCAAATTAATTGAGTTTTCTTGTAAATTGGCTAATTTACTTCTCATCTCTAAAACATGAAAAAAATTTACTTCTTGTTTCTATCCTGTTTTGTTGATTTAGACATTGACAAAACTTGACTTTTTCTTTTCTTTTCTTTTTTCTACAGATGGAAAAGGTGAGGGATAGGAAAGTGGATATGAATTCATTCCAACCCCCCAGAAAATTTTTTTTTTCTCCCATCTAATTCAGCAACCAAAATTCACAAAACCCCATTATTATTATTATTATTTAGAAAAGGAATAAAATAGTTTCTAGATGGCTTCCCAAGGTTTTCATTCACAACCAAATCCACTCAAATGGTTATCTTTTTACTAGTGACCCCTGGTGAGTGTCTACCAAAAATTCAATTTTATTTCCATCATCTTGGTTTCATTTTGATTAGTTTTTTGGTCTCAAAAAATTATTAAAAATGTTTATATTACATTCTGAGGTAGTCTTTCCCTGGTGAGATACCTTCTTTTTGATTTATTTTTCATACTTTATTTCAAAGAAAGACTCAAGTTAAGAAAATGCTGTTTGGGTTATGATATTTTTGGCTTTGTACATGTAATTTAAAGTCTCATAAACTACTTTAACCCACTTTAAATCCTCAGCATCAATACTAAAATCACATACTAAAATGGATAAGCAATATAGTTCTATTATTGAACAGCATAAAACTGACTAGAAGAATTTTTTTTGAATGCCTTGTATTTTAAACTTAAAATAGTTCATTTGACAAATTAAATCTTTTCAAATACCACTGAATATTAGAGGGCTTCTCAGAAAGTCTGAAAATGAACTCAATTGGACTAATCCAGTTTAGTTGTGAACATCCTAGAAAATTTCCCCTAATTTTTTGTGGTCAATATTAATAAAAATACTTATATCTCTTTAACTAATTATTACTAGTGATATTCATTAACCAAAATTTTGCGCATTGTTTAATCAGTCCCTCAGCTACAAAAAATAAAAAATAAAAAATAAGTATTTTTTTTTCCCGATAAATTTCCAAGGGGAAAATGAGCTTGTTCAAAATTATTTGAGCTCAGTTTAAAAGCAGTTGAAGAATGGTGAGAAACAAATATGGGCCAGTAAAAGCCATACAGTGTAAACAAGCTAAAACTGCGTACCATGCATGGAGAAATAGTTACTTGAGCTGGTGAAATTATTGGGGACTTTTCAGAAGGCCCCTCCACATTTTATGTGGTCAATTTATTTAAAACTATAAGGATAATATTGATATATTTACTAAAAAAAGATGAGTTTCTAGAAAGTACCTCCAAAATTACTTATGGTGATAATCTCTCAATAAGCCTTTAGTTGTTTCTCTATCAAGATATTTTTAATTTGAAATAAAACATGGTAGTTTCCAAATAGATACAGGATGATTCTTGTATATTTATTATAGAAATTTGGTAAATATCCCCACTGGATATTTAAGGGTGAACTTCTAGAAGTCCCCCCCCACTTTGAAATGGTTGTAAAATGGTCAAGAAAGTGTGGGACTATGTTAGGACACTGTTTAAGAATTATATGAAAACAATTTAAAAATAAATTAGTCATAGATTGAAAAAAAAAATTAACCAGACTTAAATTCAGCTTGAGAAGAGTATCCACATTACTTTGGAAATTATTTTGACCCATTTTAAGCAAAGTTTAAACACTGAGTTGATTGTATCATATTATATAAGTGTCTAAGGTACATATCTAGTTTAATTGCGGATAGTTTTAATTATTAAAGAAACCTCCTTTACAATTGAAACTTTAAATATGACACCTCAAGACACTTACAGGTGGCTCCAATATAAATATAACTTAAGTGTAGTAAGAATTCTCATATCAAGATCTCATGTGGTGTATCTAGTAATGAAAAATATTTTTCAGCAGAGCAATGCTAATTGCACCGGGGAATAATTTTAAAAGGAATACCATTCAGGCTGTAAATTTGTGTGACATATCTTAAAATCAATTATAAAAAGCTTCTTTCTCAGTAGTGTAACATCATTCAGGTGGACACTTATGTACCTTGTGTGATATGAGCTCTTTTGGTAGCCTTGGTACATGAATATTTCCTACCATAAAATTGAAGATGTCACAGACTCAGCCAAAATTTTCCACTTGAAGGACAGTCTGATACTGAGAACAAACCTTTAATAATACTTAAAGATATAATTTTACACAGATAATATGCAGATAATATGCATTATAAAAGTGCCCTTCAAGTGGAAAATTTTGAAAAAGTCTGATGAACTTCACTTTTATGGTTAGTTGATTCTCAACTACCAAAGCTAATAAAATAGCTCATCTTATATAAAATACCTAAAGTGTCCACCTGAAGGATGTTCAGACATTAAGAAAAAAAATTTAAAATCCATAAAATAGACACTGGTTACATATAATATCAAGATGATATGCATTACAAAATTTTTCTTTTCAGAATCTGGCTATTATCCAAGATCACACTTTTGAAAAAGTCTAGGGTATCTTCAATTATATGGTTAACAAAAAATCAAATATCATGGAAATAAAAATAGCTCATGTTGCTATTATACAGTACCCAAAGTGTCCACCTTTATGACAGTCCATTTCTGAGAAGGACACTTTTATAATACAGTAAAAAGATTCACAGGTATACATATAATACCTAGATGATATGCATTATAAAAGTGTCCATGTCAGAAAAAGACCATCATTCAGGTGGACACTTTGGGTAATTTATTAACAGATTTCATGAGCCTCTCTAATTTCCATAGTTTTTTTTTTGGTTAGAAATAAAAATATAAGTACACCAGAATTTGTTAAAAGTGTCCACTTGAAGGACAGTTCATTTTTGAAAAGGACAATTTTATAATGCAGATCATTTAAGTATTATATTTAATAAGTGTATTTTCTATCAACTTTAAAAGTGTCACTCTCAGAAAAAAGACTTTCAGTAAGATGGAGACCATAGGTACTGAGTATGAAATGAGCTCTTTTACTAGCCTTGGTACTTGAAAATTGGCCAAACATAAAAGTAATGATGTCACAGACATGGTCAAAGGTGTCCACTTGAAGGATGGTCTGATGTTGAGAAGAACACTTTTATAATGCATATAATTTAGGTATGATACATATACCAGTGTATCTTTGATGCATTATAAAAATGCTCTTCTCAACATCAGACCATCATTCAAGTGGACACTTTTGACCAAGTCTGTGACACCTTCACTTTTATGTTTAACCAAAAATTTACCATATCATTGGAAAAGCTTATGCCATCATCTTAAACAGTATCTAAGGTGCACATCTGAGTGATGGTCTGTTTTGGCAAAGTACAACTTTATTATTTTAACTACCTATGGTTCACAGACTCATACCCTCAGTTATATGCCTTGTAAGAGTGTCTTCCTCAGCATCTTCCAATTCTCTGAAGGACATTTTGTGCCATGTATAGCCAGATATAATAGTTCTCTTTTATATGACTAAAAATATTAATTCTGTATTTAAAAAATGAATTTCATTAAATTATTATTATTGAAGGTAAAACATTCTACCTGATGCATTTTGAAAACAAAATACACCTACCTCAAACATTAACAGTATAATGGAAAGCATATCCCAGAACACAATTATTAGTTAAAATATATCATAAAGACACAGGAATATATCAAATTCAAGAATGAAATTGTCTAAAAATATTATAAAAATAATGAACTGCCAAATATCCTTTAATTATTATGATCAAGAAGCATAGCATTCTGCCATTTGCATTTGGCACACAAGATTCAATTATACCTCAATCATTTATTATAAAATGGTAAGCACCATTTCATTAAATTATTATTGGAAAAAAAATATTATCATATATATATGTGGAAACTATTATATCTCAGTTTTTTCACTTAGACCATTGACACAAATATGATTTAGAAAAGTCCAAGGACTTATAGAAAAATAATCCTCAAACATTCTTTATATTTATAGTTTATTTAATTTTTCCTAAGTAAAAATTGGACTGGTTAACCAAAAAATACTCTAGCCTAAATATATATGTGAAATAAAAAATAATACACTTATTTTTTAAATTTCCAAAAAACTTCTAATCTATAAATTTAAACCCATTACAATTTTGTTTATCCACCATGTGACACATTAGCACAAATTTTTTTTGGAAGGTCATTCAAGTTCTTTCTAAAAGCCCATAGCCAAGAATCAAAGGATTAAACAAATGTCTTTTTAACCAGTGTACACCATATTTGATGTGAAAAAAATGATTTGACTCATAAATTTTCTAGAAATAAATATTTATATAAATATAAGAACATAAAGTGAAAAATTTTACACCAAATGTCTAGGACCTTTCTCTATACATGGTTATTTTTCTTTAAAAATGGGAGTCAAAAATTAACTTGAATTCAGAATACTTGAATTTTTTTGATTTTAAATTATGTATAAGTATATAAATCATAGGGCATTATTGTACATGTACAGATTTTGTAAGTATTGTTTATTATACTAGTTACCCAAAAAATATACCACTCACTGACAAAACTTGGTATTTCCAACATATTCATCACTGGAAATTGGTTTATTAATTCCCCACTACCCACTCATGAAAGAGACATCATCAGCACCATATATTTTCTTTACATAATTAACTCTATTCAATGGTCCACTGAATTTAAAATATATCCTTCAATAAAATTTAAATATTAATTCAAATCACAACACATATCTTTTACCAGTTTTCAGAACATTTGTTAACTGATCATTAAATGATTAAAAAAATTGTAAAGTGTTTTCAGTAACATCAAAATCCACAATCTAAAATATACTTTAGAGTATCACTCATAAATATTATCAATCCTCAATAATATTTAATGAGTTAGTGACTGCAAAATTTGTGAATGAAAATTTTCAGTCATAAGGTAATGTGACAATTAATCCAACCTTCCCTTATAATAAAAGTAATCAACTACCATCACTATATTTTTTCCTAACTAGAATTAAATTCAATCATGTTTTTTTGTAATTCAAAATTCATAATATAGAGCCAACATTAAATTGTACCAAAATCAAATCCTCATATAAAAAAATATTCAATAATTTTAAAGAGTAACTTTAATATTGAGAGTAGAAACTGGAAAAGCTAGATAAAATACTTGCCAGCAAAAAGTCATTTTCAATAATGAAGATTATTCTATAAAATTAAGGAATGATAATAAATTAGGGGGTCTCAAAAATTACCAAATACACCACATAAACACACCAAAAAAAAGGTACCAAACCTGCCATCAAAAAATGAAATACAACTGCCCTGGAAAGGTGATTTCAACAGAGTATTTTTTCCCAAAAACGTCTTCTTTTAGGTCAAAAAAGTCATCAAAACACTTCCCTTAATCATCATGATTTGTCAGTACTAGGTACAAAGAAGCCAAAACTAGGTACACAATCACCAACACCTAGATTTTTTTTACTCTAATCCTTAAGGGCTTATTCATATGAGAAAGGTATATGACTTACCAGAGCTTAATCAATCCCATAATCATAAACTTACCCTTAATCTTTACCACTCACCACAAAATATGGGGGGAAGACTTGCTAGCAAGTCCTTAACTTTGGACCCAAACTCACCACAGATTGATCACACATTGAGCTATTGATAAAGGAACCATACAACCAGGGATGAACACCACTCAGCAGAACAGTTTTAGGTGGGTGTTTAAGTAGAGTTCAGTATGGGTTCAGTATGAGTTCAGTCTGAGATCCATCTGAGTTCAGGTTGAGGACTTGCTAGCAAGTCCACCCCCTATATTGTGTAGTGACTTTTCACTAACATAACATGCCACTTTCAGTCCACCATCAACTTGAGATCACTGCTGCAGCTTTAGCTCTTGATCTAATGGTTAATTCTGATACATAACTTGACTATGATTTCATGTGAAACATTTTGGAGAACTGCTACTTATTATCTATAATACCTTCCATACAACACCAACCTCAATATTACCTTGATGTTTTTTCCAACATTCCTGAAGCTAGCTTTCAACAGATTTTTCATACAAATTTTTCTGGCTTTCCAAGTTTACTTGAATGATTCAAGATCAGGTTGCTTTAGAATGGATTACTTCTTGTCTTATATTACACAATCTTCTTGCTAACTTAAAAGGTGGATGGAATGAGATTTATGAAGATGAGATTCCTGATCCACCTCCACCAATATAATCTAACAGTACTTCATCATCTCAACCCAGTTCTATGCATGCTCAAATACTACCAATCACCCTTTCTCATTTTGAGGGCCTAGTTTAGCTGATTAACAATTTTGTTTTTTGTATAATAATTTTTTCCAATGAAATTCCCCAGTTTCTCAGTTTCATGCATTTTGGTTCAGCTCCCAGACTTGAAATCACATAACATTTGAAAATGTATAACATTTCTAATATTCTGCCTCACTAAGATATTTAATCTTCTCTTCATCTCTAACTTCAATCATTCATTTTTGGTTCTGATACTTCTCACTCCACAGCACTCAAAGTAAGTCACTTTCTCATTTTTTTAAATTTAATTGCTAATTAAAATGTGTTTTTTGTTTCTTTTTTTATCATCTTTTTTGTTTTTATTGCTAATTTATCTGTTCTTATTTACCTTTCCCCCCCTTTCCCCCCTTTCCCCCCTTTCCCCCCTTTCCCCCCTTTCCCCCCTTTCCCCCCTTTCCCCCCTTTCCCCCCTTTCCCCCCTTTCCCCCCTTTCCCCCCTTTCCCCCCTTTCCCCCCTTTCCCCCCTTTCCCCCCTTTCCCCCCTTTCCCCCCTTTCCCCCCTTTCCCCCCTTTCCCCCCTTTCCCCCCTTTCCCCCCTTTCCCCCCTTTCCCCCCTTTCCCCCCTTTCCCCCCTTTCCCCCCTTTCCCCCCTTTCCCCCCTTTCCCCCCTTTCCCCCCTTTCCCCCCTTTCCCCCCTTTCCCCCCTTTCCCCCCTTTCCCCCCTTTCCCCCCTTTCCCCCCTTTCCCCCCTTTCCCCCCTTTCCCCCCTTTCCCCCCTTTCCCCCCTTTCCCCCCTTTCCCCCCTTTCCCCCCTTTCCCCCCTTTCCCCCCTTTCCCCCCTTTCCCCCCTTTCCCCCCTTTCCCCCCTTTCCCCCCTTTCCCCCCTTTCCCCCCTTTCCCCCCTTTCCCCCTTTTTTTCTTGTTCTCTATCCTTTTTATTCTTGATTTATTGACTTTTTGGTGTTTTTTGGTCATTTTTAGGCATTTTCACATTCTTGGCCTTTTTCTTTGCTAAATCACTTTGGAATCATTTTAAAACAATTCAGAAACACTTTATGAGAAACTTCCACTTACTTTGAGGTGTTTTTGGCCTGTTTTTGGTATTTTATTTTGTTACAACCTTCCAGAAACATTTTCCAAGCATATCTCAATGAATTTTAGGTGTTTTTGGGCTATTTTAGGTCAATTTTTTACCAAATCAATTTGGAAATGCTTGGAAACCTTTGGAGACCATTTGAAAACATTTTATTAGCACTTTAAAGTATTTTTAAGTTGTTTTGACACTTTTTTGGATGATTTTTGGAACTATTTTTTGGAACTTTTCTGGCAATTTTTGGTGATGTTTTAGGGGACTTTCAGGACAATTTTTTTTAGAAAATTTTGGAAAACGTTTAGGAGACTTTAGGAATTTTTTTTTGGAAACTTTTGGAAAACTTTTTGGGTACTTTTGGGAATCTTTTTTTGGCAACTTTTGGGGCTCTTTTGTTGAACTTTTGGGACTCTTTTTTAACATTTTTTGTGACTTTTTTATTCAGGTAGTTTGAGGGATGCTTTTTAAGTAAGTTTCATCCAATTTTGATTAAGTATGGGGTGTAATATAGGTTTTCAACTTTTATTTATATTTCATGAGTTAAAATTTTACAAGTCATATATGATACCTTACTTACCTAAATTAATGAGCCATCAGGCTGTGTATTGTATAATGTTAATCATGAGAAAATTTGTTTTTCTCATGAGGCTCATGTATAAATTTGTGTTTGATCTCATTGAATTCGGTCACAGACAATTTCCACTCACATTTTTACTTGAATTGTCATTAATTTAGGTCTTTTAATTATCTTATAAGACTTTTTTACATGTTAATTTATGAAATGAACATAAATTTTGGCAATTCATGCCCCTACTTTAATAAAACACAGGGGAGGGTATTTCCATTTTTTTTCTGACTTAGAAAAAGAATGGTGATCCCCACCCCCTGTTATGGTAAATAGCAGGGGAGAAAATTTCCAAAAAATATTTTTGACATAAATATTTTTGACATAGATATAATTTGTTAGCCAAAAAAAGCAAAAGAAAAGAATCTGTGGATGATGATAGTATTTGGGAAAAAATAAAAGAAAGTGATAAATCCAAGACAAAAGAAAAATTCCTAAATTTAATTGATGAAATAATAGAAAGTATGATTGGCAGAGTAGGATCTAGATTATTAGATATAAATAGTTTAGTTAGAAATTTTTTTTTGAAGAGTTTAAAAATCTTAGGAAGGAGATACATGAATTTATGGAAGAATTTCATTTTGAGATTAAATAAGAAATTCAGAATGAAATTTATTAATATTTACTTAAATTTAATTAAGTAAAGAAAGCAACTCTTTAATATCAGCATTTGACTTACTTGAATTAACACATGCAAGTAAAAAAGCTTGATTTCTTAATTTTTCAGCATTAAGTTGCTTCATTTACAATTCATTGGCTTGTTACTGAATTTTGGCCTTTTCCAATTGGAATTGATTATTTTTGAATTTTTCATCATCCTCTCTTTGAATCCTAACCTTCTCCCTCTCCAAATCTAAACAATCTTTCTCAATTTCTAAAAAAAATTCTTCCTTTGTTTTGAATGAAACCACTTCTTTTCCTCAAAAATTAGTTGACATTCTGCAGTTTTTTCATGAGACTCCAACTTCATAATTTCAATTTGTGCTTGTTCTTTTTCTGAAACAAGTTTAAATTTTAAGAGTAAGAGAAATAAATTGAGAAAAATTCTTTAGTCAAAAAAAACAAAAAAAAACAAAACCTTGTTTGCATTTATTAACAATCTCATTATCTGAAAAAAACAGACTTTGATACTGATTGAGTTGTCCCGAAACTAGCAGAAGCTCTTTGCTTGAGTCTGTTTCTGTGAGAGGGTTATTCTTTATCATCTAATATTTCATTTTCAGCTACTTCCTTACAAATTTCCAGATTTGATGAGTCTTGGGTCTGACTTATACATGGGGAGTAAATCAGCACTACAAAAAAATATAATAGCAAAATTAGACCTTGGGCTCATCAAGCTCAATTTCAGAATACAAAGATGGTTCTCAAAATTATGGAGAGTCAAGTGAAGGATATAAAGGAAAATCTTTACTATTTTTATGAGACTCAGCAATTCTTGGGCCTTGATTCATGTGAAAGGGGTTGACATTGGGCCTTTGTCCAAAGAACTTGTCCATTTGATCATAAATAGGACACATAGAGTTGAGTTTTTCAAAAACAGATGTTATTCCATGCTTTTCATCATCTTTGGTAAATCTAAACTCAGTTTAAGAAGAAGCCATCTTTGGTTTCTTGTATTTTATTTGATAGTTTTTGAATCTTTCCCTCATTTGATTTTTTGTCAAATCCATCCTACTTTTAGTTTTTGATTTCAACTCCACCACCATTTGATTAAAGCCACTCAATTTTGATGCAGGTTGACAACCAACTTGAGTGGAATTTGCACAGCCAAAACAGGCATCAAAATTAGATTTAATTTTCAGCCAGTTAATTACAATCTGTAGGTCAGAAAGTTTCAATTGAGTAAATTTTTGAGAAGTAGATTTGAGGCAAGGCATGATATATTAGCACTAAACAAGGAAATTAGTGAAAAAATAAAATTTTATTGAAGAAAAGAAGAAACTAACAAAGATTTTAGATATTTATTATGCCTTGTATAGAAATAAGAGGTTGTGAGTATAGAGATTTGAGCAGGAAATTTTCTAAAAAACAGAATAAAATGTAATAGACTTACTGTGGTTTGAAAGAGAAAAATTTGAATTGGAAATAAACTGGGGGAGAAGAGTTGTGAAATGGAGTATATGTGTGAGGATGGAAGGAAGGTGATGCACAGCTGATTTGGAGGATGTGGGTACTTGTGGGCTGAATTGTGGTTAAGTAAATTGTACAAAATTAGGATGTATTTGACCCCATGTTTGAGACCCCAAATACCAAATCAGCCATGTTTCATGGCGTGTTTGTGTGGTGTTTTTCAAATGAAACATTCTAGGTGTGTTTGGTAATGTTTGAGACCCCCTATTATAAGCACCTTCCATAATTCTGCACTTATAATACCCTCTGTTCAAAAATGAGTGCACTTTTTTTTTGTTGCTAGACCACTGCTTCCATGGCCTATACTACTAGTCAAGTATGAAAATACATCAGTGAAATTTCAAGTTGAGTTTGACACTGTTTTCATTTTCAATATTCACTTCATATTTCATTCCAACTTTTTTGCATCCCAGTCAGAAATCCCATTTTGCATTCAACCCCCAAAACTTGAATCAAATACAACACATGAATATTCAACACAATTCTGCATGTTGAATTTGAGGCACTTGGACATGATAAAATATAAATATCTCTTATAAATATTTTTCCTCAAAATCTTTTAGCTGAGAATAAAAATAAGATGTAGAATAAATAAATAAAAGATTGAGGATATTCATTTTTTACATAAAGTCAACCAAATGTGAAGTTGCATAGATAATGCTAATAGTTGAAATTTATTTTTTTCAAATTGATGAAGAATTTCTCATTAGAGATACGGTTTATTTCAATATAGTTCTTCATGTCATATTTTCTAATTATATGAAAAAAGCTAAAGCTACTGTTGAAAAGCTGAAAATTATTATTTCTCTTATCCCTTTACAAAACTAAAAGTTACATGACTTATTTTTTACTTTTTGAAATAATAGGTTAAAATTTACATTACATATGCATTATTCATCTATATGTAATGTGAAATATTCAATATTCATTATTCATAATGCATTATTTGATATTCAATATTGAATATGCTATATACAATATGCAATATACAAACAGGATAAAAAGAGACCACTTGTAGGCAAGTTGTTTTTTGTCCCTCAGACTACCCCAAGGGTAACCTCAATAGTACTCTAGTGGCCTCCATTTTTTTATTTTTTTATTTTTTTTTATTTTTCATTTTTTTGGAAGAATGCTTTAACCATGTATCAGGTATCTGAGTTTTGATTATAAATTTTTTATCTCTTCTTGAAAATTTAGTCAAATAATTTTCAGGAAAGAGGATAATATTTTACCAACTAACTTTTGAAAAAAATTTGTATTTTTTTGAGTATTTTTTGAATCTCTTAAAAATTTTCATTCTTTTTTTTTAAAAAAAAAATTAATTTTTTATTTAATTTTCCACAATTTATTTATTTTCTTTAATATTTTTGTAATAAATGTACTAATTTCTTAATTTTCTTCAGTTATTTTAGAAATTTTAGAATTTTTAGAATTTTTGGAATTTCTCAGCATCTTTTTTTACATTTTTTAATTTTTTATGAATTTTTTTAATTTTTTTTTGAATTGTTTTTGAGTTTTTTAGGTTTTGTTTGACTTTTTTTCAAGTTTGTAGTCTGTTCTGCATTTTTTAAATTGTTTTTGATTGGTTTTATACATGAATTTTAATTTAAGTCACATTCTGAAAAGACAGTGTCTTTTCTGAATTGTGATTGAAGTCATGTGTTGAAAAGATGCAGTGTCTTTTTTGTAATGCGACTCCATTTCAGTTGCTCTAGTTCAACTTTTCCACTGGACCACAAGAGTTTTTGTTAAATTTGGGGTCCATTGGACTACTTTTTCTAGTGCAAAAAAATCAAGTCAAGTGAACAGAAAAGACACTGCATCTTTTCTGCATGTTACCTGCTCTTTTAAAACAATAAATTCATGTTTTATAATTATTGACTGGCCATAAAAAATGTAAGTTTGTGGTTCATCTAAAAGTCTAATTTATCAAACATGATTTTAGTAAAATAATTGAAAAAAAATTTTATGGTCCTATATTTTTTTTATGTTTCATTACTTAGATGCAGCAATATAAATTTTTCCTGTGTTCCACCTGTCATTTTGAACTGGAGAAAGTGAAATAAAGTCATAGAATAGAAAAGACACTACATCTTTTCAGTGCATGACTTCAATCATATTTCAAGCATAAAAAAATCAAAAAAGAAAAAACAAGCCAAAAAATTTGTAAATTTAAAAAATGCCAAAATATTTTGATGTTAACTGCCATACCTTGTGAAGAATATTGAGCCTGAGAAAAACTACCTCTTACACAATTTTTACATAAAACCAGTGAGTAACCTGACCCATCACCATTAAACATTACTCCTTCTACTGGAGAAAAAGCACCACCAGGTCTTGGAAAAAAAACATGAACTAATATTATGTCATTTTGATAGAAATCACACAGAATTCAGTTTCTATTTGGGACAAAAATTTGAGAAGAAATATATATATTTATTGAAAAATAAAGGATATAATGACTTTTTCTCCAAAAATTTTTTCTTCTATGATTCTTTTTCAATAAAAGTTGAGTAGGTTCTTGATAAATTTGTTATGAAACAAGTATATGATTATGGAGTATCAGGTGAATCAAAATAGTAAAAAAAAGTCCTTAATATGTTGAAATTTTATAATTTGTGAGTAAATAAACAGGGTGGAAGCTGTTATCAGGGCATTGAATTTTTTTATGAAAGTCAAAAATTGTTAATGCAACTAAGTTAGAAAATTTTCAGCCCTTTTTCAGACCCAAGTTGGTCCTGGTGGGGGCCCAGTGGGAGTGACAAATTGGATATGAAAATTTATAAAGGGGAAAAAAAAGGGCAAAAACATAAGTACTTATAGAGCTAGTGGAACATAATCCTTTTTTTATGTTTTTTTTAAATAAAAATTATTTTGTAATAATTTAATGAACATTTTTTATTATAATACTTTCATAAACTTAACAGATTTTTAGTTATTCAAAGGAACTTTGTAATGGGGTAAGATGATATATTGATTAAAAATATTTCTGGGATATCAAAAAGATGAACAAAATAAATTTGAATATTGAAAAGAATTAATAATTTCATATACATTGAATTCTTAGCTAAATTATTCATTTTAATTATAATAAATTTTTTTTTTTTGAAATTCTGGTGAATAATTTTTATAAAATATTTACAATTAAAATGGTCTTAATTGATTTCATAAGAGATAAATAAATATTTATGCTAGGGTTTTAATGAGAGACTAGAAATTTTTTGTCAATATTTTTGACTAACATTTTTTAATTACTAAATTTTAATGATGTAGCACCATCAATTGAAACTCTGGAAGAACTTTTTTCCACTTTAATTTTGGATGAAAATTTTTCTTACCCTTAAAAAATTACCTTGAAAATTAATTTTTGGATGTGAAAATATATTTCAACTCTTAGATCTAATAGTGGGTATCAGAGTTAGAAATTTTTAACCATTTAAGAGGTATTTCAAATCACAACAATAAAGCCACAAACTTGACATTCCTTCTCAGTAAAAATCTGTTTTGGGGTTACAATATGGCATATTTTAAAAAATAATCATGGTTAATTTGTTTGGAAAAAGAGGTATTTTGAAATGGAAGATTTCAAACTTTGATACCCCCTAGTATTATTTTGATATATTAGTTAAGCCTTGTTTTTATCACCTGAGGAATAATTTGGAGCTTTCTAGAAGGTCTTTTTATTGACTAAAGTATGGAATCTTGTTATGGGTAGGAACTTACTAGCATGAAACAACAATTTTTTTCTCAAGTGAATTGTATTATATTATACAGAAATTTTAATAAAAATGATGAATTAACAAAAAGTTTTTTTCACATGCATGAAAAAAAGAACATTTTTTTGTTTTACTTTAATCTGTTCTTCAGTTATGAAAATTGAAATGGTGTTATAAATATGAGGGGCTTTTTTTGTTTAAAGTTTTAATTTATTTAAACTTATTTCATTTCAATGGAAAAAATAACTCACAAAAAGATAAATTAGGGGGTAACAAAGTTAGAAATCTTACATATTAAAATAACTCTTTTTTCCACCAAATCAACCATGATTGGTTTTCATACATGGAATATTGTGCCCCAAAAACACCTTTTCTACTGAAAAATAATGCTGACTATGTAGCTTAACTTTTGTGTAATTAAATAACTTTTAAAAAATTTCAAAGTTTGAACTTTAATCTTCCCTATTATGGACTTTTAAATTAAGTAATCACAAATATTTCAAGTTCTTAGGAATTAATAAAAAATATTTATCTATGCACATTTCCACTAGCTCTAATACCGTTAAATTTATTCAAGCTATAATATGTGTTGGTTTTAGAAAGATTTATTTTGATAATAAAATATATAAATATAATTATTTTGTAAATTTCTATTTCCATGGTAATTGTAGCATTTTTTTGTGGCTGGAAATGTTTTCAATAATCACCCCAGATTTAAATCAAATCCAAAATTCTATATTTATATAATTAAAAAAAGACTTACTGATAGGAATTTTTGGATAATTTTTTTTAAAAGTTTAATATTTTTCTTCTTTCTATAATTTATATTAATGAATCCCTATTAAGATTCAAATATAATAAGCAGAATAAACTAACATGTAATATCTTTTAAGTTACTTTATATAGGCAATTTTATAATTAGGGATTTTTTCCCAACAATATTAGCCATTCAAATAATTCTTTAGCTACATTTATAAAATTTGAGTAAAAAATTATTTGAAATTGCCTCAAGGTTTAGTAAAACTGAGAATTTTGGTTGTTGAAAAGATTTTATCATTCAAACATGTTTCTGATGGAGTTTTTGTCTACTCTGATTTCTCATATTATTCAAAATACTAGTGTGAATTATATCTGTAAAAGGCTCAAGAATGTACTATAGGGTTGCTTATAGATTACTTCATGGGTTACTCTAAGGTTGCTCTAAAACATCTTGCCTACCAGTTGTCTTTTTTTTCACCCTGTGTACAAAATGCAATATAAAATATGCATTATGCATTATTAATTATGCATTATACAATATGCAATACACAATATATAATATAAAATATGCAATATAATCAAATTTTCTGTGATGTGAGATATGCCTATATCAGTGTCACATGATCTTTTCCATCAAAAATGAGCATATCTCACTCAATTTTGCTTCAATTTTATATCTGACTAGCTCTATGAATTAAGAAAAATGAAATGTGCCTCCCTTCAAAGTCTTGATAAAATTTCAGTCACATTTGAATCAATCTGATGTCTTGGAGAAATCTGAATTATGTGATTGATACTTGAATCAATCATTAAACATACTGAAACTTAATTTTGTGACTGATTATTATGTTATAGGTATGGCTTTTCAAACCAAAGAGTTTGAGATTGATTTTAGTTAAAATTTAGGTGAGTCGGAGACATACAGAAAGTATTTCAGCCAGGATATACAAAGAGGCAAGTAGAATCTTATGGTAAATTACAATAAGAGAAAAATTGGATTTAAATATATACAAATTAAATATTATATTAAAATAAAAATTATATAACAATATGTTTTAAATAAATTATTATATTAATTATATTATTATATATACTGTATATACATTTGAATACAATATATAAATATATTTTATAAAAATGATAGTATATTTTTATGTACTTAATAGGGGGTATCAGAGTTAGAAATTTGTAGTTTTTAAAAAGTATTTCACAACACAAAAAGAAAGCCACAAACTTGACATTATTTCTCAGTAAAAAGGTGTTTTTGGGGCACAATATGGCATATTTTAAAAAATAATCATGGTTGATTTGGTGGAAAAAAGAGGTATTTAAAAATGGAATATTTCAATCTTTGATACCCCCTAATGAGTATAAATTAATAATTAATTAATTAAAAAATATTATAAGTAATAACATCAACTTATAATTTTATTAATTAATCAATTAATTATATAGATTAAATCATAAAAATAAAAGTACTTTACAAATTTATTGAGCACTCTTTGTACTCAAAATGGGGTAAATAAATCAATAAATACATAAATCCATAAATAAGTAAATTAAAACAAGTAAAAAATTTAATTTTATTATTTTAATAAAATAGTGCTTTTATTAAAATAATTACTTGTTTAAATTTCAAGGATTATTATACTAGTACAAGTGGTTGAATTACTTACTCAATATTGTTTTAAACTATATTAACTAAGTATAAGAAATTGTATGTCAAAAATTAGTATAATTTTTTTGTTTCACTAAAAATAGAGTTTTTTTTTACAATACAACAACATGTAGCGTATTTTGTAATTACTATAGTTACATTTTTTATGTTGTTTATAAAATAAGTATCCTAGTTAAACTATTACATTTTTACAGGGTTTAAAGCAATGGATACATTGGGTTCTTTTATTCTGTTTTTGTAAATATTTACATAGCAACCCTTATTTCTTTGTAACACTCCATTTAATATTTTTCCTTTCTTTTATACACTTAGAAACGTCTCAGAGGGCCTCATTTGCCTACTTAAAGTCTTTGGTTTCTCACTTTGTAATCTGCATTATTTACATTACTTTACAATTAACAATTAACATACTTTTTTTTGCAAATATAAGTTCTTTTCTATCAATTTTATTATAGTGTTTAGAATATTAAAATTAAGAAATAAATCTATATACAAGGTTGCTCTAAGAGCAGTTCAATTGTTTAAAATTTGTTTTGTTATATTAGAGAAAATAAAAATACTTACTTGTTGAAATTAAATTGTTACATCCAAAGTTGTCCTTGTTAAATTCCTTATTTTCTTATTATATTTTGTAGTTTGTTTTTTTTGTTCTTCTTTTCCTTTTTCTTTCTGTTGAATTTTCTTTCTTCTTCTAGAAAACCTGCCAAAATAGTACGTAAAGAACATAAATGAAAAGCAAAAAGGATAAAGAATACATAAGAGCTATAAATTACTACAGAATTGAAAAAAGGCAACCAGATGTTGGGTTCATTCCACATACTGAATTGACTAAATTCAGTATGTGAACTGAACCCAACATCTAGTTTCCATTTTTCCCCTTGTGTACCAAGTTTCCAGAGTATTCACACTTGTGCAGGAATGTAACTATCACTAAAATGCATATTAATTCTGATTTTCACAAATTAATAATGACATTCACTACTAATACAGTGTCAGTACAAAATTCACAAAGTATTTTACACTCATGTTTTTGCTTAAATTCAGTAATTTATAATTTATTTTTTCTATATTTCTATGCATTAACTCAGCATTCTGATTTGTTTTTTCACACAATTTTTTTTGTTCAGCCATTTAACTGTCTCTAGAATTACTAGAACTAGATGAGGAAGACCTTATCTTTATTTACCTGTCAACTACCCTTACAAGTGGACACTAATTAGGTGACTACTTTTTCCTATTTTATGTGGTTATAAGACTGTTTAGAGTTATTTAAATTTCAAAGAACCTGTATAAAAATAATATTGAGCTTCTTTTGGGTGTGATGTGATGATGAGACATGAGAAAAGTAGTGTAAAGTAATAGTGAAGTCTTAATGCATTGGAGCTATTGAGGTGTTATGAGGTTGAGCAAGTGTGATAAGTTACTAAAAAAATAGTGCAGTAGAAAGTGAGCTACATAAAAGGTTCCATAGATTGTAAAAAGATCCACAATTTAATGAAAAATTAGTGATTTGACCCTTTGCCAAAAGACTAAAACATGATGAGTGTTGAATATTAGCTGCTATTTTCATTAAAACATGCATACAAAAGCTAATTTTATGTGTGAGCATGGATTCTCTAATAAAATAAAGAAATAATTGAGCTCCATTATATCTAATTATTTTCCATTATGAAATTTTTATGTTCAAAGATAGTTATCTGATTTACATTAGAAATAGTGATTATTGGAGCAAAAAGGGAAAATTATTGAAAAAGAATTTCATGATTGGGATATTTTGATGGACAATTGTACATACTCTTACAGCTAAATTTAAAAAAGATGGTTCAATGTTTAAAAATTTTGCCCAACATATCCAGAGTTTTTTGGGGAAAAAGGCTAGTGGAATAAAGTAATGAGAGAAAATTCTGGGTAACTTGGGTGAAACTGTGGAAAGCTGCACCAACTATTTTCAATATAGCTTTACATAAATACTCATATGTTTTGTAAGCATGATTCCTAATCCCTTCATGAATTATCATTAGGTGTGGAATTATTCGCATTAATTGTTTACTTTCTCTAATTGAATATGAAATGCAATATCAGATCCATTTTATGGATAATTATTAGGATAAATTTAAATTTAAAACCATGAGAGTACAAATAGGCTTCCACATAAGTTTAAAGTTAAAACTGGATTATAATTTTAAGGTGTTATATGTGCATGACATGTATTGACTTCTGATACATCCTCAAAACTCAAGTATCTTAAAATAACAACACTCAACTTCAATCAAATATTACATTTTTGAAATAAATGTGAAATTATTTTGAGTAATTTTATGACATTGAAGTATTCTAACCTGAAAAAAAAAAATTCCATTTTAACCAGCTAGAATGATGATAACACCAACTCCTAACCTTTAACCAATGACCTCTAACCCTAAACTCTAACCCTAACCTCTAACTCTAACCCTCTTAGAGTGAAAGCAATTGGTATCTAACCCAATCTTTCAAAGAATGAAAGTATCTTACACTAACATCATTGAAAAGCAGAAATGAGTGAGATATACTGCTAAATTAAATGACTTAAATAAGTGGAAAAAATGGTGAAACAGATGTCTAGTTCATTTTTGTCACCCTATTCTATTCCTAGGCATGTTTTTGTGACAAAGCATTCATAGGGGGAAAAATTGTGAAATAGACATTGAGTTCAGTTTTGTGACCTTATTTCATAGCAGGGTGTATTTTTGTGAAATAACATGGAATGTCACTTTTTATGCTAAGGACATGACTCTAGGAGTAGCTATTTCAGAACCCTTGATTCTTTTGTTTGTCTGAAATTAACATCTCCCTTTTTTACTCCTTTTTCCCCATTTTCATTTGTCCTCCTTTTCCTCAATCTTCATGAGTGATTTTCTCTTTTATTTTTTTGCTTTTATCATGAGTTCTTTTTTGAACCCTCTTTTTTAGATAGCTTTCTTAGTCTTATATACTACATATTATTTTATTTCCTGTTTTTATTTCTCTTATTACCCTATCCTTCATTCTATTTTGTCTCTTCCTCACACTCAACATATTTTTCTACAGCTCCCTCAGTTCACATTAAACGATTTAAGTAGGTAGCAATTATTTTCAGTTTCATAATTTAAAAAAAAATTGATATAAATATAGGCTGGTTATATGTCCACCACTTATTTTTAATATGGATAAAACCTACAATAGGGGGTATCAAAGTTAAAAATCTTCCAATTCAAAATACCTCTTTTTTCTAATATTTTGATATGTTGAAGACATAATTGAGTTGTTTTTTTAAATAATATTTCTAAAAAATTTTTTACTTAATTGTAAAAAGAATTTATCTATATTAATTACATAAATAATACCTGCATCCAAATTTATGTTGAATTCATTCAGAATAGTAATCTGCCTTACACATATATCTTATGGCTTGATGATATTTAATTATATGCAGTCATAAAATTTGAATAAATATTTATTTTTTTGAAAATTTTACTAATATAATGCAATTAACTATATCTGTTCACTAAGTATTTTTCTTTAAATTTTTTTTATGATATTAGGTGATTGCCCTATATATTGATAGGTAAAAAAATGTGCATATTTATTTAAAAAAGATTTTACTTCAGCTCATATGAGATTTTTACTGTTTATCAATAAATACAAAAAAAAACATGATTTTTTAAAGTCTTAACCATTTTCCAGCCATTGTTAGGCTGTGGGATATCCTTATTTCAATATTTCTTGAAAACTTCCTGTAAGTCAGATATCATGATTTTTTGTAGTAATGTTCAGCTGCTTCTCCAATAAATATTCAAGTATATTTCAATGTATTATCAAAGTAGGTTCAACCTTTGCTGTTTATTGTTTCATCACTACCTCAATTTGTGCTCAATTAGATATGAATTAGGGTTGAAGGTTGTGGACTTGCTAGCAAGTCTGCTCCCCATATTGCATGGTGTCAACCTCACCAAGAAGCCATACCTTATAGTTTATGTATAATTAATAGTATAACTTCTATAATCTGATATCAATAATTTTCTGAGTAAAGTCAAATTTGATCAAAAAAGAGAAAATTTTCAAAAAAAGGGTATATAAACGTAAAAAAAACTGGTGATTACCATCTCAAACCTTCCAAACCAAGGACAAAAAAGGTACATCATTTAAATTTTTACAATCACACCCTAAAAATCACTTGTTACATTACTTTTACACATGTATTGGTATGAAAAGAATAGCTCATACTGAAATATAGTAAGTAAACAGAAAGAGAAAAGTAAAAGTTCAAGAAAAAAATAAAAGAAGAAAGTGTAAAAAGCTAATGGTATCCATTACCTTACCAAAAACTCCTAAAAATATTCCATGAAATTTAAAGTATAAAATGTTGTTTGATATTTAAATTTTTAATTCTGTTATTTTTCTGAATAATTTGAAAAAAAAACTATTTAAATTTTATAAGGGCTGGGTATGTTCATTTTTCTAATTTTATAAAAATGATTAACTTATGTGGTTTTCTTTGAAAAAATTATATTTTAAGCCACCTTTTTTTTTGTAATTTTAAGTAGCTTTGATATAAAATCATTCAGAAAAAGTATAAATTTTTTGAAACAAATACCTTTGGGTTATTCAAAGCTTTCTTTTTTTGCCTGTCTTTGGACTAGCAGATAAAGCAGGAGTATAGTTGCAGAATATAATGGAATAAAATAAATAAAAAACTAATGAGCAGAGCTGTAGTTTTTTGCTTCTCAGTTACTCACTTTCAAAATAAAACCATATTGAACTTTCAATATATAATGTACTTCATTTTTGTGATAAATTTGTGTTGAATACACATTATAAATAAAAAATTGAATATGAAATATGCAATAAAATTTATTGTGCACCTTAAATATATATTGAATATTCTTTTTATATGCACAATAAATATTTAGTATGCATTTATTTTTACAAATAATTACAAATATTTATTGATCACATATTATGTATTGATAAAAAAGTGAAATGTGAATCAGCATTGAAAAAAATAAAGTATATATCTTACTACTTGAAGTCATGATTTCAAGGCAGGAAAAGGGAAATAAAGGCCACAAGAATTTTTGAAATATTCACATGATATTCTTATATTCATACCTACTTCTACAAAATCACCCTGCAGATTACTCCAGGAAACCTGAAAAATGACTTGCATACCAGTCCTCTTTTTTTCCCCCTGTGTTGCTTTTCAATCTACATCCTTGACTTCAGATGGTGCTCATGGCCTGCTTGACACAGGTGGGATTGAAAATTTAAGTGGTGTCTGTGCTTTTTTTACTGATTTTTGGAAGCTAATAAATCTTATTCCTCTTATTTTGGCAACAAAAACATCTGAACTGGCAAAACTCACAGCAATAGGCTTGATTTTGATAAAAGGAGTCAATGATACCTATGTTAAAATATCAAGGTTTTTCTTTTGTCCCACTTCCATAAGCACTCTTATTTCTATTTCATCACTACTTAGGCAAGGAGCTAAATTTGATTTTGATAATTAAAATAATATTTTTGTCTTAAAAATGAACATCAATTATTTATATCTTATTTTACAAATAAATATAAATGGTGTTTAGAGTTAGCTTGTGATATGGATGTTAATGCAATTCAAGTTACACCACCATACTCATCAGCTCCTGCTGCAAAGCCACCCCATCGCCTTGACCCTCCTAATCTTCAAAGTTTCCCCTCTATGGCAGATGATTCATTAATTTACTGGAACTGTGCTTTGGGACATGTCAGTCTACTAGTTATTAAGTGGTTGATTTCCTCTGGAGCAGGTCTTGGGCTTCCTAATTTACTTCCAGATGGTAATATCAACTGCAACACTTGCAAAGTAACCAAGAACTTAAGTTTCAGTTCCCTGTTTCCAACCAAGCAAATACTTGAACCTTTATCTTTGGTGGTTTCAGATGTCCTTGAACATTTTCACCAGAAAAAAACCGTGGGCACCTGATAGCAGGTGCCAATCCCTATATTTGACTTAACTCAATTTCAGCTCAGCTGTAACTCTTCTGGAAAGACTGCTCACAGAGCAATGAGTACAATAGCTCATGCAACATCTAATCAAATTTACTTTTAAATCAAAACCAAATATAGGGATAGGCACCTGCTAGCAGGTTCCACTTGATTTTTTGCAGTGTCTGAAACTGAAACATTTAATGGTGCTTTGTATCTTTTTTCTTTTCAAGAGGTGTTTAAATCTTACTCTGTAAGTGAAATTATAAAGAAAAAATCAGATGTCTTTGACTGTTTTGTCTGATTTCTTGTCTCAATGGAAAAACAAACTTCATATAAGGTAAAGGTGTTTCATTCTGATAATGGTTCTGAGTACATCAATTCTCTTTTCCTAAAGTTACTTGAACAGCAAGGTATCTTATTAGAGCACTCAATGCCTTACCTGTGACTCCAAAATGGTATTTCTGAACACTAAAATTTCACAATTTATGATATTGGCTGGTCTGTTTTATTTGAAAGCAAATTATTGAAGCATCTTTTGGGGTGCTGCTTTTCTATGGGAAGCATATCTACATAACTGCCTCCCAAATTCTTTAACTGGAAATAAAACTCCGTATGAAATCTTGTTTGGTGTTTGGCCTCAAATGGATATTACACACATTTTTGGTGATGTAGCATATGTGCATGTTCTTAAACAAAACTGTCAAAAATTAGATGATATTGGAGTGAAATTTTTTTTCATAGGTTATGTTGAAGGTGGGAATGGATGGCTGTTTTGGGACCCTCCAAGAGATAAGATAATTCAGTCAGAAGTAGGAATTTTTCCTTCTTTAAAAAACTCAATTATGTCTTCAACCAATTCTAATACTGATAATATCAAGTCTAAAGGAAATCTTGACTTTATTTTGAATACTCTCAAGCTGGGAGATCCCTCAGTTGATGAATTGATAATGGAGCAGGAACAGTTAGACTTCACAACTCAAAACATGTGCAACAAACTTTTCCCTACTGCCTCAAAATCTATATGCCTTGCACTAAAGCAGCCTAATGCCTATTTATAGAAAATAGTGTGTTATTTTGAGCTGAAAAGTTTTATTGAAAGAGGAATTTGGGAGCTGGTTGACAGACCACTGAAAACTTTGGTTCTGGGGGAGCACTGTGCATTGGAAGTCACAAAAAGATCCAAAAATAAACTTGCGGGCAAAGTATAAAGCTAGGTTTGTGGCACAAGGTTTCCATCAATAATATGGCAAAAAGTTGGAAGAAAAATTTTCTCCAAGAGCTACTTTCACCTCACCCAGACTCATTTTTACCCTAGTCACACATTTCAACTGGTATCTTCACTCTTTTGATGTTGTATTGCCTACCTAAATGCTCATATCAATGAAGATATTTACATAGAAAAACCAGAAGGTTTCAGCACACAATCTAATGAAAAAGTATACAAGTTAACAAAGGCCTTGTATAGAACAAAGCAAGAAGCTTGATGCTGGTGGCAATATCTATCATCTAAAATTTTCAGTCTAGGTTATGTTCTGTCTATTTTTGAATCTTCTTTGTATGTATTGACTGAAGAGTCAGACCATGCTGCTGTATGGATGCATGTGGATGATGGCATTGTTGCTTCTTCCTCATTTCAAAGTATACTAATGCACTCACCATTAATTACCAAAGTCACTTCAAATAACAGAAAAGTAATTTAAATTGTCTCTTGTTTTTGGGGAAGAAGATTTATCTTTTAATCTTACAGCTTTCATATATTTCAATTTTTAGAAATTTCTAGTTTTAATAATGTAAGCTCTTTACTATTTAAGTCAATAGAACAAATGTACTTCCTTCAGGTCAGGATGGGGTTTTAAGTGGGGTTTATTAGTTGTAGCCCCCCCCCACTAACAAAAATAATGGTTGTAAGATGTCTGTTGGGGTTTTAAGTTGGTTTTATTAGTTGTAGCCCCCACACCAACAATAATAATTTTAAGAAGATATCTGTTGGGGTTTTAAGTGGGGCTTATTAGTTTTAGCCCACCCACCAACAAAAATAATTGTTGGAAGATGTTCAATAGGGTTTTTAGTGAGGTTTATTATTTGTATCTTAAACAGGATTTTTATTTTTTTAATTTAAAGCAGATTTAATATGACAAAAAGAGGAAATGGATGTCCAAATAAGAGCTATAATTACAGAAGGGAGGGGGAGGCCTGGAGAAATGAGGTGGTAACTGATTTTAAAGAGGTTTGGTACCAAAACTATCTTTTTCAGGAGGATGTTACATCTCATGTCCCTACCCCTGCATTTTCTGACTCTTACAAAACAGGGACCTATTGCATAGCTCATATCTCACCAAAACCTTCAGTAATACAACCTTCTAATCATGAAATTAATCCAGTAATTTTGAATTCTTTTCAAATTTAATAATTGAAGATTTTGGGGATGTTAGAAGATGCCAGCAAATGTTGTGAATACTTAAGAATGTTGACAAATAAAATAAAGACTAATTCTGCTCATAAAAAAGGAGGTGGTGAGGGTAAGAGCTGCTACTCAACATATATTTGAAATCAGTAAGTAAATCTATTAATTTTTAAACTTTATTATACTTATTAAATCTCCAGGTATTTATATAAATTTAAAAATATATGATGAGCAAGTACAGGAGACTTTAGGATTCCTCTTTCTTTTTAAACATTTTTATTTAAGCTTCTTACTTCAAAGTACTATCATAACTCTCTGAAACTGGTGACTGAACCAGATCTTCCTTTCTATGATGGGTTTAATTCTTTTAAAGGTTATTTAACTTGGACTTCTGGAGGCTTCTCAAATGTCTCACACAAAGATTAAGATTTCAGTGATCTTAGCCAGGGTGTTTGGTAGCCAACAACTTTAGATGGAGTTTTAGATGAAGATTCTTGGAATTAAGGCACACCTATACAATATGATGGCCACTTTATCTTTCCATAGCCCAAGTATATGGTGGATTTTGAGAAGTGTGATAGTTTATGGGTGGTTATTTGGCCTGCTAACAAACTATATCATCAAAAAGCTCCTTTAAAAGAGTTTGGTAACTTTACAAGGCTAGGTTCTTCAATTCAAATCAGTAAAAAACTATCAAAATCTATTAAAACATTAAAAACTCTTATACAAGATTTTGTAATGTCTGATTATATAAAAATGAATGAAAAAATAGAATACTTACATGATAGCTTTCTTCAAAAATAATTGGATAATACTAATAGTTTAGATATTGGTAATTATTATTTTATTATTAAAAGGCATGTATATCATTAGAAAAATACATTTAATTTCATCAGACTGGGAAACTTAAATACATATAGATTGAGGGATTCAAGAGTAGAGGAGGAAAAGGATATTAGGGGTGAAAGAAAAAAATAATGAAAGATATTAAATAATTTAAAGATGTTATTCTGAGAAATGATGCAGTGTGATTGGAATAATGATAGAGCATATCCCAGTAGAAATTAAGTTTTGTGATTCAAGGGGGGAGAGCTGGTGCAGGATCAGGATCTTCTGCTTCATAAAGATTATACCACTCATCCTTCAAATCAGCTATGATATTATGGAGTATTACACAAGTTATTATCCAATTATTTGCTGTTTTGAGGTCCAATTTTTTTTTGAAATTGGATTCTAAGCTGAAAGAGACTAGAAAATATTCCCTTTAAAATTCCAATAGCATGTTCAATTTGTACTCTTGATTGTTCAAGGTGATAATTAAACATTTTTTTGGATCATTTTCTAATGTTTCACCTCAGAGAGAAGCTATAATGTATTTCCCACTTGAATATTCTGAGTCTGCAAGGAGGTCCTGAAATTTGTCAAAGTATTTTTCAGGAATTTGAGAAATCCTCATTCTTTGGAGCACAGAAGAGTCATGACATGAGCCAGGGAAGCCACTATGAAAAGTAATAATTTTTTTTTGAAATTTCACACAAGTTGAAGGGAAATATAGTATTTAGAAAGAAGATAAAAAGTTATTTCATGAATGATGAGAACTTTAAAAAATTTATGAATAGACCTTTTTTTGTGATTAAAATAATGGTTTCCATCATGAGCAGGCTTTTGGCTCATTGGTATGGCTGTACCATCAACAAAAACTACACATCCAGCAAAATCTTCAGCTTGCATTGCTTGAGAGGATTCAAGTTGCTGTTGTGGAGTTGGCCAAGAAATTTTTTGAGACTTCAGGGAAAGATAGCAATCATACATTGCTTGGTGTATAATATGACCATGCCATATTCTATGGCAAATAGATTATCTAAATGTATTAAAGCAGCACCATTTCCATTTAAACAAAAGTGACATAGTGAAACAGCAAGTTGAAAGGCAAGATTATTCTGTTTTTATAGGAATTATTATGGAAGATAGGATGATTGGATATTAGTTGAGAAAGTTTCAAAAAAAAATCATGAGAAGTTGGAAAAAGTTTTGTGAAGTTTAAATGAGTAATTTCAAGAATTGAATCAAGATCATATCTGGGATCATGATAAAGATTTGGCCCTCTTGTGATGATGTAACACTTTTTGGAAAGAAAAGACATATAATCTAAAGTGTCTTCCAAACCAGAGTCAGAATCAGAGTCAGAAGCTAAATTTAAAGTGATAGCATTTATAGCTGAGTGAACTTTCTTCCTAGTAGAGAGGTGCTTCATTATTGTTGGTAGAAGGTTTAGGTGATGAGTGGGAAGTGTGAATTTGTCACCAAATGAGCAGGTGGGGTGTGTAGATAGAAAAATTTTTTATGTGTTTGCCACCAAAATTAAGTATCATAGAGTGAAGAGAGACATAAGGATGGCATCTACAATTATATGTCATGTGACTTGCTGAAAAATAAATCATGGATGTGATAAGTTTGGGATCAGGAATCAGGAATGGAAATTGGGGTATAAGAAGTTGGATAATGCATTACCGTGAAATCCTTGGGCTAGTGGATAAGAATCTTCTGCAATTAATAATTTCTGATCCCTAATTGTAGATCCCTGAACATTGATAGCCCCTATTAAGTGGATAGCAGCATCTGCCAACAAAATCCTTGATAAGGGTTATTATGTCACAATTCCACATATGCCAATTCTTACTGGAGGTCTCCAGGGTATTAGTAATTCATTTTGTAAACTCAATGAAATCATGAAGCATACATTGATGTTTATCCATGTCCATATTCATGTTTAATGCTTTTATGTTGGGATGGGTAGGCATATTATTGTATGCCTGACAAGAAGGATTACTTTTAGGAGGAGCATTTGACAGGGACAAAAGAATAGGAGAAATAAATTTTGGAAAATTAGTGGGTGTTGGAGAAGGTGATGGTTGTGCCATTTCCATGTTGTTGTAAAAAATGAAAATATGAGGTGGTGGTGTTTTTTTATTCCATGTTTTATAAGTTTCAGGAGCTTCTTTTGTTGGGGAAGGGCTTTTTGGGAATGGAAAAGATGACCAAGAAAGGGTTTGGGGGTGTAGTATTTATAGTTGCAAGAAGATTTTATTTGGAGGCAAGAGGTGCAGATGATGATGGCAATAATTTATGAGGGCAAGAAAGGGAATGTGCTCAGTTAGATGGTGATGTTGTTCTTTTGGAAGGATGAAGGGGTATTCCAAAGCCAGTGAGCTCTCTTTTAGAGATGGATTGGGAGGGTTTTTGTTGTTTACCAGTACTGGTGGATTGAAAGTCTTTTTTAGACATGCACTGGGGGTCTTTCTGTTACTGGTGCAGCTCTTGTGCAATACTTAGTGGAAGTATTTATACTGAATTAATGGAAGGGACATCCCATAAACTTTTACAATATGTAGCATGGTATCAGCACACAGGACTCTGGAAAGAACCAACAAATATAATATTTCTTACCCATAGCATGGTATCAGAACACAGGACTCCAGAAAGAAATGGAGAACAGGGGATGCCATGACTACATGTTATATACATTACCAACATCTTTCTGAGGTTCCCTCTGGGAATGTCACTGTGGCATTCATTTCTCTTTCCAATAAAACTTGCAAACACCACAATGAATGCAAGATGTGATTGCAAATGCCACCAATTACCAGAATATCAGAGTGAATGCCATGCATCAGTTTCAACTTGAGTCACTCAAAGCCCATCAATCTAACTTTAAATCCTCCCTCAATCCTTGAGTTATTTCTCAGTTTATATTTTGTTCAAATTTTTGATCTGTCTCTTTCTTTTACTTGCCTTATTTTACTCTACATGATATTTTTATTATTTAGTTTTGATCTTGTGAATACTTCTCAATCACCATCCATAGGCACCAGATCATCTCAAGGGGACTCTTAATTCCCTGAAGATATTAGAGATTTTCTAGAGACTCAAATGATCAATCAAAACAAAATCTACTCATTGATTGATAGCCTCAGAAAAGATGTTGAAACTATGAAGGCAGCTAAGACTAATGTTGTCAAAAAAATTATCAAAATCAAAGTCATCCCAAACTTCTGAGTTTATTATTTATTTATTTCTTTCTTTCTTGGGATAAGTTACCTTTAGGGCATGAAATTACACATTGAAAACATATAAAGTGGGATATGTCCATGAATGAGAGTGGTCATAGACAGTCAGAAAACCTATGAGTGTAAGTGTTTTAGTGTTCAAGGGTCTTGTTTCATTGAAACTTTTGGATAGAATTTTTGGGTGCATCCTGAAAAGCTTTAAGGATCTTGAAAATAAGCTGCTAAAATGGAAATAATTGTGGCTTTCTTACTACTTATTCCCTGCAAAATAAGGCATTAACTCAGGCTTTATGTGGGTGATTAAAGATGGGAAACTTGCAAGATTTACTGGTTTAGCATTAAAAATGGATGAAAACCATTTTACTAATATGGTTGCCTCAAATAGGTGGAGCCATGAAATAAGAAATGCAATGAGTACTATAAAATTATGAAAAAAATTTGCATATCATGGTAAATTTTTCATAAGGTCAACACATTCCCAGGAAGTTACTTTCTAATTCAGGTGGCAAATATATATTGCTATCACTTGATTCTGACATACTTAGGGAATCCAATTCTGAAACTTTAGAAAAAAATTTTGCATTAATAGCAGTCTCCTCAGAAGTAGTTTCCATACTTAATATCAAGTTGATCCAATCACTTCCCTGCTTTGAGAAAATATATACATGCCATGTTGGATGATTCTATGTTTATCAATTTAATTTTTTTGGAACACTTAGAAGAAAGACAAAAGTGCATTTGGGATTTATTTTGAGCTTTAATGAGGAAAACTATGTACAATCAGGTATAAAAAAATTCAAATTAAGATCAATCATAATATTCTTCTCTCAATAGTACTATTTAATATCTGTTATATTACCTGCATCTTTTCCCCATCATGTTTCTCAGTCTAGTTTTTATTTAGTCTACCACTGTCTCTTCTTTCTTCATTCCCCGAGTTGGGTGAGATTGCATGAAATAAATAAAAAATAAAGAACAAGAAGGAGAACAATAAATGGGCTGTTAATGACTCAAGCTCAAACTAATGTGTAGCGTTCATGCTGATGTTACAGAAATAGGTGGTGTTTGTTTGTTGTGGCATTCACAAGTATTTATGCATAAGAGTGCAAACGCCATGATGATGCTCCCACTTAGAGTGCCAGCAAAATATTGGTAGTTATACTTCTCAAACATAACTAAGTACATAGCACTCTATAAAATGACACTTTTGGCTATGATGTAACAGAAGTCAATACACATTGTACACATATGATTCCCCATAATTTTTTAATCTATAAAAGTTGTTTTTCAGAAAATCAGGTGGAATAATATTAAAAGACATTGTGTGTGAAGTGTGTTTGTAGTTTTAAACATTGGAAAATGAGTTTTAGGTGTAGATTTATTGTTCCAGTACCTAAACCCACAGGTAAGTAAGCCTGGCCTGTTCCACTCTCTGGAAGGAATGGGAAACAGCCAGGTGGGTAATGGCACACTATATACATGAATTTCTGTGTAACCTAACTAAACCTAATTCTAACTATAACACCCCCCACATGGCAAGCACCCAAAATCTATACAAGAATGAGATAAAAAAAATAAAGAGAAGAGAAGAAAAATAAAATAAGAAAATTGTAAAAGGAAGCTAGGAGATACATAAATTAATTAGAGCTTTTCTGATATTAATGGGTCCCAAAGATTTTGTCAAAATGTCTGCTATTTGATTTTTTTTCTTACACAAGTTAAAACAATTTATTTGTCAAAAACTAACTGATTTATAAAATAGAAGCCCCTTTTACAATGTCTAATATCTTTATCAGAAGATCTATCATTACTATTCACAAATGTGGTCTGATTATCACAGAACAACTCCACTTTCACAGTAAAACTAATTAAATCAGACAGTAAATTTTTTATCCAGAAACCACTCTTCATGCCAAAATATAGCACCATATATTCAGCATTAGATGTCAAAGTTGCAACCATACACTGTCTTCTTGCACTCCAAGAAATGGAAATACCCAGTACTTTTACTACATATCTGTGTGTATTTCTTTCATGTTTGCTGCCCCAACTAGCATCAGCAAATACTTTAACAGTTACCTCTTTGTCCAGATTAGGAAAAATATTTAATGATAGTTGAGAAGTGTTAGTTACATAGCAAAGCAGGTGGTGCAATTCTCCCCAGTAATCAGTTGTAGGGTATCTAGAAAACCTGGATAAATAATTCACCACAAATGAAATTTCAGGTCTGGTCCCTTGTTCCAAATAGCTCAGTGAACAAAAAATCAATAAAAAATTTGTTGAGTTGAGAGGAAAATGCTTTTTTTTAGCCAAAAACAGTTTAACTTTGTATTTCAGAGAAATTTTTTCTAATTTTTTGGAAGGATTGTGCTCTTGAATGCTTTTTTTAGTCAGTGCATGTTGAGATAGGACATATCCTTCAGAGTATCTGTCAACTTTGAAACCCACTATTTTATCAACACTGTTATGCCATTTAACATTCATAAAACTGTCCAAATTATATTTTAACCTCTCTAGATCTTGCAATGAGGAAGAAGCAACAATGCCATCATCCACATGCATCCATACAGCAGCATGGTCTGACTCTTCAGTAAATACATACAAAGAAGAGTCAAAAATAGACAGAACATGACCTAGACTGAAAATTTTAGATGATAGATATTGCCACCAGCATCAAGCTTCTTTCTTTGTTCTATACAAGGCCTTTGTTAACTTGTATACTTTTTCATTAGATTGTGTGCTGAAACCTTCTGGTTTTTCTATGTAAATATCTTCATTGATATGAGCATTTAGGTAGGCAATACAACATCAAAAGAGTGAAGATACCAGTTGAAATGTGTGGCTAGGGTAAAAATGAGTCTGGGTGAGGTGAAAGTAGCTCTTGGAGCAAATTTTTCTTCCAACTTTTTGCCATATTATTGATGAAAACCTTGTGCCACAAACCTAGCTTTATACTTTTCCCGCAAGTTTATTTTTGGATCTTTTTGTGACTTCCAATGCACAGTGCTCCCCCAGAACCAAAGTGTTCAGTGGTCTGTCAACCAGCTCCCAAACTCCTCTTTCAATAAAGCTTTTCAGCTCAAAATAACACACTATTTTCTATAAATAGGCATTGGGCTGCTTTAGTGCAAGGCATATAGATTTTGAGGCAGTAGGGCAAAGTTTGTTGCACTTGTTTTGAGTTGTGAAGGCTAACTGTTCCTGCTCCATTATCAATTCATCAACTGAGGGATCTCCCAGTTTGAGAGTATTCAAAATAAAGTCAAGATTTCCTTTAGACTTGATATTATCAGTATTAGAATTGGTTGAAGACATAATTGAGTTTTTTAAAGAAGGAAAAATTCCTACTTCTGACTGAATTATCTTATCTCTTGGAGGGTCCCAAAACAGCCATCCATTCCCACCTTCAACATAACCTATGAAAAAAAAATTCACTCCAATATCATCTAATTTTTGACAGTTTTATTTAGGAACATGCACATATGCTACATCACCAAAAATGTGTGTAATATCCATTTGAGGCCGAAAACCAAACAAGATTTCATACGGAGTTTTATTTCCAGTTAAAGAATTTGGGAGGCAGTTATGTAGATATGCTTCCCATAGAGAAGCAGAACCCCAAATGATGCTTCCACAATTTGCTTATAAATAAAACAGACCAGCCAATATCATAAATTGTGCAATTTTAGTGTTCAGAAATACCATTTTGGAGTCACAGGTAAGGCATTGAGTGCTCTAATAAGATACCTTGCTGTTCAAGTAACTTTAGGAAAAGAGAATTGATGTACTCAGAACCATTATCAGAATGAAACACCTTTACATTATATGAAGTTTTCTTTTCCATTGAGACAAGAAATCAGACAAAAAAGTCAAAGAAATCTGATTTGTTCCTTATGATTTCACTTACAGAGTAAGATTTAAAAACTTCTTGAAAAGAAAAAAGATACAAAGCACCATTAAATGCTTCAGTTTCAGATACCGCAAAAAATTAAGTGGAACCTGCTAGCAGGTGCCTATCCCTATATTTGGTTTTGATTTACAAGTAAATTTGATTTGATGTTGCATGAGCTAGTGTACTCATTGCTCTATGAGAAGTCTTTCCAGAAGACTTACAGCTGAGCTGAAATTGAGTTAAGTCAAATATAGGGATTGGCACCTGCTATCAGGTGCCCATGGTTTTTTTCTGGTGAAAAGGTCCAAGGACATCTGAAACCACCAAAGATAAAGGTTTAAGTATTTGCTTGGTTGGAAACAGGGAACTGAAACTTAAGTTCTTGGTTACTTTTCAAGTTTTGCAGTTGATATCACCATCTGGAAGTGAATTAGGAAGCCCAAGACCTGCTCCAGAGGAAATCAACCACTTAATAACTAGTAGACTGACATGTCCCAAAGCACAGTTCCAGTACATTAATGAATCTTCTGCCATAGAGGGGAAACTTTGAAGATTAGGAGGGTCAAGGCAATGGGGTGGCTTTGCAGCAGGAGCTGATGAGTATGGTGGTGTAACTTGAATTGCATTAAAATCCATATCACAAGCTAACTCTAAACACCATTTATATTTATTTGTAAAATAAGATATAAATAATTGATGTTCATTTTTAAGACAAAAATATTATTTTAATTATCAAAATCAAATTTAGCTCCTTGCCTAAGTAGTGATGAAATAGAAATAAGAGTGCTTATGGAAGTGGGACAAAAGAAAAACCTTGATATTTTAACATAGGTATCATTGACTCCTTTTATCAAAATCAGGCCTATTTCTGTGAGTTTTGCCAGTTCAGATGTTTTTGTTGCCAAAATAAGAGGAATAAGATTTATTAGCTTCCAAAAATCAGTAAAAAAAGCACAGAAACCACTTACATGTTCAATCCCACCTGTGTCAAGCAGGCCATGAGCACCATCCGAAGTCCAGGATGTAGATTGAAAAGCAACACAGGGGAAAAAAGAGGACTGGTATGCAAGTCATTTTTCAAGTTTCCTGGAGTAATCTGCAGGGTGATATTGTAGGGGTAGGTATGAATAAAAGAATTTCATGTGAATATTTCAAAAATTCTTGTGGCCTTTATTTCCCTTTTCCTGCCTTGAAATCATGACTTCAAGTAGTAAGATATATACTTTATTTTTTTCAATGCTGATTCACATTTCACTTTTTTATCAATACATAATATGTGCTCAATAAATATTTGTAATTATTTGTAAAAATAAATGCATACTACATATTTATTGTGTGTATAAAAAGAATATTCAATATATATTTAAGGTGCACAATAAATTTTACTGCATATTTCATTTTCAATTTTTTATTTATAATGTGTATTCAACACAAATTTATCACAAAAATAAAGTACATTATATATTGAAAGTTCAATATGAATTTATTTTGAAAGTGAGTAACTGAAAAGCAAAAAACTACAGCTCTGCTCATTTTGTTTTTATTTATTTTATTCCATTATATTCTGCAACTATACTCCTGCTATATCTGCTAGTCCAAAGACAGGCAAAAAAAGAAAGCTTTGAATAACCCAAAGGTATTTGTTTCAAAAAATTTATACTTTTTCTGAATGATTTTATATCAAAGCTACTTAAAATTACAAAAAAAAAGGTGGCTTAAAATATAATTTTTTCAAAGAAAACCACATAAGTTAATCATTTTTATAAAATTAGAAAAATGAACATACCCAGCCCTTATAAAATTTAAATAGTTTTTTTTTCAAATTATTCAGAAAAATAACAGAATTAAAAATTTAAATGTCAAACAACATTTAATACTTTAAATTTCATGGAATATTTTAAGGAGATTTTGGTAAGGTAATGGATACCATTAGCTTTTTACACTTTCTTCTTTTATTTTTTTCCTTGAACTTTTACTTTTCTCTTTCTATTTACTTACTATATTTCAGTATGAGCTATTATTTTCATACCAATATCATGTGTAAAAGTAATATAACAAGTGATTTTTAGGATGTGACTGTAAAAATTTAAATGATGTACCTTTTTTGCCCATGGTTTGGAGGGTTTGAGATGGTAATCACCAGTTTTTTCTACGTTTATTTTCTTTTTTGGCAAATTTTCTCTTTTTTGATCAAATTTGACTTTACTCAGAAAATTATTGATATCATATTATAGAAGTTATACTATTAATTATACATAAACTATAAGGTATGGCTTCTTGGTGAGGTTGACACCACACAATATGGGGGGCAGACTTGCTAGCAAGTCCGCAACCTTCAACCCTAATTCATATCTAATTGAGCACAAATTGAGGTAGTGATGAAAAAATAAACAACAAAGGTTGAACCTACTTTGAGAATACATTGAAAAATACTTGAATATTGATTGGAGAAGCAGCTGAACATTACTACAAAAAATCATGATATCTGACTTACAGGAAGTTTTCAAGAAATATTGAAATAAGGATATCCCACAGCCTAACAATGGCTGAAAATGGTTAAGTCTTTAAAAAATCATGTTTTTTTTGTAATTATTGATAAAAAGTAAAAATCTCATATGAGCTGAAGTAAAATATGTTTTAAATAAATATGCACGTTTTTTTACCTATCAATATATAGGGCGATCACCTAATATCATAAAAAAAATTTAAGGAAAAATACTTAGTGAACAGATATAGTTAATTGCATTTTATCAGTAAAATTTTCAAAAAAATAAATATTTATTCAAATTTCATGACTGCATATAATTAAATATCATCAAGCCATAAGATATATGTGTAAGGCACATTAATATTCTAAATGAATTCAACATAAATTTGAATGCAGGTATTATTTATGTAATTAATATAGACAAATTATTTTTACAATTAAGTAAAAAAAAATTAAAAATATTATATAAAAAAACAACTCAATTATGTCTTCAACATATCAAAATATTAAAGAAAACTTTAATGATAATAAAACATATGGCCAATGAATAGTGCACTATTTTAGTGTTTTTTTTTTGTTTCAGGCTGTTAACTGTTCCTTGTAATTTAATATTATATATATATATATATATATATATATACATTTTTTATTTAGTTTAACAACTCACCTTCCTTCTCATTCTCTACTCTCTCATAGATCTTACTCTTCTCACCTCTAACATCTCCTTGCTCCCTTACCCTTTATTATCTTATCCCATGTTGTATACCCTCTCCATCGCTTGTACTTTTTCCTCTACACCCCTTTTTATCCTCTCTCAATCAAAACAACTATTTTTTCTCCCCTGCTCACCCCTTTTTCTCAATAGCAAGCGAATGGGGTGAGATAGAAGTTAAAATGGGTGGTGTGGAAAGTGAAAAGGATATATTTTGTTCAAGAGAGAAAGGGGTGGTATTCAGAGAATCAGGAGTGGAATCAGGAGATAAAGGGGTAGGGTGGGTTAGAGAGGGTAGTAAGTGGGGTGGGTGAGATGGGTAAATGTTTCAATAAATAATGATGAGGTGAGACAGGGAGAGATGAAAAAGGGGTTAGCTTTAGTAATAAGGGTAGCAAGAGGAGTTGGGTGGGGTGGAAATTTACAAGAGAGATGTAGTGCAGTAGAATAAACAAGTGAAAAAGGGTGAAGAGTTTGGAAAACTAGGCTGGGAGAATTGGCAAGTGCAGAAAATTTAGAGGGATTGTGAGCAAAATGGGATGTGAGAAAATAGTAGCAAAGCATAGGGAAACAAATCAAAACATTTTCAAAGAACTTGAGAGGGGATAAAGTGAGGCAGTAAAAAACGGAAGGTGAACCCTATCTTTCAGCCGAAAGATAGCATTCACCCTGTCAGTTAACACAAACTTTCCTCTACTATAAAAAATAATTGGAAACTCTTGTGTATGTCTATGTGTACACCTAAGTACATAAAACATACATCATGATTGAATGTTTTTAATAAATACTGATATTTATAGCTGAAAAATAATTAAAAAAATAAATAGTAACCATGAAAAATTAGTAAATATTTATGCCAATAATTTCACAAAATTCTTCTAATAATTATAAATGAGATAAAGAAAAAAAATAAAATAAATTTTGGAAACAAGTTGTAACAAGAACCAAAAATATATTAATATTTTAAGCTATTATTTTCATGTTATTTATTAGGTAATTTTAATTAGATTTTAGTTTAATTTTAAATTTTTTTTTGGGATTCAAAATAGCTGCTACCATAATTATAGAATTCAAATAAAGGTTTAACATAAAATACATTATTATATTTAAAATTTTATCTTTATTTATTGTAATACAATAGCTATACATACCTGAATAGCCACTTGTAATAAATAGAATTTTTGGAGGATTAAACAAGATATCTGTCACAATATATGTACTATAGTATATTCTGTAACAGAAGAATGTTTCTTGAGTCCTTTCATTGCTTAAAATATTTCACACCAATGAATATAAACATTTTTTCAAAATTATATATCTTAGATTTTATGGAACTTGGATTGAACTTCTAATGACATCCTGTCCTGACTGTAGCTCAAGATGACTTACTCCATGAGAATTTTTTTTTTTTATTTTAATATTAGATTTTTCAATATATGTACAGTTATATTCTTTTATTGAACAGATTTATGACAAGTAATACAAAATTCAGAAAATAAATGTATTTTGAGGATTTTTTTAAATTAATTTTAAATACAAAAATCTTCAATTTTATTTTATCATATTTGTATGTTCATTTTTTTACATATGGTGTAGAGCCAACTGTTTTAAACTTTTTTTTCAACCTAATACATACAAAAAAAAGACCTGCAATTTTCTTGTAATGCTTAAAATACTTTAAAAGAAAAATTTTTTGTTTTTAATAAAAAATATCTAGCACCTTCCAAGTATCACATTCTTTTTTTTTAGCTTTTCCTTTCTAAGTTTATACAAAGCCTCAAGTGCCTAATTTGGATAATTTAAAAATATAAAAAAAATCATTGATTCAAATTTTAATCGATTTCAAACTTAGAAACTTAATATCTCTTTTTAATATTTTCTGAAAAGTTAAAATGAAGTCTTTTGGATTGAAATGTCAAGAAAATAAATTCATTAAAGCATAGATTTTTTATAAGGGAACCAAAAAGATCTACCTATCCTTATATTTTCACAAAATAAAAAATTAATTTTCTGTTGTAGGTTTAATAATTTAATGACACATTATATATATATATATTTACAATTGACATGAGAATTATAATGATAACATGGAATTGATAAGTCATTAATATGTGTTTTTTCACTTAAAAATAATGTGTGAACTGTGAGTTGCCAATCAAATTGGTCAATACACTTGTTCTGGAAAAACAGATTCTGAACCTGCACTATCTTATTTAATTTACTACTCAAGACTAATAAATTGAAATATTTTTTCTTTCTACTTATAATATTTTTTTAATTTCAGATTAATTAAAAATCAATTATTACAATATTAACATGTTTAATGGATATAATTATATATCCATTGTATCTTACTTCACAATAAAATCCCTCTCATAATAATCTCTATGAACATAATAATAGGATGATAGAGAAAAGTCCACTTTAATCTATCATTAAAGTCCCTAAAAAATAACAAAAATTAAACTTTAAAAGATAAAAATAAGAATAAGAATTTGTGTAATCTGTTGGGTACCCTCAGATAAACACTTTTGTTATCCTTAATTATTTTTTTCATGCAAAATAAAGCATTCAGTTTAAATTTTCGAAGGATATTTTGTCATTTATATTATTTTTACCTTTGAAATTTCAGATTTTCTTCAATCATTTTTTTTCAAAACACAAATTCACTGAGTAGCATTGAATTTTTATGACTCTTTTGAATCCCTGAACCAAATTAAAATAGGCTTACTGAATACTGGCTGATTGAATGAATAGTGCTTCAGAATTTCAAGTAAGTATTTTACTTCTAAAATATATCTGATACAATGATTATGTATTTAAGTACTTATTTTAATCTTAAAAATATAGATATTAATTTTGTCACTGCTTTTATCCTTTTTATGCACTTATTACATTTATAAGGAAGATAGGACACTGATACTAGAAGAATTAACCTTTATTTAAGATACATAATCACATTCTGTTAATTTTTAATTATTTTAGAAAAGGAGAAGTTAAATTGCCTCATTGAGTCAATTTTTTTTTGAAAAAAAACATTGCTATACTTTATTTTTATGGTTTTGTGTATTTAATACAGTATTCTAAATTATAATATTTGAGAGGAAGTATTTCTATTTGTTTTAGAAATATATTTCATTTAAATAGAAAATAAATTCATACACCGGCTAAACATTCCTGTAATACATCTAAGAAAACTTCATTTTGTATGGTATCATCAATAAGATTGAAGATTTGAATTCTGAAAAAATGGATTATTAATCAAGAATTCACTGGTGTTTTTTAATGTTCTCAGTAATATTTACTAAATTTATTACAAATTTTAAAAGTAATTCTCATGAAATATATAAAGTAATTTTATTTCTTCTTATTCTTCAACTTTAATTCAAAAAGATGATCTAAATACTTTTCATCAAGAAGGTATTGTTGATTGAGAATATTGTTAGTATTTCCTTATTCTGATTTAAATGAGCTTTGAATACACTTTCATAATGCTTTCGATAAAGACTCATCCATCCTTGGTCAATATTTCAAGATGAGTTCAAAGTAAATCTCAGTCTGATTCCAGCCTGAGTTCCATCTGACTTCAAGTTGAGGACTTGCTAGCAAGTCCCTCCCAAATATTGTGAGGTGTGATGTATCACATTTTGTTAGTTCCAGCCAAATTGTTACATTAATTAGTTTTCTTTATCAATTCTCTGGAGATAATTTATCACCTCCATTTATTTTAATTTTTAGAGGGTGTAAATAAATGAAATGTGAGGTGTTGAATTATAGAAAGTGAGGTCCAACATATTTTTAAAATTAAGAGTCAGATTATTGAAATTGTGATTAAATTATAGTATTTTTTTCATACATGAACTAGGAAAAGGCTTTATTATTAAGGCATAATTTTAAAAAAAATTAATTTTTTTAATTACTTGGCCTACATTGAAAATTGGGAGACATAAAATTTAATTTTTCACTTTGAATTGTGGAAGAGAAAATATGATTTACAATGCCCTTGAAAGCTTCTATTTCTCCTTTTTTTTTCTCTTTTTAATCCCCCCTTTTGCCCCTGCAGGGGCCCCCCTTCCCCCACCTGAGTTACTCACTGGGGTGTTAAATCCCTTCTAAATATACATTTTTTTCACTTCTTGAAATTTCTAGGTCTCCTTTTTTTTGTTTTATCTTTCTCTACAGGCCCTCTTTCACATTGATTTATACACAAACTCCTGTTTTCTCTCATCCCCTGATATTATTAATTGTATCTACAAGCCCCTTCATCTACCCAATACCTTGTTCTTCTCCCTACTCTTTAAATTAGTCCGTTTAATCCCCAAATTGCATGAAAAAAAGTGTTTTTTAAAAAAAAAATTCTATGGGATTTGGTGGTCCAAGGAAGAAGTGAAAGGGTAAAATAAAGTGCAATAGAAATAGTGAGGCCACGTGCAGCAAAGTGTTGCAGCAACACTTTCCTGCATGTGACTTGGTGGTTCAAGGTACCCAGTAAGTTACTTAAGTGAAGGGGAGGCAAAAGACTGAGGTCACGTGCAGCAAAGTTCCTCAGAGACACTTTTCTGCATGTGACTTGGGGCTGTAAATGATCAAGTGATAAAACAATTAGAGGGGTGATATTAGATGTGAGGCCCCATGAAAAAATGTGTTTCTGAAGAACTTTTTCCCTTTAAAAGTGGGGGTGTGATGGTGTAAATTAGTGAGCAACAGGATGTATGGGGGGAAAAGTGAGAAATTCTGGTAAAGAAAAATGGAAAACATAGGGGTGTGATAGAGATCCTGGGGGTGAAAAAAAAGATCTTTTCAGTGGTAAATGAGGGATTTTAGAGAAGTAGGGGGTAATTATAGAAGAAAATATAGGATTTGGGGGGTAGAGTGGGGAATTCAAGACAGTGAAAAACTGGGGATGTGTGATATTTGTAAAAAAAAATGTGTAGGATTTGGACAACTGGGAGAGGACACACTGGGGGATGATTGTTGAATGTGTAGAATAGGGGAGATTAGAGGTTACAGATTAGGATAGAATGGATGCTTTCATGGATTTTTGGTTTTAAAGGTAAGTGGGGGGAAAAGAGTGGGTGAAAGAAGATTTTACAACTATGGGGGTTCGGATCTCTGTGATTAATCTCACTGAGGGTTAAAAAATAAAAAAAGGGTTTCAAAGAATGGGAAAGCAATCATCCACTCTTAATAAAAATGTGATATAAAAATGACATGAATTTCAAGTATTTTTCTAATATGACTGTGGAATCTGGTCAATATGTACTTTCATTTTTCATGAATGATTGAAATAAAATTTAGATGAAAAATAAATATTTTTTTTCACAAAACTTGAGCATGAATTTTTACTGTGCACTAGTTATTTATTATTTTCTACAGATTTCAATATTTCATTATTTGGAAGTGGATTGATGTGCATAAAGTTTGGAAATTTGAACCAGAGCCTATTTCTAACAAAAAGAGATGAAAACATTTCAATATTTTTGGAGCTTAAAGTCTATAAGAATTAGCATAAATATTTTTTGAGCTGGGAAAAAATAGATAAAAATGAATAAAGTGAGTCATCAGAACATGTATTAAGCAATTAAATTAAAAAATTCAATCTTGGTCTATTTTTAAAAATTGAATTAAACTTCTTTACTTTTCATGTGCTTCAGACCTGTATATAGTGCCAAAAAGTTGTAAAAAATGTGAGTTTCAGCCTACCCAGAGTTATAACCAGATTACAACAAGGTTAGTCAGAAGTACAAACAAAACAACTTGCCTACAAGTCCTATATTTTTCCCCCTGTGCAAGGGTGGTCAGCAAAGCTTCTTCAGAAGGTGCATCTTCAAGTGATAAATCAGTAAACTTTGCTTGGACTTTGGAATTATTATCCCCTGATTGTTGATTGTGCATTGAGATTGATGTACAAGCAGGGTAAATGGGGCAATAAGAATCCATCAAATTTTCATGGGGAGATCCTGAAGGATTTTTTTGATTTTGCAAGTGGGCAAATAATGGTCCATATGCCAGCCAAGGATCAAAATGGACATGGAAATCACAAATGTTGCTCTTTCCAACTCAAGGAATATTCTGGCGCATTGGTGGAAGAGGACTATTTGGGGAAGGTGGAAAGGGACAAGATGCCTTCTAATGGTTTGGTTTTCAACAACAAAAAACAACTAGAGCTGCAATAGTTAACCCAGGCAGCATTGGTTTCTGAAACCTCTTCTATTGCCAGATAAGGCATGTCAGGGATGAAAGATTGATGTGTCTCTATTGATAATTCCAATGATTCTTGAGAAGCAGGGGTTGCCTTTTTCATGTTAATAGCTTGAAACAGATTAGTAATTAGCGTTTCTACTTCTCGTGAGTTCAAAACCACAGAGTCATTTTAAATACATAAATTGATTTGATTAATTATTGATATGGCAAGTGGGGATCCAGGCTCAATCAAGGACATGAAGTAAGCTGCCATTTGATTGTCATTGCTCCCTTTGTAACCCTTCTGGCCCACCATTTCATAAACTGAATGAATTTTATCAAAATGGGCACTAATGTCTGATGACAAAGAGGTAAAAGTTATGGAGCTCAGTTCCAAAATGCCCATAACAATATATCCACATGAGATGATGTTGAATTTATCGGTGAGGAAGATGTAGGCATTGTAAGCTGGTCTGATACAAGCAATGGCTTTCTTGTGGGTGTCAGCTACAGAATTTAAGATAATTTTGAAAGCCAGTTTGTCTATTGTTGTATTGAAAGTGCCTTCTGGCATAGGAAAATGTAGATAAATCTCTATTAACAGGAAGTTGCCGATTGTGTGCTCAAGGGTGATATTCCACATGTTGAAATTTGACCCATTTTCTGACAAGATTGTGCCATTTTTTCAGAAGATCTGGATTTCCTTCATAATTTTGTAGAACAGGTCACCCTGAAGGATTGTGTTAACAAGATCAGGATTTCCTTGAGGTACATGAGGAGGTTGTTCATGGCCTTTGGCCTTGGAATCACTGGAGGAGGATTTGGCAGCTTTTGAAGTTTCAGGCTTCTTTGTTTTGGTTTCAAGTTGAGATTCTGAAGTTTTGGAAGGTGAAGGTGGAGGAGATGGTTGGGATCAAGTGGACTGAGTGTGGACCATACAAAAGAGGATGTGAAAGGAAAAGAAAGAAACAGGCAAGGGAAAAAAAGGCAAGGAACAAGGTTTACAGCTGGTGCCCAAAATACTGGATTAACAGCCCATAACCTATTGTGCTGGTACACAAACCCACAGGTGGGGAAAGATGGTCTATGTGGTTAGATCATTGCCTGGATGGCCACTAGCCATTGACCTTGACTTTTGTGTCACAGGCTTGAATCCTTGCCGCCTCACCCCTTTTAACCACACCCTCTTTGTCCATGGTTGGCACACTTGTTTTCATGCTGGTGTTGATGTCTTGTTCTCCCAATGATATCTCTATTCTCCCTCAGCAACCTACAGTGGATGGACACGTGCATGAAGGCTGGAGAACCCACCCCACTTTGCCATCCCCCCATTATCTGGATGATTGTGCTTGGTCATTCACCTTGGGTCAGCTGTGGAATTACACTCCCCTTACATTCTTGAAAACCCTGCCCATCAAACCACAACCCCCCAAGGATTAACCTCCACCCTTCCCCCCTATGGCAACCCCATCTGTGTCCTCAAAGGCACCTAGCTCCCCCTGTTATCCTGTCAATCGCCCAGATAACTTACCCATTATGTTCATTACTTCTCACATGTACCTAGCCTATTAGTTTACAATGCCTTCATGCCCCTAGCTGGGTGAGATTGTAAGAAATTAAAAAAAACCCCCCACAGGTGAGTAAGCCTGGCCTTTTCCACTCTCCAGTAGGAATGGGGAACAGCTGGGTGGGTAACGGCACACTATATGCATGACTTGCCGTGTAACCTAACTAAACCTAATTCTTGTAGCACGGTGTCAGCCTGTAGAACTCCGGAAAGAACCGGAGAACAGGGGATGCCGCGACTACAGACTATATACATTTGCTCACATAACTAAGTACATAGTCCTAGTGACTTAACATCCCCCCCACTTAGTTATGGAGAATATTACTGATATCCCCCCCATGCAAACATAACCAACTCCAAAATGAAAAGAGAAATGAAAAAAAAAATAAAAATAAAAAGAAAAGGAAAAATAGAAGAAAGATAAGAGAAAAGAAATATAACCCCATCACCACACACACACATCTTTCCTTCTCAGCATTGTTAGAGATGGGCCCAGTGATTTTGTAAGTATATCAGCCCGCATTTGAGCAGTAGGAACCCATTCCAACGTTGCTTTCTTTAGAAACAGTTGTTCATTAACAATATAGAAACATCTATCCACATGCCGTGTCCGCTTGTTGCCAGGGTTATCTTTTGCATTGGCAATTGCCCCTTTGTTGTCACAGAAGATTTTGATCAGGGGGATATCAGGGAAGATATCTTTGAGCAAGTTTGAGATCCAAATTGCATCTTTCATACCACCACCAAGTGCCACATACTCAGCTGTGCATGATGAATCACTCACTGTCAACTGGCGCCTTGAGGTCCAAACAATTGGGCAGGAATTAAGTAGTAGCAGATGTCCACTTTGAGCTCTTGAGAATTCTTTGTTATTCCAAGTGGAATCAGAAAAAGATAGGAGTTCAAGTGGAGAGTCGCGGTCAGGATGGAGGTGAAGACAAAGGGTGGCAGTGTGTTGGACATATCTAAGGAGGTGATTGAGGGCTATCCAGTGGGTGGCATTAGGTTTGGAGGAGAAGCGTGCCAAAAAATTTTCTGGGAAAGACAGATCTGGTCTAGTTGCAACTGCTACATAACTGAGGGCACCTAGAATGGAGAGATATTTAGTTGTCTCTATAGCTACTTCTTCATCCTTTGCAGTGGTGATTTCCAAATTGTTAGGTAAGGGCGATCTTGTGGTTAATCCAGATGGGTTATGAGTCCGTAGAATCTTGTCAATGAGCTGAAAATTGTGGAGATCAAAACCTTCTGGAACTTCTTTGATAGAAACACCTACTATACCATCAACACTATCATTCCATTTTACTTTCAAACTACCATCCAAACCATCTTCTAAACCCTTTAGCACCTCCTCACTGCTACCAGTAACTATACCATCATCAACATGTATCCATATCACACCCAAACAATCCTTCTTCCTAAGAACATAGAAACTTTTATCATACTGACTTGCCTTATACCCCAGAGCATCCAATTTGCTGGCTATGTGTAGCCACCAGCATCTTGCTGCTTGCTTGGTACCATAGAGGGCTTTCTTTAAGCGTAACGCATTGCCAGCTTCACATAGCTACCCAAATTGCTTCATCAATTGGGCTGTGAAGGTAAGCAGCGGTGACATCAAAAGATTTGACAGGCCATTTGTGGTAAGCTGCTAAAGTGAGGAGAATGCGTTGTGAAGCAAAAGTAGCAGTTGGGGAAAAGGTGTCAGTAAAATCAATACCATACTGTTGTAAAAAACCTTTAGCTACATATCGTGCTTTATAGATTGGAGTTTTGGAAGAAGGATTTTTGATTGTAAAGACCCATTTTGCATTGGTGAGCTTGGCGCCAGGGGGAAGCTTTTCCTCATACCATACATCCATATCTTTCATGTTTAGTAGTTCCCTTTTGCATGCTTGGTCCCACTTGCGACTGTCAGGCGAGATCATAGCTTGCAGATGGGTTCTGGGAATAATGGATGATTGGGACAAACCTTTTGTAATAGTCTCACGTACAGCTTTTTCCTGAGAGATAAGAGTTTCCTCATCCTTGAAATCACCTAGCTTCATATTATTGAGGATATGACCTAGAGAGCCCTTAGATGATGGTGGTTGATAAGCAGCTTTGTGGGCCGGAAGTTGGTCACCAGGGAAAACAGCCATGGCAGATTCAAAGAAGGAGTTCGACTCTGGGTGCCAAAAAATCCAACCTGCATTATTTAGAGAATATCCTATACACTTACAAATCAAAGCTCGTTGGTCCAGTTTACATCTAGTTTCTTTGTGGATATGGACAAAAGCTGTTTCACCAAATATTCTGAGGTTTGAGTAGGTTGGGTCACAATTGTACATGAGCTTCAGAGGAGTTTTGTCACCAGTCTTGACATTTGGGAGCCGGTTGTGAACATGAGCTGCCCATTTGTAAGCAAGGCCCCAGAAACATTCAGGTAGTTCACTTGCTAGTAAGATTGTCCTGGCAATGTCCCCGACAGTTCTGTTGAAACGTTCAGCTGATCCATTTTGTTCATGGTGGTGAGGACAGGTGATCTCGTGAGTAGCCCCAATGTCAGCCAGGATCTGAGCCATCTGTTTACTGTGCATTTCCCCCCCATCGGTTCTCAATGCTTGTAATTTCTTACCAGTAACATTTTCTAGCTTTTTATAAAAGGTAACAAAAGCAGTTGTGGCCGCAGATTTGGAGTTGAGCAAAAATACCTCACCATAGGAAGTTGAACTTTCTCTAAACATTGCCGCCCATCTTGCTCCATTAACAGTGGGATCCATAGGACCAACCAGGTCTCCAACAATAAGGCTCATCATTGATTCTGGTCTTGATTCCCGTGTTGCTGATGGCTTTCTTGTACTTTTGGCTATTAAGCAATCTTCACAGTCAATCTTACCTGGTGGCATAGAGAGAGGCAAGCCCGCACCAATTCCAGTTCTGATGATAGTGCGAATTGTGTTTTCACTGGTATGGCCAAGCCTTCTATGCCAGTCCATGAGGGAACCTTTTGCAGCAGGGGGTCGATTGATGGTTTCATTCTTTTTAACAGTACGCAGGAGGGAAGGATGCAATGGTAAATGATAAGAGGAAACATTTTGATTGCAGTCACTAGACCTAATTACATCTAAAATCCATCTTCTCCTAGTACTTTCCAACCGCCCTGTCATAATCAGTTCATCTTTAAAATAAATCCCTAAATTCTTGTCCTCAGAACATAAATCAAAACAAAAACCATTGTCCACTAAATCAAAGAGAGAGATAAGAGTAGTTCTAACTTCTGGACAATAAAAAACATTGGTAATAGTAACAACTTTCCCATCTCCTTTGATTTTTAGGTCCCCTATGCCAGTGATAAATGAGGAAGGACAGTTAGTTGCTACTTTGATAGGGATTTGATTTTTAAGAGGTCTGAAATTGCTGAGAAGGCTCACATTGCCAGTGACATGATGGGTAGCACCAGAATCCAATATTCCCACATTCCCGGTGAGCGCTTTGAGTGACCATTCTGTGCTGTTCAGATCAATTTGTTCCAACTGTTCATACAAAGCCTCCACATTTTCCTCAAAGATAGTGACTTCATCTGCTTCAATTTGTACATCCCGTGCTCTAATTTGCCTGCGTTGTGGGCGTCTGTAAGGGATGTATATTGGTTTGCTTTTTGCCTTTGGGTCAGAGGTAAGGGTCATAGCACGTTCTCTCATGAGGTAGAGCCTTGCAGAAAAGGTGGATGAGTTAAGGTTGTATGGGCAATGGGTAAAGAAATGAGCAGTTGATTTGCATTCGTGGCATTGTCTTTGAGCACCTGGGGGCCTGTAGGAGTCTGTATGGCGTTGAGGGTGAGTTGCCACACTAAAGATGGGTTCAGATGATAAAGAAGCAGCAGGAGTTATTGATACAGATTCTCTATCCACTCTATTTTGAGATAAAGATGGCATCAGTTGGCAGAAATCTTCAAAGGTGACCGCATTTGTGTCAGCACGATTGTCTAAAGCAACACAGAGATCAACGTATAGGTCCTTAAGAGATGAAGGTAATAAGGCGTGAGACATTAGTGCTTTGAATACTTTATGATCAAAAGTGATTCCTTGACGTTCAATTGCTTCAAAATATTTGTTGAATGCCTCTAGATACTCAGTGTGTGAAGTGAACTGTGTTTGCTTAAGGTTGATGAAATTACAAATGGCTGTCATTTTGGAAGTATGGTTAGATCTAGAGAATTTGTTGAAGATATGAAGATAGGTTGGGCGTGCTTTCCAGTCTGTGGATATCTCATGGCGCAAGTTGGGAGAAATAGAGTGTAGAAGAATTAGATGCGTTACTCTGTCTTCATAATCATCAGGTCCAGTGCCATCATTCATTGCATATGCCCTTGTGCCTACAAAATCTTTGATCAGAGCTAAGACATTGTTGTGCCATTCAGAGAAATTAGTGCCAGAACATTCAAGAGTAGGGATGGATTTTGTGAATTCAATAACATTTCTTAAAGTTCGTTGTCTCTCAATCATACCTATGGGTTGATGTGGTTGTGCAAGGTGAGGTGGCACATTCCTCCTGAAAGGAGATGTGGAACGAGGAATAGGTGGTGGTGTATTTGTATTTGCCATTGTATTAGAGCTAAGTGACAATTCCCCAATCACACGAGTAATGTCGTCGATTGGGGTGGTTATGATAGTAGTAGTGAGGTTGAGAGCTTCGCTATGCTCTGCGATATGCTCTGTGAAGGGGTGAGAGATGGAAACAGGGGTAGGGGTAAGAACGAGGGTGGAGGCCTCGTTTTGATATGTGGATATGCTAGGGGTAGAAGCGAGGGTAGGTGATGCTAGGGGTAGAGGCGGGGTAGAAACAAGGGTAGGTACCTCGCTATTTTTACTTAAGGTAGGTAATACTTGGGTGTTGTGTGGGAGGGGAGTAATCGCTTCTATTTGCAATTGAGACGGTTGAGATAGGGGAGGGGAGAGTGAAGAAAGGGGGAAGGGTATAGGCGTGGGAGGCGTTTGTGGGATAGGTGTAAGAGTTGGTGCCGGTGTAATGGAGGGATGAGCGCGAGTGCCGCGCAAAAACGATTGAGTCTCGGGAGTAGGAGTGAGTGGATTGATACCGAGGCCACGAAGCTCACGGTTAGAAATTGAGTGAGTGAGTCGGGTAGCTTTAGTTTTACCAGCGTCTGAGGGTTTGTCTTTTTTAGACATACGCTGGGGGTCTCTCGGCTACTAGCGTTCCTAGTGTCGCTAACGCTGGTGGAGTTATCTATGGCTAACGTTTCAATGCCCGCGGGCACAGCCCATAACCTGTAGCACGGTGTCAGCCTGTAGAACTCCGGAAAGAACCAAACGGTATATCCATTGCTTACCTGTAGCACGGTGTCAGCCTGTAGAACTCCGGAAAGAACCGGAGAACAGGGGACGCCGCGACTACAGACTATATACATTTGCTCACATAACTAAGTACATAGTCCTAGTGACTTAACAATTCTAACTATAACAAGATTCCGTGACAGATTTGAAACGCAGCTGCACCTACTTGATATAGGTTAGTCAAATTCTAGGGCTTTTTGCACGCTATGTGAAGTCAGTAAAGTATGCACACCGAATAAACTTACAGCAAAACCTGAAAAGCTTGCAGGTTTCTTGTCTCCAATCCCCCGCCAAAAAGATGAGTTTAGGTCACTTTTGACAGGGAAATAAGTGGTAATAAACCCGCAAGCTTTTACGGTTTAGTTGTATATTATTTACACGAGTGTAGTTGCTATTAGATCATTTTAGTTGCCAGGACCTTTAAGTTACGCCCGCTGTTTATAATGCGCGCATTCAGGTTGATTGAATCTTTTGGTGTGCTCTTGCTTTTGCCAAGAAACAGTGTACTATCTATACGTTGGGAAAGGCCACTGAGAAATTTAATCACAGCATGTAAAACGGTCAAATTGTAGTGCTATCATCTGCATGGTGTTTATCTTTTTTATTTCTTTCTGTTACTCCTTTCTTTTCTACATTTCCATTCTTAAAAGTCTATGATGCGAGACATGCCACCTTGTTGTTCCAAAAGACAGCTGTAATTTTTTAAGGTTGATTAGTTTTATGCCCGGGTTATAAAGTGATTCTAATATGATATAAGAAAACGGATGTATATCTAGATTGGTGCAAGCGCTTGGCAGGCAAGGATGGGGCGTCCGGTTTCGCGGAAAGAAAGTATGGAAATTAGAGCGCTATGAAGAGTACACTGATGGAGTGCTTGATTAATATTGTAAAGTGTCATGGGTGACCATCAGCATGGGCAGAATGAATGCGAAGAAGATGATGGAAATGGAACGATGAGCGTTAAGATTTAAGATTCCGGTTTTGAATGATGGATTGTGTTCAAGCTCGAGGAGTCGAATTTGGACAACGGATATACACTAAAAGCCGAATGTGTGTGAATTGTTTTTCACGTGCGGTAAGGAGAGCTGTCAGCTTGAGCGATAGCCGAGCGACGGCAACTTTAACTGCGCTTCGATGGGGGCGGTGTCGTCATTTCTTTGTGCCTTGATAAGGAGATCGATCGTTCTGGATTTGTCTTTTGTCCTTTGTCCAGGTTTGTTCTTTTGCCACCCACTTTTCTTTTTTTGTGCTCGCCATCTTCGGTTCATATTCATTCTCCCAAATCTCTCTTCATTAGTCCTTTATCTTTGCTATCTTTGCTATGGCTGCTACTGCTGTTCCTCAGACTAATGGTCACAGTCACACTCCTCCTCTTTCCCCCACGTTTGTTCAGCGTGTAGCCGCTATCCCCGGTAGGCTTTGCTGCTTCTTTTAGATGAATAAAACTCCTGTGGGAACCTAATTTCTCCTCTTTCTTTCTTTCAATCCATAGTGGTCGCTGATACTTGGGGAGCGGTCCATTCCACCATTCATGCAAACGCCTATTCGGCTGCTGTTTATGACAAGGCGGAACATGCTGCCTTGTATTTGTATGAGCAATCTAAACCTCTTCAAGAAAAGCTAGCCGGGCCTATTGGTCAGGTTGATGCCGTCGCTAATAAAGGTTTGGACTTTGTTCAAGCTAAAGCTCCATTTGTCTGTAAGATCTGTTTTTTTTTTTTTTTTTTTTCTTAGTCTTTTCATAATCAAATTCTTTTAGTAAACTTGAGTCTAAAATCTGCTGTTAATTATGTGCCAAATTTTTGAACTATCGTTTGCTTGGTTTTTTTGCGTCGATTGTTTTTTTTAGTTGAAATTAGGACCGAGGAATTAATTTCTAAAGCGCGGCAACCTGCAGATCAGGCATTGGCTTATGGCAAAACTTACACCGATGCTGCTTCAACCGCTCTTACGGAGCAACTTACAAAATCTGCTCAAACATTGAGTCAGCTACAAGATAAGCTGCATCAAGCTGTACAAAGCCTTCCCAAGGATCCTAAAAGTGTACAAGAACAGCTAGGCGGGTTAAGCGAACAGGTGGTTGCGGAAATTGGGAAGCTTTATCGGTTTGTGGGCGACAAACGGAAAGAGTTGGTAAGGCAGAAAGCTTGAACGAATTTTTTGAATCAGACGCTGATATACATCAAATCGATCTCGATAGCCTCAACAAGCACAACAAGCTCTTGCTCCTCTGAATGAGAAACTCCATGGTGCTTACATTGAAGTGTATGCTAAATTAACAGAAGCCGATACTCCCATTATTTCTCGTGCAACAAATGTTTTGAAATATAGTCGCGAGCAAGCCCAGCCTATCCTTAGCGAGGCGATTGAGTCTATGAAAAAGGTTGTACAAGGAATTAAGTCCAATCAAGAGGGGATCCACTCATCTACTAACGGGAATCCCGGTTCTAACTAAGTTTTCCATTGATGATAGACCCCGGTAGCTATCATGATTTATACAAATATTCCTTGGAACAAAATTAAGGAGATAGTTTTCCTCCATGTCTTAACCCTTTTCACTTGTAGTCTTCCTGAATGGTTCAAGTAACCCAAATTTTTCAACTTGGTAAATTTACCGATAAATTACGCTTCTGCTCTGTAATCATGATAATATTGTATGTAAAAACTACAGGCGTGTTTCGCAGTGCCTGTCTCTGACTCGTTTAAGTCTTAGCTTTTATTTCTACTCAAATTGAAAAATGGATCATCTGGGTTTTATGAAGGTCTCTATGCTTGATGAGTTTTAGCTGTGTCGATTGGTGACTGTAAACCATCAATGATTACAAATGTGTTAATATGAAACCTTGTTTTCCCCCAGTCCAATTGATGTACCTTTTTTTTATTGTATGATGCTGAAACATGCTTGATTTGATTAATCTGAACCATGATCAGCTTTGTAAGGTAGCAAAAACAATTATTTAAGGTGGTATAAATATCCAGTCATTTATTATTTCTAGCGAAGAGCTGCAGAGAAATATGCTCCATTAAATGATTAAAGTTGATAAGGAAAATCAAAATATCACCTAGAAAGGCCAAGAAAGTGTTTCTGATTGAGTGGCAAAATCATGATCAATCATTTAATCACAACTGATCTAGTTTTTGCAGTTCAGCTTTGAGCGTTTTTGACAGCCAGCTATTATGATTAAAGGAGAAAATCATTAGTATCTTTTGCTCATGATTAACAAAATTAGTAACTAAAAAATTCTTATTTGTTATTATCTCACATATTTATTTCTCATATCTCAAGGTGAAAAATGACGCATATAATAGGGGGTGTCAGTTCTGGCAAATCCGCACTTAAATTTGACCAAATCCGCACTTAAATAAGTGCAGATTTCCAAAACACACTAGCCCCAATACTGGTGGATTTCAAAATGAAATAAGTCACTTATTTCACTCAAATCCGCACTTTCTCAACCAAAAGTGCTGATTTCACCATCAAGTCCCATTTCACTGATTTGTCAGCATCATCCCATTCATACGCAGCACTCCGCAGCATAACACTTCATAACTCAAAACATTGTACATCACTTACATCTTCATATCATATCATATAAGAGTTATGCCTTCCTCACTTCCAAATCGTGATAAATTACATAAAGCAATGACTTTCATGGCTCTTGAACTGCTCTTGGACTCTGATTGCAATTCTGATTCTGATCTAGAAGAAGATTTTGTCTTTTTATCAAAAATGGCCATGAAACGTTACCTTCTTCCCAGAAAGCCTCAAGTACTTCATACCCCCAAGTACACCATCCAAACACTTCTTAAACTATCTACACCCAGTTTTAGACAGCTGTTCAGGACTTCTCAGGATTATTTCCTTAAATTGCTTGAGCTTATTCAGGATCATCCCATATTTCACAATAATTCTCAAAAAGAACAACAACATCCTTCAATTCAATTGGCCATCACACTATGTCATTTGGGTTCAAATGGTAATGGAGCCGCTTTGAAACGTTTAGAAAATGTCTTTGATTTAGGGTATGGTTCAGTTAACACTTATACCAAACAATGTATCACTGCCATCAACTCCTTGTAATCTCAACTTCTCACCTGGCCAACAAAAGAAGAGCGACTTGAATCATCTCAGGTTATGCAAGCAGAGGGCTTCCCAGGATGTATTGGTTTTGTTGATGGTACTGCTATTCCTTTGAGCCAGAAACCTGCTCAAGGTGGAAACAATTACTTTCACATTCTCGTCAAAAATTTTCACCAAAATATTTACAAGTCAAAAAAATTCTATATCTGTTTTAAAAAATTGGCAAAACTCTCCCCTGCATTTTATTGAAGCAAGGGGTGGATATCACCAAAATTTTTCTAAGTCATCAATTTCACATGTCAGATTTGAAAATTTGGCGATACCCCCCCCTGCATTTTATTGAAGTAAGTGGCGGAAGTCATCTAAATTTAATATAATTACGTAAATTATTAAATAAATATCTAATATATATCAATTTCCCTAGTTTAAAGTAATGACAATCCCTTAAGCCAAAATGCAGATCAAATCTAGAAACAAAAGTTTGGGACTTTCCACAAGTATAGGCTAGAGGAACCCCATGAAACAAATAAATGTTATCATGATTACCATTTATACAACACAAGGTCGTGGGCCCATTACTTTAGTTGAGGAAATTGATACATAAAAAATATTTATTAAAAATTTACAAAAAAATATTAAATTTTCGATGACAACTTTAATCCCCATACTTTTTGGATCTAAATAAAGTTTTTTTAAATCAATTAACTTTACCTTCTTTCATTACCTTATTGATTCTTTGAATCAACTTATGACTGATTTGAAATGAGCAACCAAAATGTGTTAAATGTTGACAGGATTCCAAACCAGGAGGAGCTTTGGTCATTTGATGATTATCCTTAGAAGAATTCCAAATAGTTTTGATGATACCATTTCCCAAACCAAAATCAACGATGCACCGGTGGACTGGAAAATATAAACCATGTCATTTGATTTTAGCTGGAGATGGTATTGGTTGGCCAGTAATCGGTTTGATATACAAGAATATACCAAAAGTAAGAAAATTGGTGTCATTGGTATCAGTGTGAATTTTATTGTGAAATCCAGAATGAGTGATAATAACATTAGAAAATAAAAGATATTCGTGGCTGATATCTTCCCATTCGGAGTCACACTAATTCAGTATTCCAACTTTGGTTGCAAGTTCATGATTTTTTTCAAATGCTTTATTACAGTGCTTTTTGAGTCAAAGAGCAAGAAAAGAGTTAAAGGAAGGTAGAGTGTCCCATAAGCAAAAATCTTCATCTTTTTGAGCTTTAGTGATATTCTTGAGCAACGAATACATGCCTTTATAATTGAAATGCCTAGATAATAATCATATAAGAGTTTCAGAATCCTTATCCTCTAAATATGCAATATAAAAATGTGAAATAAGACAAGTGAAATTCGGAAAAAAGGCTCAACTTCAAAGGTCAAAATCTCAGCAACCACTGAACCTAATTCATACCTGTTTGAGGGAAATGAAAGATATGCTTTAGTAGAATCTTCAGTTAAAGGACATGTGATTTAAATAAACCTAACCCTAATTTGTTACATAAAAAAATGAAATAAAAATTTAAATTGGGAAAAAAAAGGCTCAACTTTAACGGTCAATATCTCAGCAACCACTGAATCAAATTCAAATCTGTTTGTGGGAAATGAAAGGTAGCCTTCAGGAGAATCTTCAGTAAAAAGAACATTAGATTTGAATAAACCTAACCCTAATTCCGAGTCTGATTTTCAAAATTTTACAAAAACTTGAAAAGTGGTAATGAAGATGAGATCAAACGGAGTTTTATAAGTTCACTGTTATCCAGATAAGAGTCATACATATATTTAAGTATGAAATTTTCATAAAAGGAATGAGATATCATATAGGCATGAAAAAAAGGAGATGAAACTTACCTTGATTGAAAAGTAGGAAAAATAGAGAGAGAAAGATTGATGTTGGAATTGTGGGGAAATTGAATATGGAGTAAGTGAAATGCGTAAAGAATGTGCAATGTATGTGTTTCAATGAAATGGAGCCAAAAAAAAGTGAAATAAGGGAAAGGGGGGATAATGACCATGCCAAGGAGGGATGAAGAGTAGGGTGATGGAGCTAAAAAAGAATGTAAAGAGGGAGAGAAAAAAAAGGTTAATTATACCATTGAAATCCAAAATAACCACTTACAAAAAAAATTTAGATAAAAAAAATAAAATAAACAGAAAAAAACAGAAAAAAACAAAAAAAATTATAATTAGTAATCAAAAAATCAAAAAAAAAGAATAAAGTGAATTACCTGGAGAGATGAGATGACAAAATGAATGAAACCAAATTGTTTGAGGGATGTTGGAGGAGAATAGGAAAAGGATATGAGGGATGAATGAAAAGAAAAATCACTGACAAAACATGCGATTTCAGAAAATATGCAATTTCATGTTGAGCTGGTGAAAGAAAACCAATGAGCCATCCAAAAAAAAAAATTTCACCGTACATTCCAAAAAAATGAATATGCAACAAACCAAAATACCAACCCAAGTGAATGAAGTACACAAAGAGGACATTTGGAGAGTACAAAATGGTATAGAAAAGAAAGGGATGATGTGGCCAACATGTGGTTTTGAAAAAAAAAATCACAAAAAAAGTGCTGATTTGAGGTCAGAACTGACACCCATAGAAAAAAGATTAAGAAGTAGAAGAAATAAGTAAAAAAGAATGTAAACATGCCTGGTCAAAATATAGAAAATGTCAGGAAGGGGTGTGTGCCGAGGATTGATGGGTAGGTAGCGAGGAAGGTCAGTGTGTCACATGTGACAGGGATGGGGTAAGAAAGGAAGGGATGTTTTGTGGCCAAAATGTGGTTGTGAAAAAAAACGGGAAAAAAGTGCTGATTTGAGGTCATAACTGACACCCTTTTTTGAAATAAGTGACTTTTTTGCAAAATTTAAGTGCTGATTTGGTTTGAAATCCGCACTTAAGTTAAGTGCGGATTTGCCAGAACTGACACCCCCTAATATTTTGACCAGGCATGTTTACATTCTTTTTTACTTATTTCTTCTACTTCTTAATCTTTTTTCTATGGGTGTCAGTTCTGACCTCAAATCAGCACTTTTTTTGTGATTTTTTTTTCAAAACCACATGTTGGCCACATCATCCCTTTCCTTCCCATACCATTTTGTACTCTCCAAATGTCCTCTTTGTGTACTTCATTCACTTGGGTTGGTATTTTGGTTTGTTGCATATTCATTTTTTTTTGGAATTTATGGTGAAATTTTTTTTTTTGGATGGCTCATCGGTTTTCTTTCACCAGCTCAACATGAAATCGCATATTTTCTGAAATCGCATATTTTGTCGGTGATTTTTTTTTTCATTCATCCCTCATATCCTTTTCCTATTCTCCTCCAACATCCCTCAAACAATTTGGTTTCATTCATTTTGTCATCTCATCTCTCCAGGTAAGTCACTTTATTCTTTTTTTTGATTTTTTGATTACTAATTATAATTTTTTTTGTTTTTTTCTGTTTATTTTATATTTTTTATCTAAATTTTTTTTGTAAGTGGTTATTTTGGATTTCAATGGTATAATTAACCTTTTTTTCTCTCCCTCTTTACTTTCTTTTTTAGCTCCATCACCCTACTCTTCATCCCTCCTTGGCATGGTCATTATCCCCCCTTTCCCTTATTTCACTTTTTTTTGGCTCCATTTCATTGAAAAACTTTATTTAGATCCAAAAAGTTTGGGGATTAGAGTTGTCATCAAAAATTTTATATTTTTTCATAAATTTTTAATAAATATTTTTTATGTATCAATTTCCTCAACTAAAGTAATGGGCCAACGACCTTGTGTTGTATAAATGGTAATCATGATAACATTTATTTGTTTCATGGGGTTCCTCTAGCCTATACCTGTGGAAAGTCCCAAAATTTTGTTTCTAGACTTGGTCTGCATTTTGGCTTGAGGGATTGTCATTACTTTAAACTAGGGAAAGTGATATATATTAGATATTTATTTAATAATTTACGTAATTATATTAAATTTAGATGACTTCCACCACTTACTTCAATAAAATGCAGGGGGGGGGGGTATTGCCAAATTTTCAAATCTGACATGTGAAATTGATGACTTAGAAAAATTTTGGTGATATCCACCCCTTGCTTCAATAAAATGCAGGGGAGAGTATTGCCAATTTTTTAAAAAAGATATAGAATTTTTTTGACTTGTAAATATTTTGGTGAAAATTTTTGATGAGAATGTGAAAGTAATTGTTTCCACCTTGAGCAGGTTTCTGGCTCAAAGGAATAGCAGTACCATCAACAAAACCAATACATCCTGGGAAGCCCTCTGCTTGCATAACCTGAGATGATTCAAGTCGCTCTTCTTTTGTTGGCCAGGTGAGAAGTTGAGATTACAAGGAGTTGATGGCAGTGATACATTTTTTGGTATAAGTGTTAACTGAAACATACCCTAAATCAAAGACATTTTCTAAACATTTCAAAGCGGCTCCATTACCATTTGAACCCAAATGACATAGTGTGATGGCCAATTGAATTGAAGGATGTTGTTGTTCTTTTTGAGAATTATTGTGAAATATGGGATGATCCTGAATAAGCTCAAGCAATTTAAGGAATCATTCCTGAGAAGTCCTGAACAGCTGTCTAAAACTGGGTGTAGATAGTTTAAGAAGTGTTTGGACGGTGTACTTGGGGGTATGAAGTATTTGAGGCTTTCTGTGAAGAAGGTAACGTTTTGTGGCCATTTTTGATAAAAAGACAAAATCTTCTTCTAGATCAGAATCAGAATCTCAATCAGAGTCCAAGAGCAGTTCAAGAGCCATTAAAGTCATTGCTTTATGTAATTTATCACGATTTGAAAGTGAGGAAGGCATAACTCTTATATGATATGATATGAAGATGTAAGTGATGTACAATGTTTTGAGTTATGAAGTGTTATGCTGCGGAGTGCTGCGTATGAATGGGATGATGCTGACAAATCAGTGAAATGGGACTTGATGGTGAAATCAGCACTTTTGGTTGAGAAAGTGCGGATTTGAGTGAAATAAGTGACTTATTTCATTTTGAAATCCACCAGTATTGGGGCTAGTGTGTTTTGGAAATCCGCACTTATTTAAGTGCGGATTTGGTCAAATTTAAGTGCGGATTTGTAAGTGCGGATTTGCCAGAACTGACACCTCCTATTCATTCTCAGTAAAAAAGGTGTTTAAGGGACACAATATGGCATATTTTAAAAAATAATCATAGTAGATTTGGTGGAAAAAAGAAGTATTTTGGAATGGAAGATTTCTAACTTTGATACATCCTAGTTAAACACTTGAGACTGAAGCTCCTGGGGTGATAAATATATTTACCCTGTATATAACTGACATGAGTACAACTTTCTTGGAGTTGGAATAAAGCACACGCACCTGATCTGTATTTATAAGCTGGACCCTTTTCCTTATTTTGATAGACATTAAATGTCTCATTTCTCTATATACACTATTTCTGTAATCTATGTTATAGTTTTCTTTTTTCTCACCCAAAGCATGTAATAGCTTAACTCTGTAGTTTTTATTTGAGTTACTCTAGGCTATATACATGAGTCTGAAATAATGTATATGAGGAGATGGTAGCCCATATTGGCCAGAAAAAGAAAATATGGTATAATAGGGGGTGTCAAACATTACCATATATGCCATTCAAACAAGCCTCAAAAAAGGTACCAATTAAGTCATTTTAATTCAAATTACATACCCCATTAACTGGTATACTTCAACAGCATGCTTTTCCTTACACACACCATCTGTTGGGTACATCCAAGCCCCTCAAGCACTTCTTCCCCTTTACTTGATTAGTCAGCATTAGGTACACACACACCCATACCTTAAAATTTTTCTTCACCTAATCCTTATGAGATTATTTATACACACAGTACATGGTGTATCAAGTCTTAAGGCACCCTAAACATCATAGTCTAACACTTAATTTATCCCACCCTTCATTAATTTTTCTCTTATCTTTTTTCTCCAAACACTAACATGACTTATTCACTTTGTCAAAAGCTTCAAGTAACTGCTGATGCTCTAGCCCTTGATCTTTTGGTTGAGTCTGATCCAGATTCTGTTGCTGAGTTTGATTTTTTTTTATATGAGTCACCTGTTAGAGAACCACTACCTTACTTCCCAAACCCCATCCATTCACCATCAACCACAATATACACTTCACAAACTTTCTTAAATACCTGAACCCAGTTTTCAGCAAATTTTCCAAACTACTTATCGTGGTTTTAAATACCTACATGATTTGATTCATGGTCATTCTTTTACCACCACAATTCTCATTGCCCACAGAGGGACCCTTCAATACAAATTTCTGTGGCACTTTGCCAATTTGTTTCAAATGGGAACAGTGCTGCCATCACTTGTCTTGAGAACTTCTTCAGTATAAGTCATGGAACAGTAGACTTATACACCAAGAGAACCATCAAAGCCATCTGGTCACTTCAATCACTATTCCTCACATGGCCCACTAAGGAGGTTAGACTGGAAAAATCACAGGTCTTGCAAAACAAAGGATCCCCTGGATGTATTTGGTTTGTTGATGGCACAACCATCCCTTTGAGCCAAAAGCTTGAAAAGAATGCAAATAATTATTTTGATTGGAAAAAGAGGTCAGTGCTTATCTATATCTTACATATTCTTACATATAACACTAAAAGCTATAAAGAACTAGGTAAGATTTTTGAATGTCTCTAGAAAGGACAAGATGAAATCTTTGGATTTTTCTAGAATACTACTATGATTTTTTGGGAAAAAGAACTAACTTTTAAATGTTCCACACTCAAAGTTCTGTTAATCTTTTTATTTTGGGATTTTTGTTTTTTTGTATCATCTTGAGAATCAAGACCTGCTTAGTTGGATGTTTTTTGGATTATGCACTTTCTGCTTAACATGCAAGTAAATGCATGCTTCATGAATTTTTAATCTTCAAAGGGAGATTTTTTGTCTTTTGAGTGCATATACATTTAAAAAAAAATTGCAAACAAATCACACAAAGAAAAAAAATGGCAATACCCTCCCCTACCAATTCATAAAGAAAAAAAAATGGTAATACCCTCCCCTGAAATTTACTCTGAGAGGGGGTCAGGATTGCCAAATTTTAATTTTAATTTCATAAATGAATAAATAAATCATTCAAAAAAGATAATCAACCAAGTAGAAGTAATGGCATTCAGAATACTACCAGCCAATGAATTCAGATGTGGCCAAAGCCAAAGAATACATTGACATGGAATTGTATTGTGAACTCCTCAATCAATTAATTGTTTGAATGACTACCTTTATACAGCAGCAAGGCCCAATGGCCCATTACTTAAAGTTGATGATTATCTTTAATGAATGATTAATTATAAATTTAAGAAATAAAAATTAATCAATGGAAATCCTTTATTTATCATACTTAGCCTCCCTCCTTGTAGCTTTACTTTTCATCAAACCTTCTTTCCTCACTTAACTTACCATCTTTATTAAATTTTGGTTGATCTGAAATGAGCAACCAAAATGAGTAAAATTTTCACAAGATTCTAAACCAGGAAGAGCTTGAGTTGTTTGATGGTTTTCTTGTGAAGAGTTCAAAATTTCTTGCACCAGACCATTCCCTAATCCAAATTCAATAATATATTTGTGATCGGGAAGGTATAATCCATGATCTTTGAGTTGAGCAGGTGAAGGAATTGGTAGTCCAGTAATAGAATTTATATAAGTGAAAATCACAAATGTAAGAAAATTAGAATCATTTTTGTCCATATGAATCTTGTTGTGAAAGCCTCCATATGTATTAATAACATTATATGAAAAGAAATAATCATCTTTCAGATTGACCCATTCCATATCTGTCCAATTCAGTAAAAAAAAGTTAATATTAACTCTTGGTAATGTGCTGGGAATTCTGCCAGCACATTTCCAAGGTAAAAAAACAAAATAAACTTAACAAAACACTTTGAAACAGTCTAGAAATGTTCTGGAACTGTTTCCAAATCAATGTGGAAAAAGAAAATAAAAAAAATGTTAGTAAAAACACTTTGAAATGTGCTGGGAATGCTACCAGCACATTTCTGAGGTAAAAAAAAACAAAAAACTTACCAAAAACACTCTGAAACAGTCTAGAATTGTTCTGGGACTTTTTTTCAAAGAGATTTGGCAAAAATAAAATCCAAAAAAAGGTATAAAAAACAGAAAAAATTCAGTAAAGAGAAAAGCAAGAACAGGTACCACTCACCTTAGGTAAGTTTTGGAAGGGGCTTGAAGAGAAAAATAAATAACATGTGAATCTGTGAAGAAAAAAAAATACCTTGATGAATGGCAGAAAAAGATGTAAAGAGGAAGAGAGTTGGGGGAATCTTGAAGAAAAATCACATGATGATTAGGATATGTGTTATGACATGCATTCAGAAATGTGTTTTGAAATGTGTTCTGATATGGATGAATATATAAATTTGAGCAGGAGTCCAGGATAATGTGGGATTGGGGGAAAAGGGGTCTGATGTGCATTGGATTTTGGGAATGTGTGTATTGGTGGGCTGAACTGTGGTTGGGGTTATGGTCCAAGAATAGGAAGTATTTGACCAAATTTTTGACATGTCTAACCCCAAGTCTGCCATTTATGATGGTGTCTTGGAATGGCTTTTAAGACTGAAGTCTGCCAGTCATATATAGTAATGTTTTCCACCCCCTAAAATCAAAAATATACACATTAACTTTTTATAAATTATTATATTAATATATTGAGTGAAGTTATATATTTTTATATTATAATAGTTTGATGATTTGAAAAATTAATAATTATTAATTCAATCCATATTTTTTTAAAAAAAGTTAAATCAAAAAAATAATTTTTTTTGATTTACATTAATTAAGCAGCCAAATTATAAAATAATTAGCACTGAGAAAATTGCATTTTAGTGAGTTTTTTTTAAAGATATTAATAAAATATTATTAATTACTGATTTATTAATATTTTATTTTTTGTTCTATTATATTTTTCTTTTTAGAGATTTTTTTTATAGAGAATAAAATTAAAAATAAAAAAAGTTTCTTAGTTTTTGGTACCAAATAAAAACATAAAATCCATTTTTTTTATTACAAAAAATAATGTTTCAAAATAATAGGGGGTGCCAGCTCTGGACAAACTGCACTTAACTTAAGTGCATATTTCAAACTGGATCAGCACTTAAATTTTGCAAAAAAGTCACTTATTCCAAAAAGGGTCTCAGTTATGACCTCAAATCAGCACTTTTTCCCCAGTTTTTTTTCACAACCACATGTTGGACACATCATTTCTTCCTTGTCCACCCCATCCTTGTCATACATGACACTCAGACTTCAATCCTCTCATCAATCCTTGGCACACACCCTTCACTGAGATTTGAAACATTTTATTGTGAAATTTTAACCAGTCATGTTTTTTGCTTCTTTTTTTATGTTTTCAACCTCCCCAAATCAGATTTCCACCTTCATCAAAGGTCAATTTCTTTTTGTTGATGGCAAAGAAAATAAAAATGAAAAAAAAGTGAGAATTAACATCAATCCTAAGTAAATAAAGGAAAGGTTCAAAAGCTATAAATCAAAAAATAAAAAGGCTTATTTTTATTCCACTTCCACTGGATTTGGTATTGATGATTATGATTTGGAGAATGGAATTACTACTGTTTCCAAAAAGCTCAATGTCATGTATCTTCTCTATGAGGAAATGTATATTCTTTTTGGTTTGCAATTTAATAGTTACATTTAATCTTATCAAAAATAGTTATATCATGAGATTCTGATAAAACCATTTTTCCTTACTGAACTTTAAAATATTGCACTTTTGAAATTCCAGATGGCAAAATAATACTGAAACCTGTTCAAAAAACCTCATCACCTACATAATTTTATCACCTCACCACCAATCCACATTTCTAAATAAAGATAAGTCAACAAAACTCTATATCTTTTTGAAAAAGTTTCCATTTCAAATTTGAAAATTTGGCAACACCCTCCCCTGAATTTTATTTAAGGGGTGAAAATCACCAAAATTTAGAATAATTCCATAAATTAATAAATAAATAAATAAGATAAGTCAAATTCACTAGTTTTAAATTAATGAAAATTCCTCAAGCCAAAATTCAGACCAAGTCTAGAAAATAAGTTTGGGACTTTTCACAGGTATAGTTAAGATGAAACCTATGAAAAAATTCAATTTTATCATGATTTACTTTTATAAAACACAAGGTTGTTGGCCCATTACTTTAGTTTAGTAAATTGAAATATCAGATTTATTTATTAAAAATTTATGAAAGAATAAAAATATTTGATGACTTTACAAATCCCCAAACTTTTTTTATCTACCTAAAGGTTTTTAAATTTATTAAATTTACCTTATTTTTTTACCTTGGTGATTTGTTGGACTAATGTTTGACTGATCTGATAAGAGAAACAAAAAAGATTGAAGGGTTAGACATATGAAAATGGTAAGAAAAATAAAAAAACACACCTTGATGTAAGGGCATAATAATAAGTAAAGAGAAAGGTAGTTTGAGGCATCTGGAAGGATAAATGCATGATGTAAACATTATGTCATGCATTATGAAATAAATAAATGTGAAATCGGGAAAAAAGCCTCAACTTTAAAAGTCAATATCGCAGAAACCACTGAACCAAATTCTAGTTGGCTTTCTGGAAATTAAAGATGGGCTTCAGAAGTATCTTCATCTAAAGGGAAAGTAGATTTGAATAAACCTAACCCTAATAATGACTCTGATTTTCAAAATTGTACAGAAACTTGAGAGCTGATGATGAAAGTTCCAACAAGAGGGAGATATAAGCCTAGGTAGACATCAGATAAGAATTTCCAAATCCTTATCCTCTAACTATACAATATAAAAAGGTGAAATAAGATAAGTGAAATTTGGAAAAAAAGGCTCAACTTCAAAGGTCAAAATTTCAGCAACCACTTAACCTAATTCAAACCTTTCTGTTAGAAATAAAAGATAGGCTTCAGGAGAATCTTCAGTTAAAGGACATGTGATTAAAATAAACCTAACCCTAATTTGTTATATTAAAAATGAAAGAAAAAAATTCTCAACTTTAAAGGTCAATATCTCAGCAACCACTGAGCCAAATTCAAATCTGTTTATGGGAAATAAATGATAGCCTTCATGAGAATTTTCAGTTAAAAGGAAATTAGATTTGAATAAACCTAACCCTAATTCTGAGTCTTATTTTCAGAATTTTACAAAAACTAGAAATATGATAATAAAAATGACAACATGAGGAGTTAAATAATTCCACTGTTATCCAGATATGAGTCCTACATATATTTAAGTATAAAATTTTCAATGAAAGAATGAGATATTATATAGACATGAAAAAAAGGAGATGAAACTTACCTTGATTTAAATGTAGGAAAAATAGAGTGAGAAAGAGTAAATTTGTAATCCGGGGGAAACTGAATATAGAGCAAGTTAAATTCTTAAAAAATGTGCAACATATGTGTTTCAATGACATGAAACCAAAAAAAAGTGAAATAGGAGATAGAGGGAATAATGATTAAGCCAAGGAGGGATGAAGAGTAGGATGTTGGAGCTAAAATAAGAAAGAAAAGAGGGAGAGAATAAAAAAGGTTAATTTTACTTTTAAAATCAAAAAATAAACACTGACTAAAAAATTTAGATACAAAAAACAAAAAAAATCAATTAGCAAATATATAAGTAGAAATGAAAAAATGACTTACCTGGAGAGATGAGTTGAGAAAATAATTGACCTCAAATTATTTGAGTGATGAAACAGGAGAGGAGGAAATGGATATAAGTGATTAAAGAAAAAAAAGAATGACCAAAAAATTATGTAATTGCAGAAAGTATGCAATTTCATAATGAGATCACCAAAAAAAAAAGTGGCACCTGCTAGCAGGTGCCTATCCCTATATTCAGTTTTGATATAAGAGTAAATTTGATTTGATGTTGCATGAGCTAGTGTACTCATCTTTAAGTGCTCAGTCTTTCCAGAAGAGTTACAGCTGAGCTGAAATTGAGTTAAATCAAGGATAGGGATTGGCACCTGCTATCAGGTGCCCATGTTTTTTTTCTGGTGGATGATGAAGGAAAACAAAGAGATCTGAAAAAAAGAGACTGTAACAGAAAATTCAAAATCAAAGTCAATATGAAAATAAGAATAACCATTCTAAGGAAAAATTCCTGAGAAGTCCTGAAAAACTGTCTAAAACTGGGTACAGATAGGTTAAGAAGTGTTTTGATGGTGTAATTGGGGTATGAAGTACTTGAGGCTTTCATGGAAGAATGTAACATTTCCTGGACATTTTTGATAAAAAAAGAAAAACTTTTTCAAGATCAGAATCAGAATCACAATCAAATTCCAAGAGGAGATCAAGAGCTATGAAAGTTATTGCTTGATGTAGCTTATCATGATTTGAAAGTGAGGAAGGCATGAATCTTATACAGTATAAAAATTTCAATGATGTAGGATGTTTTGAGTTATGAATTGTTATGCTGAGGAGTGCTGTGTAAGAATGGAATGATGCTGAAAAATCAGTGAAAGGGGACATTATGGTGAAATAAGCACTTTTGGTTGAGAAAGTACGGATTTGAGTGAAATAAGTGACTTATTTCATTTTGAAATCCATCAGTTTTGAGGCTAGTGTGTTTTGGAAATCTGCACTTAAATAAGTGCAGATTTTCCAGAACTGACACCCCCTAATATATTTTTTTTGGTGAGTTTTTTTTATTTTTTTCATTTTTTTTCACAAATAACTTATTAAAATTAATTAATTCCAGTAACTACTGTTAATTAAATAACTTTTGGTGAACATTAATTAAGAAAAAAATGGAGAAAAATAAAATTGAAATTGATTATGATGAGGTGAGCTCCCATAAATCAAATCAGAGAGAATTGAGTTCTTCTAAATCATTATAAGTGCATAATTATAAAGGGAGAAGAGAATCTTCTGGTAAATGAAAAGGTGGATCCTCAATAAGCTCAGCCAGTAGTCAAACCTCTGGTATCAGTGAAGCCTCTTTCATAAGCCAAGATTCAATGATTGGTTGTAAAAGATTTTCCAAAAGATTCAGAATAAAGAAGCTTCCTCTGGAAAATCAAGTATCAAATATGAATCAGAAATTGAAGTCTCTTCAGAAGGGGGTAACCAAAGTGTTAAAACTTCAAGAAAGGGTGCCAAACTTGGACAGATGGCTCAAAGAATATTTTAAAATTAGTTAAAGAAAAAATTTCACCCCTTCCCAAAAAATTCATCTAAACCCAGCCACAATTAGTTGCTTCAAAAGCCACCACAATCACCACCACCACCACCACCACCACCACAACCTCCTACTCCTCCCTCTCAGGAAGAGATAGTAGTATACAAGCAGAAGTGGGAGTAATATTAGAAAAATTGGCAGGAAAGTCAGGCTCTTTGCCAAGGGGACTCTTCTGGGAAAACTTACCAACACCCCTCCTACCTCATCCTTACCACAAGAATAAGAAGGGAACTCCAGTGGGTCTTCAGAGGCCATGGTAAGTGCTTCTGACTTTTAAATTATTTCAAATCTCACTAAAAATGTTCTGTCTTCAGGAAAATAGATTTTTAGCAATTATACTACTGTTAAATGTGTAAATAGTAATCATGATAAGATTGTGTTTGATCCTGAAGATATATATAATAAATTTTCTCTTAATGATAATATAAATTTATTTTCAACTTCTGAAATAAATCCTTATATTCATGAATTAAGAGAGAGCACTTTAAATTATGAGTTAGTTAGATTACTTGAGACAAGGTCAGTTAGAATTTTAAGAAATTCTCTTAATTTGGATAAAATAAAGGATGCTGAGGTAGTGAGATTAATGAAAGATTTAATTAACAACATCAATAATTTGAAGTTAAATTATAGTATCCCTTCTAGAGCTCAAAACAAATTTGATATTCAGTTACAAGACAATTATGATGAATTAGAAGAATCAATTACTTATCTGAGTAAATAAAATTAATCATTAAGAGAAAAAAATTCACATTTGACAAGGTTTTCTTCTGAACTCAAGTTCAAAATAATAAATTTGACAGCTATATTTAAGGATTTAGAGCATAAAGTTACAAATCTGAAAAATTTGTATAGTGAATTACAAACTTGGTTGACTGAAAATGTGATCCAAGAAAATTTAACCTTTAAAAATGAGTGTGATTTTTGTAAAGCTAAACTAAAAACAATAAATTATAAAATGGAAACAATTTATTCCAGAAATAAATTATCATTAGCCACTTTGAATACCAAGGTGGCTGAAACTCTTAATTTAAGAGAGGTATTGAGAGTCATGAAAGAATTGTTGAGAAAAAAAAGTTCTGAAATGATGTCTAAACCTTCAGTACATGATCCTATGGTTGGCCCATCTTGGAATATTCTTCAAAATATTGTGGGGAATTAGCCAGAAATTATTACTCTTAAGAGAAAAAAAGGGCATTAATTCCTGAACAAAATACATTCTGTGGAAATAAGTCCCATATTTTTCATGATGCATTTTATGAGTACCTTTCTGGACTCCAAGAAAGGCTCAGAATGGAAAAATCCCAATGTAAATCTAATAATTTTTCTCATCAAAAAATTGGAAAAAGGTCAACAGATATCCAACTTTTGATGGGGAGCCTGGTTATGATTGGAAAAATTTTATCCTTAGAATTAATAATTTGAAAAATAGATATTAATTTCCTGATGAAGAAACTACCTCTAAATTGAGTTATCTATTTGAGAATGTTGTTGTAATATGGCATGAGTCTGTTCTATTGAATGGGGTAGATCATAGCTGGGATGAATGGAAGTCTTTTATTGAAGCAAAATTTGGAAGATATACTTTTAAATTAGCTCAAAAAGGATTGTATGAGGACTTTAAATATTCCTCCTCTTAGAAACCAATTTCTTTCTTAATTAAATTAACAAAAATATTGAGAAAAATTGAACCAAAATTGGATTATGACTTATGGAAAGAGAAAATTCTTTATGAGATACCAAATTCTTTGAGGGATTTAGTCAGTTTTAGGACTGAAACTGTGAGGGAACCTTCCCCTTTTGTTTCTAGGTGTAATTAAATATTGATGAATAAAATTTTTCAACTAAGGACATACCCCCCAAAAAATAATGATTTATTTAAAACTACAGGAAAAAAACCTCCTATGGAAAAGCCTTTTAAATCTTTTCCCCCATTGGCTCCTAGAAAATACAACAGTAACAGTTGTGTGAAATGTGGATAACCTTGGAAGAAAGGTCATGTTTTTGAGAAAAGAATAAATCTTATTGAAAAAAAAAATGAGCCAGAAAATGATCACTAGACTCCTCCATCTGAGGATTCTTCTAGTGATTGTGGAAGTAATATTTCTTACAGTGACAAAATTTACAAGAAGTATATATGTTGGAAAATGATGAAACTATAAGCCATGATGCTTCAATTATAAGAGATATTGAAAGTGAGTTCATGGCTTTAGTACCAATTAAAGAACCTGTTTGTTAAGACCTAACAGGGCAGACTAATACTAGCATTAAGAACTAGCCTAAGATGGGACTGACTATGCTGGTACAGAAGTGAGACTAACTAGACTGAATATGTTGGGGTTTCCAAAAGTGAGGGTTTCAACTATGAGAGACTAAGAAGTAACTGGATTAGTAAATTGGTTTTCCAATGAGGAGTGATCCACAGTGCTTGCCCCATAAAACTCCTTTATGCAATGTCCCCTCTTCTGCCTTTTACAATATATGGCACCCATAGCCTTCCTCCTCCTCAATTCTCAACAAAATCATAACACTTTTATAATAAGTGGGAAAAAATTAGAATTAATATTGGATACTGATTCTGGAGGAAGTTTAGTATCTTCAAAAGCATTAGCCACTATTGATAAATACTATGAGAGTAAGCTTCTACCCATGGAAAATACATTTGGAAATGATATATTTCAATATTAAGTCTTATAGAGAAATATTAAATATGGTCTTTTTTAAATATAGCCATTGATTTGTAAGAGCTGTCTATTAATTTGTTGTAATGAATTGAAATAACTTAAGTAACTGGTTAATTATAGTAAATGATTTTATGACCAAGTTTGGTATAATATTAGATACAGCTAATTGATTCTTCATAATGGGTTTAAATTGGAAGAAGAAGCTTAAAATTACTTCTTCCAAGAAACCTGCATTTCACATGATAAAATCCTGTTTCACCATTGATGAGCTAAAAGGTGGATCAGCTAATGAAGAAAATGAATTACACAATGCAATTCCAAAAGCATCCTTCAAAGAAAAATTTCAGGCAAGTCAAAAAGACTCAATATTGAATTTAATTCGATCCTTTCCAATGGCCTTTGCAAATAGTACAGATGAACTAGGATTGGCTGTTGATCAGGAGATGAAACTTACTTTACTGTGTGCATTAGATGAGATTTAACCCAGCTTAAAAAGAAAGCTTATCCTGAATCTCCTTCTAAGAGATAGTATATTGAAGAAAATATCTCAACCTTGCTGAAGATGAATATAATTGAAAAGTTTGATTTAACATCCAGAATTTGTGTTATATCACCTGTATTAGTATCTTATGAAAAAGACAAAGCAAGATTGTGTGGGGATTATAGATCCCTTAATAACCATACAGTTGATGGTATTCACCTTTTTCCCAGGCTTAACTCAATACATGCTACACTACAGAGATAAAATTATATACGTTTTCTTGATGGAAATAAGGGATATCACCAAATACCTTTTGAAAGTAATTCTCAAAAAATTTTGTTAATTGCTACACATATGGGTATTTAAAATATATTTTGATGCCTTTTGGCCCTAATGATGCTCCACCTGTATTTTAGAAAGTTATGGATAACACATTTCACCAAGAAATAATGGAAGGATGGATGATGGTGTATATTCATGATATAGCTATTTTTTTTAAAAACTTTGAGGATAATTTTTATCACCTGAGTTAAGTATTCTGGAAAATTTGTAAAATAAATATCACTCTTTCTTTAAAGAAATTTAAATTTTGTTTCATTCTTTTAAGGTTTTAGGCCATTTTGTCTCAGGCTTAAAAATATGTATTGACCATAGAAAAGTGGCTGCTATTTAGCAAGTAAATGCTCCAACTAATGTAAAGGAAGTACAAAGTTTTGTGAATATATGTGGCTATTATAGACAATAAATTAAGAATTATCAAGTATTGGATGCACCTCTCACATAGTTGATTGGGAAGGAAGAATCTTTTTTTTTAAAATAATGAAAGACAAAGAGCTTTGATTACTTTAAAAAATCTTGGCTTCTTCTCATATACTGGAACTACTAGATTTTCATCAACCATTTGTTTTATACACTGATGCCAGCTTCATTGGACTGGGTGCTGCACTCCACCAGAAAAAAAGTCATCAGAAGTAAAGTTTCTGAGGTAGTAATTTACTATATTTCTAGAACCTTGATGAAAAGTGAAATAAATTTGGAGCCAAAAAATTGGAATGTTTGGAAGTTGTGTAGGATTTAGATATATCACACTATTACCTGAAAGACCAAAAATTTGAACTGGTCACTGATTGTGGTGAGGTTAAATCATTATTTAACACAAAAACCCCAAATAGGTACATGTTTAGATGGAAACTGAAAGTACAAAAATATAGAAGAAGAAAAAAATCACCTGTAGATCAGGGAAAATGCATTCTAATGTCAATATTTTTCCTAGATTAACTCTTCCAAAAAATGATTCTAATCCTGCATATGTACCAGAGAGAGATGCTACACATCTATTTGGTGTATATATTGTGGATATGGAATAAGAACTGATGAAACTAATACTGGTTTTTTATGAAGAAAATTTTAATTTAAAAAAACTATCAACAATCCTTAATTATCCCAAGAATACATCTATAAAACTTTTGATAAAATAGCTATCTGAAAAGTACCAGAGTAATTTATTGAAAGAAAGTTCTCCATTAAGGATGGTTATATATATTACAGAAAAAAACTGAATAATTCTACAGTCATTTCTTCTTCCATGAAAGATAAAAATTTTGAAACTTTTTCATTATGAAATATTAGCTGTAAAATTTGATCTTGGGAAAACACTCATAAGGATGAATAATAAAGTATGGTGGATTAATATGTCTGATTATGCAAAGTTTTATGTTGAATCTTGTGATTCATTACAGAAATTCAAGAGGATAACTGGTAAGAGAGCTGGATTAATGCAAAAGATTGGGAAAATAAAAAAATCATGGTAAATTATTAACATGAACTTGTTCACTGGTTTACCCACAGCAGAAAAGAAATTTTTTAATTCCTATTGGGTTATTTTAGACAGATTTATAAAATGTGTAAATCATTCCTACTCATAAAAAGTTTTCCACAAATAAATTAGCTTTTCTGTTGTGTTTAAATATGTTTAAAACAGAAGTTTTTCCAAAAGCCATTATCTCTGAAAGGGATCAAAAATTTACTTCAGAGTTCTGAATATTTTTAAAGGATATTTGTGGTTGTGAATTACAACTTTCAACTGCTCATCACCCCCAAAAAGATAGATTGGCTATAAGAACAATTCAAAAACTAGAAGACATGATCAGGAGATATTTGATTTTGGTTTAGAGTTCAAAGAAAATGAGAAATAAACTCATGATTGGGTCACTTTATTACCTGGTCTTGAACTTACCTACAACAGTACTGTTCACTCAGTCACAGAATGGAAAACTTTTGAGCTCTGTATTGGATATTTACCATATAATCCTGCTCATTTACTTAATAATAATTTACCCAAGATTGATACTCATCCTTGGGCTAAATATTTCCTTCAAATGTAGAAATTATTCAAAAAGTATTCAGAAAATTGAATCAAGAAGGCTTTTAGCTATGAAAAGAAGAGATGGGATAAATCTCATAAAGATAGAATATTTAAAGAAGGTGATGAATTATTGATATCTAAGTAAATTTTAATTTAAAATGTAACAATAAGCTGAAAACCCCTTTAATTGGTGCATTTATTATTAAAAATATTATTGTAAACAATGCAGTAAAAATATTATTATATGCACCTTACAATAGGAAATATCCTGTATTCCCAATATCTTTAATAAAGCCTTTTAAATAAAATGATTGTTTATTTCCAAAAAGGAGAGGAAGAACAAGAAATAATCCTTTGGAAATAAACAATAATTCTGAGATTGAGAAATATTTAGAATAAATAACTCTCACTAAAGAAAATGGTACTGAATATTTATTCAGGTATAATAGTAAATCCACTGAATAGGGGGCATAAAATTCATAGATTTGTGATTATTTAAAAGTTTTATGTGACATGAGAAATAACCTTGGAGTGGGAAATTAGATATTTCAGTGATTTGGGACATGAGATTTATCCTGAAGTGGAGATTATGAGTATATTGTATTTGAATAAAATTATGAGATATAGAAAAATGTATCTACAAAGAATTTTCTTTTCTTTTTCTATATTAACTGCTGTATTTAGTTATTTTAAATGTAACTTTTCTCTCTCTTCTGTAGTAGCATTGTATATTCTGTGCTACATTTAAATAGGTGGATTTTTGGCCTATAAAAGGGGGATTTGGAAGGGAAGACAATTCATTCTTTTTACATATAAATTTTCTCTTTAAAACTCTTATATAACTATTAAAATACCCATACATTCCTTTCTTATATATCATTTAATTCATTTAGTAATTATAAGTAAATAAATGCTACTATAATGAAATTAAAAATCAAACAATTATCTTTTTATAACCTCTTTTGACTCACATCAAAGACCAGCCCTTTGAAAATAGGATGCTCATTTAAATTAGGAATTTTGTCATCCAGGTTTTAAGGCATGTAAAAAATATTTACTTAAGTTTTGGCCATTACCCCTTAGCCAGTGCTTAATATTACAACTTAAGTACCTCACAATAGAATTTATTACTTTTAAAAACCAAGAATACTAATTCTGACTTGAGTATTCTTTGGGTGAGAATTTTATTGGTTAATTAAGTGACAAGTGAAACTTTTCCTTGAGTGTGAATTAATAATTTATGTACTTCCCTGGCATTAGTAAATTAACCTGGAGTGCTAATTTCTACACTCATTATTTTAGTAACATGTCTTTTTTTTCAGTATTGGTATAGGTTCACATGTGTTTAGTTCTTATTCTCCTTTTTCTAGATCTTTCTGTATTTAGTTTTTTGAAATACTTTTCCTTCATTTTGATCTAAATTTTGGTGTTATTTTGTCTATAAAAGGGGCTTGGATTAAAAGTAGAAGGGGTATCTTTTAATGATCTAAAATATTTTTATTACCTTCTATTACTTTCATTAATTTTATTGAATTATAGCTACTCCACAAAAATTCTAGTTATAAGTTATTTAATTAAATTAATTCATATTTAGTTCCTTATATAGTGAATATTAAATCTTACTTACTCTTTTTTTTGCACTCTATAACAATCATAAGTCAGTTAATAGTTTTACTTACCTTACTTGTAGTCAAACCTTGATACTTGGGGGTCTTTCCTAAACCAAAACTTCACCAGCTTTTGGAATTGTATTGCAAAAATCTGTTGAATCAGTTGGAGCATTTGTTTCTGAACAGAGAAGGACCATTGTTTTTGTTGTCATTTGGACCTTCTTCTCAAGTCCAAAGAAATTTTTTTTTAGTTTTTTTATTGACATGGATGTCAATTTTTTGGGCAGACCAGGTATTAGAATAAATAGGGATAAGAAAAGTAAGTTTTTTTATTATAGTTACTAAGGTTTCTTTAGAGAGTTAAAGAAATTTTTACCTTTTATTCTATAAAAAACTCTGAAGACTTTTAGACCTTACAAAACCTAGGGAGTAGCTGATCTAGAAAAGTATTAATAACCAAAAAATTTTAAGTAGGGAATTATACTTAATGAGAATGAATGAATTGTAAGTGGCACATAATTAATTGCTGTTCATTTTTGTACAGTATAATACAAAAAAAAACTGTATTCTTTTAATTATTCAAATACAATTGAATATTATTATTAATAATTACTTGTTACATTAAAAGATATAAGTGGCAGAAAATTATATAAATTAAATTATAGCCCTTTTTTTGAATATATAGATTTGATCTTTTGAAATTAAAACATTAAATTTAAATTATTTCAAATATAAATTATTTCAATTTCTGAATACATTTCTTATTTCTACCAATTAGGAATAATACTATAATTTAATAAATCTAGATACTTGATTAATCTTCATAAATACTCTGGTAAGTATTGGTTATTGATATATTATAATTTAAAGGAATACTTAGTGAATTTTAATTTTTTATTAATTTTTAATGAAATTAATAATTCAAAATAAGGGATTGAAAACCAATTTGGGATCATAATATTCTAAGCCAGCTTTTCTCTCTTCCCAAACAATTAAAATTATTGCTGATTAAGGATTTATTATTATTATTATTTTAATTTAAGAATTTTTTTAACAATATAAGAAATTAAAGAATAAGATATAAAATATAAAATATTTTTGAAATAAAAGCACCAAAAATAATTTTTTTAACATCATATTTTGTCAAAAATAACATTTTTAAAAGTGTCACTTAATAATTTTTGGTAAGTTGATTAACTTATAATATCTTCTTTGTTAAATTTTACTATTTAAAATTATTTATTCTAGTATATACAGGAAATAATTTTCTATTTAGTAAATTAATTAAAGCAAACAGAAAATAGTGAAATTGAGATTTATTATTATCAAGTGAGTGCTAATAATATTAATAATTATAAAATCAGTTCTTAAAAATTTTTTCTAGGACATCATAATGGAGGAAGAGGACCTTGTGGAAAAAATAGCTTCACAACCAATTCAACCAGAAGTCAAACCTCTTGTTCCAGCCAACCCTCCTCCAGTAGTCAAAACTGAACAATTTGGAGAAGACTTTCCAAGAATATTCAGAATAAAAAAGTGGAAAACATTAACCTGAAAATAAAGTCTCTTCAGAGGGAGGTAACAAAAGTAAAAAAACTGTAAGAAAGGGTAGCCAAACTAGAGCACATGGTTCAATACTTGCTTCAAAAAGAAACTAAACAAGCCACTTTGGCCTCCTCCAAATAAATCAGCTCAACCCAGCCTACAGAAGTTTAAGAAAAGCCCACCACCATTCCCACAACCACTACATCCCTCTTAGGAAAAAATTATAGTTCCAAATTGGCAGTGGTAATGGTACCAGAACAACTGGAAAAAAAGTAAGTCCAAGGAAGGCCCATCCATGAAAGCTTACCAACATCCCCCCTTCTCACCTTTACCACAAGAAGAAGAAGGGAGAGAAAGTAAGTCCTCAGAGGCCATAGTAAGTGCTGATTACTTTTTATTACTTCAACTCTCACTAAAAATTCTCCACCTACAGGTAAATGTATTTTTAGTAATGATAATACTATTAAGCCAGTAAATAGTAATATTGATAGGATTGTTTTTAATCCTGGAGATATACTAAATAAATTATCTCTTGATGAAAATATAAATTTAACTCCAGCTTCTGAATAAGATTCTTATGTTAATGAATTGAGAGAAAGAAGTTTGAATGATGAGTTAGTTAAATTACTTGAAACAATGGAAATTAGAATTTTGAGAAATTCTCCTAAATTGAAAAAAAATTAAAGATTATGAGGTAGAAGTAGTAATTAAATATTTAATTAATAAATTAAATAATTAAAAATTAAATTGTAGTGTCTTTTATAGAGCTCAAGACAAAGTTGATATCCAATTACATTATTATTTTGATGCGTTAGAAGCATCAATTAGTAACCTGAGTAAAGGAAATAAATCACTAAGAGAGAGGGTTTCACATTTGGATAGGCTCTCTTCTGAGCTCCAGTGCAAAGTAATTAATTTGAAAACTCTATCTAAGTATATAGAGCATAAGGTAACAAATTTAAGTAATTTGTATAGTGATTTACAGCCTTGGTTGACTGAAAATTTCCTGCAAGAGAATTACACACTTAAAAATAAGTATGATTTTTGCAAAGCTGGACTTAAAACACTAAATTCTAAAATGGAAACAAATAATTCCAAGAACAGATTATCATTTTCCACTTTAAGCACTAGAGTGGCAGAAACTCTTTCCTTAAGAGAGAAATTGTAAGTCATGGCAGAAAATTTGGAAACTAAAGGTTTGAAAAGGTTTCTACATATCCAGCACATGATCCTGTGCCTGGCTTATCTTATTGGGAAAAGCCACAGAAGTTGGTAAGAAGTTAGCCAGAAATTGCTACACTTAAATTAAATTAAAGGACTTTTAGTCTTGAACAAACTACTCCTCTTGGAAATAAGTCCTGTAATTTCCATGATGAATTTTCTGAGCACCTTTCTAGAGTACAAAAGATTCTCAGTATGGAGAAATAATAACATAAATTTCAAAGTTCTTCTCCTCAAAAAAATTGGCCGAAAATGGAAAGATATCTTACTTTTGATGGGGAGACTGGCTCAGATTGAAAATATTTTATTCAGAGAATTGATAATTTGAAAAAGGTTATGAATTACCTGAGAAAGAAATCACTTCTAAATGGTTTTTTTATTTTAGAATGTTTCCTCAAAGTGGCATGGATCTCTTCTATTAGATGGAATAGATCATAGCTGGAATGAATAAAAATATTTTATTGCAGCTCAGTTTGGGGGTTCTACCTTTAGATTAGCTCAGCAAAAGTTGTATGAGGAGTGTAGATATTAATCCTCTGAAAAACCAATTTCCATCTTAATGAAATTAACAAAAATATTTAGAGCAATTAATCCAAAAATGGATTATAATATATGGAGAGAAATAGTTCTCTATAAATTACCAATTTCCTTAAGGGATCTAGTCTATGCTAGAACTGAATCTGTGAGGGAAAATTCCTTTTTCATATCCAGATGTATTGAAATATTGATTAATAACAGGTTTCAATCCAGAAAATACTCCCCAAAAAATAATAATCCATTAGATACTGCAGGAAAAAAACCTCCAGTGGAAAATCCTGGTAAAATTTTTTTTCCAATGGCACCTAGAAAATACAATAGTAACACTTGTGTGAAATTTTGGAAGCCCTGACTGAAAGGTCATGTTTGTGAGAAACAAGTTAATCTGACTGAACAAAAAAATGAACAAGATGATGATCACCAGACCCCTGCATCTGTGGACTCTTCTAGTGATTGTGAAAGTAATATATCTTATTCTGAAAACACTTACCAAGAAGTATATTTGTTGGAAAATGACATACATCTTCTTGAAAATGATGAAATGATAAACAATGATTAATTAATTGATTCTGTAGATGCTGAAATAATATAATATATTGAAAGTGATTCCATAGTTTTCACTCTAATCAAGTAAACTGTTATAATAAATGGGAAGAAATTGGAATTAATCTTGGATACTGGTGCTGGAGGAAGTGTAGTATCCTCCAAGTCCTTAGCCATGGTTGAAAAAGACTATGAGGGAAATCTGCTACCCATGGAAAATACATGTTGTAAAGAATATGGTTCAGTATTAAGTCTTATAAGGGGATATAGAGCCACAGTGCTCTTTAAATACACCCATGTGTTTGTGAGAGCTATATGTGAATTTTTTGTAATGAATCAACACACAATATGGGGGGCATACTTGCTAGCAGTTCGGTAACCTTGAACCCAGATTTATATCTAATTGAGAGCACAATGAGGTAGTGATGAAACCATTGGGAATAAAGTGTGAAAATAAATTGAACCTGTGATGAAGCTAGCTTGATTATTTATTGGAGTACATGTGAAAATTTTTTGAAAAAATGTTGAAGCATTAAAAACAAAATTTTGTAATAGTATGTTGAAATAAGTCCTCCCCATAGTTAAGCCAGTCTGGAAAGCTACAAAATGTTTAAAATAATTTTGTACTTTTTTGGATTTAACAAACAGAAACTCCACAATTTAAATTGAAATACAGTGATCTTAGATTTTCAAATAATTTTTCATAATTGTTAATATATGGTGAAATCATAAGGCAATATAGTATATCATTCAAGAAAAATATTTTGGGAATCAATATTTTCATTAAATTTAACCAGTAAGAATTTGAAAAAAAACTTCAATTCTAATGAAAATACAAGATTCTATTAACCATTCTCAATATTTAAAATATCTGAAAAAGAACAAGGTATATCTCAGTCTTGTTGGATCTCTGATTGAACTCCCAATGAAAATATCATTCTGAGAATTCTTAAAGCTAGCTGAAACCTTCAACATATTTGATGTCTTTAAATTTTTGAAAAAACCTTTATAATAAAAAAACTGGTATATGTTGTGAATGATAAGCTTTAAATTTCAGTACATAGGTTACTGGGAATAAAGAGACCTATTAAGCTCATTTTAATTCATTTTTTTAAATGTGATCTATAAGAGCCCTATTCATGAGCAAGTATTCTATTTACCCCTATATATATTGATAAAAAGCTTATCAGGCTTGAAGGTCAGTCCATAGTATGTATTTTAATGCATTGGTATATTTATATTCTTTCAACTACCTTGAAAAAACCAGGCTCATGAAATAAAGTTAATTTTTTCAATAATATTTCTTGATGAGTTATAAATCTTCCTTAATTTTTATAATTCCTTTTAAAAAATATTAAATTTACTTCATTTTATTTTACCTGATATGAATTTGCTGTATTTTATTAAATCATACTATATAATACTGTATTATATTTGATTTCATTTCACTTACTATTATTCTGTTTAATTTAATTTAATTTAAGTTTTTTTTACTTTGTTATATTTTATTCCCTTACATATTAATTTTATTTTATTTCAAAAGTTGATATTACATGTGCAAATAAGAGTCTTTGTATTTTCAAAATGAGCTGGTGAACTCTGATGTACACACATAGATCACAGTTCACAACCCAATTTCATGCATGTGTACTCTGATCTAGGGACATAAATCAGAGTAACACATCCAATTTTGAGCATGTGAACTCTGATCTACAGCTGTACATCAGAGTTCACCAACCATTTTTATGTGTGTACCCTGATCTACAGCCATACATCAGAGTACCAAATTCATTTTTATACATGTGAGCTCTGATATACAGCCATACATCAGAGTACCACATCCAATTTGATGCATGTGAGCTTGGATCTATGGCTGTACATCAGAGTTCACCACCCATTTTTATGCATGTGGACTCTGATCTATGGCCATACATCAGAGTACCACATCCAATTTTCTTCCTATGAGCTCTGATCTATGGCTGTACATCAGAGTTCATCATCCAATTTTAACCAACTTAATGATGCTACATGGCTATACAATAGCATCCATCAAATTAAATCAAATTAATTAAATGACATTAATTCTAATTATAATGTAATTAAATATAAAAACAGATAGATGAGTATAATATCTAGAATTAGAAAAATATAAATAAAAATGGTATAAAATGAGATAAAACAAAACAAATCATTACTATATATTTTGAAAAGAAATGTAATAAAGTGAAATAAAATAAAATAAAATTATATAACACATAACCAAACACAACTCAATATAATAAAATACAATACAATACAATAAAATTAAATTAAATTTAATTTGAGGTAATGAATTTAATAAAATGATCTTATTAAATTATAATGTAATACAATAAAATTTAATCAATTTAAAAAATTTATAATATAACATAAAATAAATTTATACTGAATTCTTTTAAATATTTTATTCAATATGATTTTTAATATTTATATGCAATTTAATTTTTTGTAAGCATATTCATTCTGAAATTGAATATAATTATTCAATATGATTTTGCATATTTATATTCATTATGAATTTTAATATGCATATTCAATATAAATTTTTATGCATATTTTTTGGATGAATATTCAAAATCATTTTCATTATATATATGAATTATAAATTTACATATACATACTGAATACCACTTTGCAAGTGAGTATTCAGTTTCACTTATCCTGACTCAAAATAATGTTACATGACTTCAGAATATCAAAAATTGAATTAAAAAAATTCAATTTATATTAGTTTTCTGAAACACATATATTTGAGATTCTGGTAATTTTTAAAAAATATATTAAATATTTAAATAGGATATTTAATATGTTTCAACCTATTTTGAATAACTATTAAATTAGAGTAAAAATATCATTTGAAAAGTTGATTGTTTTAAATGGGTTTCCAGCTCCATCTTGAACTATAATTTAAAATACTGAGTCAAAATTATCGGCTTATGGTGTACAGTGTTTGGAATGATTTCTGGAAAAATTTTCATTAAAAATTTAAGATGAGTTCATATAACTTTTATTATGATACCAGAAATGATTCAGCTAGGTTTGTACAATAGTTCAAGGTGTTTTTCAAGCACATTTCAGTAAGAGTTACATCTGAGCTCAGTCTAAGTTCCATCTGAGTTCCATCTGAGCTCAGTCTAAGTTCCATCTGAGTTCCATCTGACTTCAAGTTGAGGACTTGCTAGTGAATCCCCCCAAATATTGTGTGGTGAATAGTGATAACTTAAGTAATTGGTTTATAATGGGAAACAATATTATAAATAAGTTTGGTATAAAGTTAGATCCAGATCACCGACTCTTCATAATGGGTTCAAATGTGAAAAAGAAGTTAAATTTACTTCTTCCAAGAAACCTGCTTTTCAGCTAATAAAATCTTGTTTTACCATTGATTAGTTAAAAGGTAGACCAACTGGTGAGTAAAATAAATTTCAAAATGAAATTCAGAAAGAATTTTTTGTCAGAAGGTTGGGAGAGGATCAGAGAGACTCAATATTGAATTTAATTCGATCCTTTCCAATGGCCTTTTCAAATATTACACATGAAATAGGATTTTTTGTTGATCAGAAGATGAAACTTACCTAAACATGTGAGCTCACTGAGATACAGCCCAGGTTGAAAAAAAACCTTATCCTGCATTTCCCTCTAAAAGAAAGGATATTGAAGAAAATATCTCAACCTTTCTGAAGATGAATTTCATTAAAAAGGTTGATATAACACTGAAATATTGTGTTATATCACCTGTTCTGATATCTTTTGAAAAAGACAAGGCAAGATTTTGTGGGGATTATAGAGCCCTTAGTACTCACACAGTTGATAATATTTAACAGTTGCCCAGAATTAACTCAATAGATGCTATAATACAGGGAGAAAGGTATATAAGTTGTTTGGATGGAAATAAGGGATATCACCAAAATCCAGTTGAAATGAATTCTCAATTTTTTGTCAATTGCTACACAAATGTGTATTTACAAATATGTTAGGATGCCTTTTTGCCCTAAAAATTCTCCATCTTTACTCCAGAAGGTAATGGATAATACATTTCACCAAGAAATATTGGAAGGATGGATAATGGTATATAATTATGACATCATTATTTTTTCTAGAAACTTTGAGGATCATTTGTACCACCTGAGCCAATAATTACAGAAAATGGATAAAATAAATGTTACTCTTTCTTTAAAGAAATTTAAATTTTGTTTTCATTCTTCTAAAATGTTAAGCCATGTTGTCTCAGGCTTAAAAATATGTGTGTACCAGAAAAAAGCTGCTTCTCTCCAGCAAGTACATTCCCCTACTAATGTGAAGGAAGTACAGAGTTTTCTGGGTATGTGTGGCTATTATAAACAATACATTAAGAATTACTAAGTATTAGCTGCACCTCTCACAAAATTGATCAAAAAGGAGGAAGCAATTGTCTGGAATATTAGAGACAAAGGGCTTTTGATACATTAAAATAATGCTTGGTTTCTGTTTCTATACTAATGCTACCAGATTTTAATCAACCATTTGTTTTATATACTGATGCTAGTTTTATTGGACTGGGTGCTTCCCTCCACCAAAAACAGATCATCAGTAATAAAGCTTCTGAGGTAGTGATTTTTTATATTTCAAGAAAATTGAGACAGAGAGAAACAAAATATGGATATACTAAACTGGAATATTTGGTAGTTTTGTGGGCTCTGGATAAATTGAATTATTACCTGTAAGACCAAAAATTTGAGTTGGTCACTAATAGTAGTGCAGTTAAATCATTATTTAACATGAAGACCCCAAATAGGAACATTTTTGGATGGTAAATTTCAGTAAAAGAATATAGAGGAAGAATGAAAATAATCCATATATCAGGAAATATGCATTCCAATTTAGATTTTTTTTCTAGTTTACCTCTCCCAAAAAATGATTCTAATTCTGCATATGTACCTGAGGAAGATGTTACATATATCTTTGGAGTATATATTGTTGAAAAGGGAGAGGAACTGATTCAACTCATTCTGGCCTCATATGAAGAAAATTTTGAGTTAAACAAACTATAAAAAGTTCTTAATGACCCCAAGAATGCATCTATCAAACCTTTGATAAAACACTACCTGAAAATTTCCAGAGTGCTTTATCAAAATGATAGTTCTCCATTGAGGATGGTTATATATATTACAGAAGAAAAATGAGTAATTTTATATTCAAATATCCTCCTATGAAAAAAATCTTTTTGAAACTTTTCAATGATGAAATATTAGCTGGTCACTTTGACCTTGAGAAAACACTTATAAGACTGAAAAATACATCTTGGTGGATTAAGATGTCTGATGATGCAAAGTCTTATGTTGAATCCTGTGATGAATGACAAAAATCCAAGAGAATGACTGGAAAAATACAGGATTAATACAACAAATTGAGAAAACATAAAAAACATGGCAAATTATTAAAATGGACTTTGTTACTTGTTTAACTACAGCAGGAAAAGAAAGGTTTAATTCCTGTTGTGTTATGGTAGATAGATTTTCGAAAATTTATGAATTTATTACTAATCATAAAGAGGTCTCCACAGAAGAATTGTCTTTTTATGGTGGTTAAAAAAGTTTAACACTGCAGATTTTCCAAAAGCTATTATCTCTGATAGAGATTCAAAGTTTGATTCTAATTTTTGGATGTAATTGATGAACATTTGTGTTTCTGTATTTAAATTTTCAACAGCTCACCACCCTCAAAGTAATGGACTGGCTGAGAGAATGATTAAAGCACTTTCAGACATGATCAGGAGATACTGTGCTTTTGGTCTGGAACTTAAAGGAAATGAGAGATTAACTCATGATTGAGATACTTTATTTCCTTGTCTTGAATTTCTATGCCACAGTATTTTTCATTCAGTCACTGAAAGAAACCTTTTGAGCCCTGGCTTGTTTATGTTCCAAATACTCCTGCTCGCTTACTTAATAAAAATTGACCCAAAATAAATACTTATCCTGGTGCTAAAACTTTCCTTCAGATGCAAAAATTATGCAGGAAAAATGCAGACACTTGCATTGAGAAGGCCTGTGAATATGAAAAGAAAATATTGGATAAATCTTATAAAGATAGCACATTTATTTAAGGGAATAAAGTATTAATATATAAAGCACACATTAACTTAAAAGGCAACAATAAGCTTAAATACCCTTTTATTGGTTGATTTAGTTTCAAAATAATGATTGGAAATAATGCAATAGAAGTTTTATTATATGCACCTTATGATAGAAAACATCCTGTATTTCCAATATCCTTGATAAAACATTATAATTCAAATGTTGATTTGTTTCCAAAAAGGAGAGAAAGACCTAAGAATAATCCTTAAGAAATTAATGAAAATGCTGATATAAATAACCACACAATATGGGGGGAAGACTTGCTAGCAAGTCTGCAACCTTAAACCTACATTCATATCTAATTGAGCACATATTGAGGTAGTGATGAAACAATAAGGAATAAAGTGTGAAACTACATCAAACCTCTGATGAAGCTAGCTTGATTATTTATTGAAGACATGTGAAAATTCTTTGAAAAAATGTTGAAGCATTAAAAACATAATTTTGTAATGGTATGTTGAAATCAGCACTTTCCACAGCTAAGAAAGTCTGGAAAGCTACAAGATGTTTAACATAATTTTATACTTTGTTGCATTTAAAACTAGACACACTAAAATTTAAATAGAAAAAAAATTGATTTTAAAGGTTCAAATAATTTTACTTAATTGTTAATATATGGTGAAATTATAAGGCACTATAGTAAATCATTCAAGAAACAAAATTTTGTGAATTAATATCTTCCATTAAATTTCCCCAGTAAGAATTTGAAACAAATATTTAATTCTAATTATTCAAAAAGATTTTATTAACCATTATAAATATTTAAAATATCTGAAAAAGTAAAACACTTATAAAAATGGAGGGAATAATACTTTGGTGATAAAATTAAGCTCTAATATAAATATCTATTATTTTTTCTATTCAATAAATAAAAAAGATATGCATGTAATATTATTTTTTGAAACATATTAACCCTTTATCTTCAAAATATGGAAAAAGAGAGATATAAAATGAAATTCTATTAGAATGAATAGTATAAAAATGGTTAGTTTTATTTCTATTTATTTTTTTGAGTTGATTTTATTCCTGTTTCCATGCTATATAACATATTTCTCATATTTTATTATTATTTTATTTTGTAGAACACTATTACATCTCCATTCCTACATTCTATCTTACATAAAAATTATCTTCAATATTATTCCCCTGTTAAAAATTTCTTTTCTTTTCACTCAACACAATTATTTAAATGATTTTAAACACTCTCTTCTGATGTCAAATGCTCTTGGACCCTTTAAAAGCGTCACTATCCCTTTCCACTTCTTCCCATCCCTATTTATCACTTCCCCAGACCTTATTCCTTTTATAGATCATAGAAACCAAGAGGATTTTTTGAGAAGGAAATGAAAAGGGATTGATGAGAGGTTAAGTGTAGAAAAGGGCAAAGAGTAATGATAAAATTTGGAGATATGGGTTGAAAAAAAGGGGTAGAGAGGGAAGTAAAATGGATTTAAAGTGGCTTTCAATATAATAAAGGAGGGAAAAAGGGATCACAATGGGTTTGATTGTTGATTGAAGGGTATTGGAAGTATTGGGGAGAAATTTTATGGGACAAGAAACCGGTCAAGATTTGTGGGATAGGGAGTGAAATAAAAATTAGGAGAGAAAAGAGAAAGGTGAAAGGAAGGTAGAAAAACATTTTTGAGCAAATATGATCACATATAAAGATGCTAGTAAGAGTAAGAAAATTAGAAAATGTGGTTGAGGAAAATTGAAATAATAGTTTTTAAAAATATAAGGGTGGATGCTATTGTATCACCAAACATCAGAATTCACCTTCATCTTATATTGCTTACTACAGAAGCAGCTTTATTTCAATCATATAAATACTGAATTATGGCCTTAAATTATTCACCCTGTTATTCTAAAGTGGACACCACCATTTTAAATTTAACTGAAATTAAATTCTAGTTTAAGGCTTTGTATATATCTTCTTTAATTCAAGATACATAAGTTTTTACTACTTATATCAATAATATAATTGAGAAAATCAAAAGTAATGAAATATTGAAATTAATCAATACATAGTAATACATTTCTTCTTTCCAATAATTTCATTTTATGACAATAATAATCATACATATTTTTGAAAAATTGGTCGGATTTTATTATCTATAAAATATTTTGAGAAAAGAAAAACTACAATAAATCTCAAAAATCTCAAAGATATTTAATAACAATTAGAAGAAGGCATTTACATTAAATTAAAAAAAAAATTAAATATTATTCCACTTATTTAAACATGATTTTTGAAATGAAGTTATTGAATTTTATTCTCCTATAGTGTGCTGATTTTCAGTTACAGATTTTGTTCCTAATCTCCATACAATTCCACTTGAAATTTTATACAAGACCTTTTTACATGTTTTAAATTTGAGCTTCAACTTTTAACTCCTATATAATCATCTACAAAAAATTATTTCAAATACATTTTTTAAATATATTGTTTTAATTTTCATCCTTCTATTGCCTAAGTTAAATTATTTTATTTAAAAAAAATTAGTAAATAGAATCATATCTTTATAAATTTTTTTAATATCTTATCATAAGTTTAATCTCAGTCTTGATGGATCTCTGATTGAACTCCCAATGCGAATCTCATCCTGAGAATTCTTCAAATTAACTTAAACATTAAAAATATTAAATGTCTTTGAAATTTTTAAAAAAATTTTAAAAATGAATAAAATGGTATATGATGTAAATTATAAGCTTTAAATTTAAGTACATAGTTATCTGGGAGTAAAAAGACCTATTGAACTCATTTGTATTCAGCTTTTTTTAAATGAGAACTATAAAAGCCCTACTAATGAAAAAGTATTTTATTTACTCTTATATATATTGATAAACAGATTATCATGCTTCAAGTTTTGCCGTAATTTATATTTAATGCATAGCTATATCTATATTCTTTCAACTACTTTGAAAAAACCTAGCTCATGAAAAAAGTCATTTTTTTGATAATTTTTCCTAATGAGTGAAAAATTTTCTTTAAGTTTTATGATGACTTCTAAAAAATATTTATGTCAGCCTTGATATCCCTAGTACTGAGTATTTCATATATACTTAAAATATGATAACCTTAAGTAAATTAAGCTTATATCTTAAAAATAAGGTTAAAACAATAATATATATGATTATATTACATATATATATGATTATATTACATATATGTATAATTATTACTCTATTATATAAATTATAGTAGTTTAAATAGCTTATCCATAGCCTAATAATACTTATTAAGGTGTTAATGGAGTCATAATATACTTATCTTAAGTGATATTAAGTAATTATTGACATACATAAGCTTATATGTATACATAAATCTCATATTCAGTGAAATATGCAGTATATTATGTATATTTAGGTATATAAGTGGGTTTTAGCCTCTTAATAGTCTATAAATTTTGTTTTTCTGCTTATTTTAGGTCATATGGACGTATCCAGTGGACTCACAACGCCTACAGAAGCATAAACATCTATTTCAGGCACATACACTCAGTCTGGACAACTTAATCTGCTTCCTTGGATGAATATTCACGGATTTATGGGTTTGGAGGTCATTTCTGGTTTAATATGGATGCTTGGGGATTTTATTGGGGGCTTGGACATTTCATTTGATTCCTTTATATGCTTTGGGTTTCATTATATTCTCTTTGGATGAGTTATTTTACCTGTTTCTTTATGTTATCCGCTTTTATCTGGATTTTCTATTTATGGTATGGGTCTGTGTTATCATTAATTGTGATGGAGGGTCCTTACTGGAGGTCTGGGTGTTGAATCTTCTTGAAGTGGACGCCATGGGGAGGTGATGGGCCCTCACAGTGCTGTAATTTCCAGGGATAGCAGTGACATCATATGGATTGAAGGTCTGTGCACTCCAGTGGATTTTGGTATAAGTAAGGGAGGATTTTGATGGTTATTAGACATCATTCACTTACTACAATTCAAACAAACATTATAACACAATTATTATTATTCAAATATATATTATAAAGCCATTATAAATTGATATTATCTTTATATAAGCTATAACTATATTATATTCATCTATTTTCCACCACTAGCACACATTTAAATCCAAGTATTGTGAGTTTTATTTGAGTATAACTATTTTATAAGTCTTCCCCTGAGGCTTAATAACTAAATCATTTATCAAAAAGTAGTAGGACCATTAATAAATACTATTAAATCATACTTAAATACTAGATACACTGACAATTTACTTTACTTCATTTTATTTTATTTGATCTGATTTTGATATATTTTATTCTATCATACTATATAATGCTGTATTATATTATATTATATTTCATTTCATTTCACTTACTATTATTCTATTTAATTTAATTTAATTTATGTTTATTTTGTTTTATTTTACTTTAGTATATTTTATTCTCTTAAATATTAATTAAATTTTTATTGTCTTAATTTATTTCAACAGGTGATATTACATGTGCAAATAAGAGTCTTTGAATTCTCAAAATGAGCTGGTGAACTCTGATGTAAACTCATAGATCAGAGTTCACAACCCATTTTTCATGCATGTGGTACTCTGATCTATGGCTATAGATCAGAGTAACACATTCAATTTTGAGCATGTGACCTCTGATCTACAGCTTTACATCAGAGTTCAATAACCATTTTTATGCATGTGTACTCTGATGTATGGTCATACATCAGAGTACCACATCCAATTTTTTTACTGTGAACTTTGATCTAAGGCCATACATCAGAGTTAAACAGCCATTTTTAACCAACTTAATGCTTTTACATGGCTATACAACAGCATCCATAAAATGTAATAAAATAAATTAAATGAAATTAAGACTTATTATAATGTAATTAGGGGGTATCAAAGTAAGAAATCTTCCATTTCAAAATACTTCTTTTTTCTACCAAATCAACCATTCTTATTTTGCCATATTGTGCCCCAAAAAAACCCTTTTACTGAGAATTAATTTCAAGTTTTTGGCTCTCTTTTGGTGTTTTGAAATACCTCCAAAAAAAGTAAAAATATTTAACCTTGATACCCCCTATTGAATATAAAAAATTCAGATAGATGTGTATAATAGCTAAATTAAAAAAAGATAAATACAAATGGTTTAAAATGAGATGAAACAAAATTAATTTTTATTATATATTTTGAAAAGGAATGTAATAAAGTGAAATAAAATCAAATAAAATTTTAATAAAATAAAATAAAATTATATAACACATAACTAAATACAACTCAATAAAATAAAATAAAATACAACACAACACAATACAATTTAACTTGATTTAGTTTGAAGTAGTGAATTAAATAAAATGAGTGTATTAAAATGTAATAAAATAAAATGAATTTAAAAAATTACATAATATAGCATAAAATAAATTGATACTGAATTTTTTTCAATATTTTTTTCAATATAAATTTTAAAATTTATACACAATTTGATTATTTTTATGCATATTCATTATTTCATTGCATATAAATATTCAATATGAATTTTTCATATGCATATTGAATATGAATATGAAATATAATTTTCCATATGCATATTCAATATATATTTTTATCCATTTTTTTTGGATAAATATTCAAATTTATTCTCATTATATATATGAATTATAATATTAAATTTACATACTGAATACCACTTAGCAAGTGAATATTCGATTTCACTTTTTGTGACTCAAAATAATTTTACATGACTAAAAAATATCAAAAAGTGAATTTAAAAAATTTCAATTTATAATATTTCTCTGTAATGACTTTTTAGAAAATTCTGGTAATTTTTTTCTAAAAATATTAAATATTTAAATATGATTTTCAATATGTTTCAATCTATTTTAACTAAGTAATAAATTAGAGTAAAAATATCACTTGAAAAATTGAAAGTTTTAAATGATTTTTCATCTCCATCTCGTACTATAATTTAAAATACTGAGTTAAAGTTATGCGCTTAAGGTGTACTGTGTTTGGAATGATTACTGAAACTTTTTCATTAAAAATATAAGATTAGTTTATTTTGCTTTCATTATGATACCAAAAAATATTCAGCTAGTTCTTTACAATAGTTCAAGTTGGTTTTCAGGCACATTTCAGTAAGAGTTCCATCAAAGTTCAGTCTGAGTTTCATCTGAGTTTTATCTGACTTCAAGTTGAGGACTTTCTGGCAAGTCCCCCCCCAAATATCAATGGTGGAAAAAATTCTAAACAAAAGAACACTCATAAAAGATAAGGATACTGAGTATTTATTGAGATATAAGGATAAATCTATTTATTATAACAGATGGATCTCTTCCAAGGAGATAAATGAATTATCTACTCTTTTGAAAAAATTAAAAAAAAATATAACATATTATTATTATTTTTTTAGGGTGAGGGAGTTCCAGCCAGGTGTTAAGGAATATAAAGATACTATTTACTTAAGTTTTTGCCATTACCCCTCAACCAGTGATCAATATTACATTTAAATTTACTCACAATAAAATTTATTACTTTGGTGCACCAAGTATACTAAATCTGACTTAAGTATTCATTTACTGAGAGTTTTATTGGTTAATTAAGTGACAAGTGAAACTTTTCTTTGAGTGGCAATTAATAATATTGGTATTTCTCTGACATAACTATATTAGCCTGGAGTGAGAATACTATATTTAGTATTTTAGTAACATGTCTTATTTTCTGTATTGATCTAGGTTCACATGTGTTTACTTCTTTTTTTCCTTTTTCAAGTTCTTTCTGTATTTGGTTGTTTAAACTACTTTTCCTTCATTTTGATCTACATGATGGTGTTATTTAGTCTATAAAAGGGGCTAGGATTGGAAGTGGAAGGGGTATCTTATAGTGATCTATAACATTTTTATTACCTTCTATTACTTCATTAGTTTTATTAAATTATAGCTACTTATTGGGGGACTCTTTTTGGTCTAGAAGATTTTCGGTGGCTATTTATGGTTTTGGACAGTGGATTTGGAATTTTCAAAGTCAAGTATGTATTTTCTTAATTTATAAGTTAATTTACTCAAATAATAAGAGGTAGAATTTTATAAAAATTATAATGATTTATGATTTAGAGTTAGTTTAATGTAAATACTAAAAATATAAATAATAGTAATAAGTAGTTTATATAATAAATGTTTTATAAAAATGGTAAGTAATAAAATGATGAAAACAACACAAAAGAGAAGGCCGTTTATAGGCAAAAGGAGAGAGATAACACATGGAGTTAACAAATATCCATAAGGGAGTGTGAGAGAAAAACAATTACAAAAATAAGAATGTGCAAATAACAAAGGTATACTAAAATGATGCATCAATAAAAGGTATCACATTATTTAGTTTTAGAGTTCCCTGAAACTGTCACACTTAGTGTAAACCATTTTGAATTTAGAATTTTATATTAATAGGATTTTAAATTTCCTAAAAAAGAAATTTGAATTGTTTAGTCTTTAGTATTCTAGTATAATTTTACTCCTTTTCATCCTGTTATTGAGCACGGTGTTAGGGAGTAAAAATATAAGGGACATTATTATTAATTTTATATAATTACTAAATTAACTTATTGTACTTAGATAGTTTATTGTAAGTAATACATAAGTAAAAATAAAATAATTAATTGATTAATAATAGGAATTAAAAAGGTGTGGCTTCATCTCAGTAAAATAAATAATTATTTTACTGGATAAGTCTAGTAGCCTGGCTGACACTACTCTAAAAAAATTCTAGTTATTAGTTATCTCATTGAAGTAATTCATTTATAGTTAATGCTACATTGTAAGTTAAATTAAAATTTAAAATTTAAAATAAAAATAAAACATATAAAATATAGAATACAAAATATAAAATATAAAATATAAAACATAAAATATAAAATATAAAATATAAAACATAAAATATAAAATATAAAATATAAAATATAAAATATAAAATATAAAATATAAATTATAAAATATAAAATATAAAATATAAAATATAAAATATAAAATATAAAATATAAAATATAAAATATAAAATATAAAATATAAAATATAAAATATAAAATATAAAATATAAAATATAAAATATAAAATATAAAATATAAAATATAAAATATAAAATATAAAATATAAAATATAAAATATAAAATATAAAATATAAAATATAAAATATAAAATATAAAATATAAAATATAAAATATAAAATATAAAATATAAAATATAAAATATAAAATATAAAATATAAAATATAAAATATAAAATATAAAATATAAAATATAAAATATAAAATATAAAATATAAAATATAAAATATAAAATATAAAATATAAAATATAAAATATAAAATATAAAATATAAAATATAAAATATAAAATATAAAATATAAAATATAAAATATAAAATATAAAATATAAAATATAAAATATAAAATATAAAATATAAAATATAAAATATAAAATATAAAATATAAAATATAAAATATAAAATATAAAATATAAAATATAAAATATAAAATATAAAATATAAAATATAAAATATAAAATATAAAATATAAAATATAAAATATAAAATATAAAATATAAAATATAAAATATAAAATATAAAATATTACATATAAAATATAAAAGTTAAAATTAAAATTAAAAATTTTAAATTTTAAATTTTAAATTTTAAATTAAAAATTAAAAATTAAAAAATTAAAAATTAAAAATTAAAAATTAAAAATTTAAAATTAAAAATTAAAAATTAAAAATTAAAAATTAAAAATTAAAAATTAAAAATTAAAAATTAAAAATTAAAAATTAAAAATTAAAAATTAAAAATTAAAAATTAAAAATTAAAAATAAAAAATTAAAAATTAAAAATTAAAAATTAAAAATTAAAAATTAAAAATTAAAAATTAAAAATTAAAAATTAAAAATTAAAAATTAAAAATTAAAAATTAAAAATTAAAAACTAAAAATTAAAAATTAAAAATTAAAAATTAAAAATTAAAAATTAAAAATTAAAAATTAAAAATTAAAAATTAAAAATTAAAAATTAAAAGTTAAAAATTAAAAATTAAAAATTAAAAATTAAAAATTAAAAATTAAAAATTAAAAATTAAAAATTAAAAATTAAAAATTAAAAATTAAAAATTAAAAATTAAAAATTAAAAATTAAAAATTAAAAATTAAAAATTAAAAATTCAAAATTAAAAATTAAAAATTAAAAATTAAAAATTAAAAATTAAAAATTAAAAATTAAAAATTAAAAATTAAAAATTAAAAATTAAAAATTAAAAATTAAAAATTAAAAATTAAAAATTAAAAATTAAAAATTAAAAATTAAAAATTAAAAATTAAAAATTAAAAATTAAAAATTAAAAATTAAAAATTAAAAATTAAAAATTAAAAATTAAAAATTAAAAATTAAAAATTAAAAATTAAAAATTAAAAATTAAAAATTAAAAATTAAAAATTAAAAATTAAAAATTAAAAATTAAAAATTAAAAATTAAAAATTAAAAATTAAAAATTAAAAATTAAAAATTAAAAATTAAAAATTAAAAATTAAAAATTAAAAATTAAAAATTAAAAATTAAAAATTAAAAATTAAAAATTAAAAATTAAAAGTTAAAAATTAAAAATTAAAAATTAAAAATTAAAAATTAAAAATTAAAAATTAAAAATTAAAAATTAAAAATTAAAAATTAAAAATTAAAAATTAAAAATTAAAAATTAAAAATTAAAAATTAAAAATTAAAAATTAAAAATTAAAAATTAAAAATTAAAAATTAAAAATTAAAAATTAAAAATTAAAAATTAAAAATTAAAAATTAAAAATTAAAAATTAAAAATTTAAAATTTAAAATTTAAAATTTAAAATTTAAAATTTAAAATTTAAAATTTAAAATTTAAAATTTAAAATTTAAAATTTAAAATTTAAAATTTAAAATTTAAAATTTAAAATTTAAAATTTAAAATTTAAAATTTAAAATTTAAAATTTAAAATTTAAAATTTAAAATTTAAAATTTAAAATTTAAAATTTAAAATTTAAAATTTAAAATTTAAAATTTAAAATTTAAAATTTTAAAATTTCAAAAAAAAAATGAAAAATTCTCAATTAATTCATTTTGGATCCACCTAAGCATTCAGGTCATGAGATCCTGCAAGAAAAACCTGTTTAAATTTCTTCTCCAGTGGCTTAATGAAAATCTACCAGGAATACTTTGGTAAATTGTGGAAGGCCAGTTGTCACCGGACGACCTACGCACAAGGTCGAGGATGTTCCTGTAAGTGAGATGAGGGATTTTAGAAACTTCTTCGAAGCACAGAGGAATGATTTGAGGAAATGATTCGAAGGTCACTTGAAGTAATAGCTATAGATTCGAGGTTCGATCGAGAAGAATTATAAACTAGTTCCAAGGTAATAATAATTCTTTAAAATCTCACGAAGGTTTGGAATTTCAATAATCAAAGATTTAGGATTTAGAAATGAATATTGAGAAGGTAAAAGAAAGATACAATAACAATGATTTAACTTTTAAGGATTTACCACTATTAATGTAAATACGATATTATAATTTAATTCTAAGGAATATTGAACCAAATACCCAACTCCTTTTATATCCTTTGTTCCTCCTCGCATTGACCTCCCTTCCATTGCAGCATTCCCATTCCATTGACCATTACTAACATACACTTAGACCCTCTCCACTAAATATCCGTCCATGCTCAATTTACCCCTTTTAATTAATTAACAAAACTTTAATGAAAAAAAACTACTACTATACTATTTCGTTGATTCTAGCGCTGTGCATCGCTTATTGAAAAGGACTAAGGTACCCTGTTGGGAGATTGACTAATTTAGATTTAGAGTTTAGGCTAGCACAGTTAAATAGTAAGTACACAAAGAAAATCGCAGTTGCTATGGAGAATTGCTTTCTGCGCTTCGAGTATAGATTTAGGACTCGATATTATTGATTTATTGAGTTAATTTCGCTTCGAGTATCACGTGGCGCATGACAGATGCCCGGGTATAAAAAACGCGAACTCCGTTGAGCTTGAACCATCTTCCCACACTAATTTCCCTTGTCTAATACTTTTTCCCTCATCTCTCAATTATTTATTTTATAATGAACTGCCCTACTCCCACACCCACGCCTCCACACCCTAAAGCGGATGGGGGAATAATCACACGACAGTTTTCACAGACTTGCACGGCTTGTGAAAGCATGGAATATTTCTGTGTCGAAAGTACGGCGACTCGAGGCCCTTGCCAGAAATGCGAGTTTTGCCGTTGGCGGCGAGTGGCGTGCGATGCGTTGACGAAGAACGCGGAAATCGAAAAACGATTTACAAAAACAAAATTTTGGGTAGTTCCGAAGACCAAAGAGGTGGTCGAAGACATTTGGGATGTCTCGATCAAAGATGAACAATCGGTGGGGGAAAATGATAAGGAGATGAACAACGAGATCTCAACCTGGGTAACCCAGGCCACAAGTTCGAAGCGAGGTGTTGAGGAAGAGGTCGATGAATTGGTGGAGGAGGATGAAGATGAAGTCCCTGTTCCAGGGTGGGCTCCCAAGAAACGTCGGGTGGTCATCGAGGACGATGAGGAAGAGAGAGAGGTAGAAGTCGAAGTGGCGCCCAGGTTATTTCTGGAGCCTGATCCCATCTTCGAGGTAAGTTTTAATTATTTTATTTCAAGGATGAAGTTACTGATGAGTCTTGTTTTAGACATCGAATAACCTGGAAGAGCCGATTGCGGAGCCTGCACCGGTTATACCAACTGAGGCAAACCCTCCAGCCACGGAAGTAGTTGAAGAGCCTGAAGACACCCTGGACCAGGTGTGGTCGAAGAAACCTCGTCAAGGTCGACGAGTAAGGTTCGCGGAAGAACTATGTGGGGAGGTCGACGCTATTATTGACGCTGCTTCCTTCGACGTGGCGGAGGAGCTCTTGGAGATTGGAGAGGTGGTTCCGGTAGGAGAGGAGGAGGTATTTGATAAATGCAGGAAGGAGATAAGGGTAGTTTTGGAGAAAATGAAAAAATTGGTTTGAGAAAAATTAAAAGAAAAAATTTGAAATGAAAAGGAGATGGAAAGAAGTAGAAAAAAAAAATTGTATTTTAGTTTTATTTTTATTTTTATTTTATTTTATTATTAGTATTATTTTTTTTATCGTAGGTGAATGTTGTTAATTTTTACAAGATTTGAGAGAGAGAAAAAGAAGAGAAAAAGAAAAGAAAAAAGAAGTTTTTTTAAAAAATTTTAGAATTTGAAAGAAGAATTTTAAAGAAAGAAAAAAGGTTGTTTTAATTGAAGGAAGTTTTAGTGTTTTTAAAAGGAAAATTTTTATGTAAGAAAAGAGAGAGAAAAAGAAACGGTTTTGTGATTGAGATGAGTTTGTTAAATTGAGGATTTTAAAATTTTTTTTTTTTTTTTTTTTAAGAAATTTTAGTTTGAAAAAAAGGAGAAAGAAAAGAAAAAAAACAAAGTGTAGAATTTAAGAGAGTTTGAAAAGAAGATTTATTTGTTTAGAAGAATTATTATAGGGAGATTCAGGGGTTGAAGTTAAGTTTGAGGAAATGGTCGTGCCATACAGGATTTGATGATTCGAAGGAAAGAAAGTCTTTAAAAAGAGAGAATAAATTTTTTGAAAGAGAAATTTTTGAAGAGAATTTTAAATTTAAGAAAAGAATGTATTTAAAGAATTGATAAAGAAAAGAAGAAAATATTTAGAGAGATTTATGAGTTTTTTATTTTATTTTATTATTTATGTTTATTCTATTTTATTTTATACTATTTTATTTTATTTTATTTTATTTTATTTAATTTAATTTAATTTAATTTAATTTTATTTTATTTAATTTAATTTAATTTAATTTAATTTTATTTAATTTAATTTTAATTTTGATTTTATTTTATTTTATTTTATTTTATTGTATTTAATTTTGATTTTATTTTTAGTTGGTTTTGGAGGAAATTTTATAGAAAGAGAAGAAAGAAAAAGAAGAGAGAAAAAAGAAAACAAGGCTAAGAAATTTAAGAGGTGTTTTAGATTTTAAAGAAAGAAAGAAAAAGAAAAGAAAATTTTAAATAAAGAAATTTTAAGGTTTTGGTTTTAAAGGATATTTTGAATGAAAAGATTTTAGGAGTTCAGGAGCGTTAGAAACATTGATGGCTGGTTCCCAGGATGTTTTGTCTGAGTCATTGAGGAAGCCTTCCCATTCCACAAGGTATTGAAGTTTCCCCTTGCGTATTCTTGAATCAAGGATACGACTTACTTCCCACTCTAGATGATCTTCTACTTTGACCGGTTCCGGAGGGGGTTGGTTCTTGCCCGGGTATATTTCTCGAGCCAGTTCCAGGAGAGATACATGGAAAACAGGGTGAATCGCCTGCCATTTAGGAGGTAACTTGAGTCAAAATGCAGTTTTAGAGACTTCAGAGTTGATTTCGAATGGTCCCAAGCGCTTTTCAGCCAGTTTCTTTGATGGTCTTGTTGTTCGGATGTTTCGTGCATCGAGCCATACTTTGTCGCCTGGTTTAAAGGAAGGAGCAGATTGTCAATGTTTGTCGGCCTGTTCCTTGTATCTTCGAATCGCTGATTCCAAATTTGTTTTAAGTTCTTCTTGGAGTCGTGATATAGTTCGAAGATAATGTTCCGCAGGATGATTAGTTCCTACATGAATTGAGTTGAATCGAGGATGTCGTCCATAAATGGTTTTGAAGGGAGATTGTCGTGTCGAAGAATGAGTCGAGTTATTATAAGCAAATTCGGCCAATGGTAGCCATGTGGTCCAATCGTCTTGTTGGTAACTGACATACATTCAAAGATATTGTTTGAGGATTTGGTTAACTCTTTCTGTTTGACCATCGGTTTCAGGGTGATAGGCCGTGGAGAGATTCCTCGTGATATTGAGTTGTCGACACAGTTGGGTCCAGAATGTGGATACAAACAATGAGCCTCTATCTGAAATAATATCGTTTGGTAAGCCGTGTTTAGAAAATACATATTCTAGAAACAATTTTGACAAATCTTCTGCTGTAGCAGTAGTAGTGGTTTTAATAAAAATAGACATTTTTGAAAATCTATCTACTATTACTAATATAGCATCAAAATCATTATAAATAGGAAGTTGAGAAATGAAATCCATCGATAAAGATTCCCAAGGTTTAGAGGGAATAGGAAGTGGTTGAAGCAACCCATGCTTCCGGTGACGGGGAGCCTTATTCCTATTACATTCGTAACAAGCTTTTATATAGGCCTTGATTTCCTTGGTCATACCTGGCCAGAAGAAATCCCTTGCTATTAACTGGTAGGTTTTATCAACCCCAAAATGACCAGCTAACGGAGAATCATGTCGACTATTGAAAATCCATAATTTTATCTCATTGTTGTTGGGTATGACTACTCTACCTTCGAAGACTAATAGACCTGATTCAATACTAAATCTTTTGGCCCCTTGCTTCGAGAGTATTTTGTCTTTTAACCCTAAACAATAATCGTCCTTCGACTGAGCTTCGAGGATGTTGGATAGTGGATTTTGAAAAGATTGAATTGTCATCGAATTAAGTTGATGAGTCGTTAACATTGATTCGTTGAAGATTGATTGCACATTTGCTGGGTTCTTTTCAGCAAATGCGTCCCCCCGCTGTGGGTAAACGTCGTCCCGACGTGACAAGATATCTGGGACAATGCAGTTTTTTCCTGGGCAATAGGAAATAGAGAAAGAAAATTCAGACAAAAATTCAGCCCACCTGGCTTGATGCCTGGTTAACACTTTAGAAGACATGAAGTATTTCAAAGCATTATGATCTGTTAAGATTTGAAAAGGACTATTTAGGCTGAGAAGAAAAGAACGCCATTTTTTAAGACAATGGATAATAGCTAAAAGCTCTTTGTCATGAATTTCATAATTTAATTCCGCGGCTATGAGTTTGCGTGACTCAAAAGCAACAGGATGAAACAAATTTGTTTCAGGATTTAATTGGGAGATGACCCCTGCAATAGCATAATTGCTCGCATCTGTCTCAACTATTGTCGAGGCCGAAGGATCAAAATGCCGAAGAATTGGGGCTGTGGTGAACGCCGTTTTTAGTGCTTCGAATTCCTTTCGTGCTGTAGAAGTAAAAACAAAAGGAATATCTTTTCTAAGAAGAGAAGTAAGATTGGAAATAGTTTTAGAGTAATCTTTAATAAATCTTCTATAGAAGTTTGCAAAACCCAAAAATCCTTGGAGTGATTTAATGTTTTTGGGCTCAGGCCATTCCAGGATTTTCTGGATTTTTTTGTCATCCATGACTAAACCGTCAGTGGACAACTTAAAACCCAAAAAATCAATTGATTTGAGGTGGAATTCGCATTTATTATGCTTGGCGTAGAGACCATGATCTCGAAGATGATTTAGGACCTTTCAAACATGATGAATATGTTCATCCAGTGTTTTCGAGAATATTAAAATATCATCTAAATAGACGACTACAAATTGTTCAACAACATCTTGAAAGATATCATTAACAAAAGTTTGAAAAGTTGAAGGTGCGTTACATAATCCAAAAGGCATAACTAAATATTCAAAACTACCAAATCTAGTGCGCATTGCAGTCAGTGGTTCATGACCTTCCGCAATGCGAATAAGATTGTAAGCGCTTCTAAGATCAATTTTAGAAAAGAAATTAGCACCATTGAAAAGGGTAAGAAGTAATGACATAGGAGGAACAGGATATGCATTCTTCTTTGTGACTGTGTTGAGCTTTCTATAGTCAACACACAACCTAAGACTACCGTCCTTCTTTTTTACAAAGAGGACTGGGGAGCCGGTTGGAGATTTACTGGCTCTGATGAAACCTTTGGCTACATTCTCTGCAATGTAGTCTCAAAGAACTTGAGATTCGTCCTTCGATAAAGAATAGACAGGACCTGCCGGAGGTACTGGGCCTATTAACTCTATTTGATGGTCGTAGGGTCGATGAGGTGGTAACTTATCGGCCTTGCGGATTGAGAAAACATCGAGGAAATCGTGGTAGATTTCTGGTAGAGTTGATTTGATGGCTTCAACGTTTATTTGGTCGTCCTCTTCATCTTCGAAAGAATCTGTCGAGGTGATACCTGTATTGAGAGAGCATAATTCGATTACTTCGAGGCAATTTAAATCCTCTTCGAGTGAAGTCATCGAGCTAGAAGGGTTAGCCAATTGCTCATTTAAAGAAGGTACAGATGCTTGCAAGTCATCTGGCAGAGATTTGTCCTCTAGCAGGACGTTGTCAGGCGGATTGTTTAACTCCCTATTGACCTGCATTAAAGAATCAGAAATATACTTAGAGCGTGGGGTGATCAATCCCCTAGTCCAATCAATTTCGGGATTCCAATGCGTTAAAAAGTCATGGCCAAGAATGGTATCGTCCATCCTTGGGGCGTCCAAGACTGATAATTCCCACTCGAAGGGGGGAAAATTCGGAAAGTTGAAAACCCATAAAACTTTCTTACTTACCCAATATTTGGGTTCCTCTGATTCGACCAAATAGATGGGAGTTTGATCGATATCTGTAAATGTTAGTTGAAGCTTCTCGGCAAAAGATAAACTAACAAAAGAAATTGAAGCTCCAGAGTCTATAAGACAACTGAAGGGGATATCCTCCTTAAAAAGAATGAATCTCAAGCGGTTTAAGGCAACTCCAGTCCTTAAGACATGGAGGTTCTGTGCACTGGGAGAGATAAGATAGTTTGCTTTGCACACAAGTAAACTATCTACTAGTTTTTTGACTTCGAACTAGTACCTTCTCTTTCCTTCAACTTTACACAGTCTTCCAACTTGTGCTTACCCCCACAATACATACATAACCCATTATATGCTCTTCTCTTCCTCTCAGCTTCTTTAAGTTCCCCTTTAGGATCCAGTACTTTGCTGATATCGCCTGGGGTCGAGCCTTTTGGTCAAGGTTTATCCTTTCCCTTATTGGGTTTGGATTGAGTCGAGGAGGATTGATTTGGTCGTGGGTGTGAAGAAGGTCCCGATTTAAAATTTAGGCCTTGAGATTTGTTGGCATATCGACGATGTTGAAGTCGCCCTTGATAAACGCCGTCAAGTTCGAGGGTTCGATCCATTAAATCTGTTAAAGTGGTCATCTTCTGACCGTGAAGATTTAATTGATCCAGAATCCTCGAAGGAAGTCCTTTCTTGAAATGATACTTAAGGGCAGCATCATTCCAACCTACTCGAGTTTGAAGTGCTCTGAAGTTTGAGATATATTCAGAGGCTTTACCATTATCACTCATGCGAAGAAAATCAAGTTCAATTTCTGCGTTGTCCGTTTCATTAGGGTCCCCAAACAACGTAAAAAGTTGGTCTTCAAACTTTTCCCAATTATTGATAAGTAAGTGGGTTTCTGTCGAAGAAAGCATGAGTAGATAAGGTTCGAACCATCTTGCTGCTTTCCCGGCTAGGAATGAAGAAGCGTAAACAACCTTTGATCGGTCGCTGTTAAAGGTTCGAGGGTCATTATGGAACAGTAGCTTGCAGGTTTGCAAGAAGGGTCGCAATTTGTCGGGGTGATCTCCGTCGAATTTGTCAGGAGATTTCATAGAAGGAGTTTTGAACTTAGATCCCTCTGAAGACGTTGGATTTGAAAGGGTTTTCATAAAAAGTCTCATGAAATCTTCCAGAGAGTTAGATGGTCCCGGTTCTGAGGATTGGCCAGAAGGGTGATTGGCAGGGGCGGATGGTGCCTCATGCATTGTATCCTCTCCTTCTTCTTCATCACTAGAATCCTCAAAATCTTGTGGAATGTCTTCTACAGATTGAACTGAATGTTGCCGTTCACTAAGGTCGAGTGGTTCCAAAGAGTGAGTGCGAGAAACAGACCTTGTAGCTGTTGGCCTGCCTCTAGCGCGAGCTCTAGTAGTAGCTCCCGTAGGAGGAGTGCGTTGAACAGGTGCCATTTAAAATTTTAGAAGCACCTAAAAAGACGTAGTAGTGCAAAGAATGAGAACTACGGAGAATTAAATTATACTGTCACCGGACAACCTACGCACAAGGTTGAGGATGTTCCTGTAAGTGAGATGAGGGATTTTAGAAACTTCTTCGAAGCACAGAGGAATGATTCGAGGAAATGATTCGAAGGTCACTCGAAGTAATAGCTATAGATTCGAGGTTCGATCGAGAAGAATTATAAACTAGTTCCAAGGTAATAATAATTCTTTAAAATCTCACGAAGGGTTGGAAACTCAATAATCAAAGATTTAGGATTTAGAAATGAATATTGAGAAGGTAAAAGAAAGATACAATAACAATGATTTAACTTTTAAGGATTTACCACTATTAATGTAAATACGATATTATAATTTAATTCTAAGGAATATCGAACCAAATACCCAACTCCTTTTATATCCTTTGTTCCTCCTCGCATTGACCTCCCTTCCATCGCAGCATTCCCATTCCATTGACCATTACTAACATACACTTAGACCCTCTCCACTAAATATCCGTCCATGCTCAATTTACCCCTTTTAATTAATTAACAAAACTTTAATGAAAAAAACTACTACTATACTATTTCGTTGATCCTAGCGCTGTGCGTCGCTTATTGAAAAGGACTAAGGTACCCTGTTGGGAGATTGACTAATTTAGATTTAGAGTTTAGGCTAGCGCAGTTAAATAGTAAGTACACAAAGGAAAATCGCAGTTGCTATGGAGAATTGCTTTCTGCACTTCGATTATAGATTTAGGACTCGATATTATTGATTTATTGAGTTAATTTCGCTTCGAGTGTCACGTGGCGCGTGACACCAGTGAAGAATGCTCATATTTGCAAAAATAGAATATATCTTATTGGAAATACTAAGATTCCAAAAAATTATCACCAGGATCCTTCAGCTGAGGACTTCTCTAATGATAATGGAATTAATATTTCTTACTGTCACACAAGCTGCCAAGAAGTTTTTTATGTTATAAAATTACATTCATCTTATTTAACAAGATATAATTATAAATAATGAGTCTTTTTTTTGTTTTTAAGAAACAGAAATAACTGTATATATTGATGGTGAACTTATAGTAACAGCACCAATTAAAGCATCTGTTACAATCAATGGCAAGAAATGGGGTCTAATACTGGACACTGGTGCTGGAGGAATTGTAGTGTCTTCAAAATGATTGGTGGTCATTGATAGAGACTGCAAGAGTAAGCTGAAACACATTTTAAAAACATATTGGATAGGATATGGTTCAGTGTCTAATACAATAGGTAAACGTAAAACCAGAGTGTTTTTAAATATAGTCATGGCTTTGTAAGAGCTTTATCTGACATTCTTGTCATAAATAGAGATAAATGAAGTAAATGGTTTATTATGGGTAATGATCTAAAAGCTAAATTTTGTGTAAAATTAAGCTCAGATAGTAAATTTTTCAAAATGGGTTTAAATGGAAAGAAGAAATTTAAAACTTCTTTATCTAAAAAATCTTCTTTTCAGCTTATTGAATCATATGTTACCCTTAATGAATTGAAAGGTATTCCAACTGATGTAATAAAAGAGTTAAATAATGAAATTCAGGAAAGCACTATTTGGGGAAAAATTTAAATAAACAGTCAGAAATACTTGATAATAAAGTTTATTAACTCTTTTATTATGGCCTTTGCATATGGAAAACATGAATTAGGATTTTTTGTGGATAATGAAAAAAATTTTATAGAAATTTAATTCAGTTGATATACCACCCAGACTAAAAAATATATCTTATCCTTCTTCCACTTCTTAGAGAAAGTATATTGAAGATAATATCTCAAATTTTCCAAAGATGAAAATAATTAAGAGGCTTAATGAAAAACCAAACTATTTTGTTATATAATCTGTTTTAATATCATATTAGAAAGATAAAGCAAGATTATGTGGGGATTATAGATCCCTTAATACTTATATAGTTGATGATATTTATTCTATAACCTGGATTAAATCAATACATGCTACAATATAAGGAAAGAAGTATATAAGTTGTTTGGATGGGAACAAATGATATTACCAAATGCCTGTTCAATTTTTTTTCTAATTTTTTTTCTAACTGCAGCTCATATGTATATTTATAAGTAAATTTGAATGCCTTTTGGCCATAAGAATACTCAATCTGTATTTCAAAAAGTAATGGATAATACATTCCAACTGGAAATAATAGAATGATGGATGATAGTGTATCTTGATAAAGTTTTTATATTTTTAAAACCTTTGAATATCCCTTGTATTAACTCATTAAATTACTCATAAGATTGATGAAATATTCTTTAAATGAATGTAAATTTGTATTCAATTATTCAAAATCATTGTGTCACATTGTCTTAGGATTACAAATATCTGTTGAACAGAAAAAATTGGCAGAAATTCAGAAAGTCAATGCACCAACCAACATAAAAGGATTGTAAATGTCTCTTAGATTCTGTGGATATCACAGAAAATAAATAATAAGAATTATTATGTATTAGTTTCATAATTCAAGATTTTGATAAGAGAATACAAATCTTTTTTCTTGAAAAATGAAATATAAAGATTGTTTTGTGTCTTAGAGAAATTCTTCTTTTCTTCTTCAATATTAGAATCACCAGATTCTAACCAACCATTTGTTTTATAGAATGATTCCAGTTTTTTTGGAACAGGTACTTCCCTTCACCAAAAACAAGTCATAAGTGATAAATTTTATGAGTTATAATGTTTTTCTATTTTAAAAAAATTGAGAAAGAGTTTATCAAAATATGGAGCTACTCAACTGAAATTCTTCACAGTTTTGTGGGCTTTGCATAAATTAAATTATTATTTATAAGACCAAAAATATAAATTGGTCACTGATTGTAGTATGGTTACATCATCATTAAACATGAAAACTCTCGAAATAAACATGTTTAAATTTTAACAAGAACTACAAGAGTACAGAGGAAGAATTAAAGTCATTCATAGATCTGGTAAAATGCATGAAAATCTGGATATTTTGTCTAGATTACCACTTCCAATCAATTATTCCAATCCTGCATATGTAAAGAAAGAGGATATAACTCATATTTTTGGTTTATATATTTTGGATCTGGAGTAACTAATGCAATTGATCTTGGCTTCATATACAGAAAATTTTGAGTTGAATAAATTATCCACAATTCTGAATCACCCAAAAAATGCATCAATTCAAACTTTAATAAAGACTTTTCTTCAAAAATTCCGAATTTCTTTAGCAAAATTAATTTTCTAAATGTAAGATAGATATATCTATTATATGATAAGAATATTTAATGTAATAATAATATCCCTTTAAATGAACAAAAACATTTTAAAAACTTTCCATGATGACATATTAGCTGAAAAGTTTAATCTAGAAAAAACACTAATAAGAATGAATAATAAATATATTTGGACTAATATGTCTGAAGATGAAGATTTTTATGTAGAATCCTTTTATTCTTTCCAGAAATCTATAAGGGTTACTGGTAAAAGAGCAGGATTAATGAAAGAAATTGAAAAAAATAGTAAACCATTGCAAAGAATTAACATGGATTTTGTTACTGGTTTACCCACTTCTGGAAAAGAAATCTTCAATTACTGCTTGGTTACTGTGAAAATTTTTATAGAAATGTGAAAGTTTTTTCATTCTCATAAAGAGTTTTACTAAAAAAGAGTTATTTTTTCTGTGGTAGTTAAATATGCTCAATAGAGAAGGATTTACAAAGGCTATAATTTCTGACAGAGATGCAAAGTTTACATCTAAATTTTGGATATCATTTATGGATATTTTTGGTTTTTAATTCAAACAATAAACTGTTAATTACCCTCAAACTGATGGATTGGCTTAGAGAATAATTCAAATACTGGAATACAAGATCAGAAATACTGTGCTTTTGGGTTAGAATAGGGGGTATCAAAGTTAGTATCTGTCAGTGTATGCTAGTAAACAAGTATGATATAATAGTAAATATTAATGGTCAGACTACTTAATAATAGACTACTTATGGATTAAATCTCAGGGAAAGACTTATGAAACTGTTACACTCAATTGTTAACTCACAACATTTGGATTTGTGCAGGCTAGTGGTGGAAAATAGACTAATAAAATATAGTTATATCTAATATAAAGATAAAATAAATTTATAAGGGCTTTAAAATATATTTTTATATTATAATAGTTTTTTTAATTGTTTTATTTATGTGTAGTAAGTAAGTGATCTCCAATAACCAGCCAAATCTCCCTTTACTTATACCAAAATCCACTGGAGTGCACAGACCCTTAGTCTAAATGATTCCACTTCTACCCCTGGAAATTACAGCACTGTGAGGGCTCATAACCTCCCCATTTTGTGCACTTCAAGAAGTTTCATCACCAAGACCTCCAGTTTGTGCCCTACATCACAATCAACAATATCATACAACTATACCATAAATAGAAGAAATAGATAAAAGTGTATATCATAAAGGAAACAAATAAAATAACTCATCAAAAGAGAATAATATGAGAACCAAAAGATATAAAGGAAGAAAAATAGGTTTCCAAGCACCCAGTAACATTCCTGAGCCTTTACACTTAGCCATCAATCAGATCCCAGCCTATAAATCTGTGAGAATCCATTGATGGAAGCAAATTAAGTTGTTCAAACTGGATATATGCATATGTAAAAGGAGTGTATGCTTGTGTAGGTGTCGTGAAACCATTGAGTACTTTAATATGACCTAAAATAAGTTGAAAAATAAAGCATATAGGCTATTTAGAGGGTTAAACTTGCATATAGTCTTATATATGCATAGTATAGCTGCATATTTCACTCAATATAGAGTTTATACATACATATAAGCTTATTTATGTGTCTAATTACTTAATATCACTTAATATAAGTATATTATGACCAAAATAGCACCTTAATAGGTATTATGGGGCTACATTTAAGCTACTTAAACTAAGATAAGTCCATATACTAGTATAATAACCATATATATAACTATAATAACCATATATTCAACTTGTAAGCTTAATTCAACTAAGGTTATCTTATCTTAAATATAAGAATTTCTCAGTCCTGGGGATACCTAGGCTGAAACTCCCTCATTCCAAAAAAGAATAAAAAATGATAAGAAATTTTTTATTTATTCTTATTTAAGGAAGAGGTGGATAGAAAAAAAACTATATACATTTCTATATTACATATACTGTATTATTAACAGTATTATTTGGTTTTAAAATTACTCAGGAGTTTTTTAATATCATATATTTCATTTTAAGGAATCCACTTGTCAAATTCACTTGTTTTGTTTTTAAACCTTAACAGAGTGTATCCCACTTTATTTACTTTTACTGAAGCTGATGGATACACCCAAAAGGAGCTAACAGGAGAACCCATTATTACCATCCTTGTACACAAGGATAATCAAGCAACAGCCTATTGATGATAAGAAAAAATTATTCACTCCTGAAAGAAGTATTTTTTCTTTCCAACCATAGAGTATTACCAGATTATCCTCATCCAAGAGGATGGGAAAATAGTCTATGTTCCCCCAAGGTAAACTTTTTTTCTCTCTAATTTTTTTTAATCTCACTAATATTTTTTTTCTCTCTTATCTCCTATTTTTTAATCTCACCTCATTCTAAAACCTCATTTATTTTTTTTCAGATATTCTCTGCCAAAAATTACAGAATACCGATGAACCTTGGCCATGTTTTTATAACCCCCCACACCCAGATTTGAATGTAAAAACACACCTCCGAATGCCCATTTTTTCTCAGATCTTTTCTCATATTTGAATTATATAAATTTACCCATTTATACTAGTAGCCTTATTGTCTTTTAGTAGATTTTAAGACTTTAATAATTTTCATTTTAAAGGTAATTTTTTGTTTTATCTCTTTTTACATGCAAATATTTAAATATATGCAAAAAAATTATTTATCTTTATGTTAGATAATATTATATTTTATAATTAAATATAAATTTATATATTGTAATAATCTATGTATATATTATTAAAAATCATTATAAATTATGTGAAATTATATATTTTTATAATTAAAATTTATGTTATTAAATATCTTTATAAATTACATAAAAATTATTATGTATAATTAATTTATCATTAATTTCCCATAAATTATATATATTAAGATAATAAAAGATATATAAAATTAAATTATGTGGACAAGATTTTTTTCCTATTTATTTAAAAACTTAAAAATAATTATATTGTTTCATTATTTCATCTGAATATTATTTATTAAATATATTTTAGTTCATCCTTATCACCTGCTTTACAATCTCACCTAACACTAATAATTTTTTATTAAAGTATGTATACAAATTTTTCTTCTTCTTTAATTATTTCTTATCACATTTTTTTTCTTGCCTCAAGATAACTCCTCATTTGTTTTTTTTCAGATATCCTCTGCCAAAAATTCCAAACACAGACAGACATTGGCAATGTCTTTCTACCCCATCAGCCCCAGATATGAATTTAATAACACACCTCCAAATGCCCATTTTTTCTCAGATATTTTTTCATCTTGCAATTATATATTAATTTCCCCTCTTATACTAGTAGCCCTATTTCCTTTTGAGTAGAGTATAAGTCATAGATTATTTTAATTTGAAATATAAAATATTTTCTTCTTCTCTTTTTACTTGCACCATTAATTTTAGATATATTTCATATACTTACAAAATATTTATCCTCAAACAAAGGAATCTGTTTCATCTTATTTAAAAAAATAAATATCATTACTAACCCAAATATTTTATAACTTTGCTTTCATAATTTGTAAAAATAACTAAATTTTCTGCTGTCTCACAATATTTTTCTTTTGAGTGTAAAATTTAAGATAATTAGCCATCATTTCACTGATAGACTTCTCCTCATTTATGCTACAGTTTCTTTCTGAAAGTTGCAGTTGTCTTACTCTAATATCTACATCTTTTTCCTCAAAATCTAGATTTCTTTTCTCAATTTCTAGTCTTTCTTCTTCAATCATTATTTTATCCTTTTTTAATAGAATATTCTCTCTTTTCAGTTTGTTTCTTGACTTGTTTAGCCTATTTGTGTCACTTATGGCAGCTACATTTTTTTCAAAAGGTCATTTAAGAGGGATTCCAGTAAGGATTTATATTCTTCCATTACTTCAGTAAGGCACCTTTTCTTTGAAGCTTTGATCCCAATTGGATAGACTGTAAGCCCACTATAATCTGGATAAGGTGTTGGTGGGTCACTATTAAATTCTTTATTCCCAGTAAAATCAACTGTTACACTATTTGGGACCTTGGTTGGTTCAATTTTCCACTTTGGAGCAAAATTTAACTTCTTCCAGGAAGGAAGACTTTCAAAATATGACTTGGTTTGGTCTTGATTAAGAGATAAGGTGGTTTTCATAACCAGTCACTTGGTGAGGCTCCACTGGGAGTATTCTTTTGATTGAGTAGTAGATAGAGCTTTAATTAAGGGCTGCTGTGTTGAGAGCCTGCCATCTATATTGTTAAAAAATTAAGTTTAAAATAATTAAAAAAAATTTCTTATAACCTGAAACTGACCAAACTCTGATTTGATCTTAGTCCTGGTAGGGCACATAACTGAATTGTTTGAAATGTGATTCAATTTTCTTATAAAATGATTTTCCAAATTGGTATCTTAAAAATTCAGGTTTCTTTCTTAGGTGAATCCAGGAGATAGCTAACTGATCTTCATATTGGTGGTTCCAATTAGGGTATCATTTTCTCTTAGGTTAAGATGAGTTCATAAGTTTAGATTAATTTAGGAGTTTTAGGGCAAGGTGGGAAATGGGGAAAATGTGTTAATAGAAGGGTTGTGTAGTAACAGTTGTGAATTAGAATATGAATTTTTTTTGCTAAAATAAGAAGTGAAACATCAAAGTGTTCAGCAGCTATAAGGTGGAGTGAAAATAATTGGCAGCCAGAATATTGAATTAACAAAGGATGTTAAAAGGAGCTCAGTAAATTTAGTTGAAAGCCTACAGTACATGCTGCATCCAGTAGCTAATAGAGGCCTTTAATGAGGCAAGGGATAAGTTTCATGTCAGAATGAAGCAGAATATGCATACCAAACCAATTTACCAAAACAGAAGTAGATTCTCTTAATTTTAAAACACCTTTAGGAGTGGTTAATAGATTAGAAGCTTCATTTTGTATTTCTTCAGTTTCTATACCCAAAAAGATTATTTCAACAGTAGTTTTTAAGCTGTAAATGTTTGTAGTTTTGAAAATCATCATTTCAAGGGTTTGATAATATTTGGGTAGATGATTAAGGATGTAGTAAGAGATGGAATTAGAGATGTCATTAGCTGAGAAAATTTCAGGTTCAAATTCTTTGAGTAATTTAAAATTACCACAAAACTCTCACATCATAGAAAAAATTTTATTTTCACTAAATTTGGTAGAATATAATTTATTAAAAATAGAAGAACAATTTTGAATTGAGGAGGACACATAATTATTTTTGATTTCATTCCATAAAAGGCCAGGATTATTTTTTGTTTTGTAACTGATATAAAGGTTAGAGTTATTGAGATCCAAGTTCATATATATCATCATGGAAGTTTGTTTGTGTTTAAGTTCAAAAATTTGTTTAGCACCCTCATTGGTGGGAGTGAGAATGTTTGGATCTAAGAATCAATCAAGAAAGTAAAGACCAAGGACACACTCCACTTTGTCACTCCATGAGACATAGATAGAATCAGTTATTTTTCAAAAAATTTAATCTCATATACTATGAGATTATCTATGTTTATAGAATTAGCCATAGTATATGAAGCAAGAGGTGAGGGAAGATATTAAGTGAAGATGGAGTCAGACTGAAAGCTGGAGGCTTTTGAAGGAGTAAAAGAAGTCTTTTTCTCCTTAATAAGGGGATATTAGTGGAGCTCTGGGCCCATAACCCTGTAAAGATTTTGCAAAAAGGTAAGTTATTAAATCTAATATACTGGTCAATTATATAGTCAAGGATAGTTCTTAAGGTCAAGGAAAGAAGAAAAGTATTATACCTGTAAAGATTTTTCAAACATGTAAGTTAGTAAATCTAATATACTGGTCAATTATATAGTCAAGGTCAAGTTCAAGGTAAAGGTCAAGGTCAAGGTCAAGGTCAAGGTCAAGGTCAAGGTCAAGGTCAAGGTCAAGGTCAAGGTCAAGGTCAAGGTCAAGGTCAAGGTCAAGGTCAAGGTCAAGGTCAAGGTCAAGGTCAAGGTCAAGGTCAAGGTCAAGGTCAAGGTCAAGGTCAAGGTCAAGGTCAAGGTCAAGGTCAAGGTCAAGGTCAAGGTCAAGGTCAAGGTCAAGGTCAAGGTCAAGGTCAAGGTCAAGGTCAAGGTCAAGGTCAAGGTCAAGGTCAAGGTCAAGGTCAAGGTCAAGGTCAAGGTCAAGGTCAAGGTCAAGGCCAAGGTCAAGGTCAAGGTCAAGGTCAAGGTCAAGGTCAAGGTCAAGGTCAAGGTCAAGGTCAAGGTCAAGGTCAAGGTCAAGGTCAAGGTCAAGGTCAAGGTCAAGGTCAAGGTCAAGGTCAAGGTCAAGGTCAAGGTCAAGGTCAAGGTCAAGGTCAAGGTCAAGGTCAAGGTCAAGGTCAAGGTCAAGGTCAAGGTCAAGGTCAAGGTCAAGGTCAAGGTCAAGGTCAAGGTCAAGGTCAATGAAAGAAGAAAGGTCTAAAGTGAAGGTCAAGTGTTCAGTAAAGTATTTTAGAGTAAGAGCATGTCCACTTGTTGCATCAAATAATCAGTAACTATTTGAATATTACTGAGTCTTTTCTTACTGATCTGCATGCAACCCCAGTTGTATCAAGTAAATCTCAGTTAACTCAATATTTTCAAAATATTCATCACTTGTGTTGTTTTTCAGAAACAGTAAATCTTCTGTAAACACAACACAGCCTTCCACACATTCCACATCCCAATTGAAGTTTCACATGGATCTATACAGATACTACATTCATGAGGAATTCCAATCAATGTAAGGGGAAGAACTAATTTTATCAATATTACTAGACACTGAAGAGCAAGCTAAAAAAATCATTCAATGCAACCATATTGAAGGTCACTATAAACTGATGTGAGATTATTTTGAACACAATTGTACATTCAATGATGGAATATTTGAAAGAAGATTCCGTATGAGCAAAAATTTATTCAACAAAATATGTCATGATCTTCAAGAGCACAACAACTACTGGTTATGGAAGACTGTAAGCTTCATTACACCAATCTATGTATTTTATAATAATAAAAAGCTTTATTTATTCTTTTACACTACCTTTTACTATTTAAAAGGATTGTTGTAAGCATCCAGGTTTAAAATCACACTAAAAGATAACTTGTTGCCTATACCAACTTGCCTATGGTATTGCAGCAGATTGCACCAATGAATATATCCAAATAGCAGAATCTAAAACACTTTTAACACTTAAATTTTCTATTAATGATATTATGAAGTTGTATAAATCAGAATACTTACATGAGCCAAATATGAAAGAAAAAAATCTCAAACAAATATGAAGAATGTGGCTTTCCTGGCTGTTTAGAAACAATTTATAGTATGCACTGGGAGTGGAAAAACTGCCCTGCAGTGTGGGCCAGTCAGTTTCAAGGAAAAGAAGGAGCTCCAAATATGGTACACCCTTTTGTAACTTCTTCTTTGTTTTTTTTGGTGTGCTAAATGATATCAACATCCTCCATCTTAGCCACATATTTGAAAAATTACTTGCTGGAACACAAGATGAGGTTAGGTTTAAAGTAAAAAAACATAAGTGTACCTGTGGATATTATCTTGCAGATGGAATTCATCTGTCATGGTCCATACTTTTAAAAACAATTTCCCACCCTCAGGATGAGGCCAGCCAGTACTACACTAAGCTACAAGAAGCAGCCTGAAAAGATATTGAATGAGCCTTTGGTGTACTAAAATATAGATGGGGATTTATTTAGCGACCATGTTGCCTTTGGAATATCAGTGGAGTAAAGAATTTAATGATGTGATGTGTAATATTGCAAAAAATGTTTGTAAAAGATAAATCAGCTTTTGACCATTACCTTACTCAAGAATCTGTTTTGAATGAGAATGAAGAATCATCTTCATCACAAATACTATCCAATCATTGTGATCCAGCTCTTTTCAATATTTTAATGTCTTATATGCAAAGGAAAAAACAACTACATAATTCTTCAGTCCACTTTCAATTGCATGAAGACCTAAAAATTCATAATTGGACAATTAAAGCCAATAAAGAATTATTTAAATTCAGTAATAGTACATAAATATTTTAATGATGAATGATTATATCTTTTAATATTATTATAGATAAGTAGAGCAAAGAATATACTGGAAAGATTCATATGAAATAAGTAATAAAATAAAATTTACATTTTTTTATATATATTATTAATGATAAGTAAAGAAAAAAACCATGGAATGCTTCAAATGAAATAAGTTATAAAATTAAAAAATATTGTTAGTTATGAGAGTCTTGATGGAAAAAAACTGAATTGTATCAATAAAACTATTAAATAAAATTATGGGTAGATGTAAAAATTAAAATTTTTCATTTAATAAAATTAGGAAGGAAAAGTTATGGTGAGGTGTAAAAAATCTCAACGCTCAAATAAGAAGTATTATTTTTATTATTATTTATGTATTTTAAAATATGTTTAATAGGAATATATTTATTAAATTGCTCAATGCTCAAATAAGATAAAGTATTATGTTTTCATTAGAAAGTATTTAATTGAAAAAGATGAGTAAGGGAATTCTACTTGATACTCAAATAAGATAAAATATTATGTTTTATTTAGAAATTATCTAATTGAAAAAGATGAGTGGGGGAATTGGGTGAAATACTTACCTCCTTATATATTGGAGAGGAGGCCTATTGACTTTCTCCAGTATGGCTGTGCCTCAAGCAAATAGGCAATAGGGGCAAATCCCCACAATATTCTCTCAGTATTGCGCTCGTAAATAGTGAGAGATGGTAATATTTTGTAAAAAAATAATTACAATAAAAGAAAAGAAAACAAGAAATAATTTTAAAAAAAAGGATTTTAAAATTAATAAAATTACTTAACAGCAGGAAAAAAAAGGGGGGATGGGAGGAGCAATACACCCAAAGAATATTGTGCCAAAGATAGGGTGGAAAAAAGGTGGGAAAAAAATGGAAAATCTAGCAAGAGATTTACCCAAAGGTTATCAAAATTAATTTCCTCTCGCTTTGAGGTGGAAAAAATTTGGGAAATTCTAACTAGAGTAATTTATTTTTGATAACCTTTGGGTAAATCTCTTGCAGTATTTTCCACCTTTTTTCCACCCCATCTTTGGTGCAATATTCTTTGGGTGTATTTATCCTCCCATCACTGTTTTTTTCCTGCTGGTAAGTAATTTAAATAATTTTAATATCCTTTTTTTTAAAATTATTTCTTGTTTCTCTTTTATTGTTATTTTTTTTTTACAAAATATTACCATCTCTCACTATTGCCCAGCACAATATTGAGAGAATATTGTGGGGCTTTGCCCCTATCGCCTATTGGCTTGAGGCACGGACATACTTGAGAAAGACAATAGGCCTCCTCTCCAGTATATAAGGAGGTAAGTATTTCACCAAATTCCCTCACTCATCTTTTGCAATTAAATACTTTCTAAATAAAACATTATACTTTATCTTATTTGAGCATCAAGTAGAATTCCCTCACTCATCTTTTTCAATTAAATACTTTATAAATAAAACATAATACTTTGTCTTATTTGAGCATTGAGAAATTTAATAAATATATTCCTATTAAACATATTTTAAAATACATAAATAATAATAAAAATAATACTTCTTATTTGAGCATTGAAATTTTTCACACCTCACCATATTTTTTCCTTCCTAATTTTATTAAATGAAACTTTTAATTTTTACATCTCTCCATAATTTTACTTAATAGTTTCATTGATACAATTCAGTTTTTTGCCATCAAGACTCTCATAACTAACAATATTTTTTAATTTTATAACTTATTTCATATGAAGTGTTCCACAGTTTTTTTCACTTTACTTATCAATAAAAATATATATAAATAACTGGTTAAAATTCTTCTTTTAGTGCCTAGATACTTTATATACTGTCTAATACAACCATACTTATTATATATACAAGTTAACTCCCTAACCACTTTCTTTTCAAGTCATCCTTCATTTTATCCAGCATTGCTAAATCTTCCTCAGTACAACTTTTATTTTGCTCCAATATCAAAAGCTCCTTCAGGTAATTAATATCATTACTTTGCACCTCACTATGGCTTTTTTCCTCATTTATATTCAAGTTTCTTTTATCAATCTCTACTCTCTCCTGGTTCAACTTGATTTTTGTTTGGTCAATAGCAATTTTTACTTTGTCTATTTCAAGCCACTCTTTCTCAATTAAGATTCTGTCTTGTGCAATATACACTTGTTTTCCTGCAAGATCATTTTGTTGCTTGAAGATTGAATTGGTACTGCACATGCTTGTAAGTTGTTTTTCAGCCAAATCTTTAAGGTGAGTAGTGATGTTGACTTTATCTTCACTTATAGTGCTTTCACTCAATCTTCTTTTTTTGCTGCTTTTTGACCCATAGGACACACACAAAAACCATTGGAAGGTGAAGGAGTAACTGGTTCACTGTTTTGATCATCATAACAACTTGAATTTGATTCAGGCATTGTTGGGTCCACAGGTATAGGGTCCATAGAACTAAATTAGAAGTTTTGTTTGTCTTAATTCTCTATTTTGGCGCAAATTTGTGTTTTTCCCATGCTGGAAGACTTTTGAAAGCTGACTTATTTTGTTCTTGATAGAAAGTAAGAGCCATCCAGAGCCAGTCACTTGGGTTACTTCCACTAGGTGGGTTTTGCTCAATTTAGTAATAAACCACACTAAATTTAAGATTTGATGTATTTAAGGCTTGCCATCTGTTATTCAAATTGAAAAGAGGAATGATTAAATTGATAAAATGAGATATGAATAAGAAGGAATGACCAGTTACCTTATTTTTATTTGTTCATAATCTCTGTAATGGACCTTTCTATACTGATTAAAATGTGTCTCATTTTTTTCGGAAAAGGCTTCCCCAGTTTGATATGTTGCATATTCAGGCTGTTCACTGATGCTTATCCATGACAAGGCAAGCTGTTCTTCTTCCTGGGGGTTCCAGTTAGATGATTGTTTTTTCTTTGAATCAGATGACATTTTGGGGTTGTTTTTCGTGGGGAGGTTTAAATAACTTTCTGTAGCACCAAAATATGTTAATAAATAGTGATATGAAGTGAAAATAGTGTTGTGTAATGGAGAAATAAAAAAAATTGGTAACCTTCAGACACATCTGTGTAATTGGAAACCAAGTTGAGATGTGAAATTTTTTGGCGGGTGAGAGGTTGAGTAAATGACTCGCAAGCGGTAGTGTCCAGTAATATTACTGACCCTTATCGGCGAATTGCCAAAATGAGGGCTTACCGATGGGTCTTAATGGAACGAGTGATGCTGCCGGGGTCAAAATATGCATATTGACGGGGTTTACCGAAACAAGTGGAGATGCCCTAATAGTAATGAGGTGGATGCCGAAATTGTAGTGAAGGCATCCCCTGTTTTAAAAAGTAGAGGCTCCCATTAATTGGGGTAACTTAAATTATACATATACTAATATTGGGTTAAGTAACGGAATAATTATAAAAATAGATAATAGAAACGACGTTAGAGAAATTAGGTTGACTATGGAAGTGGTTTTATAGATAAATGAGGTTAACGGAAAGTTATGTTCTAACAAGTACTATGAAGTTATCATCTTTACAATTATCACCTTTATAAAAGGTTTCAAAGTGTTAAAGATGATGCTTCCAACTTTTTATACAAATCAGCCAAAATATTATATCTTGGTTGATGCTAAAACCTGAAGCAGATACAAAATATATTTTGGGTTTTACTGGGTAATCCACCGTAAATCCGTGGAAATTTTATAGGAGGTCCAAATGGATTTTACTGGTAATTTTGAAGAGGATTAAAGGACTTAAACTCGGCACCTCTTCATGAGTCAGAATTCTTCAGTGTCTTCAGAAACACAATACTCATATCATTTCCATAGTTCCTTGTTTAACATCAATGGAACCCACTGGCCCGGAAAAAAGAGGTCACCAACCTAGTTCCCAAAAGAAGTACAGAGACTAGGTATCTCTGGAGTCCGTATTAGCGAGCAATCTAAAGGGCTGATTATTAAAAAGAAGAAACCATGATGGCATTTTCTTCCATCTTTAATAAATTTTCAAAAGAATGGAGAATCATAGTGCTCATCTTACAAAGCTTGCGGTGATCTTGCCGCCTATCCCCCACCAGAAAAAATCATGTGTTTAGGCCAGCTGATTGAAGCTGTCTGGAAGGGGATGAAAAACAAGATCACCGTATTATTATTATTATTATTATTTGAAATTACATAACAGTACATTCCAATGAATTTTGGTTACGGAATGTATCGAGGATGTGGAAGTAACATACAGCTCATTAAAAAAAGAAGGTTTAAGGGTGCGAACGTATGAAATTTCTATATAGTAACCAAAGGCGTCCGTTTGAATCTGGAAATTACATTGAAAAGCTGAAAATTACCACAACATCGATTTTTACAATAAGCATGTAAAGTAAGCTGCTGCCTTTGTGAAAGAGTAAACTACAAAGTAATATATATCCCAACGAGCACCAATCACTGTAATTTTATTTGCTTATATTCAAGTTTATCAGGTGTATTTTCACTTTTGTCACTCAACAACTTTTCTTTTTCCTTTTTATTTTTTCGGTTGTTAAGAAAACTTTGACCTCTGTTTCTAACCCAACAAATTAAATTTTATGTTTAAATTCTTTTGGTTTGTAACTTGTCGTCTTCATTTTTATGTGACAAGAACGTAATAGAGAGGTTTTTTTCTATTGTTTTAATGTCTTCTTAAATTGTATTGTAAAAATTAATGTTGTAGTTTTCCATTTTGCCAACAAGACATTTTGGGAGTGCTATGTTTCTAAAACTACCGATGCTTAAGAGGATAAAAATTTGGCTCCGATTAGCTGTATATACATACATACATACTTGAAAAATGTGTTAAAATAAGGAATAACCATGCTCGTTGCAATTCCTTCCAATTTACAATAATTAGTCTGACGTGATTATAAATTTTGATCACCTTATAAACGTAACACCTATCTTTTTTAACCCTGCAAAACTTTTTTCATTTTTCATTTTTACAATTGAAATGCGCATTAGACTATCGTCACGATTTTTTCAAAAATGGTTTAGTATAGCCTTTCTTATTTTCTTATGTTCTTCTCTTCAGCTCACACAAGCAAAGAAAAACAATAATTCTAACTCAACGGAGACAAAAGATCCTCTTACTCAGGAAAATATATCCTTGAAATCGGACAAAAATAATACTCAGCTAACAGGTAAGAAAAGATAACTAATAAGAGGATACAAAGAAAAAAGAAAAAAAAACTCTCAGCTAACAAATTAAAAATGATACTTTGGTAGATAAAAATAATTCTACTGCGACGGAAAAAAATAAATCGTCCAATTCAAACAAGGAGAAAAACAATAATAGTTCAATTGCTGGGACAACAAATCAAAAAACTTTTATTCTCTATGTTGGGGGTGAGTTTATGTTAAGGGATCATAATAATGACTATGCTTTTCACATACTGAATTTTCCCATCAATTAAATTTTTTCTTCTTGAAGGCGATCGAAAAACGGTTGAAACAATTACTTTTGATAGTACAGCTAACACAGTAAAGAAAATTTTTGAAGCTGAACTTGGAGACAATCCATCATGGTTGACATTTAACGCAGCGGGAAACATTATGGTTGGGTAAGATATAATTTTTACCGACATATGAGCACTTGAAATATAAAAGCTTGATGTTTATTTTTTCATTCAGTACCTCTGCTTCCAATTTTAAGGGTGCGGATAAGACGGGTGGAATTTTTAGCGCCTCAGTAACTGCGAATGGAGAATTGAAACTTATTTCTTCTACATCTACTGCCGAAGCTCCTGTTTCAATAGGATTCACAAAGGAAGAGAAAGTAGTCGTTACAGCTGCTTAGTATGTTCTTTTTCAGTCCATTCGGTTCATCAAGTTTTTCTTCTTCTTTTTAATTAGAATCTTTTTTTTTTTTTTTTTTTTTTTAAGTAACGGAGCAAGCGCAACATTCAACAGAATTGATAAAACAGGAAAACTTGAAGAAACTTTGACAACTATCAAGGTTAATGGTTCAGGACCGAATAAGGAACGTCAACAGAGTGGTAAAGTTCAATTAAAAATTTAAAAACTTTTATGAACAGTTAAATAGTTTCTCACTTAAATTTGTCCAATTTTAGCCGCACTTCATCAAATTCTAAGAGACGTAAGTTTTATTAAATCTTTGTTCTAATCATGATGTATGAGAACTTTTCTGTTAATCATTGAAAAAATATTGATTTATGGCTATGGTATAAAAGCCTATGAACAATCTCTTTTACGTTCCAGATTTGGGCTCTGATAAAATCCGTGTCCTATGTATCGATGAGAATACATTTAAAACGAAAATTGGGAAAGAGATTCCAGTGGAAGCTGGGTGCGGACCTCGGCATGGTCATATTGTGAAACAAGACACAAAACGTCTTTTATATCTGATTTGTGAATTATCAAATCAAATTATTTTTTTTGAAGTAACCGTAGAAGACGCTGCAAAATGTCTCGTTAAGGCTAAAGTAATAGAAACCCATTCTACTCTTGAAACGAAAGCAGGGAATAAAACACAAGGTACTTTTAACGCAGCTGAAGTTGACGTCTCACCAGATGGAAAATATTTATACGCCCTCAATCGACAAAAAGATACAAACCCGGAATTGGAGAAAGATAACACTTTCAAGATATTTCAACGAGATGTAACAACTGGCAAACTTACACCTGGGAAATCAGTTTTTACTGGAGCAAAGAATTGTCGGCACTTTTCATTTTCTCCCGATGGAGCAGCTGCTTTTATGGCTGTTACATGCCAAGGAAGTGACAAGGTTGTGTTCTTTAAACGTGAGCAAGACACAGGTGATATAAAGCAATTGGCTACATATGAATCAAAAGCTCCTACCGTTGTAGTGTGGAAAGTTAAAGTGTAGCTATAACTTAAGCACCTAAACGTGTCTGCCCATACATTTACCTTTGTACAAGTGCTTGCTAATCTTACTATACATTAGGAAAGAGTATAGAAGGCAGCTGGACTATTATTCTGTTTATCAAGTATCTGCTTCACAAGTTATTCACGGGACCGCTCAACTGGACAGCGTTTCGCACTATTCTAAAGCATATGACGTCACTTTTTTCGGTTTACTCTTTTTTTTTCTCCTTTTTTAGCATGTTTTTTTTTCTCTCACCCGCGCTTTCATTACCTATGAATGTAAAAAACGTTTCAAACTTTCAAACACATGCTCCGTTTGTCTACAGCATGTACAGTGGGGTGACAAAAGTTTCCACCTGTTTTCATTTTGTCATATCTCAATAAATACTCACTCTACACACATGCGACATAGTACCTCACAACTCAGACAATCATGTAGAAAGTAATAATTGTAATAATTTTTTGATTTGCCAATGTTTTTATAAAAATAATGAAATTATGAAAAATGATAACTCTCATCTCACCAATGGGCAAAGCCACCATTGGCATCCACCACAGCCCGCATCCTGGCAGGCATAGATGCAACCAAATTCTCTAATTTTTGTCTGGAAGGTCATCCCAGGCCAGATATATAACCTTGCGCTTTTCAGGTATGGTCTTTAATTGATAATGAGTGGAAATTGTATCTCTGAGGTCCTTTCAAACATTCTCAATTGGATTGAGATTGGGAGAAGTCTAGCATCTTGTGTAAGCTTAAAGTGTTGAGATTATACTCCTGAATAGAAAAGATTCTACATACTTGTACATATACATATATATATATTTCTATTTACATACTACTTCTAACCTAACTTGATGATATTATGTAGATCATATATGGATGAGGAAACTATTGCTTGTTTCCTCATCCATTCTCTTTGTCTTTTACTCTATTTAATTAATATTAATCATTCATTTATCTTTCTCTTGTCTCCCTCTAAGTCCTCTGTCCATTTCCATCTGTCACCGTGTCCTTGTCCCTCATTGTGTCCTAAAGCCTAACTTACCTGGTGTCTAATCTTATCAGGTAACTTGTATGTATGCTCTACAACAGCAATAGATCCTCATCCATTCTCTTTGTCTTTTACTCTATTTAATTAATATTAATCATTCATTTATCTTTCTCTCGTCTCCCTCTAAGTCCTCTGTCCATTTCCATCTGTTCCTGTGTCCTTGTCCCTCATTGTGTCCTAAAGCCTAACTTGCCTGGTGTCCAATCTTATCAGGTAACTTGTACGTATGCTCTACAACAGCAAAAGATCCTCATCCATTCTTTTTGTCTTTTACTCTATTTAATAAATATTAATCATTCATTTATCTTTCACTCATCTCCCTATAAGTCCTCTGTCCATTTCCATCTGTCCCTGTGTCCTTGTCCCTCATTGTGTCCTAAAGCCTAACTTGCCTGGTTTCCAATCTTATCAGCCTAACTTGCCTGGTGTCCAATATTATCAGTCTTATCAGTGTCAAATAGTAACATAAAAAACTTCAGAAGTTGTTAGCAAGTTGAGAGGTATGAATGGGGAAATTATCTTCCATTATTTAAAGTTGGTTTTGTGCATCATCTTTTGCAAGATAGGGGAGTAACTTTGAAAGGTGTACATTCTCAATAAAGTGCTTTGCTGTTTGCTGCTTGGAAGGAAGGAAAACAAGGGGTCCTTTCAAATTTCCATGAAAAAAGCCTCATACCATTACAGAAGAATGCCCACTCTTGAAAGTGTGTGTGAGACAATCCTTATCAAATTTTTCTTTTGCATGACACCACACTAATACTTGTCTTACCTGCTTACCAATCTCAAAGCCAGACTTTTCAGACCACAGGAACAACCTCCAATCAATAACTGTCCAGTTCAAGTGCTCAAGAGCAAGCTTGAGGCATTGAGTTTCATGCCTAGCATTGATAAATGGATTTTTAACAGCAAATTGATTGTGGAAACCAATTTCCATTGAATGCTGGAAAAGAGTTTGGGCAGATATGTTAGTGTTAAGTGTGTCAGAAATTTCCCTTTTTGTCAATTTTCAGTTTTTTTTAGGCTTTGGGCTATATCACACATGTCACGCTTGGTTGTTTTGTGAGGTCATCCAAAGCAAGAGGAAGTTTCCTCCGTACCAGTGAAATCATGTTTTTGGATGATACCATGCACAGTGGCCTGATGAAACCCATAAAAGCAAGAGATTTGGTAGGGATTGGCACCAAACATTGACATAGCAACTATTTTGGCTTTCTCCTTGGCTTTCAAATACTTCTTCTCAGCTAGAGTTTGAGGCATAGGTGGAAAGGTTGGGTAAAATAGAAGGTAAGTAAAAAACCCCAATATTTCCCTGATGGTGTGAGTAGTGGTTGTGGTAGTGTGAGGAAGAAATGGAAAAAAGTCCTTGTGAAGTTTATGCATGCACCAGGTTGAAAATTTTGTCACACCACTGTACATACATTTGGTTTTTTCTATCAATTAATTGGCATAATCCTATCATAGACTGATAAGAATATCTCCATTTTTTGTTTAATTTTATTTTATTAGGGGGTCTCAAACCTTACCAAAAAAACCTAGCATGTTTCAGTTGAAAACACCTCACAAACACACCATGAAACATGGTTGATTTGGTACTAGGGGTGTTAAACATGGAGTAAAATACATCCTACTTTTGTACAATTTTCTCAGCCACAATTCAGCCCAAAAATACCCTCATACTTCCAATCAGCAGCACATAATCAGCCTTCCATCCTAGCCCATATACTCAATGTCAAATCTCTTAACTACCAGATCTTTTCCAAATCAGATTGTTCTCCTTAACACCACAGTAAGTCTATTACTTTTTATTCCTTTCTTTATCAATTTTTCCTGCTCAAATCTCTATCCTCACAACTTTTTATTTTTGTCTATGGCATAATAAATATCTAAAATCTTTGTTAGTTTTTCCTTTTCTTCAAAAAAACTTCCTTTTTTCACTAATTTCTTTGTTTAGTGTTAATTTATTATTCCTTTCTCAAAATCTTCTTCTCAAAAATTTACTCAATTGAAATGATCTGACCTTCATATTGTAATTAACTGGCTGAATCTTTTATCCTGGTGATTCTAAAAGTTCAATTTTGTGAATTGAGAATTCATTTCAGGATTAAGTTCAAGTACATCACATTTTAGATGAGGCCAATGTAAGCTTTGACATTTTTCAACTCTTGATTGAGCTACTGTATTTTTAACACAATATTTATTAGATTTTTCGCATTGTGTGCAAGTTTTAAAGTATTGATATGTGAGCTAATAACCCTTGTTAGAATACTCTTCAATACTAGATGAGGTACTCATTTAAAATATTCTTGAGAAAACAATACTTGAAATATACTTTGTTTGTTAGAGAGAATGGATCTAGGTAGAAAAAGAATATTTATGGAAACACAAAAAGTAAGTTTATTTCGGAATTAACTTAATCTGCACTTTATTATATTTTGGGGTGCCGATCACCAAATTTTTTCTAAATCAAAAGAATTTATGTCAAAAAAAGTTTTTGACAATACCCTCCCCTGTGTTTTTGTCACCGGAAAAAATACGCACAAGGTTGAGGGTGTTCCTGAAAGTGAGATGGAGGGAAGAGTTTAGAAACTTCTTCGAGGCATAGAGGAAATGTTTGAGGAAGTGATTCAAAGATCACTCAAAGGAAGAGATACTGCTTTGAGATATGTTCAAGAAGAATTCTAATATAATTTAAAGGTAATATTAATATTCTTAAAATCTCATGAAGGGTTGGAAACTCAATAATCAAAGATTTAGAATTTAGAAATGATTACTGAGAAAATAAGGAAAGATACAATAATAATGATTTAACTTAAAGCTTTACCACTATTAACTATATATACGTTTTATAATTTAATTCTAAAGAATGTCCATCCAAAAACCCAACCCCTTTTATATCCTTTACTCCTCCTTGCATTGACCTCATACCCATCCACTATTCCGCACACCACAGACCATTAAAAATACACCCATTACACCTGGACCCTCCTCACTAACATTTGTCAACCCTTTAATCCTCCACTAACCATTCCGTCCATGCTCACTACCCCTTTTAATAATTCACAGACATTCAATAAACCTTTTAGTGTACTATTACATTGACTATTGTGCTGTGCGTTGCTTATTGAGGAAAAGACTGAGACACACTATTGAGAGATTGACTAATTCAGATTTAGAGTTTAGACTAGCCTGGTTGAATAGTGAGTACACAAAGGAAAGTTGCAGTTGCTATGTAGAATTTCTTTCTGCGCTTCAAGTATGGATTTAGACCTCTGTGTTATTGATTTAATGAGCTGCTTTTGCCTCGAGTTTCACGTGGCACGTGACAGATGCCCGGGTATAAAAACGCGATCTCCGTTGAGTGTGAGACATATACTTCCCACACTATTTTCCCTTTATTTAATTCTTGCTTATTATTATTATGTCAGCTTGCCCGACTCCAACTCCCACGCCTCCTCACCCCAAAGCGGATGGTGGGCTCGTTACCCAACAGTACTCCCAAGCATGCACAGCTTGTGAAAATATGGAATAATTCTGTGTTGAAAGCACAGCGACTTGAGGTCCTCGCCAGAAATGCAAGTTTTGCCGATGGAGACCGGTGGCGTGCGATGCTTTAGCCAAAAATTCTAACATCGAACAAAGGTTTACCAAGACCAAATATTGGGTAATACCGAAAACCAAAGAAGTGGTCTAAGATATATGGGACGTGTCAATTGGTGATGATCAATCAGAAGCAGTTGAGGAGGAAGCCAAGGACACCATGGCGACCTGGGTAACCCAAGCCACGGGTAAAAAACAAAGAGTAGAAGAGGAGGTGGACGAATTGGTGGAGGAAGATGAGGAGGAAGTCTCCATCTCAAGGCGGACTCCGAAGAAGCGGCGGATGGTTATCAAAGATGACAAAGAAGAAAAAGAAGTGGCAGTGGAAGTCACATTGAAGTTATTTCTAGAAGCTGACCCATTATTCAAAGTAAGTCCATTCTTCTGTTATTTTAAAAACTTTGTTACTGATGATCTTGTTTTAGAATTCAGATGTCATTGCAGAAGTTCCGATTGTGGAAGCTGCACCATTGCTGCCAGTTAAGGCAAATCAACCAGTGGTTGATTTGAGGGAGGACAACGAGGAGACTCTCAACCAGGTATGGTCAAAGAAACCTTGCCAAGGTTGACGAACTCGATTCATCAAAGAGTTAAGTGGTGAAGTTGATAAGATTGTCGATGCTGCCTCCTTTGACGTGGCCAAAGAATTACTGGAAATTGGGGAAGTGGTACCAGTAGGAGAGGAGGAGGTTTTTGAGAAATTTAGGAAGGAAATAAGGGTGATTTTGGAGAAGATGAAGGGATTGGTTTGAAAGAAAATAAAGGAGAAAATTTAAAATGGAAGGAAAAAGTAAAAGAAAAGTAGAGACAATTTGTATATTTATTTATTTTATTTTGTTGATTTAATTAAAATTTTAATATTTATTTTATAAGATTTTGATAGAAAAAGAAAAAAAAGAAAGAAAAAGATTTGAATAATATTTTGTTTTAAATTTTGAAAGAAGAAGAAATTTAAATGAAAGAAGGAAAGAAAGAATATTTAATTGAAGGAGTTTTAGTTTAAATTTTGAAAAGAAAAAAGAAAAAGAAGAGAAGAAATAATTTTTTAAAAAGAATTTGAAAGAAAGAAGTAATTTGTTTGAAGAATTTTAAAAGAGAGATTTAAAGGTTGAAGTGAAGTTTGAGAAAGATTTTTGTATTGAGTTTGTGAAAAATTTTGATAGTTCAAAGAAAAAGAAATAAGGGAAAGAAGAAAAAGTTTTAAAAAAAATAAGAAAAGAAAATTTAAAGGAATTTATTGATTTTCTAAGATTTTAATTTTATTATTTTATTTTATTTTATTTTTTTTATTTTTTTTAAATTTAAATTTAATTTTAGTTTATTTTATTTTAATTTTAATTTTATTTTTAATTTAATTTTATTTTATTTTATTTATTTTAAAGAAGGTTGAAAACTTTTGAAAGAAAAAAGATGAAAGATGAAAAGAAAACAAAGAATAAGGAAATTTTTAGAGGTAAAGATATTTTAGATTTTAAAAAAAAGAAGTTTTAGAATTTTAAGAAAAGAAAAAGAAAAGAGAAAGAAGAGAAAAAAATAAAAGAGGGTTCTAAGGTTTTGGTTTTAAAGGATATTTAAGGTGAAAAGATTTTAGGAGTTCAGGGGTGTTAGAAACATTGATGGCTGGTTCCCAGGATGTTTTGTCTGAGTTATCAAGGAAGCCTTCCCATTCCACGAGGTATTGAAGTTTCCCCTTGCACATTCTTTAATCAAGGATACGGCTTACTTCCAACTCTAGATGGTCTTCTACTTCGACCGGTTCCGGAGGAGGTTGGTTCCTGCCTGGGTATGTTTCTCGTGCCAGTTCCAGGAGAGATACGTGGAAAACATGGTGAATAGCCTGCCATTTAGGAGGTAGCTTGAGTCAAAATGCAGTTTTACAGACTTCGGAGTCGATTTCGAATGGTCCCAAGTGTTTTTCAGCCAGTTTCTTTGATGGTTAAGTTGTTCAAATGATTTGTGCGTCGAGCCATACTTTGTCGCCTGGTTTAAAAGAAGGAGCAGATTGTCAATGTTTGCCAGCCTGTTCCTTGTACCTTCGAATCACTAATTTCAAATTTGATTTAAGTTCTTCTTGGAGTCGTGATATGGTTCGAAGATAATGTTCAGCAGGATGACTAGTTCCTACATGGATTGAGTTGAATTGAGGATGCCTTCCATAAACAGTTTTGAAAGGAGATTGTCGTGTTGAAGAATGAGTCGAGTTATTATAAGCAAATTTAGCCAATGGTAACCATGTGGTCCAATCGTCTTTTTGGTAACTGACATACATTCGAAGGTATTGTTTGAGGATTTGATTGACCCTTTCTGTTTGCCCAATGGTTTCAGGATGATAGGCCGTGGAGAGATTCCTCGTGATATTGAGTTGTCAAAACAGTTGAGTCCAGAATGTGGATACAAACAGTGAGGCTCTATCTGAAATAATATCATTAGGTAAGCCATGTTTGGAAAATACATATTCTAGAAACAATTTTGACAAATCTTCTGCTGTAGCAGTAGTAGTGGTTTTAATGAAAATAGACATCTTTGAAAATCTATCTACTATTACTAATATAGCATCAAAATTATTAGAAAGAGGAAGTTGAGAAATTAAATCCATCAATAAAGATTCCCAAGGTTTAGAGGGAATAGGAAGTGATTGAAGCAACCCATGCTTCTGGTGACAGGGAGCCTTATTCCTATTACATTTGTAACAAGCTCTTATATAGGCCTTGATTTCTCTGGTCATTCATGGCCAGAAGAAATCCCTCACTATTAACTGGTAGGTTTTATCAACCCCAAAATGACCAGCTAATGGAGAATCATGTCAACTATTGAAAATCCATAATTTTATTTCATTGTTGTCGGGTATGACTACTCTACCTTCGAAAACTAATAGACCTGATTCAATACTAAATCTTTTGGCCCCTTGCTTCGAGAGTATTTTGTCTTTTAACCCTAAACAATAATTATCCTTTGACTGAGCTTCGAGGATTTTGGATAGTGGATTTTGAAAAGATTGAATTTTCATTGAATTAAGTTGATGAGTTGTTAACATTGATTTGTTGAAAATTGATTTCACATTTTCTGGGTTCTTGTCAGCAAATGCGTCCCCCCGCTGTGGGTAAATGTTGTCCCGACGTGACAAGATATCTGGGACAATGCAGTTCTTACCTGGGCAATAGGAAATAGAAAAAGGAAATTCAGACTGAAATTCAGCCCACCTGGCTTGACGCCTGGTTAACACTTTGGAAGACATAAAGTATTTTAAATCATTATGGTCTGTTAGAATTTGAAAAGGACTATCTAGGCTGAGAAGGAAAGAACGCCATTTTTTAAGACAATGAATAATAGCTAAAAGCTCTTTGTCATGAATTTCATAATTTAATTCTGCTGCAATGAGTTTGCGTGACTCAAAAGCAACAGGATGAAACAATTTTGTTTAAGGATTTAATTGAGAAATGACCCCTGAGATAGCAGAATCGCTCACATCTGTCTTGACTATTGTCGAAGCAGAAGGATCAAAGTGTCGAAGCATTGGAGCTGTGGTAAATGTAGTCTTCAATTCTTTGAATTCCTTTTGTTCTGTAGAAGTAAAAACAAAAGGAATATCTTTTCTAAGAAGAGAAGTAAGATTGGAAATAGTTTTAGAGTAATCTTTAATAAATCTTCTATAGAAATTGGAAAAACCCAAAATTCCTTGTAGGGATTTAACGGTTTTGGGCTCAGGCCATTCCAGGACTTTTTGGACCTTTTTGTTTTCCATGACTAAACCATCAGTGGATAACGTAAAACCCAAAAAATCGATTGATTTAAGATGGAATTCGCATTTATTATGCTTGGCGTAGAGACTGTGATCTTGAAGTTGATTTAGAACCTGTAGAACATGATGAATATGTTCATCCAGTGTCTTCAAGAAAATTAAAATATTGTCTAAGTAGACAACAACAAATTGTTCGACAACATCTTGAGAGATGTCGTTAACAAAAGTTTGAAAATTCGATGGTGCATTGCACAATCCAAAAGGCATAACTAAATATTCAAAACTACCAAATCTAGTGTGCATTGCAGTCAGTGGTTCATGACCTTCCGCAATGCAAATAAGATTGTAAGTGCCTCTAAGATCAATTTTAGAAAAGAAATTAGCACCATTGAAAAGGGTAAGAAGAAATGACATAGGAGGAACAGGATATGCATTCTTCTTAGTGACTGTGTTGAGCTTTCTATAGTCAACACACAACCTAAGGCTACCATCCTTTTTCTTTACAAAAAGAACAGGGGAGCCGGTTAGATATTTACTGGCTCTGATGAAACCTTTGGCTACATTCTCTGCAATGTAGTCTCAAAGAACTTGAGATTTGTCCTTCGACAAGGAATAGACAGGACCTGCTGGAGGTACTGGATCTATTAACTCTATTTGATGGTTGTAGGGTCAATGAGGTGGTAACTTATTGGCCTTGCGGATTGAGAAAACATCAAGGAAATCATGATAGATTTCCGGTAGAGTTGATTTAATGGCTTCAACATTGCTTTGGTTGTCCTCATCATCTTCAGGAGAATCTGTTGAGGGAAGACCAGAATTGAGAGAGCATAATTCGATTACTTCAAGGCAATTTAAATCCTCTTTGAGTGAAGTCATCGAGCTAGAAGGGTTAGCCAATTGCTCATTTAGAGAAAGATCAGATTCTTTCAAGTCATCTGGCAGAGATTTGTCCTCTAGCAGGACATTTTCAGGCGGGTTGTTTAACTCCTTATTGACTTGCATTGAAGAATCAGAAATATACTTAGTGCGTGGGGTGATCAATCCCGGTGTCAAATCAATTTCAGGATTCCAATGCGTTAAAAAGTCATGGCCAAGAATGGTATAGTCCATCCTTGGGGCGTCCAAGACTGATAATTCCCACTCAAAGGGGGGAAAATTCAGAAAGTTGAAAACCCATAAAACTTCCTTACTTACCCAATATTTAGGTTCCACTAATTCAACCAAGTAAATTGGAGTTCGATCGATATCTGTAAATTTCAGTTGTAACTTCTTGGAAAAAGATAATCTAACAAAAGAAATTGAAGCTCCAGAGTCTATAAGACAACTGAAGGGGGTATCCTCCTTGAAAAGAATGAATCTCAAGCGGTTTAAGGCAAATCCAGTCCTTAAGACATGGAGGTTCTGTGCACTGGGCGAGATAAGATAGTTTGCTTTGCACACAAGAAAACTATCTACTAGTTTTTTGACCTTTAACTAGTACCTTCTCTTTCCTTCAACTTCACAAAATCTTCTAGCTTGTGCTTACCCCCACAATACATACATAACCCATTATCCGCTTGTCTCTTCCTCTCAGCTTCTTTAAGTTCCCCTTTAGGATCCAGTACTTTGCTGATATTGCCTGGGATTGAGCTTTTAGGTCGAGGTTTGTCCTTTCCCTTATTGGGTTTGGATTGAGTCAAGGAGGATTGAGTTGTCCGTGGGTGTTAAGAAGGTCCCAATTTAAAATTTAGGCCTTGAGATTTGTTGGCGTATCGACGAGGTTGTAGTTGTCCTTGGTAAACGCCGTTGAGTTTGAGGGTTTGATCCATTAAATCCGTTAAAGTAGTCATCTTCTGACCGTGAAGATTTAACTGATCCAGAATCCTCAAAGGAAGTCCTTTTTTGAAATGATACTTGAGGGCAGCATCAGTCCAACCTACTTGAGTTTGAAGTGCTCTGAAGTTCAAAATATATTCAGAGGCTTTACCATTATCACTCATGCAAAGAAAATAAAGTTCAATTTCTGCGTTGTCAGTCTCATTAGGTTCACCCAACAACGTGAAGAGTTGGTCCTCAAACTTTTCCCAGTTATTAATAAGTAAGTGTGTTTCTGTTGAAGAGAGCATGAGAAGGTAAGGTTTGAACCATCTTGCTGCTTTTCCGGCTAGGAATGAAGAAGCGTAAACAACCTTCTATTGGTCATTATTGAAGCTTCGAGGGTCATTATGGAACAGGAGCTTGCAGGTTTGCAAGAAGGGCCACAATCTGTCTGGATGTTCTCCATCAAATTTATCAGGAGATTTCATGAAAGGAGTTTTGAATTTAGATTACTCCGAAGAATTTGAATTGGAGAGGGTTTTCATGTAAAGTCTTATGAAGTCCTCCATCAAATTAGATGGTCCAGGTTGCGAAGGTTGACCAGAAGGGTGAGTAGCAGGGGCGGATAGTGCCTCGTTCATTGTATCCTCTCCTTCTTCTTCCTCGCTGGAATCATCAAAATTCTGGGGGATGTCTTCTACAGATAGGACAGAATTTCCCCGTTCTCTAAGGTCGAGAGGTTCCAAGGAGTGAGTGCGGGAAACAGGCCGTGTGGCTGTTGGCCTGCCTCTGGCGCGAGCTCTAGTAGTAGCGCCCATAGGAGGAGTTTGTTAAACAGGTGCCATTTTATGAATTTAGAAAACACCTGAAAAGGGACATAGTAGTGCAAAGAATGAGAACCACGGAGAATTAAATTATACTGTCACCGGACGACCTACGCACAAGGTTGAGGGTGTTACTGGAAGTGAGATGGAGGGAGGAGTTTAGAAAATTCTTCGAGGCACAGAGGAAATGTTCGAGGAAGTGATTCGAAGATGACTCAAAGGAAGAGCTACTGCTTCGAGATATGTTCGAGAAGAATTCTAATATAATTTAAAGTTAATATTAATATTCTTAAAATCTCACAAAGGGTTGGAAACTCAATAATCAAATATTTAGGATTTTGAAATGATTACTGAGAAAATAAGGAAAGATACAATAATAATGATTTAACTTAAAGCTTTACCACTATTAACTATATATACATTTTATAATTTAATTCTAAAGAATGTTGAACCAAAAACCCAACCCCTTTTATATCCTTTACTCCTCCTCGCATTGACCTCATACCCATCCACTATTCCTCACACCACAGACCATTAAAAAATACACCCATTACACCTGGACCCTCCTCACTAACATCCGTCAACCCTTTAATCCTCCACTAACCATTCCGTCCATGCTCATTACCCCTTTTAATAATTCACAGACATTTAATAAACCTTTTATTGTACTATTACATTGACTATTGCGCTGTGCGTTGCTTATTGAGGAAAATACTGAGACACACTATTGAGAGATTGACTAATTTAGATTTAGAGTTTAGACTAGTGCGGTTGAATAGTGAGTACACAAAGGAAAGTCACATTTGCTATGTAGAATTTCTTTCTGCGCTTTGAGTATGGACTTAGACCTCTGTATTATTGATTTAATGAGCTGCCTTTGCCTCGAGTGTCACGTGGCGTGTGACAGTTTTATTGAAGTAGGGGCACAGATTACTAAAGTTTAAGTTCATTACATAAATTAACATGTAAAAAACTCATATAAGATAACTAAATAACATAAATTAATGACAATTCTGGTAAAAATGTGAGTGGAAATTGTCTGTGACCAATGTCAATGAAATCAAACACAAGTTTATACATGAAACACATGAAGAAAACAAAAGTCCCCATGATTACTGTCATATGACACACAGCCTCATGGCTCATTAATTTAAGTAAGTAGAGTATTATATATGAATTTTAAAATTTTAATTCATGAAATAAAAATAAAATTAGACAACCTATATTACACCCCATACTTTTATTTTCTACCTAATGTTTTATTTTTTACATTACCTTCTCTTTTTACCTTATCAATCCTATTCAATAACTTTCTATTAATTTGAAAGGAAAAAGAGTCTAGATTCTCAGTCATTTTTTTTCTAAAAAAAAAGAAAAAAATCAATCTAATTGAAAAAAAAATAAAAATTTGATAAAACTTACCTAAATATCTCTCCTCAAACTACCTGAAAGAAATATTCCCAAAGAGTGTCACAAAAATTTCATAAAATTTCATAAAAAGTCTCAGCCTAGATATTCCTAGGACTGAGTATTTCTTATACTTAAAATAAGATAACCTTAAGTAAATTAAGCTTATATCTTAAAAATAAGGTTAAAACAATAATATATATGATTATATTACATATGTATATAATTATTACTCTATTATATAAATTATAGTTGTTTAAATAGCTTATCCATAGCCTAATAATACTTATTAAGGTGTTAATGGAGTCATAATATACTTATCTTAAGTGATATTAATTAATTATTGACATACATAAGCTTATATGTATACATAAATCTCATATTCCGCAAAATATGCAGTATATTATGTATATTTAGGTATATAAGTGGGTTTTAGCCTCTTAATAGCCTATAACCTTTGTTTTTCTGCTTATTTTAGGTCATATGGTCGTATCCAGGAGACTCACAAGTCCTACAGAAGCATAAACATCTATTTCAGGCGCATACACTCAGTCTGGACAACTTAATCTGCTTCCTTGAATGGATATTCACCGATTTATGGGTTGGGAGGTTATTGCTGGGTTAATGTGGATGCTTGGGGATGTTATTGGGGGCTTGGAAATTTCATTTGTTTCCTTTATATGCTTTGGGTTTCATTATATTCTCTTTGGATGAGTTATTTTACCTGTTTCTTTATGGTATCCGCTTTTATCTGGATTTTCTATTTATGGTATGGGTCTGTGTTATCATTAATTGTGATGGAGGGTCCTTACTGGAGGTCTGGTTTTTGAATCTGCTTAAAGTGGACGCCATGGGGAGGTGATGGGCCCTCACAGTGCTGTAATTGCTAGGGATAGCAGTGAAATCATCTGGATTGAAGGTCTGTGCACTCCAGTGGATTTTGGTATAAGTAAGGGAGGATTTTGATGTTTATTAGACATCATTCACTTACTACAATTCAAAAAAACATTATAAAACAATTATTATTATTCAAAGATATATTATAAAGCCATTATAAATTGATATTATCTTTATATAAGCTATAACTATATTATATTCATCTATTATCCACCACTAGCATGCATTTAAATCTAAGTATTGTGAGTTTTATTTGAGAATAACTATTTTATTAGTCTTCCCCTGAGGTTTAATCACTAAATCATTTATTAATAAGTAGTAGGAACATTTATAAATACTATTAAATCATACTTAAATACTAGATACACTGACAATTGGGGGTCTTTCCTTAGTTTTACTTATTATTTAGTATAAGCCTTGGGACGTGATTTTTACTTTAGTATAGCTCAAAACAAACCAAATACTTGGGTCTGCTGCATATTAATGGGTCATCATTACTCAGTTATTGAGGAAAATAACCCTTATAATAATTGTACTAATTTTTTATAATAAAAATTAGGTATTTACAGTAGTAACTGTACCCAATATAAACCCAATTTCACTTGGTATTTGGTCACCAATATAACATCCAATTAAATTGGTATTTGGTTAAAGCTTAGTAAGCTATTTATTCACCCTTATAAAGGTCTAGTTAAACTTATTATTTTATTTCTAACAGATTTTTTCAAATTTTTATTACATTTTATTTAAATAAATAAATATTTAAATTCAGGGTAAGCTCCAGTTCTTTTTATTATCAATAACATTGCTAATACTTCTAATTTACTAATTTCAATAGGTTTTCCTTTCTTTAGACCTGATATATTGTTATTTTTATCAATATGAGTGCTCCCTATGACAATGTAAGTGAAAAGCCTGCTTATAACACCAGGTCTAAAGCTAACAAAAACATTGTTCCAGGACATAACCATGGAGGGTCAGTCATACCCCCAGGAAGAGAAAATGAGCATAGAGGAGAAAGACGCCCTCTTAAAAAAAGATTACCATAAAAAAGACGTCTCCTCCTCTTCAGGATCAACTATCCCATCTGGCAAAACAGGTATTGAAGTTGGAGGAATCAAAGTTCCTCAAGCTCAAGGATGTAGAGCAATTACAGAACAATTGCAAGGTAGGATTTCAGCAGATGAACCAATCATTGGCAGAGCTAAAGGGATGCCAGACAATTCAGAGACCCCCTACCCCAGGAGGGTCACATAACTCCCAGGAGAAAACACTGGTAGACAAATGGAAGTGGGATTAGTTCCATCAACAATGGGCCAGTCACAACTGCAACAATGATCCTCCTCCTCATCAGACTTCCTCAGTTCACCCCTACAAGTAAAAACAAAGGCGCCAAAAATCAGGGCTCACACAAATCCCATGGTAAGTAGATTACCCTCTCAGATTGAACACAATACTGATAATTACAATGTAGGTAATATTATTGATGTCAAATCTGTGCAGAAAATAGAGGAGGACTTAAGAAAATTAGGTTTTAATGTAGATACACCTGACTTGTCTTTTGTCAATGACAACAGTAGTATTTATAATACAGTTAATCCTCAGTTGCCACCACTTACTAGTGAGATGAGAATTTCACAAGAGAGTGAAAGAATTGAGAAGGAAGACATGGAGTATTTTAACAATAATCCAACTGTCCATAGAATTGTTTCAGCATTGTGGAATAGAATGACTGATTGTGAGGAACAGACAGTTAAGCTCACAAGTGATACAATTTCATCCTTAACAATAAATATTTCTCAACTGGCAAAACGTAATAAAGAATTAGAGAATGAAAATTTGTCTCTAACTCTTAAATATGATTCATTGAGTAGTAAATATAATGAACTTTCAAAAAAATTCTGTGAGTTGGAAAAATTGTATGAAACACATTTATTGAAAAATGAATCAAGAACTAAGTTATCTTTTGCCCAGACAAATCAAAGTGTCTCTGAGCTGCTACAAAAGATTAACTAAAGTTGAGATTGAAACTGCCAATCTACTAATGAAGCAGGATAATCATAAGTATGCTCAGTATAATAATAATCCTTTCATTGGCAAAAGTGAATCTCATTCCTTCCCTATACCACCACAACTAAAACCATCTGGTGGTAGTGTCAAATCTGAAAATGTAAGTCACAAATCCGTACAGGAGGAAATACAAGACCATTTATTAAGAGTAAATGAGTTGTTGAATTTACCTAAGATTAGTGAAATAAAATCCAATCAGAAGAACTGGCCTAAGATAGATCAGTACCCAACTTATGATGGGGATGCCAGCTCTGATTGGAAACATTTTATCCAAAGAAGTGACAACTTAAAATTCTCATATAAGTTACCAGATGAAGAAATAACATCAAAATTTATCTCTTTATTTAAGGATGTTGCTTTATTATGGTTTGAAGCTGTTTTGAATGAGGGTAAAGATTACTCTTGGGCTGAATGGAAACAACTAATTGAAAAACAATTTGGAGGTTCTAAATTCAGACTCACTCAGCAAAGACTTTATGAGAAAACTAGATACAATCTGTTGAATGGTGACAAACCTATGGTATTTTTAATGAATTTAAATTAAATATTAAAAGCCATTGAACCTAACATTGATTTTAACTTATGGAAAGATAAGATAATATATAAATTACCTATATCTGTCAGAGAAATTGTTGTAGCTTGAACAATTAATGTTAATGAATATTCTGACTTTATTAATATTTGCAATGAAATATTACTAAACCATAAGTATGAAGCAAGGTATTCCACTTATAAACAAAATATTGAACCTGTGAAAAATCAGAATTCAAAAACACTTCAGGAGAAGCAAAAAAAACTTACTGCACCTGTAATACCAAAAAAGTATGAGACAAATACTTGTTATACGTGTAAAAAACCTTGGGTTAAAGGTCACAAATGTGAGAATATAAATATTGTTGAAAATCAACATGAATCTAAAATTGAAACAGAGAAAAGTAAAGATTCAAGTGATTATGAAAGTAATATCTCATATAGTGATGAAAATGAAGTATGTATGTTGGAAGATGATTTGTCCATCTTTGACAATCCAATATTAAATATGGACTCAAATGAATCTTTAATGAATTTTGAGGATGCTGAAATCATTAAAGATATACAAGCTGATAACTCTAGAATGACACCTATCACGGTTCCAGCTATCATTTCTGGTGAAAATGTTAATATAGTATTGGACACAGGAGCTGCTGGTTCTGTTGTTTCTACTAATACATTAAAGAAAATTGATAGTGAATATAAGTCTAAGCTTGAACCCCTTCAAAGTAAAAATTGGAGAGGTTTTGGATCAGTACTACATCCCACTGGGAGATACAAAGCTGCTTTTTTCTTTAAACATCAACATGGTTATGTAAGAGTAACTTGTGCCTTTGTATTAATGGATAGTACTAACTGTAGTAACTGTTTTATCATTGGAAATGATATTCTGACTAAGTTTGGTGTGAAATTAGACCCTGAAAATAACAATTTTGCAATTGGTATGAATGGTAAAAGGAAATTTGAAATAAATTCTTTTAACAAAGTCTTACACATTCAGTCAGTAACAAATATTCCGTGCAAAGGAAGAGAATCCAATGAGATGGAACTTCTGGAAACAGAAATTTCAAAAGCATCATTTGGCACTCAGATAAGTAAAGCTGAGAAAAATAATATTTTGGACTTAATTAAAGCATTTCCAATTGCTTTTGCACATGGTACAAATGAACTTGGCCTTGTAAAAGATCATGAAATGAAGATTAGTTAAACCTGTGATATGGATAATATTCCTGCTAGTCTTAAAAATAAACCATACCCTTCTTCACCAATGAAGAGGAAAGACATAGAGGATAATATTAAGATGTTATTAAAAATGAAAATTCTTGAAAAGGTTGAAACTACACCAAAATATTGTGTACTATCACCAGTACTTATTTCTTATGAACAAGATAAACAAGACTGTGTGGTGATTATAGAGCATTAAATACATTTACAGTAGATGATATTTATCCCTTTACAAGGATTGACTCTATACATACTACCCTTAAAGGTGCTAATTATATAAGTTTCTTAGATGGAAATAAAGGGTACCATCAAATTCCTGTTGAAAAGAATTCACAGAACTTTTTGTTGATAACAACACACATGGGAATTTATAAATATGTCAGGATGCTATTTGGACAATAAAACTCTCCATCAGTATTTCAGAATTTAATGGATATAACATTCCATAATGAAATGATTGAGGGATGGTTAATGGTATATATTGATGACATCATAGTGTTCTAGAAGACATATGATGAACACTTAATCCATTTAAAGAAGGTATTTTAAAAAATGGATGAAATAAAAATGACCCTTTCATTGAAAAAATGTAAATTTGGTTTTGAATCTTTAAAAGTGCTTGGTCATATTGTATCTGGCTTACAAATATGTGTAGACCAAAATAAAGTGGCTGCAATAAAGAATATTGGCATTCCTCAAAATTTAAAGGATGTACAATCTTTTTTTGGTACGTGTAGTTATTATAGACAATATATAAAAAACTACCAATTAATTGCTGCACCATTGACCACACTGATAAAGAAATCAGAAGCTTTCATTTGGAATAATGAAAGACAACAGGATTTTGATAAGTTGAAAGAATTTTTAATGACAGCTCCTATCTTGGGATTACCAGATTTCCAATTGCCTTTTGTATTATATACAGATGCAAGTTTTATTGGTCTGGGTGCTGCTTTGCATCAAAAACAACTTATTGAAGGAAAAATGTCAGAAGTAGTAATTTGCTATATTTCACGTACTCTAAGAAGTAGTGAATTGAAATATGGTGCTACTCAACTTGAATGTTTGGAAGTAGTATGGGCTCTTGAGAAGATACATTATTACCTTGAAGACCAAAAATTTGAGTTAATAACTGACTGTAGTGCAGTTAAGTCACTCTTAAAAATGAAAACTCCTAATAGACACATTTTTAGATGGCAATTAGCTATACAAGAATACAGAGGATTGATGACTATTACACATAGAGCAGGAACCTTACACTCTAATGTAGATTTGTTATCTAGAGTACCTCTGCCTAATAATGATGATAAGCCTGCTTATGTTCCTGAATCAGAGATTATTAACATTTATGGAATTTATATTGTAGATCTTGAGGATGAATTTATGCAATCAATTCTTGATATGTATGCTTCAGATCCTGACTTGAGTAAACTCACTACAATATTAAATGATTTATCTAATGCTTCAATGAACGTTTTAATAAAAACATTACTAAATAAGTATAAAGATGCATTAGAAAAAGGAAAATTTTCCATTGAGGATGGTTTTATATATTACAGGAAAAAATTAAGTAATGTAATTGTAATTTCCCCTTCACTGAAGGAGTTAATGCTAAGCATATGTCATGATGATATATTAGCAGGTCATTTTGAATACCATAAAACATTAACCAGAGTAAGAAACACAGCTTGGTGGATTAACATGTCTGAGGATGTTCAAAAATATGTTGAGACATGTGATTCTTTTCAAAAATCTAAAAGATTAACAGGCAAAAGAGCTGGTTTATTACAACAAATTGAGCAACCAAAAGCTCCATGGGAAATAATTAACATGGACTTTGTAAAAGGTTTGCCAATAGCAGGGCATAAGAGTTATAACTCCTGCTGGGTAATTGTAGATAGATTTACAAAGATGTGTAAATTTATTCCTACCCACAAAGAGGTTTCTGCAAAGGACTTAGCTTTTTTATGGTGGACACAAATGTTAAATATAGCAAGTTTCCCCAAAGCAATAGTTTCTGATAGAGATCCTAAATTTACTTCTGAGTTCTGGACATCACTTATGGATGTTTCAGGGTGTCAATTAAAACTTTCTACAGCACACCATCCACAAACTGATGGGCTAGCAGAAAGAATAATACAAACTTTAGAAGATATGATAAGAAGATATTGTGCTTTTGGTCTTAACTTTAAAGACAATGACAAATTTACACATGATTGGGTAACCCTTATCCCAGGTTTAGAATTTGCATACAATAGTACAGTACATTCTGTCACTGGCAAAAAGCCATTTGAGTTATGGTTGGGTTATGTACCTAATACCCCTGCTAAAACTCTTAATAAATTACCTAGATTAGATATCCATCCAGGTGCTAAATCTTTTCTCCAGATGCAAGAATTATGCAGAAAACATTCTCAAGAATGTATAAATAAGGTGTTTGAGTATGAGAAGAAAAGATGGGATAAAGCCCATAAAGAACAAATGTTCAAAGAGGGTGATGAAGTCCTTATTTCTACACTACATTTCAATTCAAATGGTAATGTTTAATTGAAGGATCCATTCATTGGACCATTTGTAGTTAAAAAGATGGTTGGTAACAATGCTGTTGAGGTTATTCTATATGCACCATATGATAGAAAACATCCAGTATTTCCTATTTCTCTTATAAAACCATACCATTCTAATGATACTTCTCTATTTTCAAGAAGATCAGGAAGGCATAAACAACAACCTGAAGAAATAGTTGAAAAGGTAGAAATTGAAAAGATACTTAAAAAGAGACACCTTACTAAAGAAAAGGGAGTTGAGTATCTATTAAGATTTAAAAATAAATCAAGTGAATATGACCAGTGGATTTCAGAAAATGAAATCTCTGATCTTAAAAAATTCTTGAAAAAATTTAAATCAAAATAATACTGTTTATTCAGTATATGTATTATAGAAAATTTAAAAAATTTTCTACTCACTCCTTACTTTTAATTAAAATGTCTTAATATTTTTTTATTGTTTTTTTGGGTGACGGAGTGTCAGCCTAGATATCCCTAGGACTGAGTATCTCTTATACTTAAAATAAGATAACCTTAATTACATTAAGCTTATATCTCAAAAATAAGGTCAAAACAATAATATATATGATTATATTACATATATATATAATTATTACTCTATTATATAAATTATAGTTGTTTAAATAGCTTATCCATAGCCTAATAATACTTATTAAGGTGTTAATGGAGTCATAATATACTTATCTTAAGTGATATTAAGTAATTATTGACATACATAAGCTTATATGTATACATAAATCTCATATTCCACAAAATATGCAGTATATTATGTATATTTAGGTATATAAGTGGGTTTTAGCCTCTTAATAGCCTATAACCTTTGTTTTTCTGCTTATTTTAGGTCATATGGTCGTATCCAGTGGACTCACAAGGCCTAAAGAAGCATAAACATCTATTTCAGGCGCATACACTCAGCCTGGACAACTTAATCTGCTTCCTTGGATGGATAATCACGGATTTATGGGTTGGGAGGTCATTGCTGGGCTAATGTGGATGCTTGGAGATGTTATTTGGGGCTTGGAAATTTCATTTGTTTCGTTTATATGCTTTGGGTTTCATTATATTCTCTTTGGATGAGTTATTTTACCTGTTTCTTTATGGTATCTGCTTTTATCTGGATTTTCTATTTATGGTATGGGTCTGTGTTATCATTAATTGTGATGGAGGGTCCTTACTGGAGGTCTGGGTGTCAAATCTGCTTAAAGTGGACGCCATGAGGTAGTGATGGGCCCTCACAGTGCTGTAATTGCCAGGGATAGCAGTGACATCATCTGGATTGAAGGTCTGTGCACTCCAGTGGATTTTGGTATAAGTAAGGGAGGATTTTGACGGTTATTAGACATCATTCACTTACTAAAATTCAAACAAAAATTAAAACAAAATTATTATTATTCAAAGATATATTATAAAGTGATTATAAATTGATATTATCTTTATATAATCTATAACGATATTATATTCATCTATTTTCTACCACTAGCACGCATTTAAATTCAAGTATTGTGAGTTTTATTTGAGTATAACTATTTTATTAGTCTTCCCCTGAGGTTTAATCACTAAATAATTTATTAATAAGTAGTAGGACCATTAATAAATACTATTAAATCATACTTAAATACCAGATACACTGACAAAAAGAGTCCCAAAATTTTCCATAAAAGTGTCCCAAAATTACCCTAAAATCATCCTAAAAGTTACTAGAAAAGTGGAAAAAAGTGACAAAAATTGTCCAAAACAATTCCAAAAAAACACCAAAAAATGCTTTAAGATGCTTTTAAAATATTATTTACTGTTTCCAGAGGCTTCCAAGGGATTCTGAATTGATATAGTAAAAAAAGACCAAAAATTGCCCTAAAACACCTAAAATTCACTTGGAAAGTCTTAGAAAAGGTTTCTAAATTGTTTTCACAAATAAAAAGACCAAAAAAGACCTAAAGTGCCTAAAAAAAGTGTAAGCTGGTTGAAAAAAGTTTCTGAATTTTTTATGAATGATTCCAACACAATCCAGCAAAGAAAAAGGCCAAAAGAGTAAAAAACCTAAAAATGACCAAAAAAACACCAAAAAAACACCAAAAAACACCAAAAAAACACCAAAATGTCAATAAGTCAACAATTAAAAGTATAGAGAACAAGAAAAAAAGGGAAAAGAGGAAAAAATAACAGATCAATAAGCAGTTAAAACAAAAAAATGGTAAAAAAAGAAGCAAAAAAAGAACAGAAATAAGACATTTCAATCAGCAATTAAATTACAAAAAATGAAAAAGTGACTTACCTTGATAGCTGTAAAGTGAGAAGTATCAGATGCAAAAATAATTTTTTCAAGTGAGAGAAGAAGAGAAGATGAGATATCATAGTGACACAGAAATTTTGAAATGTTATGCAATTTCAAATCTCGGAGTTGAACCAAAACAAATGAAACTGAGGAATTTCATTGCACAAAATTGTAAACTGGTTAAGCTAGGCTTTAAAAATGAGAAAGAATGATTGATAATGTTTTAGAATCCATAGCACTAGTTTGAGATTATGAAGTACTGCTGGATTCTATTGGTGGGGGTAGTACAGCATTGGAATCATTATCAGAATTTACCATTAGGTCAAGAGCTAGAGCTGTAGAAATGATCTCAAGTTGAAAGAAGGCTAAAAGTGGTATGTTTTGTTAGTCAACAGCAGTGAATATTAAGGATAAGAGTATGATTAAGGGATAGATTAAGTTATGGAAAGTCACATACCTTTCTTACATGAATATGAGCATAAGGATTAGGTTAAAAACATCTATTTGGTGGCACTTTTGTTTCAATTGTTTGTGTCTCTGTACCTAGTGCTGACTAATAATGATGAAGAAGGGAAATGTTTTTTGGCTTGTTTTACCCAAATAAAGACATCACAGGGGGAAACCCCCTTGAAATAGACTTCTAGTTCAGTTTTTAGTTGAAGGGTACACTTCTGGGTCTGTTTTACATAATAACCCTGCTAGAGTTCACTATATTTTTTCCACAAATATTTCAATCCATTTTTCTCACCCCATCCTCACCTCCCTCATGTCATCTTCCTCCTCCACACTCATCCACTAGTTGTAGTACTTCAGTGTAAATTGCCTTTTTAATTTTCACTTTTTAAATGTAATTTAATTACTTACTTTTTTACATTATTTTTCTTACCTCACTCCTTCATCCATCTTTTAGAGATGGTGTGTATCTTTATTTTTTTCTCTATCCCCTTCCTCCCCCTCCTCCCTGTGTCACTTGCCTTCCCTCCAAATTACCATCCTATCAGTTCCCTCCCCTTCCCCTCCCAATCCTATGGCTCCCCTCCCTTCCCTCTTCTCCCCTTCCCCTCCCCTTCCAATCCTTTTGCTTTCCTCCACTTCCCCTCTCTTCCCCTCCTCAAATCATTTGCTTCCTGTCCCAGAAGACAGTTTCTGATTCCTAAACCACAAAGGCCCTAGAAGAACAAAAAAAGTAAGTAAAACCAAAAAAGGAAACAATAGGAATATTAAAATAATTAATAAAGTTTCAACAAGTAAACAAGTAGTCTCTGCCCAAAAATTAAATTAAAAAACTAATCATGAAACATCTAAACAAAAAAGAATAAACATAAAAAAAGTGAACCAAAAATCTTATTGCTAATGTGATTTTAAACTGAAAAAACTCTCAACTACTATAAACTAATATCAAGAAACTGATGTTTAAGACCCTAAATGACACAAATATTACTAATACTATTAGCTAGTTCATCAGCAGACCAATAAAATTCTCAATTAAACTGTATCTAAATAAGAATCTGTAAGCTTCCATAAAACATCTGAGTAATGACTAAATGAGCTGCAATAATTATTTTAACCTTGACTTTACATTTGATTATTTTCCTTCTATGTATATATATATATATTTCTTTTCTTTTTGTCACTAGAATTTTCTTTTCTTTCATCCTTTATTTTAATTTTTCATGTAATGTTTTTGCGACTTACTGAAAAAAATATTATTCAATTTATTGTTGCACTCCTCTCATCAAAAATTTAAAGGGCTGATAATTTTTATGTTAATTTTGCTTATATTTTTCTGAAAGTGGCATGGACTATTGACATGAATGTTTTTAGTGCTTTTGTCTAGAAAAACATAAATTAAACTAGCCTAAGACTAAAATATAAGGAATTTGAGTAAAAAGCATTCTAAATTGAATGAAACTAAATATGAGTATCATAAAAAAAAATTCATACTTAATACAGAGTTTCAAATTTAGTAATATCTTATATAAAAAAAATACCTTTTTTTCACCAAATAAAACATCATTATTTTGTCAAATATTGCATATTGTGCCACAAAAAACATTTTTACTGAGAAATGATGTCAAATTTGTAGCTTTATTTTTGTCATGAAATACCTTTTAAATAATTACAAATTTGTAACTATACCCCCTAATATACTGCATTGATTTTTATTATTATTTATATTTAAAAGATTATTAATTACATTTAAAAGATACTCCAGAATTTTAATGCTTTTTAGATTTTAATGAAAAAATAAATTTATAAAAAGTATTTCTGTGAAAATGAAATCATCAATCAATAGGGGGTATCAAAGTTAGAAATTTGTAATTATTTAAAAGGCATTTTAAAACACAAAAAGAAAGCCACAAACTAAAATTTAATTCTCAGTAAAAATATATTTTTGGGGAACAATATGGCATATTTAAAAAAATAATCATGGTTGATTTGGTGGAGAAAAGAGGTATTTTGATATGGAATATTTCTAACTTTGATACCACCTAATGTGAATTTTTTCAATATTTGATAAAAAATTGGTAGGAAAAAGCTCATTGGCTATTCAGCAATCAATTATAGCAGATAAAATTATATTTTTCCATAAAGAATCATCTGATTTTGTCTCATGATAAATGAATGCTAAGTGTTCAAATTAAAATAATGACATTTAAATGTAGAGCCTAGATATATTTATTGTTAATAATAATATATATATATAAGATAACTAATTTTTTTAAATTCTTGAAGTTTTATTGACACATTCCAAGGTTTACTCTAATTCTAATGATAATAAGTTGGCTACTTCAATAAAAATGTAGATATTGATAATTTCGAAATCAGATAAAAAGCACACAATCAATTTTGAAAAATATAAAGTTGATTTTGAGAGATTCTCAACCAAATAAAGGTATTTCGTAAAAATGAATGTTAATTATTTCAAATAGTATAATTTTTCTTTTAATCAAATGTGAAATATGACAATCTGGATGAATGATTAATTAAATTAATCAATGCAGTTTTTTATTTTCTGTTAAGTAAATGGAATAATATCTAGTTACTAAAAAGATAATTTAAAGTTAAGTAGTGTTTTCTTTTAAATATTTAAGAAAAATGAGGAATATAAATATCTTTCAATCAAAAAATTTCATTATGTAATTTTAGATAAGATACAATATATTAAAAAGGGAGATTATATAAGGGAAATAGCTAGGATGATGGAGGGAAATGACATGCACAAAGTTTTATGAACAAAAAAATTGTTAATTTAGTGACACATAAATATAATTGCTATTTATTCCTAAAATAAAGCATAAATCAAACTTAAATAAATACAAAAATCTTATTAACACAAAAAATAAGGGTTAAAATGCTACCAAATATGAAACAAAATTGAATTATTCCGATTGATTTTAGTAACAGACTTTCTGGAAAGTCCACCCCTAATAATGTGTGGTGTACAATGGTGAAATAATGCTCAGAATTTTAACTAGGCTTGTTTAAATACCAAAGGAACTCTTATTATATTATTAATAAAAATAAACTATGTGCTTGCTGATAAATTACTGTTAATATAATGAGAAATAAATGAGTTGAACCTGAAAAATAACTAAATAGATATTCTAAATTTAATTCACAGTTATTAAGTGATGTAAAGGAACTTAAATAGAAGCTACCTACTAAGTATTGAGAAGTGGCTGAATTTTAACTTAGAAGTGACTTAATATTTACTTGTAAGTGACTGAATTCTTACTGAAAAGTGACTGGCTGTTTACTTAGAAGTGACTGACTGTTTACTGAGAATTTACTGAATTTTCACTGAGAAGTGAATGACTTTTTACTGAGAAGTGATTTACTTTTTACTGAGAAGTGACTTACTGTGTACTGAGAAGTGACTCGATTTTTACTGAGACGTGACTGATTGTTTACTGAAAAGTGACTGACTGGCTGATTATAGGTGAATTACTGATTACTGAGAAGTGACTGACTGATTACTGAGAAGTGACTTGCCTGTTTCTGAGAAGTGACCAACTTGTTAATGAGAAGTGACTCAATGGCTACTGAGAAAAAACTTAATGGCTACTAAGAAGTGCCTAATCAGCTACTGAGAAGTGAATAAAAATTTCCTGATAATCGGATGAATAGTTACTGAGAAGTAACTGATTAGTTACTCAGAAGTCACTTAACTTCTACAGAGAAGTCATTGACTTATTACTGAGAATCAACTGACTTGTTACTAAGATTTAACTGAGGTTTTACTGAGAATTCACTGAATGGTTACTATTAATTTACTTACTGGTTAGTGAGAATTCAGTGACTGTTTACTGATTTTGGAAATAATGGTGACTGAGTATTACTGAAAATTTAATAAGCACTAAATGATGTCAAGTGTTGAGCTTTAAGGTGTTACATGCACCAGAAAAACAAAGTTAGAACCTTCTAGCAGGTCCCTATCTCTGACTGAACTATGGTAGTTTAACTAGGGAGAGGCACCTGTTAGAAGGTGCAATTTTTGTGATGATTTATGGTAGAGAGTTGCATAGAAGCATGCACCTATAATTAGTAGTAAGGTAAGATGGAGGGGCAAGTACTATTCCCAAAGGTAGTATAAAAGAGGAGCATGAAGATAAGTCACTGCAGTGGAAAACTTTCACAATAACTTGGTCTATTGTCCATTTTCTGTCTCACTGGAATTATTGTGTCAGTTATTCTAGCAAGCTCAATCTTTCTTGGAATTAGAGCCTAGCAGCATATCCCCTGGACTTAACATCTGAGTGCTCACTGAAAAGTGACTAATTTTTGTCTAATTTTGAGTTACCTTTTACTAAAGATTCACTAAGAACAAGATTATGCTGAGAAATTGAATAAAAATAAGCTTCAAATGAGGTTTGGTGCTTCTTAAGATCAAGTTTCATCATTCTCACCCTTACTATTCATTTTAATAATCACTAACTCAAATTTTGTTCAATATTTTGTGAGTTAGGGTTTAACTTTGTGGACTTTCTAGCAAGTCCACTATCCATATTTTGCATTGTATCTTACTCATCATAATCAATATTTCAAAGTATAATTCCCATAAAAAGCTAGCCCTTTATTTAAGAGTATTCCATCTGTAAAAATCTGACTGAAGATCTTTATTTTGAAAATTCAATTTCATACATGCTAGCATGGTTTACATCTGAAAATTAGATAGGTTGAAAATTAGATTTCAACCAGTATCACACAATAAAAGCTTTAAAATTTTTATTATCCTTTCCAGTAACTCAGATAATCATTTTAAAGAATATTTTAGGATATTACAATTAAGATTAAACCTGAAAAATTACCTGAACATACCATATTATTTTAAATAAACTAATTGCTAATCAATTTGAGGTAGCATTACAGTATTTAATTGTTTCCTTTGTGTAGAATTGTGATTGATAAAATAATCTTTTTCTTTAAAATTTGAAATAGCCAATTATTTTTAATTTAATTAGTATTATTTTGAATGCCTTTTCCATTTAGTTTAAGATGTTTTTATCTTATAATTTTTCATTTTCTATTTTTCATTGAGAAACACACCAAAAATTCTCAGGTAAATAGTCTATGCTCTTTCTAGAAACATATAAGAAAAATGAGCATATAAAAAATTAAGCCTCTAAATTTTTTATGACATGAGTTTGTCAATTATTGACTAATAAACTCATTTAATTCCATAAATAAGATATAGAAAATCAAAATATAGAGTAAAATGAAATGAAAATCTGGTTCCACAAAAAATAAGAAAAAAATGGAAAAAAATAAGGGAATTAAGATATTAAAATAAGTTAAATGATTTGAAATTAATTGCAGTTCAGTAATTGATTTATCATAAATCAAGTTACTTTTTTAAATTCTGTTTTTTTTAAATCATGATAATTCCTATACTAGTTTACTTAGCTTGTTCATAATTTAATTTTTGTGCATACTTTTCTACTGAATAATTAGTTGTTTTAACATGAAATATATTAATATTATTCACCAGAAATAAATCATGGGAACCCGATAGCAGGTGAAAATCCCTATCTTTGTCTTAACTCAATTTCAGCTTAGCTGTAATTATTCTTGAAAGACTGTGCACTGAACAATGAGCACACTAGCTGGCACAACATCAAATCAAATTTACTCTCAAATCAGAACTTAATATAGGGATAGGCACCTGCTAGCAGGAGCCACTTGATTTTTTTTGGTGATTGAAATAAATATTATTCAATTTATTTTATTTAATAAGATAATCAGTTTGATTTTATAAAAGTCAATTGTTTTTATTTAGCTACAGTTTAATTGAGAATTTTATTACTCTACTGATGAGGTAGCTAATATTATTAGTAATCTTTGAATCATTTAGATTCTTAAACATTAGTTTATCAATATTATTTTATAGTATTTGAGAGTTTTTTCAGTTAAAAATAACATTAGCAATTAGATTTTTGGTTCACTTTTTTTATATTTAGTCTTTTTTTTATATTTGTCATGATTAGTTTTGTAATTTAATTTTTTGGCAGAGATTAATTTTTTAGCTGGTTGAAATGTTATTAATTAGTTTAATATTTCTATTTTTTCTTTTTTGGTTTCTTTAGGGCCTTTGTAATTTGGGAATTGGAAACTGTCTTCTGGGACAGGAAGTAAATGAATTGAGGAAGGGAAGAGAGGGGAAGTGGAGGAAAGCAAAAGGATTGGAAGGGGGGAAGGGGGAAGCCATAGGATGGGGAGAGTGAGGGATGGGAGTAAAGAAATAGTATAGAAGGGGGAGAGGAGTGGAGGGAAGAAATAGGATGGGGAGGGGAAGGGGAGAAAAGGGAAGCAATAGGATGGGGAGGGGAAGGGGAGTGGAGGGAAGTGATAGGATGGGAATGAGGAGGAAAGGCAAGTGACACAGAGAGGAGGGGGAGGAAGGGGATAGAGAAGAAAACAAAGATACACACCATCACTAAAAGAAGGATGAATGGGTTAGGGAAGAAGAATAATGTAAAAAAGTTAGTAATAAAATTAAATTTAAAAAGTGAAAAGTAAAAAAGGCACTTGCCACAGAAGTAGTACAACTAGTGGATGAGTGTGAAGGAGGAAGACAATATGAGAGAGGTGAGAAGACATTTTTCTGCTGTGTAAATTCAGACAAATAAAAAAACTATGGCCCTAAAATGGCTACTCCTAGAGTCATGCCCTTGGCCTAAAAAGTAAAATTCCATGTTTTGTCATGGAAATGTGCCCATGAATGAAATAGGGTCACAAAACTGAACTTGACATCTATTTTCAACTTTTTTCCTCCTGTGCATGTTTGGGGACAAATACACTGTCCAAATACACCTGTCTAGGGCAGGTGTAATTTCTTTTTTGATAATGGGTTTGGTACTTTTTTGTGGCATGTTTATGTGGCATATATGGTAAGCTTTGAGAGTGTTTATTTTATTTTAATTTTAATAATTACAATACCAACTTAAAATTAAATTGGGGGCCTCAAACCTTACTAAATACACTGGATAAAATCACTGAAAAAAGTTACCAAACCCACCATCAAAAAAGGAAAAACACCTGCCTTGGATAGGTGTATTTTTACAGTTTACATTTCCCCAATCATGTCTTCTTTTTGGTCAAAAACGTCATCAAAACACTTCCCTTATTCATGATAAATAGTCAGCACTAGGTACAGAGACACCAACAATAGGTAAAAAAGTGCAACACCTATATTTGTTTACCTAATCCTTAAGGGCTTATTCATACAAGTACAATATGTGATCTATCAGTGCTTAATAAATACCTTAATCATACACTAAATTTTAATCTTCATTCTGTTCACTAACATAAGATGCCACTTTCAGTCCTCCATCAACTTAATATTACGGCTACAGCTGTAGCTCTTGATCTAATGGTTAACTCTGATACTGATTCCAATGCTGAGCTACCCCAACCAATAAGATCTAGAATTACTTCATCATCTTAAACCAGTGCTATTAATTCTAAAGTACTACAAATCACACTCTCTCATTTTGAAAGCCTAGTTTAATTAATTTTACAATTTCGTGCAATGAGATTCCCCATTTTCCCAGTTTGATTCATTTTGGTTCATCTCCCAGACTTGAAATTGAATAACATTTGCAATTGCATAACATCTCTAAGATTCAGTCTCATTAAGATATCTCATCTTCTCTTTTTCTCTCACTTCCATTACTCATTGTTGGTTCTGATACTTCTCACTTCACAGATATAAAGGTAAGTCACTTTCTATTTTGCCATTTGACAAATCTCTTACTTCTTGTGGCATGTCACTTTCTTGAGTTAATATAGAGTCATTATTCTCTTTAGATCCCTCAGACTCACTTATTTGTGCAATCCTTACTACTATAATAGATTCCACATCTAGCACTGGCATTCTTTTCTCCAAAGACATTACTGGAACCTTTTTCCTTTTCATGTCCTCATTAAATTCTTGCTTTAAATTAACATCATTGCTTAGTCCCTGTATTGCTTTAGAGTCTTCAAGGACAACTTTCAATAGTTTAACATCTTTGAGGATGTCATTTCTAAATACTTGATCCCAATAATCTATCACATTTATCCACTTTTTATCTTCCTCAAACTCTTCTGCCTCAGAGTCCTCTTTACATACCAGTCTTCTAGACAGAGAATTTGGCATGTTGAAGGTCTTACCAGGTTTGTGAACTAATTCAAAAAAAATAAATTAATCTGCACCACCCATATTTTCATAGGTGCATCTGGAAAACTTAGAATAATAATCATCTGTACTAATGACAGTGTTTCCACTAGTAATTCAAAAAGTTGTACCAAAAGCATCTAATGAAGTCTCTTGAGGATATTTGAAACACTAAACAACTCCAATTTAGACTGTGACTACTTTGACTCAAAATTTGTAAAAGCCTTGAACTCATATAGCACTTGTCTATCATTACTGTCCTCATCTTCTTGAATTAAGAATGACCCTACAGCTGACACACTTGAATCCACTACCAAGGTGATTTCTCCAGTGCTGGGTTCATGATATAGCTTCTTTAAAAATATATCCTTTCCAAAAATCTTCTACATTAATTCAAACGAGTTCTCACATTCCTCCATCCATTCCCACTCAACATCTTTTTAAGTTAAGTGCCTTTAAGGTAAAGACAATAGCCCAAAATCACAGATGAAATTTCTTACATATGTACAAATTCCCAAGAATCCCTGTACTTCCATTGTGTTCCTATTTCTTTTCCATGTAAGTACTTTATTCTTCTGTTTCTTGGATATAATCCTTCCTTTCCTGCATAAAACAAGTCCAACAATATCTAGCACTGGAACACATCTTGAAAATTTTTATCCTGAGACTGTTAATCTGGCCTCCTCTATCCTAAAAATTACTTTTTCAAGTGAATTTTCATATTCCCAAATAGACCTTCTTATTTTTAGATTCTCCTCCTGGACCTTTCCATCATAAGCACTAACTTGTCCTTCTATACTGCTGTAATCAATTAATATTCCTACATATTCTTGAATTTCTTCCTTTAATGACCACAACATCTGTGCCTGATACACTGCCACTGAGTTTGTAGCACCATGTGGTAACCTTGCTAATTTGAAGCACCCCAATGGAGTTTTCAAACTTAGTCATGAACCTTGACAAGACATTTAGCCTGTGCTCATCTTAACCACCCATAACATGCATTTCCTACAAAAAAATCTAGGAATTCTTCTGGTTTTGGTGTTAATACTGCATCATTTACTGTATCCTTGTTAATATCTCTTAAATCATGAACAACTCTCAACTTCCCATTATTCTTGACCACACACTACGCAATATAGGGGGTGGACTTGCTAGCAAGTCCTCAACCTGAACTCAGATGGAACTCAGATGGAACTCAGACTGAACTCATACTGAACCCATACTGAACTCTACTTGAACACCCACCTAAAACTGTTCTTCTGAGTGGTGTTCATTCCTGATTGTATGGCTCCTTTATCAATAGCTCAATGTGTGTTCAATCTATGGCGAGTTTGGGTCCAAGGTTGCGGACTTGCTAGCAAGTCCGCCCCCCATATTGTGTGGTGACACCAAATACTGGGCTTGAGTAGCTTGACATTGATTCTTCATACAATACAGAGCATAAACTTTCCTTAATAAGTTCAGTATACTCTTCCCTTATTGCTTCCAGTATTGGAAAAACTTTCTTCTGTCACAGTGCATGAGGTATTACTGTAACTATATAAGGTCTCCCATAAGAATGCCTTATTAATCTCCTTTCTTCTTCTGAAAATATAATAGATTTCTCCCTGCATACCATTAAGTGCAATAATTAATTCTTTTCCTCTTGCAACAACCAATATTCTTGTCCAAAATTAAACATCTTTAAGCTCTCATTTTTAATCCATTCCATAGGTACAAGCATTGGCCAAAACTTGGTTAATGGAGAATAATAAGGGCTCCTTGATAGCGCCTGCCTCTGCAAAAAAGGATTCAAATCCAGAATCTGAACATTAACTGGTCTAACCTTGACTGCCAATAGTTTACACTTTGAAGCTAGACCTCACCTGCTGCATTATTCATTACTTAATATTAAAGTTTTCCTAATATAACTATGAGTAAAACCCAAATCATATTTTTGTCTTTGCTTTTAAATAAATGAATAACAGAACAAGAATTAAAAAAATTAAATAGTCCTAGTATAATCACTCTATAGTAGTACTTCCCTGAAACCTATGAAGTCCCACTTTGAGTATCTCTTCTTGGACTAACTTGTCACTATCCAGGCTCCTCTCATCTTGGGAGATAGTAACACCCAAATTTGGCACCTCCCTGGAAGTTTTCCTTCTTATTCGTCCAGACTGTCTTCATAAAGCCCTATTTCTTTCTCCAAACTAGTAGACCCTACATGTATAGTTTCACAGCCACCATATTTTGGCCCTAATAAAACTACCATTACTGGAATGCCATCATCCCCCATAATCCAAATTCCTATAGTCTTATTTAGACAATAATCAATAGTCTCTGAATAATCCATTATAAATGGTGTTCCCAAAACTGGTTTAATAAATCCCATATGAAGGTAAAAGTCCAGATCCCTCTCTGATCCTGAAACTCTGGATTTAAAATACTCAGCTACCCCTATAAAAGGTAACCTTCCTCCACTAATTTCAGCTATGGTCCCTTCCCTGTCTTTTATTAGAAGACTTAGATCTACCACATAATCTGCAGAGACTAAATTAATTTGGGAGCCTGTATCTACCAACACTCTAATCTGTTTTTAATAAATAAACTAATATAAATACCCAAAAAGTCCTGCATAATGAGGAGCCCTGGGTAGCCCAGAAACTTGTTGGTAAATTTTTCCTGCAACATCAAATTTTGGGAAGGTAGCAATCCTTTTCTTTCAACATTCATCTACTAATCCATTTTCGATTTCTGACACTACTTACATAATTGAAACTAAGGGAAAAAAGACCATTTTTTAAGACATTCTGTAAATAAATCTTCCTCTGCCTTAGGGAAATACACATGAGCTGGATGCTGCATCCTCCACTTAGGTTGCATTCTCCTTGTACCTGATTTAGGTCTTCCAGGAGATTTTTTAGGAGTATGGTGTTTTGATCCTGGAATTCCTTCTTCTGGTACTGCTTTTGGATGAATTACTTTAGTCTGACTCATCATTGTCTTTTCTTCAACCTCTTGATCCATATCATAGTCTATTTTATCTCTAAACTTGTCCTCAAGTGGTTCTGGTGTATTTTCCCTAGTGGCATACCCCACTTCTTCAATGACCTCAGGATTTATGTATTTAGTACCCACTCTTCTTTGTCTAGCAATAGTTGGAGGCACCATCTTTTTATGTTTGACTGCAAAAATCTTCAACCAATCCATAGTAAGTGGTGCTGCAACTGCACCCTCTTTAACTTTGAAATCCAACACAGTGCATGTAACTGCAAAGCTAATTGACTTTGCATCATTTCATTTCTCCTTAGCTTCAGTTTCTTTACCTTTACTTGAACTGAATTTCATAGCTTTCTAATTAATATGATTGATAACTTTAGCCTGAATCCCTTTATCTTTATCTGAGGTGAGTTTTGTTCCATCCTCAAGAATTAGAGTAGCTATTTGTCACAAAACTAATAGAAGCCCTTTTCTTGAGTGTTTTTCAAAGAGGGGTTGATTCTTTATCTTCTAGCTTTTTATCATTAGTTACTTTCTTGAAAATTTCTTGATTTGATGAGTCTTGGTTCTAATTAATACATGGGGAATAAATAAGCAATATAAAAGAAAAAATAATAACAAAAAGTAGTTTAAGCTAACTACCATGGGCTCATCAAGATCAATGTCAGAATACACAGTTGGTTCTTCAAATTAAGGAGAGTCAAGCAAAGGATTTAAAGGAAATACTTGATGACTCATATGAGATTCAGAAAGTTTTGCACCTTGATTTTATTTATGATTCCCTAGATAAAAATAAGAAGTTGTGAGGATAGACATTTTAGCTGGTAATTTTTATAAAGAAAGGAATAAAAAGCAATAGACTTACTTTGGTTAGGAGGAAAAAAAATCTGATTTGGAAAAAAACTGGGAGAGAAGAGATGTGAGGTGGAGTATATGGGTTAGGATGGAAGGAAGGTGATGCACAGTTGATTAGGAGGATGTGGGTATTGATGGGCTGAATGGTGGTTGAGAGAATTGTACAAAAGTAGGACGTATTTTATCCCATGTTTGAGACCTTAAGTACCAAATCAGCCATGTTTCATGTTAGTATATACATACAATTTCAAATTTTTTTCCATTATTATTGTAGTTATGGCATTACTTTCCCCGAAGTATAACTTTATGATCTGTATGTAGAAAGAAGACAATGTGTTCTGGAATAGTGTGGGAAGTTACAGAAACAGTATATATATCTCTATGTAGTAATAGTTATTCTCTATACTTCCTTTTCTTTGCTTACCATCTCGTTCTATCTTTCTACACGTCCACACTTGACCAAGCAGGTGTGTATAATGATTAGCTTTAGTTTTTATTGTTATATTTACAAGTTGTCCTCACTATAGGTTAGCGCATCATAATCAGCATCTTCAGCTTCATCCCAGTGTTACTAGAGGAGAAGACTTACGTTTGATTAAAGGTGTGCTTTACCATAGATTATTGTTGTCATTAGTCTTATTCTTCTGTTTACTGTAGGTCAGCACATCACCGCATTACTTGTGTGTTTCGGATTAGTAACGACATTTAATTGCACGGTTTAGGTTAGCACATCATAATCAGCATCTTCAGCTTCATCCCAGTGTTACTAGAGGAGAAGACTTACGTTTGATTAAAGCACATCACCGCATTACTTATGTGTTTCGGATTAGTAAAAACATTCAATTGCACGGTTTAGGTTAGCGCATCATAATCAGCATCTTCAGCTTCATCCCAGTGTTACTAGAGGAAAAGTCTTACGTTTGATTAAAGGTTAGCACATCATAATCAGCATCTTCAACTTCATCCCAGTGTTACTAGAGGAGAAGACTTATGTTTGATTAAAGCTTCTTATATTCTAATACATTATCAGTACCAAGCTCCAATATCAAAGCTTTTTAAAAAAAAAAAAACAACAACAACAACAACAACTAGTAACTAAATAAAATGGACAGCAATAGCATTCGTGAATTATTATTGGCACTTGAAAACAAAAATGACACTAAAATTGGGAACGACAACTATTTCACTTGGGCTGCTCACATGGAAGGTCTTCTCTTTGAAAATGATCTGTGTGAAGCAACAGAGAACGAGTTTGTCATAATAAACACCAAGAAAGAAGATGGAACCATAATAACATCTCCAAGTGCGAACGAAATCAAGAAACGTCAAAAGTTAAACATGAAAGCTTACTCAATGATTTTACGACATCTTGATCACGAAAATACAATGCTTATTTGCGACTGTCCAGAGCTAAAAGGAGATCCATATAAAACATGGATGAAGCCAAAAGAAAGACATGCTGAGGTTAATCAATTCAGTAAAGCCACTGCCTTCAAGTCACTAAATGATTTGACATACTCCATGGACCTTAAAACGTTTATCACCGATATTCAAGCTGTACTGCAAAACTTGAGAAATGCAAAAATCAGTTACAAAGGTGACACCGTGGCAACACAAATTATTATGAAACTTCCCGATCAATATCACACCACAGCACAAAACATTCTGGCATCGGGAAAGGTTAACATGACAAATGTTCTGGCCATACTCAAACAAACAAATAAATTCCACAATCTCCAGGATAATCAATCGAGTGAAGCAAAGACAAGTAAGGCCCTGATAGCTGAATCAAGCAAAGACAATAAACCAATGTCAAAGGAGAGAAAACCCAGAAAGAAATGCACTCACTGCAATAAAACTGGACATCTTGAAAGTGAATTTTGGGAAAAGATTGGAAAACCGAGCTGGGTGGAGCAACGAAATCAGTGGAAAAGGGAGATGGCTGAAAGAAATAAAAAAACAGAAGAATCAGCTATGATGGTGTACAATCAGTATGTGCTCATATCTTCTAACAATAACAACTCCAACCTTAAACCCATCCTTGACTCAGGAGACACCTCGATGATGATTAGAGATCGAAAGTACTTCTGGACCTATCAGAGCACAAAATTTGACATTGTGACAGGCAATGATAACACTGAATGTGTTGGTAGAGGGACTGTTAAATTAGTTGAAGGAGATAATGTTGTGACTCTTGATGCGCTCCATGTACCTAAATTACCGTATGATCTTGTTTCAACGATTGAGTTCTGGAGAAAGGATTATCAAGTCAATTTTCTAAAAAACCCCGAAAGATGCATTGTCAGCAATAAAAATCTCAAATTTCATGCAGACATTGAAAATAACCTGTGCAAAATGCGTGGTGAATTCAAAGCTATTAGTGGGTGTCAGTTCTGGAAAATCCACACTTACAAATCCGCACTTACAAATCCGCACTTACAAATCCGCACTTAAATAAGTGCGGATTTCCAAAACACACTAGCCCCAATACTGGTGGATTTCAAAATGAAATAAGTCACTTATTTCACTCAAATCCGCACTTTCTCAACCAAAAGTGCTGATTTAACCATCAATTCCCATTTCACTGATTTGTCAGCATCATCCCATTCATACGCAGCACTCCGCAGCATAACACTTCATAACTCAAAACATCGTACATCACTTACATCTTCATATCATATCATATGAGAGTTATGCCATCCTCACTTTCAAATTGTGATAAATTACATAAAGCAATGACTTTCATGGCTCTTGAACTGCTCTTAGACTCTGATCGCGATTCTGATTCTGATCTAGAAGAAGATTTTGTCTTTTTATCAAAAATGGCCACGAAATGTTACCTTCTTCCCAGAAAGCCTCAAGTACTTCATACCCCCAAGTACACCATCCAAGCACTTCTTAAACTATCTACACCCAGTTTTAGACAGCTGTTCAGGACTTCTCAGGAATGTTTCCTTAAATTGCTTGAGCTTATTCAGGATCATCCCATATTTCACAATAATTCTCAAAAAGAACAACAACATCCTTCAATTCAATTGGCCATCACACTATGTCATTTGGGTTCAAATGGTAATGGAGCCGCTTTGAAACGTTTAGAAAATGTCTTTGATTTAGGGTATGGTTCAGTTAACACTTATACCAAACAATGTATCACTGCCATCAACTCCTTGTAATCTCAACTTCTCACCTGGCCAACAAAAGAAGAGCGACTTGAATCATCTCAGGTTATGCAAGAAGAGGGCTTCCCAGGATGTATTGGTTTTGTTGATGGTACTGCTATTCCTTTGAGCCAGAAACCTGCTCAAGGTGGAAACAATTACTTTCACATTCTCGTCAAAAATTTTCACCAAAATATTTACAAGTCAAAAAAATTCCATATCTGTTTTAAAAAATTTGCAATACTCTCCCCTGCATTTTATTGAAGCAAGGGGTGGATATCACCAAAATTTTTCTAAGTCATCAATTTCACATGTCAGATTTGAAAATTTGGCAATACCCCCCCCTGCATTTTATTGAAGTAAGTGGTGGAAGTCATCTAAATTTAATATAATTACGTAAATTATTAAATAAATATCTAATATATATCAATTTCCCTAGTTTAAAGTAATGAAAATCCCTCAAGCAAAAATGCAGACCAAGTCTAGAAACAAAAGTTTGGGACTTTCCACAGGTATAGGCTAGAGGAACCCCATGAAACAAATAAATGTTATCATGATTACCATTTATACAACACAAGGTCGTTGGCCCATTACTTTTGTTGAGGAAATTGATACATAAAAAATATTTATTAAAAATTTACGAAAAAGTATAAAATTTTCGATGACAACTCTAATCCCCATACTTTTTGGATCTAAATAAAGTTTTTTTAAATCAATTAACTTTACCTTCTTTCATTACCTTATTGATTCTTTGAATCAACTTATGACTGATTTGAAATGAGCAACCAAAATGTGTTAAATCTTGACAGGATTCCAAACCAGGAGGAGCTTTGGTCGTTTGATGATTATCCTGAGAAGAATTCGAAATAGTTTTGATGGTACCATTTCCCAAACCAAAATCAATGATGCACTGGTGGTCTGGAAAATATAAACCATGTCATTTGATTTTATCTGGAGATGGTATTGGTTGGCCAGTAATCGGTTTGATATATGAGAATATACCAAAAGTAAGAAAATTGGTGTCATTGGTATCGGTGTGAATTTTATTGTGAAATCCAGAATGAGTGATAATAACATTAGAAAATAAAAGATATTTGTGGCTGATATCTTCCCATTTGGAGTCACACCAATTTGGTATTCCAACTTTGGTTGAAAGTTCATTATTGAGTTGAAGAGCAAGAAAAGAGTTAAAGGAAGGTAGAGTGTCCCATAAGCAAAAATCTTCATCTTTTTGAGCTTTAGTGATATTCTTGAGCAACAAATATATGCCTATATAATTGAAATGCCTAGATAATAATCATATAAGAGTTTCAGAATCCTTATCCTCTAAATATGCAATATAAAAATGTGAAATAAGACAAGTGAAATTTGGAAAAAAGGCTCAACTTCAAAGGTCAAAATCTCAGCAACCACTGAACCTAATTCAAACCTGTTTGAGGGAAATGAAAGATATGCTTTAGTAGAATCTTCAGTTAAAGGACATGTGATTTAAATAAACCTAAACCTAATTTGTTACATAAAAAATGAAATAAAAATTTAAATTGGGAAAAAAAAGTCTCAACTTTAACGGTCAATATCTCAGCAACCACTGAATCAAATTCAAATCTGTTTGTGGGAAATGAAAGGTAGCCTTCAGGAGAATCTTCAGTAAAAAGAACATTATATTTGAATTAACCTAACCCTAATTCCGAGTCTGATTTTCAAAATTTTACAAAAACTTGAAAAATGGTAATGAAGATGAGATAAAAAGGAGTTTTATAAGTTCACTGTTATCCAGATAAGAGTCATACATATATTTAAGTATGAACTTTTCATAAAAGGAATGAAATATCATATAGGCATGAAAAAAAGGAGATGAAACTTACCTTGATTGAAAAGTAGGAAAAATAGAGTGAGAAAGATTGATGTTGGAATTGTGGGGAAATTGAATATGGAGTAAGTGAAATGCATAAAGAATGTGCAATGTATGTGTTTCAATGAAATGGAGCCAAAAAAAAGTGAAATAAGGGAAAGGGGGGATAATGACCATGCCAAGGAGGGATGAAGAGTAGGGTGATGGAGCTAAAAAAGAAAGTAAAGAGGGAGAGAAAAAAAAGGTTAATTATACCATTGAAATCCAAAATAACCACTTACAAAAAAAATTTAGATAAAAAAAATAAAATAAACAGAAAAAAACAAAAAAAATATAATTAGTAATCAAAAAATCAAAAAAAAAGAATAAAGTGACTTACCTGGAGAGATGAGATGACAAAATGAATGAAACCAAATTGTTTAAGGGATGTTGGAGGAGAATAGGAAAAGGATATGAGGGATGAATGAAAAAAAAAAATCACTGACAAAATATGCGATTTCAGAAAATATGTGATTTCATGTTGAGCTGGTGAAAGAAAACCAATGAGCAATCCAAAAAAAAAAAATTCACTGTAAATTCCAAAAAAAAAATGAATATGCAACAAACCAAAATACCAACCCAAGTGAATGAAGTACACAAAGAGGACATTTGGAGAGTACAAAATGGTATGGGAAAGAAAGGGATGATGTGGCCAACATGTGGTTTTGAAAAAAAAATCACAAAAGAAGTGCTGATTTGAGGTCAGAACTGACACCCATAGAAAAAAGATTAAGAAGTAGAAGAAATAAGTAAAAAAGAATGTAAACATGCCTGGTCAAAATATTGAAAATGTCAGGAAGGGGTGTGTGCCAAGGATTGATGGGTAGGTAGCGAGGAAGGTCAGTGTGTCACATGTGACAGGGATGGGGTAAGAAAGGAAGGGATGTTTTGTGGCCAAAATGTGGTTGTGAAAAAAATGGGAAAAAAGTGCTGATTTGAGGTCATAACTGACACCCTTTTTTGAAATAAGTGACTTTTTTGCAAAATTTAAGTGCTGATTTGGTTTGAAATCCGCACTTAAGTTAAGTGCGGATTTGCCAGAGCTGACACCCCCTATTTAGTCTGCCCTGTTATGTTCCGTTAAGATTTGGCATGATAGATTGGGCCATCCAAATTCAAAGTACACGAAGTCAACTGTTGATGAGAATCTCGATGATAGTCAGTTCTTCTGTGAAATATGTGAAATGACGAAAGCAAAAAATCTACCATTTAAAGTTCATCTTCCAACACCAAAGAAACCAATGGAAGTAATCCACACTGATCTTAGTGGAAGAATAAGTCCATCAACCAACAGTGGCTACGAATACTACATGAAAATCACTGATGGTTTAACGTCAACTCGAGCCGTGTATCTGTTGAAAAATAAGGATGAGGCTTTAGCCAAACTGATTGAGTTCAAATCTAAGTATGAAAATATCTGCGAAACAAAAATCAAAGTCATTGTAACTGATGGAGGAGGAGAGTATTGCTCCAACAAATTTGAGACATATCTTAAAGAAAATGGAATCACTCACCAAGTTACAGCCCCTTACACACCAGAACAAAACCCAATCAGTGAAAGAGGGAACAGGATCACCACCAAAAAGGCACGCGCAATGTTGTTTCAATCAGGATTACCACTTAGATACTGGGGAGAAGCGGTAACCACGGCAGTGTATCTTGAGAATTTGATAGTCAGCAAAGCAGCAAACATGGTCTCACCACATGAAGCACTTACTGGCCGGAAACCCAAGATTTCTCACCTCCATCCATTTGGCTGCCTAGCTATTTCCAATGTCCCAAAACAACTCAGAAAGAGTAAATTTGCTCCAACAGGCACCCGACGCATTCTACTTGGATATTCTGAAGGAAATAATAATTATAAGCATATGGATCTGCAATCAAAAAGGATATTCTACACTCACAATGCCACATTTAACGAATCAGTTTTTCCTATGAAAGACCGAACCAGCCCAAAAGAATCTTTCACTATCATCTCAATACAACAACCAACAGAGACTAACGTGATTAGAAATATTGAAGATGAAGATTAATTTCATGATGCAGTAGAAGATCAAGCCAAAGAGCAAGATAACTCTAACAAAAATCCAACTCACCAATGACTAATTCTTTGACTTGGACCACCACCATCTGAAGATGATCCAGATCAACACACAGGGCCAACATTACGATCACATACTCGAGCACTAATAGCTGAATTAGAGGGAACCCATAATGCCCTTATAAACTTTGTTGAACAACAAAGTACGGATCCTGAAAATTATAGAAAGGCAATCAGTGGAGGCCAAAAGGCACATTGGATTGGCGCAATCAAAGAAGAATTGGACTCACTTCACGAGAATCATGTATGGTGTACTGTGCCAAACGAGCAACAAAAGACACTCCCTACACGCTGGATCTTTAAAACTAAGTACAATGAAAATGGTGTACTCAATAAGTTCAAAGCAAGATTAGTCATCAAGGGCTACCTTCAGAAACACGGTATAGACTTCAACGAGACGTTTGCACCTACCGGCAGAATGGCTACCCTACGTACTATCTTTGCATTGGCAGCTATCGAGGGACTACCAATTCACCAACTCAACATAAAAACTGTGTTCTTGAACAGCACATTAGACGAAGAGATCTTCATTCAAGCTCCAGAAGTATTCACTCAGTGGTTGGACCAATCGAACCTAAATTGTAGAAATGAAATTGAACAGCTCAATAATGGAAATCGTATATTGAAATTAAATAAAGCGCTATATGGTCTAAAACAAGCACCAAGGGCTTGGTATCAAGAAGTATCCAAATGGTTTCATAAACATAAGTTCAGAACCAGTAACAGTGATCCCTGCCTATTCATCAGGAAAGACATGGAAGATAACTACTTATACGTGTTCATCTGGGTAGACAATATGGCAATCATTGGTCATGGAGCTCATCAATTTCACTCCGAGCTGTCAAAAGATTTCAAAGTTCATGATTTCACTAAAGCTACCTATATGCTCGGTATACAAGTCACACGTATAAACACCACTACAATTCAGCTACATCAAAGTCAATACATCACAGATCTACTGGAAACATTTGGCATGACCGACTGTAAAATCAACCCTACTCCCATGCAATCAAATCTACAATTACTCCCATCAGATGATGAACAACACAGTCATTTCACAAAAACAGGGAACGATTATCAAAGCATCATTGGTAGTTTGGGATATCTAGCTCAGTGTACCAGACCAGACATTACTCATTCAGTCAATTACTTATTGCAGTTTCTCATAAAACCAAATCAATTTCACTGGCAAGCCGCTCTCAGAATTCTACGATACCTCAAGGGAGCCTCCAATGTAGGATTAATATACGCTTGAGATTACAAAACACTGATCCCAACAAAAACGAACCATATTAATCAAGCACCTACGGGATTCAGTGATGCTGACTGGGCTGGCTGAAATCTGACACGCAGATCAACTAATGGGTATGCTTTTATGCTTGGTGGTGGCGCTATTTCATGGAAAAGCAAGAAACAAAATACAGTTTCAACATCAGCTACCGAGTCTGAATACAAAGGATATCTGGATGCTGGACTAGAAGGTGTTTGGCTGCGCAAATTGTTAAGTGAATTAGGGTATGAAAACAATCAAGGAACTCTACTGTATGGATACAATCAAGGCGCAATAGCACTGTCAAAAAACCCCATAGCTCACAAACAAACAAAACATATTGAAGTCCATTTCAATTGGGTTAGAGAAAAAGTACTAGATGGAGAACTAAACCTCAAGTATTGCTCTAAAAATGATATGGTTGCTGATATTATGACTAAAGCACTGGATCGTACAAAGTTTGAAAAATTCAGAACGGATCTAGGCTTAAATGCGTGTCATCGTACTATTGGGTCAAGTAATGAGGTGGAGTGTTAGTATATACATACAATTTCAAATTTTTTTTCCATTATTATTGTAGTTATGGCATTACTGTTATAGTGAATGTTAGGCTAGATTAGGTTACACGGCAAGAGTTGTATATAGTGTGCCGCGACCCACTCGCCTGTTCCTCATTCCTACCGGAGAGTGGAACAGGCGAGACTGACTACCCGTGGATTTGGGTACTGGCACAATAGGTCAGTTAGACATTAGTAATAAATCCTTAATTCCTACCAGAGAGTGGAACAGGCGAGACTGACTACCCTTGGATTTGGGTACCAGCACAATAGGTTATGGGCATTTAAACCAGTTCTTTTTGCGCACCAGCTTCATTTTGTCCCGCTATTTGTGTTACGATTTATTATTTTTTTTCTTGCCTGATTCCTTACACCCTCTCCTGTATGGTCACAACTCGATCAAACAAATCAACCCATAACTCTACTCCTTCATATCAATCATCCGACTCGTCATCTGCATCTTTTACCGACATGTCTGCCTCTACTTCTCAACCACCACTTCCTACCTCTGACTCTAAAGGTAAATCTCGGGATTCTCCACCTCATGTTCCCTAGGAGCAAGTCCCCCACAATCACTCTGAGCTAGTCAGTGCTATACTCCATGGTGACCTGCTTTACAAGACTGTCAAAGAGATCCAACTCTTCAGCAAGAATGGTTTAATCCTGTCTGAAGATGGATCCAACTACAATGCCTGGCACCTCAACATTGAGCGAACCCTTGGCACTTTCCTCTTGACTGAAAATTATTTGAAAGGTCCTATTCCCGACGCTCTTTTTAATCCTACAATCGATAAACTGGCGTTCAAAATAATTCTTCATTCTGTGGCGGATATCCATCAAGAATCGATTGCTAGAATTCGCCCTGCATACGACACCTTCTTATTTCTTGTCGACAAATATAATGTCATATTGTGTGGATCAATTGTTAGTGGACTTCTTGAAATGTCTTTGATTGTCTTCACACCGGCTTCCACAGACATTACGACTCATTTTGGAAAACTGCGATCTACATTTGAAACATTAATCAGAAAAGGATATAAGGGCGGTAACAATAATCAACTTGCTGCCTATTTTATGGCGTCCATTGAATCTGGTTCCCAACTTGTGATTTCAATGATCAATCAAATTGACCAACGCCTGAAAAGTTCACCAGATGGTTTGAAGTCGAGAGAAGTTGAAACGCTTGTAACTAACCTTTTCAATGCCACTAATATGAAAAAGCCGATTCCATCGTTGTCCAAAGCTATTGCCATGCATTCTCAATCGGTTCCTTCATTTTACCCCGGTATTCCTGACCCGGCGATTGAAGAAGTGGCTGAGACAAACGCAGCTTGGGTTAATTATAAAGGATCGGGATGTTTTAGATGTGGAAATCCAAACCATTGGAAAGCCTCATGCCCCTTACCTCCACGTCCAAATAATCCTCCTCCGATGCGTCAACAGTTTCCTAGAACTGGGAAAAGTAATATCCACGACTTTCATCTTCATTTCGATCCTTGGCTGGCATATGGACCTTTATTTGCAAAACTTCAAAATCAGCGTCAACCATCTGTCACCAACCAGCAAATGGATTCTTATCGACCAGTTTATCCCTCTCGTCAAATTCCCAATGCTGCAAGTTCAATAAATAGAGCTAAAGCTAAATTTACCGATTTATCACTTGACGATAGCACATCAGAGGAAACATTGCCGACTGCCCTTGCAGTTCACTTGACCTCCTGGACCTCAGATGGTGCTTCTGGCCTATTTGATACAGGTGCGACTGAACATGTAAGTGGAGTTCGAGCTTTGTTTGTTGATTTTCAAGAACTGAAAAATCCCATTCCTCTTATTGTGGAGACAAAATCAGATGAACCAGCACGACTCACAGCAATAGGTTCCATTATGATAAAGGGGGTTAATAATGATGATATTAAGGTGTCCAGAGTGTTTTACTGTCCGATCCCCCTGGGAACACTTATATCAGCCTCTTCCTTGATTAGAAAGGGTGCTACATTTATGTTTGATTCTTATAATAACGTTTCTGTCTCAAAACACAATAGTCTATTATTTATCTCTTACTTTACCAATCAACGTAAATGGATTGTAGAGTTAGCTCCTCTTGTTGACTGCAATGCAATTCAAATAACTCCACCTTACTCATCAGCACCGGCTGCTAAGCCCCCCCTTACTCTTGACCCGCCACATCTTGAACATAAGATTCCGTCTATGAAAGAGGATCCCCTAATGTACTGGCATTGCGCACTCGGCCATGTGAGTCTTAGAGTAATCCGAAAACTTATATCTTCCGGGGCAGGATTGGGTCTTCCAACATCATTACCGGATGGCGAAGTAGACTGTGAAACATGTAAAATCACAAAAAACATGAATGTGGGGTCACTATTACCTACTGAAAGGATTCTTGAACCTCTTTCCTTGGTTGTTTTGGATGTAATGGGTCCCTTCGAAGTTGAAAATTTCCATGGAGCTCTTTATATAGTTTCCTTCAGAGATGTCTTCACATCCTACTCTGTCAGTGAGTTAATAAAGAGCAAATCGGATGTCTTTGATTGTTTTGTTAGATTCCTAGTTTCCATGGAGAAGAAAACTTCATATAAAGTCAAAACTTTTCGCTCGGACAATGGAACAGAATATGTAAATGCGCGCTTCTTGAAATTATTGGAAAAGCGTGGCATTCAGTTTGAACATTCAATGCCTTACTTATCACGGCAAAATGGTGTTGCGGAACGTTTCAACAGGACAGTCTCGGACATTGGTTGTTCTGTTTTATATGAAAGCAGGCTTGGCAAAAAGTTTTGGGGCGCAAATTTTCTCTGGGAAGCATATCTTCACAATTGACTTCCAAACACTATCACTGGCAGCAAAACACCCTACAAATCAATGTTTGGGGTAAAACCTCAGATGGATATTATCCATGTGTTTGGTGATGTAGCTTTTGTTCATATTCCAAAGCAAAACAGGAACAAACTTGATGAACGAGGTTGTAAATGTTTTGTTATAGGATATGTAGATGGTGGAAAAGGCTGGCTTTTCTGGGACCCATCCAGAAATATGGTGATTCAATCTGCTATTGCTACTTTCCCCTCTCTCACTAAACTGCCTCATTCATCTCTGAAGCTGAAAGACTCTGCGCAGAAGGGCAATCTTGATTATATCATCAATATGTTAACTCTTGGTGACACTACAGTTGACACATTAATAGAAGATCAAGAAAAAATTGCTTTTACTATACAAAATGAATGTAACGAATTGTGCCCTTTGGCTCCAAAATCTATTTGTATGGCATTAAAACAGCCAGATTCTCATCTTTGGAAACAGGAATTCAAATCAGAATTAAGTAGTTTTGCGGATTGTGGCGTCTGGCAGTTGGTAGATTGGCCTAAGTCAACTACAGTTTTGGGGGGCGCTGGGTACTGGCAGTGAAAAAAGATGGCAAGACAAATTTACCTATTAAATATAAGGCACGATTTGTAACTCAAGGGTTTCATCAAGAATATGGAAAAAATTTTGATGAGACTTTTGCGCCTACTGCTACATTTACGTCTTTACGCCTTATCTTTACGCTTGCAGCTTGATTTAACTGGCATTTACATTCCTTTGACGTGGTATCAGCTTATCTCAATGCGCCAATTGATGAAGATGTCTTTATTGAACAACCGGATGGCTTTGTTACGGACTCCACCGACAAAGTCTACAAATTAAACAAAGCTCTTTATGGAACCAAACAGGCTGCCAGGTGTTGGTGGAAATTCATTTCATCCAAATTGCGTCAGTTAGGTTATCAACCCTCAATGTTTGACTCCTCTGTATATGTCTTAAGCAAAGAATCGACCAAGTCAGTAGTATGGATGCATGTTGATGATGGCATAGTCGCTTCATCATCATTACATGCCTTATCCCAATTACGGCAAGACTTAAGCACTTGTGTAGATGTCAAATGGGAAACGGATGTTGATCAAATAGTGGGCATTAAAGTGGAAAAAGTATCTGAAGGTTACGTATTCTCACAACATGCACTTGTCTCAAAAATTATTGCTGAACATAATCCCACCAAACAACTCACCACTACACCCCTACCATATAAAGTTCAATTAAAGTCTGCTGATAAGTCTGTCCCTCCACAAAATTCTACGAAGTTTCTCTCCATTGTGGGGTCTTTAAGTTACCTTGCACAGGGCACAAGACCGGATATATCATTTGCAGTAAATTACCTAGCACGGTTTGCAAGCTATCCTACTTCAGATCATTGGGGAGTGTTACTACACTTGGTTCGATATGTCACAAACACTGCTAATCATTCACTAAAAATTTTTCCAAATATGGAGGAGGATGTTTTGGTAAAAGTGTATGCTGATTCCAGCTGGGGAGGTGAACATGATAGGAGTTCACATGGCTTTGTTGTCAAAGTGCTAGGTACTCTGATATCCTGGAGTGCAAGACGGCAAAGGATGGTAGCACCTTCTACTGCCACAGCTGAATACATGGCACTGTCATTTGGAGTTAAAAATGGTTTATGGATAAAAAATTTGTTGGAAGATTTTATTAATTTTTCAAAGCCTATTTACTTGTTCTGTGATAATCAAACTACAGTAGGCAACGGTAATGATTGCTCATCTAATAAAGATACTAGGCACTGTAAACGTGATTTTTATTTTGTTAATCAATTAATTTTTGATAAAGAAGTTTTACTTTCATGGATTAGAAGTACAGAGCAAATTGCAGATGTTTTCACAAAACCTTTAGGACCTATCAATATTAGAAAGGCACTAAATGACTTGTGTATCTCTTAATTCTCTTTTATTCTTTCTTTTTCTTTTCTTCTGTTCATCCTATTTCAAGCATTATTTTTCCTTCTCTCTCTCTCTTTTTTCTCTACAATCTTTTAGTAGCTTGGTTCTTTCCGTGTGGGGGGTGTTATAGTGAATGTTAGGTTAGATTAGGTTACACGGAAAGAGTTGTATATAGTGTGCCGCGACCCACTCGCCTGTTCCTCATTCCTACCGGAGAGTGGAACAGGCGAGACTGACTACCTGTGGATTTGGGTACCGGCACAATAATTACTTGCCCCGAAGTAGAACTTTATGATCTGTATGTAGAAAGAAGACAATGTGTTCTGGAATAGTGTGGGAAGTTACAGAAACAGTATATATATCTCTATGTAGTAATAGTTATTCTCTATACTTCCTTTTCTTTGCTTACCATCTCGTTCTATCTTTCTACACGTCCACACTTGACCAAGCAGGTGTGTATAATGATTAGCTTTAGTTTTTATTGTTATATTTACAAGTTGTCCTCACTATAGGTTAGCGCATCATAATCAGCATCTTCAGCTTCATCCCAGTGTTACTAGAGGAGAAGACTTACGTTTGATTAAAGGTGTGCTTTACCATAGATTATTGTTGTCATTAGTCTTATTCTTCTGTTTACTGTAGGTCAGCACATCACCGCATTACTTGTGTGTTTCGGATTAGTAATGACATTCAATTGCACGGTTTAGGTTTGCTTATCTCTGCAATAAATAAATATACTTCCTTTTCTTTGCTTACCATCTCGTTCTATCTTTCTACATGTCCACACTTGACCAAGCAGGTTAGCGCATCATAATCAGCATCTTCAGCTTCATCCCAGTGTTACTAGAGGAGAAGACTTACGTTTGATTAAAGGTTAGCGCATCATAATCAGCATCTTCAGCTTCATCCCAGTGTTACTAGAGGAGAAGACTTACGTTTGATTAAAGCTTCTTATATTCTAATATTTCATAGCATGTTTGTGTGGCATTTTTCAAATGAAACACACTAGGCATGTTTGGTAAGGTTTGAGACCCCCTAATATGATCCTTTTTACTTTTTTGATATCAATTTTTTTATTGATTTATCTTACATACAGTGCCCGGAAGAAAGTCGTCAGGATTGAAGTTTTCCTCACAAAATCTACACTCAACTCTCATTTTCACTACAAGATTGCTCATTATGGTTAAAGTTGTTGTGTAGATTACGAATATCATGATTAAACATCATAATAATCAATATTTTTATATTTATGTCATTTTGTAAAAAAAAGGTGATTCCATAAATTTTAAAGTAGGCATTTCTAAGCAATGAGACTTGTTTATATAGAAAGCTAGACTCAGATAACCCCTAGTTGTAACATCAAAGCATAAAAAAAGAAAAAAAAAAAAAAAAACAAGCTAAAAATTTGAGATTCACCAGCGGGTGGATCCACCATTTGCATCAATGACAGCCTTCATACAAGCAGGCATTGATGATACTAAGTGAATAAGAGGCTACTCAACTTGGCTTTGCAATTAGAGAGGATGAGTTGTTTGAGTTCACGCATGTCTCATGAGTTTGTTTTGAGTGGACAACTGGAACAGGGTGCAGTTTCAACATTGCCCCTAGCTCTCCATCTCTCCAATATTGAGCAAACAGTAGAGTCAGCAACACCTAGCTTTCTAGAAATTTCAGCTGGTGTGATTCCTGCTTCAGCCATGCCAACAATCCGAGCTTGTTTTGCTATTGTAAGTTGCTTCCTTCCAGGTCTAGAGGTTGCCATAGTGCAAGGAAAAGTAAAAAAAAAAAAAAAAAACTAAAGAAAATAAATTAGTTTATATCTTGCCCAAATGAGATAGAGTACACAAAAATACTATACCAAATGAAACAGGGGAAGGTGAAAGACCAAAAAATAAAATCTTGAGGCGTTTGATGTGATAGTGAACAAGTGATGGCTGGATGAAGTGGTGGTTAATGGAAGGTGCTATTCATAAAAAATCTTGAAGACTTTCTTCCGGGCACTGTACATTCACTATTCACTTATTTTTATTTTTATTAAAATGAAAAGAAATCAAGGATCCTATTTTGGAAGTTGCGATTTTTTTTATTTTTTTATTTCTTACAATCTCACCCAGCTAGGGGCATGAAGGCATGGTTAACTAATTGGCTAGGTACAAGTGGGGAGTAATGAATGTAATGAGTTAGGTAACAGCAGGGCAATTGAAAGGATGACATGGGGGGCAGCCAGGTGGCTTGAGAACACAGATGGGGATGCCAAGGGGGGGAGGGTAATCCTCGAGGGGTCGTGGTTTGATGGGCAGGGTTTTCAAGAATGTAAGGGGAGTGGAATTCCACAGCTGACCCAAGGTGAATGACCAAGCACAATCATCCAGATAATGGGGGGATGGCAAAGTGGGGTGGTTGACAAAGTGGGTGGTTGACAAAGTGGGGGGGTTCTCGGTTGGAAGTTGCAATAAATGAACAGGATTCATAAATTAAGTTGAAATGAACCTTTACTTTTACCTTTACCTTTACCTTTTTTCCTCTTTTTTTTTTTTTTTTTTTTTTTTTTCTTTTTTTTGACTTTTGACTGCCAATTATACATGATTTTATTAAAATTTGCAAAACAAACTTTCACCAAAACTTAATATCTCCCAATTCACATTCTGCGTAAATTCTGAAATTCATTGCGTTTACTTTGAAAATACATGCACTTTGTGGATTTGAAGAATCAAGTTAATGTTAATCAACATTGTCGCACGATGATAATTTATGAATCAAATAATGAGTATCCTCATGATTGAATTTACATCATATTTTCCCTATAATGAAAGTATAATATACACTGGTAGATTATTTACAATCTTATAATATTTTGCAATGTACAAAACGTATGTTGGCTCTCCAAATACCAACAATCATTGGTTAATTTTATCTTGTATCCCCTTTTCTTTCTTAATTAATGAAATCAACAGATGAGCAAAGTTTACCGATTGGTTTGAGAAATTTGATTTGCTTGGTATTAAAAATGTAAATATTACGTGTATTTCCAGGAGGTAAGTTAAGATTAATGCCCCAGTTTGAAAATTGGTAGCACGTCACAAGAGTGGGGACTACCATGAAGGGTCATTGACTACCCAAGTCACGAGATTTATGAGATCCTGAGCTTTCTTTCTACCTATTTCTAAGACCTAATTAAAAAGGGATCAACCAGGGATTCAGGAAAACATAGAAAGACTAGTCCATCCGTAAAGCATGAAAGAGTGAGAGGAAAAAAGAATACCTCTTCATGGTTCGCAGTTTCTTCCACCTGATCAGGCTCTTCTATACCTTTAATGAGGCTTTGTTCGACTGCAGCTTGTGCACTACGATAAGGGGTATCAACAACTTTATTAGTGACAAGCGAAAGCGCCAAGACGCGCATTCCAAGATGTCGTGCGGCAATGACTTCCGGAACAGTTCTTTGATTTAATTATGAACAAACCCAATCCATAAAAATAAAAATAAACAAAAAATCAGTGATGCATGAAGGATAGCTTAAAAAATACAGGACATACGACATGCCGACCACATCAGCGCCAATTAAACGAAGGAATTTTCCTTCAGCCTTAGTTTCATAGGTGGGTCCAACAAACTGAGATAATAAAAAAAGGTAGACATGAAGGAATGATCCAACAAAGTGTTTGAATTTTCAACAAAGGAAAAGGGCTGGAAGAGCTGACCCAGGCATACACGCCCTCGCGGACATCTTCCTTTTGCAAACCAACATGAGGCAAAGCGCGAAAGACAGATTTTCTGAGGTTAAAGTCGTAAGCTGGAGAGCAAAGTGAGGGTGAATGAAGATGGACGACAAAGAGAGGATTATGAATCAAAGTGAAATGATAACCATTTGAGAGGGGAAGAAAAGCGGGAGCATCAGGGGGAAGGAGAAGATCGTTATGGGGAGGAATGAGAGGGGAGAAGGAGACAAAGGAAGGAAAAGAGATGTGGTCGTGGAGAGCGAGAATGTTACCGACTGCAAGGGCGGGAGAGATTGCGCCGGCGGCGTTCGTGACTGCGCGGAAAGAAGACGGCGAGGTGAGCAGATGGGAGCGGGAAAGCGGAGAACGGACTTGCGGATGAGAGTTGTGCAGCCGAGACGACGGAACAGCCGGACCGAAAACACAACCTCGCCGAGTGCGTATCCCCTGCCGAGCGGCGGATTGAGTCAGTTGTCCGTCATCGGCACTGCGCTCCACTTCACTCACTCGTAGGCATGCATCCGCCCCAGCTGACACACCACCCGCCGCCCACCGAGCACTCCAAACGCAAGACTGCGCCCATGTCCAGCTACTCCGTCACCCTTCATCTTTGGCCAGCCAGTAATCCTCTCATACTTCACCTCCACCCGGTCTTCAAGAGCATCTCCTAGCTTACCCAGTCCACTCCCACACACAATCCCTATGTCGCCAATCTCTTTAACGATCTGTCTGATACAGTTCGCTGCTGCTTCAAGACGCCACTCATAGCCTTCCCTCGACTCCGATCCCATCCTATTTGGTTCACTTAGTTGACGAGGACTCCACTAAGCAAAAAAACAGTGTGAACCCTGATCTCTCAAGTGTGAAGCTAACTAACTAGCCTATGCATCAATCAGCGTGATGCATTTTATCCAATGGATATCTTTCTCCTTCCTTCTGAAAAGGCTAAAACAGAATCAAGATCACTCCTATCGATGTTGGCTTGGCACTCTATTTCTGTCTCAAGATTTTGAACTTTTTTTGAAAAAAGATTCAATCATTTCCTGTGCTTGCTGTGTAAACATGCACAGCCATATCAACAACAGGTTGTCTTCATACAAAGCCAACACATTGGCAAGCTTGTTGCAGCAAAATTAGTGGCAAATCACTGACTGATCTGTCACACCTTGCTAGATAGGGTTAATAATATGGAGATTCAACAAGCAGCATCAGCCAGAGAAAATTCAAATAAAATCAGAAATCAAGCCAACTCACCATCAAATAATCCAGCTAGTGGCAAAAACAAAAAATTTATTACCATTTCTTCCTCAGCTACTGCTTCTACATCAACTGCAGCTTCTAGTTCCCCATTGCAGTCAAAAAAAAAAATCTAAAAACTTGTCAAAATCATCAAATACTCCTGTTAAAAAGAGTGTGTCAAGCAAAGTGGAATCACCAGCCTTGGCTTCTAAGAAGCACCCATTAGAAATGACTACCTGAGATCTGCATGCAGGTTTTTTTAAAAAAAAAGTAAGTTGTTTATACAAACTACTGTTACAGCTCATTAACTTACCCTCAGTGTCTTTAAGGATACATTTTATTTTTCATATTAGACTTTTGTGGGGCCTTTTGGAAGCTTGCCATGTTCCATCAGCCCCCAACCCAGCTGAAAGAGTAGAGTTTAGGCAAAGATTTTCTTCTGTCAAACAAATTGAAAATACAATTGAAGACAACCAATGTCCTGAGATTATTGGCCAGGAAGAAATTGAAGTTCTGAAAGGCTTGGAAGAAGGTCACAAGAAGACGGGTTCTGGGACAGTTCATGTATCTGAGTTCTTTCTGCTTTACATTTGCACAACTCTTGTTAAACTTGGGCTTTGTTGCTGGGCCCCTGACTTTAATGAGCAGCCTGATTGCCTCTATAATGAAGCATGTAGAATTAGTGCAATCATGAATTTCTGTCAATCATTCATTGTAAATGCTTACAAGTTCATGAATGCCAACCAAACATACATCAACAACGTTGGGATTATGCATCAGGGCTACAACCACTATGTACACTATGTGATGGCTACACAATATGAAGGCAAGTGTAAATCACAAGGCAGATTCGAGGAATCTGAGGAAAAGAAAGTAATCCAAAAAGCTTGTCAAAGAGTAAGTAACTTCAATTGAAACAAATGTGATAAATAACTTACTAATTACTTGATTCTTCAGCTATGTGATGCTAGATTTAGATTTTCTGTCAATAATAAGCTTCCTCAATGTTACCAGGACATAATTTCATGTCTCCAAGCCTATAGTGATGACAAGTACTATGATAAAAAAGATGTCTATGTTGTGAAGTATCTACCTTACCATTCTGAATCTGCAAACACCTTTTTTTGTTGCTTGAATTCTAAAATGAAGATTGCTGATTGTAATGAAGGAAAACACCAACAACATTGTGTTTGTATGTGAGTCAAAAATCCAAGTGAAACTGCCTTTCCAAATGTGCCAAACAAATTGCCACTTGACTTCTATGACCCAACTTGGTACAATAAATTGATCCCTGTTCAAAAGATGAACACAGCTGCTTCTGATAAGGTAGCCTTTTTACCTAATCCATTAAAATCTATTCAAGGAAAGCAACATCCAGAAAAAAAATTAAATGATAAAAAGTTTACCCAAAAATACTGGGATAAGGCAACTGACACTATGCAATATAGGGGGTGGACTTGCTAGCAAGTCCCCAACCTGAACTCAGACAGAACTCAGATGGAACTCACACTGAACTCATACTGAACTCTACTTGAAGACCCACCTAAAACTGTTCTGCTGAGTGGTGTTCATCCCTGATTGTATGGTTCCTTTGTCAATAGCTCAATGTGTGTTCAATCTGTGGTGAATTTGAGTCCAAGTTTGCGGACTTGCTAACAAGTCTGCCCCCCCATATTAGGGGGTATCAATGTTCAGGGATCCTCAATTAGGGATCAGAAATTTTTTTGCCTGGATCCAACATTATTAATCGCAGAAGATTCTTATCCATTAGCCCCAGGGCTAGTGGATAAGGAATGCACGATAATGCATTATCCCACCTCTTATACCCCAATTTCCATTCCTAATTCCTGATCCCAAACTCATCACATCCATGATTGATTTGTATGCAAGTCACATGACATATAATTGCAGATGTTATGAATTAAAGAAGGCCAAGATGTGGTTATGACAGAAAGTTGTCTGATATGTGGTTATGAAAAATTGAGTAAAAAAATGTCAGATAAGAGGTGAACATTGACACGTAAAGTGTCTAATAACCCAATTATTAGCAAAAATAATTGCGGAAGATAATTGGGGTATGCAGATTATTTTACGCCATTAATTTAATTGCGGATTGGTCAACATTGATACCCCCTATTGTGTGGTGTACCTTACTGTTCTGAATCTGCAAACACTATTTTTTGTTGCTTGAATTCTAAAATGAAGATTGCTGATTGTAATGAAGGAAAACACCAACAACATTGTGTTTGTATGTGAGTCAAAAATCCAAGTGAAACTGCCTTTCCAAATGTGCCAAAACAATTGCCACTCGACTTCTATGACCCAACTTGGTACAATAAATTGATCCCTGTTCAAAAGATGAACACAGCTGCTTCTGATAAGGTAGCCTTTTTACCTAATCCATTAAAATCTATTCAAGGAAAGCAACATCCAGAAAAAAAATTAAATGATAAAAAGTTTACCCAAAAATACTGGGATAATGCAACTGAATTGTATGATTTAGGTCATGAGGAGATTAACAAAGATTTTGAGAAGGATGTTGATAGTGAAAATGAGTTGAGTAGTAATGATGGGGACAACACTAGCATACATGCATTCTGTCAGCTGGCAGATTCCACTGGACTACCCACTGACAATATTATAAGTTATTATCAAAAATAACTTGATAAATAAAATCACAGGAAAATCTTGATATAGTATTTAAAATAATAAAAAATTATTATATAATATAAAAATAATAAAAATAGTATAATTATTTCTAGAAAGGAATAGAGTTTGGGCAGAATTTATTATGTCCAATTTAATTAACTCAAGACAAAAAATAGTTAATAAAATTATCTCCACAATATCCTTAGACAACTTAAATCCATGGAGTGCCAAACCACGCTGGATATCCATCTCTAGTCAGTAACAGGGCACCCCAGAATTCAGTGAAATCTTACTTGGACCTCTTACTCTCATTCCTGGACCACCAATGGACCCCTCATGGCACTTTTACAGGACTTTTATGGATATATTTTATTACTTATCTTATATTTATTAAAATAACCTTTTTGTCTCAGTTTTATCCATTCCTTTTATATTTTATTTCTTTTATTTTATTTCATCTTATTTAATTTTCCCTTTCAAACTATATCTATAAAAAAGCTGTGATCCCTTATCAGTTACATTAATATAAAAATATAGCTTAAAAATATTTAATACCTCATTATTACTATGTTTTTTATGGTGCTTCTGAGCCTTTTTTACAAAAATAATTATCTAGAAAAATTTATATACATCTCTTTTTCTTATCAGTCATTTATCTGAGGCTATGTTCACTTTATCTTATCTTAAATCTTGGTTTCTTATCATTTATTACTGTTTCACTTTCATTTATCTCATTTTCTCTCTTTTTTAGTTCAGTGTGTGTCTCAGGATTGAGAAAATCTGTAAGAACATGGTGTGGGAGGCCAAAAGGGCTTTTGACTCAACTCATCCTGAGTAAGACTGAGGAATATGCAGTTGCCACAGCCTGAGGAACTGTTGGTACACTGCATACAGGGGGGTCTGGAGGCTTCTAATGCGCTGTGGGGCAGGAGAAGGTGGATTTTACTATATATAGGGCTTGTTTCCGTCGATTAAAATGTATCTTTTAGCCTCTTATAAATATTTGTTAAGTTGCCACTTTCCAAAATAACTGCAGTAGAAAATAACCTTACCGCTTGGATATAAAGTAAGTATTATTGTTTGAACTTTTATTTAACATTTTTCCTCTCATAAATAATTATTATAGTGTTATTGTGTTGAGTTCTCAATCTCTATAAGTGTTTAACTGTGGTACTAAATTATTTTTTAGTATTAAAATTTGTTAACATCATTAAAATACATCACAATATTATAATCTCTTATAACACTTTTTATAGCTATTAGAATATTCTTTTATCCTTCTTTTAACATCCTTATTTTATTAAGTGCCAGTTATTAGTAGTATTGTGATTGTCCTAGTAGTTATAGTTAGTATCGAGATTAATTTGTGTAGTGTTCTCTTTTGTTGTGTGGTGTAGAGAAATTTGTATACCTCAGCAAATCCTCACTGAATCACGGCTCATCCCCTGGTTTTAGTGAGAAGAACAGTTGATTTTCTTTCTCACTGTTACTTGAAGTCTGTGTAACTCATAATTTCTCTGACTGAAGCCCCACAATAGCCAAATCTCAGTGAGCTGTGTGGGAAGATTGATACTACAGAGACTGTAGTATTAATTTTTTGTTTTCTAAACTTTCACCAAGTAAATTGCATGGGAGGGCCAGTTTCTACAGAGACTTGTAGATCTAGCAATTCATATATACATTCTTAATTCTCTTTTCTTTGTTCACTCATCTCATTGCTTGAAGTAGTCAGCCCCCACAGAGACCTGTAAGGAACTGACACATTCTCAGAGAGAAGCAAAGACAAGGAAGCTTCATATAGTGAAGAAGATGATTCAGGTAGGGAAGAATACAGTTCAAGTGTCAATAATAGAGACAAGGGAAAAAATAAAGCCAATTTTACCAATAAAACTGGTTTCAATGAAGAAGATGAAGATGAGTTAATGGAAGATGTAACAAAAATCAAACAAGAGGATATTGGAGATCACGTAAATTTTCAATTATCATTGTATGGTGGATTTATGCCCCAGTGGCAATGATTTTAATGTGCAGTAAAGCAATGAACTTGATATATATTAGCTATATAAGTTTATCATTAAAAATATAGGACAATATTGATATAGTGAAAAAAAAGTGTTATTTTGCTATCATAAATAAATAAAGATTATAAATTATACTTTTGATTCTTGTGGTCAAATAGCTATAGGTAAATTGAGATGGAGGAATGAATATATATAATTAAGCATGTAAAAAAAAGAATGTTGAGAAATGGAGAATGAGATCATAAATTATTGTATTAAAATTGAGCTCATCTTGATTCAAAAATAAGTAATATTTTAAATCTACACATGTTATCAATTACAATGATGTATCATGAAAAAAAACAATAAAAGATAATAAAAATTAAAACAAAGTCTGATAAGAGAAATAATAAATTATATTAAAAGCAAATATGAATACTTTTAAATATTTAATGGTTAATATTATAATAATTAAGTTAAAGTAAATTTTATATGGTTCATCAAATAATTCAAGCTGGAGTAATCTTGGTTATATATGTCAAGGAGTGTAAGTTGAGCAGAAATGAGATAAAAAAGTAATGTGAGAGAAAAGGGGCTCAATCAATGAGCTGACTATTGAAAAAATGACACTAAAATTATACCAATAGAATGTGTCAAAAGTCTGATGGTCTATCTAATAGCTTCAAAAAAAATAGCTCAACTAACAAGAATCTTGAAAATACTAAAGAAAGATAATTGAAAAGATAAAAACTGAGTAAATAAAAAGTAAGCCAAATTAACAAGCACACCTGTAAAAAAGCTTAAAAGTTTCAGCTAAAAATGGTGGCAACAGTAATAAAATGTTTAGTAAAGTAATCATCATGCATATGATAATATTTGAAAATCATTTAAACAAATGGCTCAGTTGATGATCTGGGTGAGAAAATGCAAAAAATAAAAAAAAGTAAGCATAAAGACTAAACCAAAACTTAGTAAATTGATCAGACAGTGAAAGCTTAGTTACATATATTAGACAATCAGCAAAATTATGGGCTTAATACATGACCCCAACTTGAAAAACAAAAGAATTTTCTTTAGTGGAATATTGAGATCATCCAGCTTAAATTTTTTTGAGGAAGCTTGAAGTGAACCAACTACTAATGTGAAACAAAGTAAAAAATCCTTTATTTTATTTACAAATCAAAGAAATTCAGGAGTAAATGCATTTTTTGCATTTTTTATTTTTTAAACTTCAAAAAGACAGAAATTTATTGGGTAAGTGGTTTATTTAACTATTTTATATTTACAGGTCACATTGGTAGCTTTATCTTAACTGTTCTCTACATTTCAAACATTAATTTTTTCCACAACCTGTTAATTTCTTTTCTCAAATGTAAATTACTTATATTAAAAACTACAAATTGATTCACTTCCCTCTTATGTACATCTTATAATATCTTTATCAATCAATATAATTAAAAAAATCAGAATTATATCCTTTTCATGATATATTTACCAATCCTTGTATTTGTATTAATCATCTAAATTCATTAACATTTCATCACTCTTAACTATATTTGAACTATGTGAAATATATTTTAGAAATGGGTTCAATAATATTGTTTATCTTTTAACTCCCAAAATGTATGGACCAAGAGTATGGTATGCCACAGGACTTAAGATCATTTTTTCACTTACAAATTTAATTTCTCCCACCTCTAAAAAAGCTCTTTAATACACTCCTAGTTATTTGAACATTTGGCTGACCTTTTCATTTTCTCTCACTCAATCCAGGGTATTAATAAAAATGACTATACTTTCTAAATCACAAGGAACTTAAAAAATATTGATGAATTTTGAAAATTCTTGTACTAAATATATTTTTACTTCACAATAGTTATTTTGTTTAATCTTTGAAATATAGCTATCATTGCAGAGCTTCAAGTAAGGGAGTTCATGTCCCCACTGGCTGAGAACTTGAGATCCTTCAGGATGTGGCCAATAACTATATTTAAAAAGTTTGGGATATTCTAATCTAAAAAAGCAAAACAATTTATGGTAAATCTCATCATAAAAATTTATTTTCTTACTGGAAGATCTTTTTTCCTTTGTGAAGGGCTTGCATTGTTTAGTAATTTCCATCCCATCAGCCTTTGCAGCTAGCAAAATTCATTCATGATTGTTTATGATATTTTACCTTGTCAAAAAATAAATTAATGGTAATTAATGCATAATTCCCCCTTAAATAGATTTAAACTAACCTTTTTTTGTTTTTTTTTATTTTCTGAAGAGTACCCACCAATTGCTCCCCATAGAACTTGGAAATTCTAATAAGAGGCCCCCATCAACTAAACTTTTCAGGTAAGTGCCATGCATAGTGATGATTTGGTTGAAGGTTTACTCCCTCACACAAAATTGCTGATGTTCTAGTGTATTGAACATATCTTTCAGCAAGTTTTCTTGGAAAATCAGGAAATATCTCCTTTGAAGCAACAATTCTTATACATTCAACTAGAGCACAGAAATTTTGAATCTGGACTGTCTCTTCAACTATCTGACCTTTTATATCAATTCAATCAAATATTGAATCCATCCAGACTAATGGTAAATAAATCAAAAATAGTTCCATCCATTCATTTTCTTTTGACCTTCTGTTTTTTTCTGTTCCAACTCCCTTGGGCAAAATGACTATACCATTAGGCACTACAAATTGACTGATTTCTTGAAGAATTTTTTCCTGTTAGCAATTACTGTAAGCTCTATTAATGGGTCTAAATGAACTACTTGTATCATTCACACTTGTCTCTTCCTCACTAGCTTACCCGAATTCTGAATTATTCAATCTTTTGATTCTAGATTTGTAATCCCAATGCTCTCAAAAGTGATTGCAGATCAATCCCTCATACCAGTTATGGAGCACTCCAAGAACAATAATATTAGCCAGATCCCAATAGGACAGGTGATTCAGATCTGACCATCTCACCCCAGTTTCTTGCACTAATTTTGACTGTCCTCCCAATGTATGTGTTTCCTTCCACTGGGTATAGGCACACATGGTATCTTCACATATCCTTTTTTCACCTAGATTCATTTTGCTAATATTGGACTTATTTATATGGCACCAAAAGAAAAGTTTAGTAGAAGAATGAGATGTAAAACCACCAATTTTGTGTGTTGAAACAATACCTCCAATCAGCACAGTCAATCTAGCTGTCACAACTTGTCTGTGTAGAGACTGGCAAGTTTTGATTTTAATCCCTTGATCAATTTCAAAAAATTTATTAACAAAAGGTTTCAGGATATTTTTGAATATCACCATATCTGGCTGATTAGGTGCTGGAATAATACCAGCAAGAAAAGTATACTGACTTTTATAGCTCATTTCTGGAAGGAGGTTGAGACACTGCATTTCCATTACACTAATTTATACCTGCTTCCCAGAAATTGAATTTCCAAATGGGTTGTACCAGTAAAAAAAAGTGAAAAGACTAAGTCAAGGCCTTTCCTATTATTAGCTGGTATATTACTGATTAGATTTTCATATGTCCTTGATTTATGAAAATCACAAACTGTTCCATCCATTGATTCACCCATATAATCAGCCCACTTTTCAATTTCCATTTCAACTTTGGATAATCCAAGGAACCAACTGAGCCAGTTATTGAAATTCTGAAGAAAAAAACAGCTTTTTGGCTGTGAGTGACAGGGATTTCAATTTTATAGAAACAGAATAAGCTCATCATCAACAGTGTTTGTTGATTTAGAGGTGTGAGAAATTTCTTGAAAAAGCCCCTCATTGCAAGAAGTAGATTGTTGAGTATGACACTTATCAGGCCCAGTATCTGAATTATACACTGAGTAACATTTTGGGCAGCTTGTGAATTCTTTCAACTTAATATTTAGATTTATTCTTTCTGTAATTGTATGAATGTTTTTTTGGAGTTGAGATCCAAATTCCACTTCAGTAGGCAGTTAGCAGCACCCACAGACAATGCAAGTAATACATTGAATTATATAGTTTATTTTTATATAACTGTTGCCACATGAGAGATGTAACCAGTCAATAAATCCCATAATAAAGCCTAAGGTAAGAAAGAAATAAGAAATGGTTTGTCTAAAACATTAAGATGTATTTTAAAATGCTAACTGAGGTGGGATGATGAATTAAAAGCTGTTTGAGAATTTTCACAGGAAGAAGAACTTTCAGACCTCAAAGATGTCTAGTTTTTTGGTGATATGTTTTTAGTTCTGGATGTTGACAAGGTAAGTTTTTGGAAGGACTCCAAAATCATTCTATCTTGTTTTTGATGTTTTCTCCAAGTTTTGTGATGAATGTAAAATCCCTTTACTTGTTCTCCAGTTGAGTTTCATATCATAAACCTACTAAAACTTGGGAAATCAAAAATAAGTAGTAAGTTTGTTTCTGCAGAATTAGAGCTGTCCATGATACAGCCAAGTCACAAAATCGTGTGGAATTTTTGTCAAAAAAATAAAAGTTTGGCCAATAAAAATGATTTTCCTATTCAAAAAGAAGTACCCCTTCCCGATTCCTGACACTTTTGAATAGATAAATCATTTTTTGGCAAAAAAAATTTGATTTTTCTGTCAAAAATTACACAAGATTTTGTGACTTGGCTTTAGTAAAAAAGCAAAACAGTTGCATGGTGATTGAGTATTATGCTTAAATTATGGTCAGGTTATTAAGGCTTAAGTGATAATTGAGAGTTAGAAAGGATTTTTCTCCACAAAATTGTATTTGGGAACTAGTTTTTTTGGATTAAAAAAATATACTAGTGATTAATTACATAATGAAGGTTAGATTTTAATTACAAAAAAAAAGTGGCATTCATGATTTTTTGTCAACTATATTGTATGCATGTTAAGAGCTGAACTTGTGAGTATAATGAATAAGCTACCTGTAAGAAGATACTTAAATATTGAAATAAGGTGGAAGTTGAGAAAAAAAACTCACCTTGGTTACCATGAGTAAGAACCAGCTGACATAGCAGGCCAGATTTGAGAATACCTTTCTGCTGTGTCAGCATGGGGTAGTGGCTGATGAGTCATCTGTTCTCTTGAGGTGTCACTACAGGTAGATTCCTGAGGTTGGGTCAGTATTCTATGACTTACCTGAACTTGTCTACCCACCCCATATATCCTCACTATCCATTCATTACATCTATCCCATCTACATCTGGCTTGTATCTTCAGCTTTCTTAACCCCAGGCTCCTTTTCTTTGGTAACTTTCCTCTTTTATTATTCACTTTATATTTCTCTTTCTTTTCATAGTTTTCTTTTTTTTCTCTTTTTTAATTTCTTACATTGTCTCCAAATTATTTATTTATTTATTTGTGAACTTTTTGAACTGATTTCATTAAATCCTCAATTATGGGCTTACCCATTTGACTCTTTATCTTTCCAGAATCACTGGTTTTAAGGATGTGGTAAGAATTATTTTTCTAAGTCATTTCTTTCCTTTATATTAATTTTTTTGGTTAATCATCTGCTTCTCTCTAAGCTCAAAAATGCTTAATTTCCATAGCCCTGTTTAGACTCTTTCATGTTGTAAAATTCATTTCCACAATGATTAATGTTTCTAACAAGAGCTGGACATTATTTTGTCTAATACTCTAGCCCCTTTCTGATGCAGGAAAAATTCTGATAATTCCATTACCACATGAGTTTAAATCAACTTGGAGCTTTTTATCTATCTCAAAAGTCAAAAAAAACCATTAAAATCTGCTTTTAAAAGGAATTCAACTGCTGAAGATTGAAAAAAAGGGATAAAATCTCCTCAGTCCCAGAAAGGGGAGCTTTTTTTTGGGAGAGAGAGATTGTCAGCTAAGACTTAGAAGCCTTCAAGAATTGAGTAATACAAATAATTAAGTATTGAAATAAAAATGATTTTTATAGTATTAAAGTGAGTATATATTTCTAATATTCTCTAATTCTAAAAACTAAGTTAAAAGAGGGGGGCTATTTATACAGATGCTCTACCCATTGATGTGTGTGCCCACCAATCCATCATTCATAAAATTCCATGACCCAAATTGCATTTTGCGTAAAATGCCTTTTATTTGTCTTTGTCTTTCTCTTTTCTATCTTTTGTAGCTTTTGCTCATTCTCAAAAGCCATTTGCTCATAGCATTTTCTTTTCCTAATGTTGTTCCTTTCTTTTATAAATATGATTGATTCTGATTTTCTTGAAAATTTATTATGTTGAATAGAATGAATATCAGATTTACTTTTGAAGTCTTTTGAATGTGAAAAGTGGATAAGCATGAGGTTAGCTTTTCCTTGATCAACATTAAGGATGAAGAAAAATCAATTTTTTTTGGAGACAAAAATAAATATCTTGTGGCTCTGTTTCAAAGTGTGGGGAATCATTCCTTAATCTTGTGATTTATCCAATAATAAAAAAATACTAAACTTGTCAATAATCAAATCTTTATGAAATTAACTATGATCCATGATGCGTAATTCAGGGATGTTTGAATTTCTTTGATATTATCTTTCTTCATTCTATTTTTTTTCTATCTAGCATAAATTGGTGATTAAGAATCTTCAATAGTCCATTGAGTCCTCAGATAAAAGAAATGATAAAACTTCAGGTGCTTTGACTCCTAGATTGAAAAAAGATGCTCTTTACTTTGAGAAAACAAGGGAATTTCGGTAGATTTACATAAACAAAAAAAACATTACAAGGGGTGAGTTTGCACACATACTGTTGTATCAAACCTCCAAGTATTTAACAGCTCTTTATTTAAACCTTTTAAAATGCTTAATTTTGGGCTGGTTCTGTGGTATGTTACATAAAAAATTTATTTATTTTTTATTCTTAAATTTAACTATTTTAGTTTTCTTGAATTTTTGTTGAAGCTTAATGTTCCCCAAGAGGTTATATAGTTGAGTTTCTCAACCTCCTTTGAATTTACATTTAAGAGGATTACCAAGAGATTTTAATCCTGCCATCCAAGGCCTAGAACATGTTTTAATTTTCTTTAATGGTTTTAAGCAATGATGTTTTGTATTCACCCTCTGCAAATTTCCCTGAAGCTTGGAATCTCATCACACTAATTCAATGAGGGAGATGTTTAACCAAGGCATGTATAGAAGGTAAAAATTTAAAATGGTAAACTGGTTCTGGGAAAACTGGGTATCACCCACTAGTCATTTTTGCAACATTTATCACATGAAGAATTCATAGAAGCTGGTATCCATAATGCACTAGCTGAGGAATGTGTGTGTATATCAAAAGAATATTTAAACACATTAAGAAGGCTTGAAACATTTCAGAATAGAAATAGGAATATGTATGAAGTAAGAAAGCTATTTTAGGAATTAATAATGAATTGAAAAATATTACCTAGATTGGATTAATTCAACTAAGCTTTCCTTTATTTAAACTTAACCTTTTAAGTTTAGTCTTAGAATAGGGTAAAACTCACCAAGAAAAATTTGTTGGGAGTGTATCACCATGCAATATTTGTGGGGGGGACTTGCTAGCAAGTCCTCAACTTGAAGTCAGATGGAACTCAGACTGGAATTTGATGAAACTCTTACTAAACTGTGCTTGAAAACCAACTCAAACTATTGTAAAAACCTAGCTGAATAATTTGTGGTATCATAATGAAACTGAAATGAACTCATCTTAAATTTTGAATTAAAAGAGTTTTGGTAATCATTCCAAGCACTGTACACCTCAAGCGCATAATTTTGACTCTGTATTTTAAATTATAGTTCAATATGGAGCTGAAACTTTATTTAAAACTTTCAATTTTTCAAGTTATATTTTCACTCTAATTTATTACTTATTTAAAATAGATTGAAACATATTAAAAATCATACTTAAATATTTAATATTGTTTGAAGAAATTACCAGAATTTTCAAAACTACACATTTCAGAGAACTATTATAAATTGATTTTTTTTATTCACTTTTTGATATTTTTCAATCATGTAACATTATTTTGAGTCAGGAAAAGTGAAATTGAATATTCACTTGCTGAGTGGTATTCAGTATGTAAATGTATAATGATAATTCATATATATAATGAAAATAATTTTGATTATTCATCCAAAAAAAATATGCATAAAAAATTTATATTGAATATGGATATTAAAATTCATATTAAATATGGATATGCAAAATCATATTGCATATTCATATTAAATATGGATATGCAAAATCATATTGCATATTCATATTAAATATCATATTGAAGATGCATATTCAAAATTTATATTGAGAAAAATATTTTTTAAAAAAATTCAGTACAAAATGATTTTATGTTATATTATGCAATTTTTTTGATTTTGTATTTGGTTATGTATAATATAGTTTTATTTTATTTTATTAGAATTTAATTTAATTTTATTGGACTTTATTAAATTCCTTTTCAAAATATATAATAATGATTTATTTTGTTTTATCTCATTTTATACCATTTGTATTTATCTTTTTTTAATTCCAGCTATCATATTCATCTATCTGTCTTTTTTATATTCAATTACATTATAATAAGTCTTAATGTCATTTAATTCATTTTATTAGATTTGATATATTCTGTTGTATAGCTATGTTGAAGCATTAAGTTGTTTAAAACTGGCTGGTGAACTCTGATGTATGCCCATAGATCATAGTTCACAGGCAAAAAAGTGGATGTGGTACTCTGATGTATGGCTGTAGATCAGAGTCCACATGCATAAAAATGGGTGGTAAACTCTGATGTACAGCAATAGATCCGAGCTCACATGCATCATAATGGTTGTGGTACTCTGATGTATGGCCATAGATCAGGGTAGACATGCATAAAAATGCATGTGGTACTCTGATGTGTGGCCATAGATCAGAGTAAACATGCATAAAAATGGTTTGTGAACTCTTATGTAAAGCTGTAGATCAGAGGTCACCTGCATGAAATCTTTTATGGAACTCTGATCTATGGGTTTACATCAGAGTTCACCAGCTCATTTTGAGAATTTAAAGACTATTATTTGCACATGTAATATCACTTTTTGAAATAAAATAAAATACAAAGAATTAAATTAAGATGTAAGGGAATAAAATATACTAAAATAAAAAAAAACAAAATTAAAGTAAATTAAAGTAAATAGAATAATAGTAAGTGAAATGAAATGAAATATAATATAATATAATACAGTATTATATAGTATGATAGAGTAAAATAAAGCAAAATCAGATCAAATAAAATAAAATGAAGTAAAGTAAATATTTTTTTAAAATTAATCATAAAAATTAAAGAAAATTTATAACTCATTAAGAAACATTATCAAAAAAAATTAACTTTTTTCATGAGCTATGTTTTTTCAATGTAGTTGAAAGAATATAGATATACCAATGCATTAGAATATAAACTACAGACAGACCTTGAATCCTGATAAGCTTTTTATCAATATATATAGGGGTAAATAAAATACTTCTTCATGAATAGGGCTCTTATAGTTCTCATTTAAATAAACCTGAATACAAATTAGTCTGATAGGTCTCTTTATTCCCAGATACATATTTACTTAAATTTAAATATTATCATTTACACCATGTACCAGTTTATTCATTGTTAAGACTTTTTTAGAAAATTCAAAGACATTATATATTTTTAATGTCTTATTTTTAAAAACTCTTATTTCAATTTTTCTCAACCACTTTTTCTAATTTTCTCACTCTTACTAGCACCTTTATAGGTTACCATATTTGCTCAAAAAATGTTTTTCTACCTTCCTTTCACCTTTAATCTTTCACTTTTCACTTTTCTCTCCTCCTTTTTCTTTCACTCCCTATTTCACAAAACTTAACCTATTTTTTGTCCCATAAAATTTCTCCCCACTTCTTCCAATAACCTTCAATAAAAAATCAAACCCATTCCTATCCCTATTTCTATCCTCAATTATATTTATGGCCTCTTTAAACCCATTTTACTTCTATCTCTACCCCTTTTTTTCAACCCATATCTCCAATTTTTATCATTACCCTTTTCCTTTTGCTACACTTACCCTCCCATCAATCCAATTTTATATTGTTCTCAAAAAAATCCTCTTGTTTTCTATGAGCTATAGCAGGAATAAAGGTCTGGGGATGTGATAAATAGGTATGGGAAGAAGTGGAAAGGGGTATGGGTTCTTTTTAAGGGTCTAGAGCATTTGATAGCAGATAAAAGGGTTTAAAATCATGGAAATAATAGTGTTGAGAGAAAAGAAAAGAAATTTTTAAAAGGGGAATAATATTGAAGATAATTTTTTATGTAAGACAGAAGGTAGGAATGGAGAGGTAAGTAATAGTGTTCTAGAAAAATAAAATAATAATATTACATGAGAAATATGTTATATAGCATGGAAAAAGGAATTGAATCAACTCAAAAAAACAAATAGAAATAAAACTAACCATTTTTATAGTATTCATTCTAATAAAATATCACTTTATGTCTTTCTTTTTTCATATTTTAAAGATAAAGAGTTAATATATTGTAAAAAATACTATCACACGCATATATTTTCTATTTATTGAATAGAAAACAGAATAGATATATATATTAGAGCTTAGTTTTATTTCCAAAGTATTATTCCCTTCATTTTTATAAGTTTTTTACATTTTTCAGATATTTTAAGTATTAATATTAGTTAATAAAATATTTTTGAATAATTGGAATTGAACTTTTGTTTCAAGTCCTTACTGGGGAAATTTAATGGAAGATATTAATTCCCAAAATATTTTTCTTGAATGATTTACTATAGTGCCTTATAATTTCACCATATATTAACAATTAAGTAAAATTATTTGAACATCTAAGTTCACTTTTCTTTCAATTTAAATTGGGGTGTTTCTAGTTTTACATGCAAAAAAGTATAAAATTATTTTAAACATTTTGAAGCTTTCCAGACTGGCTTAGCTGTGGGTAGGGCTGATTTCAACATACCATTACAAAATTGTGTTTTTAATGCTTCAACATTGTTTCAAAAAAAAATTTCATGTACTTTAATAAATAATCAAGCTAGCTTCATCAGAGTTTCAATGTATTTTCACACTTTATTCCATATTGTTTCATCACTACCTCAATGTGTGCTAAATTAGATATAAATTTAGGTTCAAGATTGCAGACTTGCTAGCAAGTATTCCTCATATATTGCATGGTGTATATAGTTAATTTTTTCTTTTGAAAGAAGCTGTGAAAGAATTTGAATATCATATGAAAACACACTTAAAATAGAATTTGTTTAAAAGGTTGAACCCAATTTTAACATCACTAAATCCCATATTTACTGTAGCTTGGGAATTAATGTGGAAATTATTTGAAACCAGAAATAAATAAATCTCATTAGGGGGTGTCAAAAATTATAATATAAACCATCCAAGAAAGCCTCAAAAAAGGTACCAAGTAGGTCATTTTAATTCTAATTAAATACCCCCTTAACTGGTATACTTGAACAGCATGATTTTCCCTACACACACCATCTGTTGGGTACATCCAAGCCCCTCGAGCACTTCTTACCCTTAACTTGATTAGTCAGCATTAGGTACACACACACCCATACCTTAAAATTCTTCTTCACCTAATCCTTATGAGCTTATTTATACACACACAGTACATGATGTATCAAGTCTTAGCCCCCCCCTAACATCATACTCAAACCCTTACTTCCTCCCACCCTTGATTACTCTTGCTCTTATTTTTTTCCTCCAAAAACTAACATGACTCCTTCACTTTTTCAGCAGTTTCAAATAACTACTGATGCTCTAGCCCTTGATCTTTTGGTTTAGTCTGATCCATATTCTGATTCTGAGTTTGATTTTTTTATATGAGTCACCTTTCAGAGAACTGCTACCTTACTTCCCTAGCCCCATCCATTTGCCATCAACCACAATATACACTTCACAAACTTTCTGAAATACCTGAACCCAGTTTTCAGCAAATTTTCTGAACTACTTATCATGGTTTTAAATACCTACATGATTGATTCATGATCATTCTATTTATCACAACAATTCTCATTGCCCACAGAGGGACCCTGCAATACAAATCTCTGTGGCACTTTGCCAATTTGGTTCAAATGGGAATGGTGCTGACATAACTTTTCTTGAGAACCTCTTCAGTATAACTCATAGAACAATAGATTTATACACCAAGAGAACCATCAAAGCAATCTGATCACTTCAATCACAATTCCTCACATGGCCAACTAAGGAGGTTAGACTGGAAAACTCACAAGTCATGAAAAATGAAGGATTCCCTGGATGTATTGGTTTTGTTGATGGCACAACCATCCCTTTGAGTAAAAATCCTGTAAAGGATGGAAATAATAATTTTGATTGGAAAAAGAGGTCAGCTCTTATCTATATCTTACATATTCTTACATATAATACTAATCCTCTCTTAATTTTTCTTTTTTCAGGCATTGTATTGCTCTCCAATTGGTTTTCAATATAAATAAGAAGTTTATTGCATTTCATGCTGGCTTTCCTGGTGCTTGCCATGACTCTTTTGTTTTTCAACAAATGATGATTTCTCAAAAGCCTGAGAATTACTTTGATGAACAGCAATATATTCTTGCCAACTCTGCTTACACCAGTGGTACATATTTTATCCCAGAATTTGTGTGGCTGGTGATGAAAATATTAAAAAATCACAATTCAACACTCATCTTGCCAAGTCTTGAGTAAGGATTGAACATTCAATTGGGATTTTGAAAGGTAGATTTGCTTCACTAAGGGAGATGAGGAGTCCTCTTTGTAACCAGAAAGAAATTAAGGTAATGATTGATTGGATCATTTCATGCTTGATACTACATAATCTTCTTGCACACTTAAAATATGAATGTAACAATCTTTATGAAGATGAAATTCCCAAACCACCCCCAACTACTGAGTCATCCTCCAGCTGTTCATCCCAATCTGGTGGAAGGTGTGCTAAAATTTTCCCTATCACTCTTGCTCACTTTGCAAATACAGATTGATTATCTACTAGTACTAAAGTTCTTTCTTTATTTCCTTATTAATATCATTATGAAAGTCTTTTAAAATATCTCGTATATTTTTTTGTAAATCATTAAACTTCTCTATATGCTTGTCACTTAATAACCTACTAATTTCTAATAAATTTTTGCTAACTTCTTCTTTTAATCCTTCAAACTTCTTGTCAATTACCTCCATGATAGCTTCTTCTTGCTTAGTATCCTTATATTCCAATCTCTGATTTCAAATACTATCTTCATCCTCTGAATCTTTAATATGAATTAGTGACTGTTTTTTACCCAATTAAGTTCAATTCTTTAGATATATGTTTTGTATTTCAAAATAATACCTTAAGCTCACTTGGAATATTTATATTTATCTATTTTCTTTGACCATGTTCTTCTATTGAATCTTCATCATCATCATCAATAACCACTTGTTCAGTATGAGAAGTTTTATCTGATAGCCTAAAAGAATTCATACTTATCAATATAAAATATATCAATGATAGATAATACTGGAAGTTATCTTACATTATCTTTCTTTCTGCCTCATTAGACCAGTACTTAGAAGATGTAAATTGGCCTTGAGTATCTGGATTGAGCTTAGGGACATCACATTGTACATGTTGCCATTGGTAACATTCACAAGTTGAAGTGAATCTCTGTACTCCAGTGATTTTAACACAATAGTAATTGGACCTTTCACAATAGGGGGTATCAATGTTCAGGGATCCTCAATTAGGGATCAGAAATTTTTTTTCTTGGGATCAGACATTATTAATTGTTGAAGATTCTTATCCACTAGCCCCGGGGCTAGTGGATAAGGAATCCACAATAATGCATTATCCCGCCTCTTATACCCCAATTTCCATTCCTAATTCCTGATCCCAAACTCATCACATCCATTATTGATTTGTATGCAAGTCACATGACATATAATTGCAGATGTTATGAATGAAAGTAGGCCAAGATGTGGTTATGACAGAAAGTTGTCCAATATGTGGTTGTGAAAAATTGAGTAGAAAAATGTCGTATAAGAGGTGAAAATTGACATGTAAATTGTCTAATAACCCAATTATTAGCAAAAATAATTGTGGAAGATTATTGGGGTATAAGGATTTTTAACCGCAATTAATTTAATTGCGGATCCCTGAACATTGATACCCCCTAATGAGTGCAAGTAATACAGTATCCCCTTGTAAGCTTATAGTCTTTGTACTATTCTCTTTTGAAGTAGATTATGATGATGGTAGAGATGTCATATTGAGAAGCTATAAACAACTACATATGATTTTTGAAAGTTGCTAGAAAGGGCAAGATGAAATCTTTGAAATTTTCTAGAAATCTACTATGATTTTTTGGGCGAAAGAACTACCTTTTATATACTCCACACTCATATTTCTGTTAATATTTTTATTTTGAATATTTTTTTTGTTTGTACCATCTTGAGGATCAAGACCTACTTAGTTGGATATTTTTTGGATTATGCACTTTCTGCTTAACATGCAAGTAAATTCATGTTTCATGGATTTTTAATCTTCAAAGGGGGATTTTTTGTCTTTTAATTGTGTATATACATTTAAAAAAAACTTCCAACCGAGTCACACAAAGAAAAAAATGGCAGTACCCACCCCTGAAATTAACTCCAGGGGGATCAGGATTGCCAAATTTTCATTTTTATTTCATAAATGAATAAATAAATTTTTCAAAAAAGATAATCAACCAAGTAAAATTAATGGCATTCAGAATACTGCCAGCCAATGAGTTCAGATGTGACCAAAGCCAAAGAATACATTGACATGGAATTATATTGTGAACTCATTCAATCAATCAATTGTTTTAATGACTACCTTTATACAGCAGCAAGGCCCAATGGCCCATTACTTAAATTTGATGATTATCTTTAATGAATGATTAATTATAAATTTAAGAAATAAAAATGAATCTTTGAAATCCTTTATTTACCATACTTAGCCTCCCTCCCTGCAGCTTTACTTTTCATTGAATCTTCTTGCCTCACTTTACTTACCCTCTTTATCAAATTTTGGTTGATCTGAAATGAGAAACCAAAATGAGTAAGCTTTTCACAAGATTCTAACCCAGAAGGAGCTTGAGTTGTTTTATGGTTATCTTTTGAAGAGTTCCAAATTGCTTCCACCAGACTGTTCCCTAATTTAAAGTCAATAATATATTTGTGATCAGGAAAGTATAATCCATTACCTTTTAGTTGAACAGGTGAAGGAATTGGGAGTCCAGTAATAGGATCAATATAAGTGAAAATCCCATATGTAAGAAAATTAGAATCATTTTTGTCCATATGAATCTTGTTGTGAAAGCCTCCATATGTAATAATAACATTAGATGAAAAGATATAATCCTCTTCCAGATTGACCCATTCCATATCTGTTCAATTGGGTATTCCTGATTTAACAGCTAGTTCATGATTAAACTGAAAAGCACAAATACATAATTTTTTTAATCGATTGGCCAAAAATAAATTGAATGATCCTAAAATTTTCCATCTTTCTAAATCTTCATCCATTTGAATGGAACTTACACTTTTTAATAAAGAATAATTACCTAGTATGTGTGTTAGAAAAATGATTTCATGAAATTATATCATGAAAAAATCTTACCAAGAGATTTCCCCTTTTCAAATCCAGGTCTCTATCCTAGTCCAATAATAATTCCTCCTAATAGATTTTTATTCTTTAATGGTTGTCAAACTAAAGCCATCTGATATAAAGTTGAAACAAGATCTGACAATTTTTTGAAGAAATTATCTTGAACTCCATCAAATGAATGAACTTCTAAAATAAATTGAGGTTAATATTTATTACTGATAACTGCAATAATAATATCCTTTCCACCAGTAGTTAAGTACTTGAGTTTTTCTGGTAAAGATTTCAGATAATGCTTCTTCTTACAAATTGTAGTTTTTCTTCTCATTAGAAATGGATGATTTTCTATCAGATATGATGTTTGAATCATTTAAAGATGTGATAGAAGGAATTGAAAAAAGAGATGAGGAAATATGTTGTGATGACTTGATTGATGGAATTGAAGAAAGAGATGGGAAGACATATGTTCTGAAGACTTGATTGATGGAATTGAAGAAAGAGATGAGGAGGAGATTGATGAAAGTGAAGAAAAAGATGAGGAGAACATATTTATTTTCTATTTTTGAAAAAAAAAGTTAATAAAAATGCTTGGAGATGTGTTGGGCATGCTGCCAGCACAATTCTAAGGCAAAAAAAAAAAACTTACCAAAAATGCTTGGAAACAGTCTAGAGTTCTTCTGAGACTGTTTCCAAAGTGATTTGGAGTAAAAAAAAAATGTTAGTAAAACACTCAGAAATGTGTTGGGCATGCTGCCAGCACTTTTCCAAGGCAAAAAATGAAAAAAAAACTTAGCAAAAATGCTTGGAAATAGTCTAGAATTGTTCTGGTACTGTTTCTGAAGTGATTTGGAGTAAAAAAAAATGTGAGTAAAACACTTGGAAATGTGCTGGGCATGCTGCCAACATGTTTCTGAGGCAAGAAAAGAAAAAAAAACTTACCAAAAACTCTTGGAAACAGTCTAGAATTGTTCTGGGGCTGTTTCCAAAGCAATTTGGCCAAAAAAAAACCCAAAAAAGTAAAAATGAAAAAATTCAGTAAAAAGAAAAGAATGATAAGGTAGCACTCACCTTAGGTAAGTGTTGGAAGGGGCTTGAAGAGAAATATGAGGAAAATTTGAAGCTGTGAAAAAAAAAACATACCTTGATAAAAGGGCAGAAAAAGATGTAAAGAGGAAGAGAGTTAGTGAAACCTGGAAGGAGAATTGGATGATGGTTAGGATATGTGTTATAAAATGCATTCAGAAATGTGTTTTGAAATGTGTTATGAAATGTGTTATGAAATGTGATATGGAATAGTTTCAAGGGAATGAGTTGAGGACCTTTTCCCACTCGGAAAGTTGAATACATATAAATTGCATGCCCACCATGAAAGAAAAAATAAGTTACGAGATAATTATGTAGTTCAACACCTTTTTTAAGTAAGATTCTAAGATATTTTTAAATCTTTATTAAAAAAAATTAAAATCAAGACCTTTGTAAAGTCAGAATATAAAAAATTATATTAATCAAGTAAATCTAGCAACTGTTTAATTTCATCTGTTGATTTTCCTGCACTCAAACATGCTAACATCAAGTTTTGTCTGCTGGTTTTTTCTTCACTTTTTTTTTGATTTAATTTTTCATGTTGGAACTGTAATTTTTCTCTTTCCAACTGAAGCTGTTGATTTCTGAGTGTAAGATTTTCTTCCCTTTCAAGATTTAAGTTCTCTATCTCAATTTTTAAACAATCTTTCTCAATTTTAAAAGAATTTTCATCCTTTTGGAGGAGCTGAAAGAATTTTTTTTTTCTGGGTCAAATCCTTGGCTTTCAGACTTCTCTTGAGACTCCATTTTCAAAATTTCTATCTGGGCCATCTCTTTTTACACAACAAGTTTTACTTAAAAATTAAAGAAAAGTCAAAAACAAAAATCATATAGAAATGAAGCAACTGCAATAAGCCTTACCTTCTTCACATTTGTCCACAATTTCTCCATAAATGGATAAGACTAATTTCAAACTTGATTGATTATTTGTGAAATATGTCAAAGCTCTTCTTTTAAGTCTGTTTGGGGTTTTGATTGGCTCATCTTCCACACTGTTCTCAACATCCAAATCTTCATGAAAAGTATCTTGATTCACTCCAGATGGGGTCTGGTTCATGATTGGAATAGATGTTATTAAGTCAAAAAAGAAAAAAAATTAGTAAAATTTGGAGGGAGGTTTTCAATACAAGCCATTTAAACTCACAAAAACTGCATCATCTTTCTCATGGTCAGAATTGTTGCAAGAATATTCTAAATATTGTGTATTGAGTATTGGATAATTTGGAATGTCCAAATTGTAGTTAATTTCAGAACCCAGTAGTTGAGAATCCTCAGTGTGTAGAGGATTTACATCAGCTCTTTTCCCAAAGAGATAATACATCTGTTGATAGAGTGGGCACATTGAGTTGAGTTTTTCAGTGATTGAGATAATTCCATTTTTGCAATCTTCTTCTGATACTCCAAAGCCAGTAGAAGAAGAAGCCATTTTTACTTTCTTGTATTTTGAATGATAATTTTTGAATTTCTCCCTCATTTTCTTGGTCATTAAGTCCATTTTACCTTTTGTTTTATTTTTTAGTTCAATTTCCATTTTCTGATACCCACTGGTTTTTGAGGCAGGTGGGTGTCCCACACGTGTAGACTTGCCACATCCAAAGCAGGCATCAAAATTTGATTTTTTTGCAACCAATTGATCACAATATGAAGGTCACTCTTGGTTAGTTGAGTATACTTTTGATCAATGGTTTTTGGGAGAGGCATAGTGAAATTAATACTTTGGAGAGGAGAAAATTATTAGTGCATGGTAAACTTTGATGGTTAAAAAAGTGAAATCCTAACAAAGATTTAGCTGTATAAGACAAACTGAAATAGAAAAAAGAATAAAAACATGAGCTTGATAAGACAATGATAAAAGATAAGAAACAGAAAAACTTACAGTGATGATGAATATATAAATTTGAGTGGGAGTCCAGGATGATGTGTGGTTGGGGGAAAAGGGGTCTAATGTACATTGGATTGTGGTAATGTGTGTATTGGTGGGCTGAATTGTGGTTGGGGTTATAGTACAAGAATAGGAAGTATTTGATGAAGTATTTGACCAAATTTTTGACATATCTAACCCCAAGTCATCCATTTATGATGGTGTCTTGGAATGGAATTTTGAGACTGAAGTCCACCAGGTGTATATGGTAATGTTTGACACCCCCTATTATATTTCTTTGAAAGAAACTTCTATACACCATGTAATATATATTTATATGTGAATATTTTAAAGTATGAGGAGTAATTCAAGAGGAATTTTTTTATGAAAGGTATTGAAACAATCTTTTAAATATTTTGGGGAATATTATGAATTGAGAGGAAGATTAGGTTAAAAGAGCAATATTCTTGATTTTTTGTCTCCTACTCTAATTTGTAACAGTAATGTACCTTTCAATATTTTTTTCATCTTCATTTGTCTTGCTAAAATGTTTACATGCCATCATAAAATATTTAAAATTTCATTTAAAACAATTATAGATATAAAATAAAAAGATCAAAATTTGAATTACTCATTCATATCACACACGGGGAAGAAAGTGCACACTAGACATCTAGTGCTTTTTTTGGCTTTATGTGTCAAATTTGTGCATGATTCTGCTAGTGACTCTGTCTGAGTCTGTTTTGCCTCCTTTGTGAGACAATGGTAGGGGATGGGTTCAACCAGAGTTACTCCACATTTCATACAAGAATAACAGACTGAGTTTGACTGGGGACCAAAAAACCACTAGATGTCTGGTCCACTGTGTTTTCCCTGTTTTACACAGGGGAAAAAGCCCTGAAATAGATGTCTAGCTCAGTTTTTGGTTTCAGGGTATGATTCTGGGTCTGATTTTTGGAGTGACCCTGTTTGACCCCATCTTATTTTTTGCTTTTCTGACATTGGCATCTACTTGGCTCATGTTCTCTCATCTCCATGGATTCATCCAAAAACTCTATTTCTTTCTTTCATTAGTTTTTCATTCATTTTTTTGCCACTCATATTCTTCACCCACTTCTTACACTTTCTAAACTCCCCCTACACCCCTTGCACCACCTCTTCTTTTCTCTTTTAAGCCCCCCACAACACACCACATTAATGCTCTTCCAAAGGCAAAAAATAAGGTGGGCTCAAAAAGTGAAATTCAATAGTTTGTCACATGAATGCACCTATGAATAGAAAAGGGTCACAAAATTGAACTAGAAATTTAGTTCACCATTTTTCACCCTGTGTTAGCTAGTAATGTATTTGCACTTCTGGAGTGATGACTGACAAAACTTATCTGGTGTATATAGAATTAGTTTTATAGGAAGCCCACTGGCTTGTTTCCATATTTAAAATTAAAAATAATATATATATTATCTTGGTCTTTAAATGGATAGTTATATGAGTTGCTAAAAATATGCTGGCTCCTGGTACCAAGTTCCAATACTTGGCCTTTATTCAAAGTCACTTTAAATCATCTGTAATTCTTTTTTGAGGCTCACAATTTTAGATATCAGCCCTCATTTTTCTTGTGGCCTAAAATTGTGTTTTGATTTATACTAAAAATAGAATGAGGAATGGGCTATTAGCAGGTGCCAGGTATTTTTTGTGGTAAGTTGTTTCCTGCAAAGCAAATACTAAAGTTAAATTATATAGAGACTGAGGGTAGGTTACTAGAGAAAAAAGATGAGTCTTTTAGGAATTAGTTATTGTACTTAGTTTTCTTTACTCATTGTTCAAGTGTGCGTGTGTTTGATGTGGATAACTGTATTTTCAAGGGATGGAGCATCTTATAGAAGATTTAAATATCTTTGTATCATTTTGTGTTCAATCATGGAAATTTTTTCATAAGTTAAGGATGTTATCAGTATTGAAATCTCTCCAGGAAAGTCAATAACCAATTATACTAATCAATTTCTGGAGAAGGTATATAATATTTTCATGAAACATTCCAAATTTGACCTTTTCCAATGAGAATATTTATATAAGCCTTGATGATATAATAAGATAACCTAATTTAAAATCAACTTTTTATTATTTTTTGTCGGTATGACATTTTCTTGTTAGTAGGTATAAATCAAATTTTGAAAAAAATAAATTAAAAAATAATAATCATCATCTTGCTTAAGTCAGTTTTGAATATATATATATATATATATTGTTAGAGGAGGGAAGTAAGAGCTACTTACAATGTTTGTGGTGGCATTGAAAATCGGGGGGACAGTGTTTTGAGTGGCGACATTCTGGGTTTGTAGGATCACAATCAACCGTAACAGCGCTACACAGTTATAACATAAATACCATAGAATGTTCTCTAATTATGTTATTTACAGATACAAACCTAGTAAAGATTGACTTTGACCTGACCAAAAAACATGAGAAAAAAAGACTAAAAATCTGCAGATAATCAACTTCCGAACTCGAATTTTAACAAGATTCTAACCATCAGTTACAAATACCACAGTAAATTAACTTGACTCACTGTTAAAGCTTTCAGTAATCGGAAGAACAACATTTTTTTTTTTTTTGAGGAACACAATAAGATGATCGAGTCTGTTAAAGAGATGGAGAGTTGGAAAATGTTAACAAGGTAAATTTCGCTTTAAAATGTAATATTACATAACTTACCTTTAAAGACTGGAGTGAAGAGAGAGGGTCCTTGGGTTGAAAAACGTTACAAACCGATGAACACGGAGATGCTCAATATAAGTATCCAACCTATTTATCTAGAAAAAAATAAGGTGAGCAGTAAGGACACAGGGTAATTATTAGTATTTTGGTTCGGGCACAGACTTGGGCGCCACTATCAATTCAATTTTTTTTTCCGGACTGCAACCACTGTACTACCTCCCGAATTCCCATCAAAGTCGGGTAACCAAGTGGTCAATTTTGCAGCGGAGCTTCAGTTAGTGTTAGATTTCTTTCACTATCTCATTCCTTAGAGGTTAGAGTTATCTCTCTGGTAGCTAGTTAAGATGAAATGGCCGGATGAGACTAAAAAAAGAAAGACAGTCTCCGAAACTGCCAAAAAGGTGGTCGCTTTAAAGTCTCCCTAAATAATCATCTTTGCTCATCAGCCTGTGTAAAGACAGAAAACGGCATTGTCATTTGAATTCGCTGATTTGAAGCTCTGCTGCAAAGTTGATAACTTAGTTACCCGACTTTGATGGGAATTCGGGAGGTAGTACAGTGGTTGCAGTCCGGAAAAAAAAATTGAATTGATAGTGGCGCCCAAGTCTGTGCCCGAACCAAAATATTAATAATTACCCTGTGTCCTTACTGCTCACCAAAAATAATCATAGGGCATGCTATGTTGTAGTATCACCTTAGAATGTTCAAATCACCCGCTATATTCCAAATTCAGACATGCTGTTCAAATGTGAGACCTTATCATATGGACCATCTTCTTGTACAGTTCCGATATGGATAATTATTCTGTTGTTACCCAAACTAGGTGAGTAAGCTTTTTTTTTTTTTTTTTTTTTTTTTTTTGGTACTACATGCACTCATAAAACTCTTTCAAATTCATTTCAAACTTTCTACATTTTCAACGTAGACCTTAAAAAATAGAATATGATGTCAAAATGAAGATATCATTATCAGTTGTCTCATATTCTAGAAACTTCTCAGACCTCTATTTTCTAGATGGTAAATTAAGCACTCAAGAGGAATAGGACTAATATAAGAAAATAGCTAGATTCAAACAGAAGGAACTGGACATGAGAAATAATGAGAAATAATGTAAACTAATAAAGAAAAAAAATTAAAATGTTGGGTGTAAATGGCAGGGGAACCGCTATATGCATCTTTATTTTGCAGGTTTGGCAGTGCTTTGGTATTTCTCAGGAGATAAAATTTTAATGAACTTGATAACACAGTAGTGTGAGTTTATCAGTTGCAGGTTCCAAAATATATCCCAAGTGTTAAATGCCTTCACCACTTCTTACAGTTTAGAAGAATAAAAGAAGTAAAATCTTATAAAAGTATTTCTTGAAGCTTTTCCCAAACTGCTGACAATTCTTTATCTATATCTTTTTTTGGTTTATTTTATGAATGATATTTTGTCTCCACAAAAATCTTCAATGTGTGCCACAAATTTTTTAATTTGTTTGAATTAGGGGACTATTATATTATCCATGACACAAATTAGAAGCTTTGTAAGTATAAAAAGAAATTTTTTCTTATTTTGCAACTAGTTTTTTATGACACTTTTTTTTCTAAAAAGGGTAGAAGAAATTCAAGGTAATGATTTTTAATAAACAAGGTTTGAAGTGCATTTTTTTTAGCGGGTAATACAAACGAAGGATTAAACATTTTATCAAAGAAATCGTTTCAAAAATAATCACAGTTGTTTCGCCACTTTGAAAACCTGCTTGAAGACTATTTTACCCCCAAACACGGCCTTTTTACTGATAATGAATGACACGTTTGTAGTTTTATTTTTTGTGCTGTGAGATACCTTTTAAAAAATTCCGGACTTCTAACTTTGATATCTCCCAATTAAATTAAACGATATTCTCATGAATTTTTCTACCAACAAATTCATCTCATTTCTCTCCTTCACCTAAAATTTCACATACACAAAGATTTCCTCACAACTCTCCTCTCTCCTAAATATCCAATCATTAGCTTTACTTGATTGCCATCTTTGTCTCTTAACCTATGTTAGCTTTCACTTTTGTACCTAGTCTATATTTTTTGTCTTCCTTCATGCCCCTCGTTGGGTGAGAATGTGTGATATATAAAAATCAAAATCAAAATAATTTATCTCAAGATAATCTTATAATAATATTTTCCGGTTCTATCAGAGATTCATAGTCATGCAAGCTAGACAGAAATTTTTTATATAGTTTTACCCTGATATCAAGCATCCCCCCCCCCTTTTCTCTGACATATGTATGTACCTAACACTACTACTCATCTATTTTACACTCCAAAATGTAACAATGAGATAAAAGTTAGGTAACAATGAGGCAACAATTATTCTATTTAGATAATGAAGGGGAAAAGGGTTTCAGATGAATTTCCTCGAACTACAAAAAACCCTTGTTATATTGTTATGATACAGCTAAGTCATAAAAGCTTGCGGAATTTTTGACGAAAAAATAAAAGTTGTTCTCAACAAAAAATGATTTGCCTATTCAAAAGGGTTGGGGATAGGGCGGGAGTACTTCCTTTTGAATAGGCAAATCATTTTTTCGTGGGCGAAACTTTCATTTTTTTCATCGAAAATTCCGCAAAATTTTGTGACTTGGCTGTATCCCAGGGTGTAACAGAAATAGGTAGTAATGTTATACAACCAAGTCACAAAAGCTTGCGGGATTGTTGACAAAAAAATCAAAGTTTTTCTCACCAAAAAATGATATGCCTATTCAAAAGGATCGGGAATAGGTTGGGGGGAGGGGTGCTTCCTTCTGAATAGGCAAATCATTTTTTATTGTATAGTGGACGAAATTTTTATTTTTTCGTCAAACATTCCTCAAGCTTTTGTGACTTGGCTGTTCAGCTAGACCAAGAAAGCTTTGTGAAAATGCAAAAAAAAATTACAACTTCTTGCCTTTCCCCGTACTCCTCCGGGACACAACGTGAGCACGTAATGGGCCAATTGATCTTGTTAACAGCCATTCACGGTATCCCATCCTTCCAATGTATGTAAGCATATTATCCACAGAGTACAATTCAATTTCGCACTACAAGTATTATTTTTGGAAATCCACTTGGCATTGCACTCAAATTGGACCATTGCGTGCTCGCATCATGTCCCAAAAGGAGGGTGAGGAAAGGCAAAAAGTTGTAATTTTTTTTTTTTTTGCATTTTCACAAAGCTTTATTGGTCTAGCTGTAGCAAATAGTTCCATTTGCATTTGAGTGGGGTTAGGAACAAGCACGGCGGACAAAATTGTGTCACGTTTTCGTTTCGGGTGGCCATGTCACGCATGTTGCTTGTAGGGGGGCCGTAATTGAGTCGTGCAGTGTGTGTGGGAAGTATGCACTGCGAGACAGTTGCGTGGTGGCATGGGCTCCCGCACTTTGTCACGTTTCATTACGGGACATTGCAATCCCAAACGCAAACGTGGCACAGTTTTGCCCACAGTGAAGGGGGCAACCGATAGTCCGACATTCCAATTCCGACGGACCTGTATAAAAATATACAAATATATATTTATAATATATATATACATATATATAGAGAGAGAGCTAATACTTTAAGACTTCCCCTGGAAATTCAAATTTTCATCAACTTTTTCACGTTCCTTGAAACTTTTTTGACATAAATAAATGAACAGTGGGGTGATCCGGCGCATCATCAATAGCTGTATGTATGGTAGCAGTGTCAGCGCTTTGTCCGGAGTGAACCGGAGTTAGACGCGTCGGCTGCACCATAGGTTATATACTCTAGACTATGTACATAACACCTAATCACTAAGTCTTATATCCTTATGTACATAACACCCCCCCTCTTAGTAATTTCCCTACAACTGGTACTAGAATGAATAAAATTGTGACAAAATAGAAAGAAAGAATACTGGAGAAAAAATAAAGAACAAGGAAAAGAAAAAGAAATTAATAAACACCCAGTAAAAACCTTTTATCTTGCCATATGTTTGTACCAATGTTCTTTGTTAATAGATCGGCAACCTCATCCTTTGTAGAAACCCATTCCACCTTTATTTCTTTTCTATGAATCTGTTCATTCACAAAATAAAAATCTCGGTCAACATGTCTGCATCTTTTATCTGATGGGTTATCAGTAGCCGCTGTGATAGCACCCTTGTTGTCACAGTAGTGTAGTCAAACCATGGCATAGATTGATTTCATGTAGCAAATTCCTCATCCATAATGCCTGTCGAGTGGCATTAAACATGGCCATCAACTCGGAGTGCAGGGAGGCAGTCACTACTCTTGATTGTCATTTGGATTGCCATAAGATAAGACAGTTGTTGACTAGTAGAATGTGTCATCCTGTTGCTCTTGCAAATTCACCACCCCATGTTGCGTCGCAGTATACCTCTGTCGATGGTTTTTGATGTGGTGAGGGAAATAGGTGAAATTTCATATCTTTCGTAAATTGCAGGTATTGTAGGAGCTGATTTAGTGCAAACCATTCATCTTTACCTGGGCTTGATGCATACCTTGCCTGGAAGTTGACTGGGTACACTAGATCAGGCCTAGATCCTGCAACTAGATAAGACAAAGAGCCAATGATAGACAAAAATTCAATTGGTTCAATGGGAGGAGTGGATCTATTTTTCAATGATTCTAAAGAAAGGTTAGACGGAAGCGGAAAATGAATAATTAGACCTGCTGGATTATGTTCCTTAAGGATCTTATGAACTAATGCTGGTTGATGGATTGTAAAACCTTTATCACATCTCGAAACTGCTAAACCAACAATTGAGGAGATACCATCTGTCCACTTCACCTTCAGGTATTTCCCTAAATTTTTTACTAAATCATTGATTATCTGACTATTGCTTCCAACAACAACTCCATCATCCACATGAATCCATAACATCCCTTTACTCTCTTCCTTAATCAAAATATAAATGCTTGCATCCTGATGACTTGATTTGTATCCCAGATTTGCTAGAATACCACTCATATGCTTCCACCAACATCTAGCTGCCTGTTTTGTTCCATAGAGAGCTTTTTTTAGTTTACACACATGGTTTGTGTCAGATGTTTCAAGACCTTCAGGCTTCCAAATGTAAATTTCCTCTTCAATATTGCTGTGTAAATACACTGCAGTGATATCAAAAGTCTTTATAGCCCAGTTGAATGTTGCCGCAAGGGTGAGCATAAGCCGAAGAGAGGCAAATGTATCCATTGGTGTGAATGTTTGGTTAAAGTAAATTCCTTCTATCTTTTTGAAACCTTGAGCAACATAATGAGCTTTATGTTTAATGACATTGCCAAATTCATCCCTTTTAAGAGCAAAAACCCAACATGCTCCAGTGATTGTTTTACCTTCAGGTAGGGGGACTATGTGCCATACCTTCATGTTTGACATGTTGTTTAGTTCTTCTTTGCATGCCTATTTCCACTGGAGAGCGTCAGGCCTGGACATAGCTTGCTTATAGGTGTGCGGCAGGCAATCGGACAATTCAACTGCATTATTGTTGATATACTCAACCATTTTATCCTGTAATGCAATTGTTTCCTCTGCAGAAAAATTGCCAAAACAAAGATTGTTAAGGATAAAAGGGATACTCCCTTTTGAAGGGGCAGGAACATCACAAGGTTTAGTAAAAATTTTGTCATAAATTTCCGTACCCTCTGGTATGAACTTTACCATTGCAGATTGTATGAAAGAATTTGTATCAGGGTGCCAGAATAACCATCCTTTGCCACCATCAAGAAAACCAACTACTCGACATTGCATTGCCTGCAGATCCATTTTGTTGTGCTTCTCAGCAGGGATATGGACATATGCCCACTGACCAAAAATCTTTATTGGGGATAGATCTGCTGTTCTATTAAAGATTATTTGGTATGGTGTGCTATCTGTGACGCAAACATTTGTAATCCAATTATGGATGTACGACACCCAAAGGTATGCAAGGGTTCAGAAAGTGGGGGGCAGATTTGATGCTAATAGTATGGTACGTGCTATTTCACATATTGTCTCATTGAAACGTTCAGCCATACAATTTTGTTCATGATGGTATGGCATTGAGCGTTCATGGAGTATGCCATCAGACGCAAGATAATCAGAAATTTTTTTTTTCATATATTCTTTACCATTATCAGCTCTGAGGATTTTCAAACAATTTTTTGTAATATTTTCAAGTCTGTTTTTAAAGCTGATAAATGCATCCAAAACATCTGATTTCTTTTTGAGGATAAAAACTTTGCCATATGTGGAAAATGATTCCCTAAAAGTGGCAATGTATATCTCACCTTCATTTTTCATGTCGACCATCGGACCCACAAGATCTGAGACCACCAGATCCATTAACTTATGACTGTGTTTCATGGCAATACAAGTGTTCCGACGTTTGCTTTTTGAAACAGAACAAACATCACAGTTCAGCCTGAAAGATGGAACATCCACAGGAGCACCAAGGCACAAACCTAATTTTGATATCCATCTGAGGACTCTTATACTTGTGCATCCCAATCTGCGATGCCAGTCCATGATGGAGTTTGGTACGGCCATTGAGTAAGGAATACTGGAAGTAGATGGGGGTACAAATGGGGCAGGAATGGTGGCTGATGACAAAGAGTTAAAGTAATTTATTGCAAAGGAATTAGAATCTAGGGTACATGGATAAACTAGATCAATAGTCCATTTGCGGTCAGAAGAAGATAAAGGAGCTTGAAATAATATATTTGAATTTTTTGAAACTATAAAATCATGAGAAGAGTTAAAGGAAATAGAGATATCATTCTGTAACAAATTGAATGGAGAAATTAAAGTCAACTTTGCTTTATCACAGTAAAAAACATGTTTAATTGTAATTAGTTCTTCTCCACAACCTTTGACCAAAATTTCACCGTAACCAATAATAAAAGTAGCAGCCAAATCAGTTGCTGTTTTTACTGATATAGGTGTTTTTAAGTTTTGGAAGTTGGAAAGAAGACGTACATCTCCAGTCACATGGTGAGTTGCTCCTGTATCAAATATAGCTTTTGTTCCTTCAGCATCAAGGATGTTCAGCCATTCATCACTACCAAGATTGAGTTCATTCAAAGACGTAGTGAGGATATCAAGAGCTGAGTAGTCAATTTCATTTAAGCTTACTTTGGAAGACAGCTTCTTGCCCTTCCTATTAGGGAGAGAATGTTTGATGATACCTAACGCAGCCCGTTCTTGGTGTAATCTAGCTTCGTGTCTTGTCCACACTTCCAAATTGAAGGCTGATTCATTTCCATTATATGGGCACATCTTCCAGAAATGCTCAGTGGATTGGCAGAGACAGCAGGAATAGTCTGGTGATTTGTTGCCGGGTCGGTAACTATCCATCTTTCCACAACAGAAAGCTAGAGTGGAGACATCATCCTCTGAGACTGACCTTTCAAGAGCGGTGGAAGTGATAGGAGCAGGTAAGACAGTATTCTTAGCTGTATTTTGCAAAGCAGTGAGCATGCCATTAAAGGAAGGCTGTGAGATATCTTTTCTTAATTCAAAATGTTTATTTATTTCAGAGGAGATCATTGTTGCCGAGGAGGGTAGAAGTAGTTGTAACAAGATAGCCCCTAGTTTGTTGTAACCTAATTTGAAACTGGATCGTTTCAAGGCATCAAGAATACTCTTGATGTTTTCAGCATGTGACATGGCTTCAACAAAAGGGGAGGCCTTGATTTTCAGAAGGTCGTTGAACAGAGACATATGCGAAGTGTGGGTTGCTGCTTCAAACTTTTTTGACAGTATGTTGTACACATGAAAAAAGGTGGTACTGACGTCAATTAAATCCTGTAGCTTCTCCTCAATGGTAAAATAAAGGATGTGCCAGCACATTTCATCCTCAAAATTCGAGGTAGCATTTGTAATGGCTTCCGGGTTTGTCGTATATTTAAGGGATTGCACCAGACGTTGCATGAAGAGACAAACACTTTTATGCCATGTTTGCAAGTTCTAACCATCAGCTTTAATTTTTGGCGTATGTTTAACTTGAGCAAGGATATCATTGATTACAGAGCCACATTCTTTTCCTTTGTATTCAGCAATTGGATTGTTAGGTTCTGGTTGCATCAGTTCAGGTCTCATCAAAATAATGGATACTGGTGCAAGAGATAAAGACAAGGATGGCGATATATGGGGCTGGGATTTGGGGGAATCAGGATTTAAGAAGGGGAGAGCAGTGTTACTGCTTGAGGGAGATGAGGTTGGAGAAGTAAGGGTAGGAGGAATAGCACTGAAGAACGCAATCTACATTGAACACATGTTGAGATATTTGGTAGATGAGGGGGAATATTGAGATTTTTAAGCTCCCTTGTTAGGGTGGGCCTTTCACATTGGAGTTGCAGTCTAGATTGAAAGGGGTTTGAGGTGTTTGGGTCAACAGGCATGAATTAAATTCCTGGAAGGAGAAAAGGTGTGTCAAAGAATTAATTGGACACCCGAAGATGAGGCACGTTTAACAAGGGACAGGCTCGGGGCACACAAATGTTTCTGGGAAGATACAAGATTCAGGATACTGCTAGTATCTAATAAGGGACAGCCCATAACCTATGGTAGCAGTGTCAGCACTTTGTCCAGAGTGAACTGGAGTTAGACATGTTGGCTGCACCATAGGTTATATACTATAGACTATGTACATAACACCTAATCACTAAGTCTTATATCCTTATGTACATAAAAGTATGGTATCCATTGATTGACTTACTGTTATGTGCTTAGGCATCTTATGTACATAGTCCTTTGAGATATAGACTGTAGTCGCAGCATCCCCTGTTCTCTGGTTCTTTCTGGAGTTCTACAGGCTGACACCATGCTACAGGTTATGGGCTGTACCTGTGGGAATTGAAATGTTAGACATAAAAAAATCCGCAAGTGTTAGCGACACTAGGAACACTTAGTAGCCAAAAGACCCCCATCGCATGTCTGAAAAAGATGTACCTCCTTCTTGTGCTGGTAAAATTAATCAAACCCAAATCTCTCACTCCATCTCCAACCGTTATCTGAGAAGCCTTGGCATCAATCCTTTAGACACACCTGATTACCCCTCTCCCTCTACTTTGCACAATACTCACGCTCATACCTCTATTACACCCGCACCTACCCTTACCCCCATACCACATACTCCCCCCACTCCCAATACCAAAGCCTCCCTTCCCCCTACTTCCCCTCCCTCTCCCTCATGTCCCTCACAACCCCTAGAAACTAATCACCAAGCCCTCCTCCCTCCCCCTAATGACCCCTAAAGCCTAGCGAGGCCTTTCCTTTAACTTCCCCTCCCTCTCCTTCACGTAAACCAAAGCCTAGCAAAGCTGTTGCTATTTCCCCTACACATAGCGTAGCCCCCACCCCTATACCAAATAGTCCTACAGCCTGAAATCCACTTTACCCTCCTAAGCCTCTAACTACCCCTATTGAAAAAATAACTTGTGCAATAGGGGACCTCAACTTGAGAAATCTCCCCACTACCCTCACTGAAAGAATGCCACCTGCCGAATCACAACTGTCACATGTACAGGGCCGTTTGGTTTCTCCCTTCCGCCACCCTGTTCCTCCCCATCTTGCACAACCTATAGGGATGATTTAGTGACAAAGAACTTTAAAAAATGTTATTGAATTCACCAAGTCTGTCCCATGTCTTGAGACTTCAGGTAGCAATTTCTCTGAATGGCACAGTAATGTCATGGCTCTAATTAAAGATTTTGTTGGCACAAGAGCTTACGCAATGAATGATGAACCTGGTTCTGATTATTTTGAAGACAGAGTCACACATCTTATTCTTTTTCACTCAATCTCTAGTAATTTGCGCCATGAAATTTCAACGGATGGGAAGGCATGTCAGACCTATCTTCACATTTCCAACAAATTCACTAGATCCAATCATACATCAATCATGACAGCTATCTGTAACTTCATCAATTTGAAACAAACTCAATTTACATTGCATGCTGAGTATTTAGAAGCCTTCAACAAACACTTTGACACCATTGAACAGAAAGGTATTGTGTTCAATCAGAAATTTTTCAAAGCTCTCATGTCCCATTCTTTACTACCTTCATTGCTCAAAGATCTATATGTTGTCCTATGTGTTGCTCTCGATAATTTCCTGACTCAAAATCTGTTACTTTTGAAGATTTTTACCAACTCATGCTAAATATCACCCAAAACAGAGCCGATTGAGAAGGAATTTTACCACCTACTGCTACCCTTACTGTTGAACCATCTCTTCATGCTGCTGCTCAACTTCAGAGTAAGACTGACTCTTACAGGCCCCCTGGTGCACGCCCTACTTGTCATGAATGCCATTCCACTGCTCATGTTGTGGCTCACTGTCCATATAATCCTCATTCTGCAAATTTCTCTGCTAAACTATACATTATGCATGAATGTGCAACTGCTTTTGCTTCAGACCCCAATGCAAGAAACAAAAAAGTTTATATCCCTTTCAAGCGCCCACAATGTGGCCCCATTCATGCCAGAGATGGTCGAATTGAAGCTAATGAAATCAATATCTTTGAAAAAAATGTTAAGGCACTATAAAAAATGGTTGAACATATTGATCTGAATAGTGCTGAATGGTCCCCTGAGGCATTTGCAGACAACTATGCTATATTGGAAAGTGGAGAAACTCATCATGTCACTGGCAATGTGAGCCTTCTAGACAACTTCAGACTTCTTAAAAACCAAATTCCAGTCAAAGTGGCCACTAACTGTCCTTCTTCTTTCATCACTGGCATAGGAGATTTAAAAATTAAAGGGGATGGTAAAATAGTCACTATTACCAATGTCTTCTACTGTCCAGATGTTAAGACTACTCTAATTTCTTTATTTGATTTAGTGAACTGTGATTTCTGTTTTGGTTAGTGTTCTGAAAATAAAAATTTGGGGATTTATTTAAAAGAAGATTTGATTATGACTGGCCAGGTAGAGAATACCAGAAGAAGATGGGTCTTGGATTTAATTAGTGTTAGTACTTGCAATCCAAATGATGTTCCCTCTTATTGCTACTCCTTGCACACTTTGTTACTTTGCACTTTTAAGAAGAATAATCATATCAACCTCCCACCTGCAGCCAAAGGTTCCCTAATGAAATGGCATAGAAGACTAGGACATATCAGCATGGACACCATCAGAAAAATAATCAATGCTGGTTTGGACACTGGATTACCATTATCTATGCCTTCAGGTAAGATTGATTGTGAAGATTGTTTAATTGCAAAGAGCACTAGGAAGCTATTGGCCACCCTTGAATCAAAGCCAGAATCCTTAATGAGCTTAATTGTTGGAGATCTTGTTGGTCCCATGGATCCCACTATTCATGGTGCTAGGTGGGAAGCAATGTTCAGAGAAAGCTCAACTTCCTATGGTGAGGTATTTTTACTGAATGCCAAATCTGAGGCAACTTTTTGTTTTGTTTCTTTCTATAAAATATTAGAAAATATAACTGGGAAGAGGCTTCAGGTTTTATGCACTGATGGAGGTGAGATGCACAGCAATAAAATGGCTCAGATCTTGGCCAATATTGGTGCTACTCACAAAGTTACATGCCCCCACCATCATGAGCAAAATGGAACAGCTGAAAGGTTCAACAGAACAGTTGGTGACATTGCAAGAACTATACTCCTTGCCAGTGAACTACCTGAATCATTCTGGAGTTTGGCATACAAATGGGCAGCTCACGTGCACAACCGGATCCCCAATGTTAAAACAGGCAACAAAACTCCTATTCAGCTGATGTACAATGCCACTCCAAAATATTCCAATTTTTGCATTTTTGGTGAAACAGCATTTGTTCATATTCACAAGGAAACATGCAGAAAACTAGATCAATGTGCTTTGATTTGTAAGTGTGTAGGTTATTCTTTAAACAATGCTGGTTGGATTTTCTGGCATGAGGAATCAAACACCTTTTTCAAATCCGCCATGGATGTTTTCCCTGGTGATCACCTTCCCAATCATGACATTGCTCTTCAAGCTCCAACGACAACACCATCAAAGGGTTCTCTTCAGTCCATTCTCAACAATCTGAAATTAGGCAACTTCAGAGATGAAAAAGCACTTCTGTCACAAGAAAAAGCTGTTACAGAGATTTTCCAAAAAGGTTTGTCACACTCTGATATTATCCCTAGAACTCATCTACAAGCCATGCTATCTCCTGACCATCAAAAATGGGAACTGGCATGCAGAAGAGTGCTAGCTAACATGAAGAACATGGATGTTTGGTATGAAGAAAAAGTCCTTCCAGGAAGAAAAATCACCAATGCGAAATGGGTATTCACCATCAAAAATCCCTCTTCAGACTCACCAACATACAAGGCATGCTATGTATCAAAAGGTTTCCTTCAACAATACAGTATTGACTTTACTGAAACTTTTGCTCCCACTGCAACTTTTGCTTCACAGCGTGTTCTCCTGACTCTTGCAGCATATCACAAATGGCCTGTAAAGTCTTTTGATGTCACAGCAGCCTATCTTCACAGTCCAATTGACAAAGCTATATGGGTATGTCCTCCTGAAGGTTTCCAACTGAAGAATAAAGACAGTGCTCTCTGTCTGAAGAAAGCTCTATATGGCACCAAGCAGGCAGCAAGATGTTGGTGGCTATACATTTCTGACAGGCTTGACTCTCTAGGATATAAAGCTAGTCAATACAACAAAAGTTTCTATGTCCTGAGGAAGAAAGGTTGTTTGGGTGTAGTTTGGATACATGTTGATGATGGAATTGTGACTGGCAGTAGTGAGGAGGTGTTGAAGGAGCTGGAGGATGGGTTAGATGGATCTTTAAAGGTAAAATGGAATGAAAAGGTAAATGGCATTGTAGGTGTAGGTATTGAAGAGGTCCCTGAAGGCTTTAATCTCAACAATTTTCAGCTTATTAGGGGGTGTCAGTTCTGGAAAATCCGCACTTACAAATCCGCACTTAAATAAGTGCGGATTTCCAAAACACACTAGCCCCAATACTGGTGGATTTCAAAATGAAATAAGTCACTTATTTCACTCAAATCCGCACTTTCTCAACCAAAAGTGCTGATTTCACCATCAAGTCCCATTTCACTGATTTGTCAGCATCATCCCATTCATACACAGCACTCCGCAGCATAACACTTCATAACTCAAAACATCGTACATCACTTACATCTTCATATCATATCATATAAGAGTTATGCCTTCCTCACTTTCAAATCGTGATAAATTACATAAAGCAATGACTTTCATGGCTCTTGAACTGCTCTTGGACTCTGATTGCAATTCTTATTCTGATCTAGAAGAAGATTTTGTCTTTTTATCAAAAATGGCCACGAAAAGTTTCCTTCTTCCCAGAAAGCCTCAAGTACTTCATACCCCCAAGTACACCATCCAAACACTTCTTAAACTATCTAAACCCAGTTTTAGACAGCTGTTCAGGACTTCTCAGGAATGTTTCCTTAAATTTCTTGAGCTTATTCAGGATCATTCCATATTTCACAATAATTCTCAAAAAGAACAACGACATCCTTCAATTCAATTGGCCATCACACTATGTCGTTTGGGTTCAAATGGTAATGGAGCCGCTTTGAAACGTTTAGAAAATGTCTTTGATTTAAGGTATTGTTCAGTTAACACTTATACCAAACAATGTATCACTGCCATCAACTCCTTGTAATCTCAACTTCTCACCTGGCCAACAAAAGAAGAGCGACTTGAATCATCTCAGGTTATGCAAGCAGAGGGCTTCCCAGGATGTATTGGTTTTGTTGATGGTACTGCTATTCCTTTGAGCCAGAAACCTGCTCAAGGTTGAAACAATTACTTTCACATTCTCATCAAAAATTTTCACCAAAATATTTACAAGTCAAAAAAATTCCATATCTGTTTTAAAAAATTTGCAATAATCTCCCCTGCATTTTATTGAAGCAAGGGGTGGATATCACCAAAATTTTTCTAAGTCATCAATTTCACATGTCAGATTTGAAAATTTGGCAATACCCCCCCCTGCATTTTATTGAAGTAAGTGGTGGAAGTCATCTAAATTTAATATAATTACATAAATTATTAAATAAATATCTAATATATATCAATTTCCCTAGTTTAAAGTAATGACAATCCCTCAGCCAAAATGCAGATCAAATCTAGAAACAAAAGTTTGGGACTTTCCACAGGTATAGGCTAGAGGAACCCCATGAAACAAATAAATGTTATCATGATTACCATTTATACAACACAAGGTCGTGGGCCCATTACTTTAGTTGAGGAAATTGATACATAAAAAATATTTATTAAAAATTTACAAAAAATATAAAATTTTTGATGACAACTCTAATCCCCATACTTTTTGGATCTAAATAAAGTTTTTTTAAATCGATTAACTTTACCTTCTTTCATTACCTTATTGATTATTTGAATCAACTTATGACTGATTTGAAATGAGCAACTAAAATGTGTTAAATCTTGACAGGATTCCAAACCAGGAGGAGCTTTGGTCGTTTGATGATTATCCTTAGAAGAATTCCAAATAGTTTCGATGATACCATTTCCCAAACCAAAATCAATGATGCACAGGTGGTCTGGAAAATATAAACCATGTCATTTGATTTTAGCTGGAGATGGTATTGGTTGGCCAGTAATCGGTTTGATATATGAGAATATACCAAAACTAAGAAAATTGGTGTCCTTGGTATCGGTGTGAATTTTATTGTGAAATCCAGAATGAGTGATAATAACATTAGAAAATAAAAGATATTCGTGGCTGATATCTTCCCATTTGGAGTCACACCAATTCGGTATTCCTACTTTGGTTGCAGGTTCATGATTTTTTTCAAATGCTTTATTACAGTGCTTTTTGAGTTGAAGAGCAAGAAAAGAGTTAAAGGAAGGTAGAGTGTCCCATAAGCAAAAATCTTCATCTTTTTGAGCTTTAGTGATATTCTTGAGCAACGGATACATGCCTAGATAATAATCATATAAGAGTTTCAGAATCCTTATCCTCTAAATATGCAATATAAAAATGTGAAATAAGACAAGTGAAATTTGGAAAAAAGGCTCAACTTCAAAGGCCAAAATCTCAGCAACCACTGAACCTAATTCAAACCTGTTTGTGGGAAATAAAAGATATTCTTTAGTAGAATCTTCAGTTAAAGGACATGTGATTTAAATAAACCTAACCCTAATTTGTTACATAAAAAAATGAAATAAAAATTTAAATTGGGAAAAAAAGGCTCAACTTTAACGGTCAATATCTCAGCAACCACTGAATCAAATTCAAATCTGTTTGTGGGAAATGAAAGGTAGCCTTCAGGAGAATCTTCAGTAAAAAGAACATTAGATTTGAATAAACCTAACCCTAATTCCGAGTCTGATTTTCAAAATTTTACAAAAACTTGAAAAGTGGTAATGAAGATGAGATCAAAAGGAGTTTTATAAGTTCACTGTTATCCAGATAAGAGTCATACATATATTTAAGTATGAACTTTTCATAAATGGAATGAGATATCATATAGGCATGAAAAAAGGAGGTGAAACTTACCTTGATTGAAAAGTAGGAAAAATAGAGTGAGAAAGATTGATGTTGGAATTGTGGGGAAATTGAATATGGAGTAAGTGAAATGCATAAAGAATGTGCAATGTATGTGTTTCAATGAAATGGAGCCAAAAAAAAGTGAAATAAGGGAAAGGGGGGATAATGACCATGCCAAGGAGGGATGAAGAGTAGGGTGATGGAGCTAAAAAAGAAAGTAAAGAGGGAGAGAGAAAAAAGGTTAATTATACCATTGAAATCCAAAATAACCACTTACAAAAAAAATTTAGATAAAAAAAATAAAATAAACAGAAAAAAACAAAAAAAATTATAATTAGTAATCAAAAAATCAAAAAAAAAAAAGAATAAAGTGACTTACCTGGAGAGATGAGATGACAAAATGAATGAAACCAAATTGTTTGAGGGATGTTGGAGGAGAATAGGAAAAGGATATGAGGGATGAATGAAAAAAAAAATCACTGACAAAATATGCGATTTCATGTTGAGCTGGTGAAAGAAAACCAATGAGCCATCCAAAAAAAAAATTTCACCGTAAATTCCAAAAAAAATGAATATGCAACAAACCAAAATACCAACCCAAGTGAATGAAGTACACAAAGAGGACATTTGGAGAGTACAAAATGGTATAGGAAAGAAAGGGATGATGTGGCCAACATGTGGTTTTGAAAAAAAAAATCACAAAAAAAGTGCTGATTTGAGGTCAGAACTGACACCCATAGAAAAAAGATTAAGAAGTAGAAGAAATAAGTAAAAAAGAATGTAAACATGCCTGGTCAAAATATTGAAAATGTCAGGAAGGGGTGTGTGCCGAGGATTGATGGGTAGGTAGTGAGGAAGGTCAGTGTGTCACATGTGACAGGGATGGGGTAAGAAAGGAAGGGATGTTTTGTGGCCAAAATGTGGTTGTGAAAAAAAACGGGAAAAAAGTGCTGATTTGAGGTCATAACTGACACCCTTTTTTGAAATAAGTGACTTTTTTGCAAAATTTAAGTGCTGATTTGTAAGTGCTGATTTGTAAGTGCTGATTCGGTTTGAAATCCGCACTTAAGTTAAGTGCGGATTTGCCAGAACTGACACCCCCTATTAACAAGATTTTAAGAGAATGCAATCCTTCAGGACTAGTCACAAGATCTCCATTACCTCAGAAGCTAAAAATCATGACAGAAATGGATGATGAAGAAGCAGTTGACACTACCAAATATCTTTCTATTCTAGGTGCTCTCAGCTATGTAGCTGTGGCAACTAGGCCTGATCTCTCTTTCCCAGTAAATTTCCTTACTAGATTCTCTTCAAAACCAACAGCTACTCATTGGACAGCTCTCAATCACCTCTTACGCTATGTACAATACACTGCCAAACTTTCTTTTCATATTCATCCTGACAGATCCAGCCCCCTTGAATTATTCTCTTACACTGATGCCACATGGAACAACAAGGAATTTGCCAGAGCCCAATCTGGTCATTTATTACTGCTCCATGGCTGCCCTGTTGTATGGACATCAAGACGTCAACTAACTGTAAGCAACTCATCTATGACAGCTGAATATGTTTTTCTTAGTAGTGGAATGAAGGATGCAATTTGGATCTCAAATTTGCTTCAAGATCTATACCCTGATTTTCTACCTGTCAGGCTTCACTGTGACAATAAAGGGGCTGTCTCCAATGCAAAAAAAAAAATCCTGGAGAAAAGAGGACAAGACATATTAGTAGGTGTTATTACTTGGTAAATGAACAGCCCTTCCTTAAGAAAGCTTTTCTAGAATGAGTTCCAACTGTAAAAATGTGTGCTGATATTCTAACCAAGGCACTGGGCCCATCTCTGACTTTCAACAAAAGGAAAGATGTCTGTGTGTGGTGATATATGATGGAATGGGGGGATTATTTCTTTTCTTTCTTATTCTTTCTTATTTCTTTTCCTTTTCTTATTGATTTCTTGATGGTTAATTACAAGCAGGGAGTATTTATGTTGGAATAGTTTAAATGACCATGTGGGGGGGATGTTATGTGCTTAGGCACCTTATGTACATAGTCATTTGAGATATAGACTGTAGTCGCGGCGTCCCCTGTTCTCCGGTTCTTTCCGGAGTTCTACAGGCTGACACCGTGCTACACTTACATCTAAAAATTTCATGAACGGGGAAAGCCAAAATATTTCATGAAAATTTGGATGTTCTGGGCAATCTTTGAAGCACTAACCAACTGTATTGCACGTTGTTGATTCAGTAAATAGAATAATTGCTGTTGTTGAAAATACTAGAACTATTCACTAAACATCTCAGGATAAAAAAAAAATACTACTTATGCTGAATACAGATGATCAGATAATGGTTTGCTTTATGTAAATTTTACGCTACAAGAACTCGATCATTAAAACAAATATAGACTTGTGGACAATGAGTAAGTTGCCATAGCCAAAAATTCATAGAATGTAGTTATTTAGATTGTGATATTCATCTATGCTCACTGGCAGAATATCAAGTTTCCTAACTAAGTAGCAAAAGCTTTCCAGTTAAACATATCACTTTATGAATAAGAAAGTTCGTTCAAAAAACTCTAAAAAATCAATACAAGAACGTTTATTTGTTTACTGTAAGATAAAAGAAAACAAAAAAGTTAAAATGCTTGTAGCCAAACAATCATTCCACATCGCGAATTAAAATCAAAAAATGATAATAGCACTTGACACCCAAAAACGAGCAAGAAATTGAGGTTAATATGCATGATCCTTAGTGTACGTGTACCGCAACCTTCTCAGTCGCTGACTCAATGGCAAGCCATGCCTTTGCTATCATTTTCCAAACTAAGACCGCGTTGGAACATAAAATGACCGACGAATGCACCGCTGAAAAAATAATAATATTTTCGTGGGTATGAGTCAGTGGATTATTATGAGCGAGAAAAGAAAAGGAAGAAAGTTGACTAACGCCAGGACGGCAGCAATAATTTGGGCATTGTAAGTCATGATGACTGCGAATTGAAGATGATTAAGGGCAAATGATATTAGCTTATCGAGAATGGAAAAGAAAGATCAAAAAACATGAAAGACCTAGCATGAGGAAGAATGACAGAGCGACATTGAGGACGTATAGTGCACTGCGCACAAGTTGTACATTACGAGGAAGGGCAATTCCACCCCAGATGCGACCGTCAGGAGGACTTACAGCTGTTGAGCGAGAAGGAGAGCGAGCACGAATTGCGGAGGAGAGCGTGAGATGAGCGCGTGTCCGGGCGTCCCAGCGAACAGCGAAAACCCGGAGATACTCATACGCAAAAGCAAGCAAAAAGAGAAAAACCAAGTAGCCGGCAAGTGACCATTTTCCAGACACGTAAAACCGGCGGAAACTAAACGCACAGGCCAGTTCTAGTGAGTGAGAATGAAATAACAGAATGATAAAAGAAATCTTACACAATACAGGTTCCTTGAGGATTCCAATTGAAAACCTGTCAGGAGCAGTAACAAGACACTATGATTAGTAGCAATAACAATTGCAATAAAATAATAACTAAATAATTATGAAAAGAGGCGCTGACCATGTTCATGGAACATCGGTGACCAGCTGTGGCAGCATCATCCAGAGGAGAGGAGTGAATATGAGACTGGTGGTGGTGATGGTGGTGGTCGTGGTCGTCTAGTGAATGGTCCATAGCTAGCGGATGCTGAGATGCTCCGGATCCAACAAAGACGTTTGGTGCTTTCTGCTGGGGCTGTTCCACCAGCGCCTTGGCCAAAGATTCACTCAGCCGGGGAACGTTCCGGATAATAGCCATCAAGTTACTTGGTAACAAAATTTCTTCCAGGGGTTAAAAAAACAACTAGTCACAACCCAATTGGATTTTTCCTATTGGTTTTTGAGAGAATGTTGTTCAACTACGAAGGTTTAAGATTATGACTTAGAATGGCTGTGTTAGAGCTAAGGTGATTAACTTCACAATTCAGCTGAGCCTTTAAATGGGGTTACGTTGTGGGGTGCTAGTTCAATATGGCAAGCAAGCTATTGACAGCGCAAACTGGACGAGGGGCACCAAACACCACGGGCGATACGACGTCGCCATTAATCCGTGCGGCATTCCAGACCTCGAACGCAACACCGGGGTCTTTGGCGTCTCAGCCTAGTCGCCCAAGCTATGGCTCAACAAGTCACCCGCTTTTTATCAACTTTCTCACTTCTGACAAACAGCCGACGAAATCGGTCCCACGTCGCACTGGCGTAGCATAAAAGGGCTGCCTGCTAGAATGAGTTGGATGCTTCTTCAGCCAAGTCAGCTCACTTCTTCTCACGGTGACTAAGGGAACTCAATAAAAACCTCCTCTCAAATTTTTTTGATTTCCCCTCTTACCCCCATTCTCTGGGACCACATCAAGAAAACTATCTCTAGATCTACATAAGGGGGTATCAAAGTTAGAATTCTGCAACTATTTAAAGTCATTCCACACCATAAGAAAAAAAAGCCACAAGCTAAACTTTGATTATCGGTAAAAGAGTTTTTTGAGGTCAAGATATGATATTGATGAAAAAATAATCCTTATTTAGTGCAAAAAAATGGACTTTGAAATGATGGCTTTTTAAATTTATTACCCATTACATAACGCAATATAGGGGGTGGACTTGCTAGCAAGTCCTCAACCTGAACTCAGATGGAACTCAGATGGAACTCAGACTGAACTCATACTGAACCCATACTGAACTCTACTTGAACACCCACCTAAAACTGTTCTGCTGAGTGGTGTTCATCCCTGATTGTATGGTTCCTTTATCAATAGCTCAATGTGTGTTCAATCTGTGGTGAGTTTGGGTCCAAGGTTGTGGACTCGCTAGCAAGTCCGATTGTGTGGTGTTAGGGGGTATCAAAGGTGACTGATCCACAATTAAATTAATTGCGGATAAAAATCATTATACCCCAATTATCTTCCACAATTATTTTTGCTAATAGGGGGTATCAATGTTGACCAATCCGCAATTAAATTAATTGCAGATAAAAATCATTGTACCCCAATTATCTTCCACAATTATTTTTGCTAATAATTGGGTTATTAGATCTTTTATGTGTCAATGTTCACCTCTATCTGACATTTTTATCCTCAATTTTTTATAACCACATCTTGGACAACTTTCTAGATGTGCCAGCCTCCCTACCTTGCTGCACACTCCCATCCTGTCTAATTATTTCTGTTCAAAAACCCTCCCCATCTCATCTATTTTTTTCTTCTCCTTTTCATCTTCAAATATCTCAACATGCCCCATCATCATAGATCTTCTCAAAGGCAGCCTTCACCCAGTTTTTCTTCAAATCCCATTACTCCCTCTTTCCCCTGCTCAGCTGAGAAATCAAAGACTGTTCAACTGAAAAAAGATGATCATCTCATACTTATCACCTGGCTAAAAATAAAAACTAAGTATGATTCTTGTTTTGGTACTGAGAATGCAACTAAAGTAGGATGGCCCCCTGCATCAAAAGTTAATGGTTATCTACTGATGGCCAATGAATTACAGAATAAGACCAAGGGAAGGATAGATCTTTTAGCTAAACAGATGTCTGAACATTTCAAGCATTACCAAGCCAAATACAAGAAGGAAAAGACTCTTTCATCTTCCACTGGTTTTGGTATTACCAACATCAATATCAGTAAGGGCATATAATCCATAGATGATAAACTTGAATCTTTATGTCTTTACTTTAAAGAGATGGATGCTCTTTTTGGAGAGTGAGATGATGTTAATCCTGAAAACATGTTGGATGATGAAGATGCTATCTCTGAACATGATGTCAAAATAAATCTTTTTCCTTCTTCTTCTACTCAAGCCTCCCCTAATTTAACTTCCACAAATCAAGATATCTTTTCAATAGATCCTTATGGAAATATAAACCAACCTTATCTAACTCAAATATGTTTTTTTATATTACCAATTCTTTTTTTTATTTACATTTTCTTATTTCTAAAAAGGCTGAAGAACAAACACAGGAGCCACAATCAACTGAGTCTGAAGCCAGAAACAATGATGAGAAGGAAAATGTGACCTTGAACCAAAAGCAAAGGGCTCCAAGTAGTCCAAAGTTCCTCTCTCAAAGAAGAAGAGAAAGTGATACTTTATCTCAAACTCCTTTTTATTCTATTGAAGAATTTTTGGAGAAATGTGATGCTGGTAAGTGATACCATACCTCTTAATACTTTACTCTGCTTTACTTCTACTTTTTGTTAATATTTCTTATCACTCTAGAACAAGTGGAAGGTTCTAAAGAGACTGTAAAGTTTGAAAAGCAAAAATACGAGCCCCCTTTAAGGAGGGATGATAGGTTACAAGACTTGGAGGAGAGGAACTACAAGCTCTCTTTACAGTAGGATGATAGGGCACAAGACTAGGAGGAGAAGATATTTGAGCTATCTTTTAGTATTGAAAAATAAAAGAAAGAGGAGAAAACACTTGAGCATCAAGACTTAATGGAACAGATGAAATTTAAGCATGATCTCAAAGAAAATTCAAAGAAGAATTTTTTTTTTATGTAATATGTTAAAGCCAATAAATCTTATTAAGAAATTGAATGTCTAATGAAATTTTTCAATGACTAGTTTGTTTTATTTCTTTGACACTTCAACCATTCATAATTAATTTTACATAAAATTTTACAATAATTTCCTGTATTTCATTACTCTATCCATCATTAGTTGAATTTTCATATTTTAATTTAAAAAATTCTTCTTTAAATAAAATTTTCAAGTCTCATTTGAAAATTTTCCAATCCCCCCCTGCATTTTTTTGAAGTAAGGGGTGGGTATCACCAAAATTCTTTCAAGTCAAGAATCTTGAAAGTCTTATATGATAATTTGGCATTACTACCCCCTGCGTTTTATGGGTATCACCAAAATTCTTTCAAGTCAAGAATTTTACAAGTATTATAAATTTTTTTGACAATACTCCCCCCTGCATTTTATTGAAGTAAGGGACAGGTATCACCAAAATTTCAAGTCAAAAATTTTTCAAGTTAGATTTGAAAATTTGGAAATACCCCCGCTGCATTTTATTGAAGTAAGGGGTGGGTATCACCAAACTTTAATATAATTACATAAATTAATATATAAACAACTAATATATATCAATATCCCTAGTTTTAAAGTAATGTCAATTCCTCTAGCCAAAATGTGGATAAAATATAGAAACAAATGTTTGGGACTTTCCACAAGTGTCACAGGGTGAAAATTATTTATTGAATTAAAGAAATCAAATGGAAAAAAAACTTAAAAATGAAAATTTCATCAAGCAATTATTTTCACCAGTCCGAATCAAGTTTTCCTATTTCATATAATAGCCTGTAGAACAACATAAGGCAAGATGCACTATCATATAAAACCAGAAAACTATCTTGACTTAAATTTAAAAAATAATTGGAAGAAAAAAATCCAAAATTAAATGAAAAAAATTAAAAATGAAAATTTCATAAACCAATTATTTTCACCAGTCCAAATCAAGCTTTCTTATTTTATATATTAGCCAGTAGAACAACATAAGGCCAGATGCACCATCATATAAAACCAGAAAACTATCTTGACATAACTTTAAAAAATAATTGGAAGAGACAAATCCAAATTTGAATGGAAAATGAAAATTTCATCAACAACTTTTTTCACCAGTCCAAATCAAGTTTTCCCATTTTATATAATAGCCAGTAGAACAACCAAAGGGCCAAATGCACCATCATATAAAACCAGAAAACTATCTTGACGTTACTTTAAAAAATAATTAGAAGAGAAAAATCCAAATTCAAATGCAAAAAAAATTAAAAGTAAAAATAAAATTGAAAAAAAGGAAAATAAAAAGGAAAATTTAAAAAAATTAAAAAAGATAAAAAAAAAAATTTAAAAAAAATTAATAAATGAGAAAAAAAAGGAAAAAAATGGATAAAAATATTTATTGATAGAATTTTTTTTTTTAATATTTCAGTTAACATACTTGACAGATCTACTAAGAGCAATTTTTTTATCTAAATTTTTTTTTTGATTATTAATACAATTAATAAGACCTTCATTTATTTGGAATGAAGAGCCAAAATGGGTAAATTCTTGACAAGAAACTAAAGTTGGAGGTGCTTTAGTTGTTTGATGTGGATGTTGAGAAGAATTCCATATAGCCTCAACTATTCCATTGGCACCACCAAAATAAATAATAGGGGTGTCAGCTCTGGCAAATCCACAATTAAAAATCTGCACTTATCTAAGTGCGGATTTATGAAAAACACTATCCACAACACTGGTGGATTTCAAAAGTGAAATAAGTCACTTATTTAACTCAAATCTGCACTTTCTCAACCAAAAGTGCTGGTTTCACCATTCTGCACATTTCACTGATTTTTCAGCATCATCTCACTCATATTCAGCACTCCACAGAATAACACTTCTCATTCATACACAGAACTCCACAGAATAACACTTCATATATCTTAACATTGTGCATAATATTCATTTTTATACCATATAAGAGCCATGCCTTCCTCACTCTCAAATCGTGATAAGCTATATCAAGCAATGACTGTCATAGCTCTTGATCTGCTCTTAGACTCTGATTGAAAATCTGATTTTGACCTTGAAGAATATTTTCTTATTTTATCTAAAATGACCACAAAATGTTACCTTCTTCCTAGAAAGCCTAAAGTACTTCATACCCCCAAGTACACTATCCAAATACTTCTAAACCTATCTGTACCCAGTTTTAGACAGATTTTCAGGACTTCTCAGGAATGTTTCCTTAAATTGCTTCACCTTATTGAGGATCACCCCATCTTTCACAATAATTCTCAAAAGCCACAACATGATCCATCAATTCAATTGGCCATCACACTTTGTTGTTTGGGTTCCAATGGTAATGGAGCTGCCTTGAAACCTTTGGAAAATGTCTTTGATTTAGGATATGGTTCTGTTAAAACTTATACAAAATGTTGCATCACTGCTATCAACTCATTGGAATCTCAAATTATCTCCTGCACAACAAAAGAAGAGCAACTTGAATCATCTCAGGTTATGCAAGCAGAGGGCTTCCCAGGATGTATTGGTTTTGTTGATGGTACTACTATTCCTTTGAGTCAGAAACCAGCTCATGGTGGAAACAATTACTTTGACTGTAAAAAGAGGTAGCTTATTTATAATTCTTTGAATTCTTTTTCATACTAACACAAGTAACTATATAATCTCTATAGATATTGAATTTCTGTCCAGCTTATTTGTGATGTCAACAAGAAATTTATATCTTTCTTTTCTGGCTATCCTGGATCATGTCATGATTCCTACATCTTCCAAATAATGAAAATCTCAAATAAGCCTGAAATTTTTTGTGATGAAGATCAATATCTTCTGGTTGATTCATCTTATGTGAATGGAAAATATGTACTTCCTGCATTTCATGGAGCAGCTTCAGAAGACAGTCAAAATGCCAAGTTCAACAATCATTTGGAAAAGTCAAGAGTCCGTATTTAACATTCTATTGGAATCTTGAATGGTCTTTTGTCCAGATTAAAGGAATTAAGAAGTGCTCTTAAAAATAGCTCTGAAATGAAGGCTGTCATCAACTGGATCCTGTGTTGCACCATAATTCATAACCTACTTGCTGACCTCAAAGATCAATGATTAGAGTTGTATGAAGATGAAGAAGTTCAAGCACCTCCAACTATATCCAACACTAAAACTTATCAAACCACTAGAATAAGGGCAAAAATTCTTCCAATCATGATTTATTCTTAAAATTTTTTCTTCTCTTTAGACTTTTTAATCACATTATAATTTCTAGAAATCATTTACTAAATATAATTTTCTAATGATTTAAATGCTTTTTGGTAATAATAACACACTTGTACCATGTTTTTAGTATTATCATCTAAAATTGATGAAAGAAAGTTATCATGCAAAAATTCCAACTTTTCTTTTTCTTTCATAGAAATATAGTCCAACATATCTATATTTGAAATTAAAATTTTTAAAGTTTTAACAGAATTGGATAATTTTTTACTTATCTGGATAGATGACCCAAGCCTTGAAAAATTTCCAAACTCTTTGACAGGTGTTGTTTGATGGTATAGCATATTAGCTGGCCATATAACAACCCATATTCCATCACACTTTTCAAACTCAACCATGTATTTAAAATCAGGAAATACGAAATGACCTCCATTCTGCCTTGGCCTATTGCTGTCCCATGAGAATTCATCAAAAAGTCCATCTAAATTTTTTGGAAACTAGACACCTAAACTAAGTTCACTGTTGTCCAAATACTTATGGGGAGAATTCAAAAACCCATCAGAAGTCCATGTTACATTTCCCCCAAAAGCCTCCACCCCATTATAACAAGGAAGGTCTATTTCAGCTTCAAGCTTCAAATATTCCTCATAGTACTTCTTTGCTAATAGTTTAAATAGATAAGAATAAAATGAAAATACAAATCCAAGTGACTACCTCACTTCCCCATCATCTCCTTTCAAATTTTGGTAGATACATGAAGCATCATTCAGCTTTTTAAATTTAGAAATTTAAAGTTTGTAACTTACTTATATCAAATACATGTTGACTCCCTAACTGTTCTCCAGAAAAAAACATATTCCCCTCTCACCCTGCTTCCAGATGAGCACCATTGGTCTTGATCTGGTGTCTTAATAATTTCATGTACTTTCTTAGCATCCTCCAGTTTACCAAGTTCAGACAATTACTTTAGTTCAAATGACTTCACTATAGCAGGATAAATATTTTGATTTTTAGGTTGAATAACTGAAGGACTTTCTGAGACATTTGCAATTTGGTAGGTGCCTGTGTTGTGTGATCCAGGACATGATGAGGGTACTGGCTCATTTGTTTCAAATCCCTTCAGAAGTGGATACTACTTATACCAAACCTTTTCAAAGTCAAAACCAACATCATCCTTCCAACTTTCACCAGCCATTTGCATTTGAGAAGCTTTTTTTGGCTGCCCATTGTGCCTTTGTCTACCCATTTAGATAATCTAGTGCTGAAATTAAAAAAAATTCAATTATATAGAAAATAAAAGAAAAACCAAAAAAAAGCAAATTTTTATGATGGAATAAGGTCTACAACTAACTAAACCAACATGCTCAGTATCTCAAAAATTTTTTTTATTTAAAATCAATAAAAATTTTTCCTGGTTGAGTATAATATAATTCTGAAATAAAAAAAATAAATAAAAGAAAAAGAGAAATGAAATAAAAGAAAAGAAAAAAACAAAAAAATTGTCAGCAACTTTTTATGATAGCATAAGGTCTGTAACTAATTAAACAAACATTACAGAGTATCTTAAGAAAATTTTGAAAAGGAATTCAAAACAATTTGGTCCTATTTGGGTTTTAAGAAAGATTCTTCAGAGTGCCTGGAAAAGGCCCACCTTTTATGCCTTCAGATTTTGTTAAAGCCCCATTTTTAAAATTTTTTTATTGCCACAGCAGTTTTTTTTAGTCAATTTTTTTTTGCTTTTTTTGTCCCAGCAGACTTGCTTCTGCTGGGGCTTCATTTTTATATATTTTTTTTTGGCCCCAGCAGACTTGCTTCTTCTGGGGCAACCTTTTATTTTTGAAAAAAAATTTTTTTTTAGCCCCATTTAAGCTTGCCCCAGTAGAGACAAGTCTTCTGGGGCAAAAAAATTACATACATGGTTGCCCAGGAAGACTTTCTTCTGCTGGGGAAGAAAAATTACATGGTTGCCCCAGCAGACTTGCTTCTTCTGGGGCAAAAAAATTACATGGTTTCCTCAGAAGACTTACTTCTGCTGGGGCAACTACTTGGCACAAGTTGCTTGTCTTTGAAAGCAACTTGAAAAAATTATGTCTCAAAGAAAAAAATGATGCTGTGTGCTCTCTCTTGACATTACTTTATTTTTATTCATTAGGTTCTATCTAGGCCTGGTAGTCGTATGGCTCCAGTAGAGGGAGAAAAAGTTGCTAGTTATGGGCCAGATATCACCCTCAAGATTCTTCAAGAGCCGCAGTGGTCAAGAATGTAGTTTTTTTGGTATTTTTTTAATCTAAATTTTTTTCTTTTTCTTTCTTTTTTTTAATTATTTTTATGCTTGAAATTTGATTGAAGTCACGTGCTGAAAAGACGTTTCTGTTACATAACTTTATTTCCATTTCTCTGGTTCAAAATGTCAGATTGACTACAGGAAAGTAAAATTGTGGTGAAACTAAGTAAAAGAAATTTAATACTAACATCACACTGCATCATTTTCAATCATTTCACCAAAATCTTGTTTAATAATCAAGAATAGTCAGATAAAACTTGGGTTAGCATCTTGTATGGTCAATCAAAAAGGAGAAAAAAAGAAATTATTGTTAAGAAACAACAGGTTACGTTCTGAAATGACGCAGCATCTTTTATGCTCACTTAAAAATTTTCATTGCATCAGTAAATTTGAAAGAAATCAAAGAGGTAGAATAGACAGATAAACCTTGAGTTAGCATCTTTTATGGTCAATCAAAATGATGAAAATAAGAATGTAGTGTTGAGAAAATACAGGTCACTTGCTGATAAGATGCAGTGTCTTTTTTTCTCACTTGAAAGTTTTCCATTGCATCAGTAAATTTGAAATAAATTAAAGAGGTAGAATAGACATATTAAACTTGATTTAGCATCTTGTATGATCAATCAAAAAGAAGAAAAAGAGAATTTAGTGTTGAGAAAAGACAGGTCATGTGCTGAAAAGATGCAGAATCATTTCTGCTCACTTGAAAGTTTTGCATTGCACCAGTAAATTTGAAAGAAATTACTGAGGTTTAGCTAACAACTTGAACTACAGAAATTGAAATAAAGTCACATTATGTAAAAGACACTGTGTCTTTTCAGCACGTGAATCAATCACAACTCAGGCATAAAAATAATCAAAAAATGTACAAAAAAAATTTGTAAAAGACTATAAATGTGAAAGAATGTCACATTACCTGCAATAACAATTAATCAATTAAAAAAGTCAAGTAATTTTTTAATGTCCTCATAAGTTTGGCCATTTTTTATACATTCCCTAATAAATTCTTTTTTTTTAAATTTTCTTGCTTTTCCAATTCATGACTTGCTATTTCTCTTTGAAATTCATGGTCTTTTGATTTCTCTGAGCAAAGATGAACTCTTTCCATCTCCTCTGCCTCAAATCTGGCCTTTTCAAAATTATATTGAAGCAAAAAAAATTTTTCTCCAAATCTAAGGCCCTTTGATATTTCATTAGCATATGATCAAACTTCATCTTCTCAAATTCAAGGTCATTTTTTGAAATACAGGATTTTTCTACAAAAAGAGAAATGAAAAAAATAAGTTATTGAATAAGATATATAGTGAATTATTCTTACTTATATCTTTTTTCTTGAAATAATCATCAAGAGAAGCCAAAGAGCTGGATGAAGTATTACCAAATTTTAAAAGATGGTTAAATTTCATTGATGTTGAGGTTCAACGCTCTAGTTTGTAATTTGAGATAGAGGGTTCAGGAAGTTCATCTAAAGCAGCTTCCAAAGCGTGATTCTCATTTTTGGGATTGATAATCTTTTTTGGAATTTGATTTTGAGTTGGAGTAGAAGGAGACTAGAAAAGAAAGAAAGAAAGAAAGAAAGAAAGAGAAATTTAGAGAAGAATTTAAGAAAATATCAAAGGTGACTGATCCACAATTAAATTAATTGTGGATAAAAATCCTTTAACCCCAATTATATTCCACAATTATTTTTGCTAATAATTGGGTTGTTAGACATTTTACATGTCAAAGTTGACCTCTTATCCAACATTTTTCCACTCAATTTTTCATAACCACATATTGGACAACTTTCTGTCATAACCACATCTTGGTTACTTTCATTCATAATCACATCTTTTACTACTCTCTGGATATGCCTTCTACCTTGCTGTGCACTCCCAATCTCATCTCATCCTGTCTATTCTCTCCATTCAGAACACCTTGTTATCTCATATGCTTGTTTTTTCTCCTTTTCATCTTCAATTATCTTAACATGCCCTGTCATCATAAATATTCTCAAAGGCAGCCTTCCCCCAGTTGTTCTTCAAATTGCACTGCTCCCTCTTTCCACTTCTCAGCCAATAAATCAAAGACTGTTCAATTTAAAAAAGATTATCATATCATCCTTATCAACTGCCTGAAAAATAAATCTAACTATGATTCTTGTTTTAGTACTGAAAATGCAACTAAAGTAGGATGGCCCGCTGCATCAAAAGTTAATAATTATCTACTAATGGCCAATGAATTACAGAATAAGACCAAGGGAAGGATAGATCTTTTACCTAAACAGATGTCTGAATGTTCCAAGAATTACTGAGCTAAATACAAGAAGGCAAAGACTCTTTCATCTTTCACTAGTTTTGGTATTATGGACATTGATATCCGTAAAGGCATAAAATCCATAGATGATAAACTTGAATCTTTATGTCCTTACTTTAAAGAGATAGATGCTATTTTTCTTAGAGCAGGCTGATGTTAATCCTGCAAAAATGTTGGATGGTGAAGATGCTATCTCTGAACATGATGTCAAAAAAAATCTTTTTCCTTCTTCTTCTACTCAAGCCTCCCCCATTTAACTTCCACAAATCAAGATACCTTTTCAATAGATCCTTATGGAAATATAAACCAACCTTATCTAAATCAAATATGTTTTTTTTCATTTATATTACAAATTCTTTTTTTATTTACATTTTCTTATTTCTAAAAAGGCTGAAGAACAAACACAGGAGCCACAATCAACTGAGTCTGAAGCCAGAAACAATGATGAGAAGGAAAATTTGACCTTGAACCAAAAGCAAAGGGCTTCAAGTAGTCCAAATTTCCTCTCTCAAAGAAGAAGAGAAATTAATACTACATCTCAAACTCCTTTTTATTCTATTGAAGAATTTTTGGAGAAATGTAATGCTGGTAAGTGATACCATACCTCTTAATACTTTACTCTGCTTTACTTCTACTTTTTGTTAATATTTCTTATCTCTATAGAGCAATTGGAAGGTTCTAAAGAGACTTTAAAGTTTGAAAAGAAAAAATACAAGCTCTCTTTAAGGAGGGATGATAGGGCACAAGACTTGGAGGAGAGGAAGTACAAGCTCTGTTTATGGAAGGATGATAGGGCACAAGACTAGGAGGAGAAGAAATTTGAGCTAACTCTTAGTATTGAAAAATCAAAGAAAGAGGAGAAAACACTTGAGCATCAAGACTTAATAGAACAGATGAAATTTAAGCATGATCTCAAAGAAAATTCAAAGAAGATATTTATTTTAATGGAATGTGTTAAAGCTAATAAATCTTATGAGGAAATTGAATGTCTAATGAAATTTTTTAATGACTTGTTTGTTTTATTTCTTTCATACTTCAACTATTCATAATTATTTGTAAATAAAATTTTAAAATAATTTCCTGTATTTCATTACTCTATCCATAATTAGTTAAATTTTCATATTTTAATTTAAAAAATTCTTCTTTAAATAAAATTTTCAAGTCTCATTTGAAAATTTTCCAATCCCCCCCTTCATGTTTTTGAAGTAAGGGGTGGGTATCACCTGAATTCTTTCAAGTCAAGAATCTTGAAAGTCTTATATGAAAATTTGGCATTACTACCATCTGAATTTTATAAGTATCACCAAAATTCTTTCAAGTCAAAAATTTTGCAAGTCTTACAAGAAATTTTGGAAATACTCCCCCCTACATTTTATTGAAGTAAGGGACAGGTTTCATTACATGTCAGATTTAAAAATTTGGCAATACACCCCCCCTGAATTTTATTTAAGTAAGGGGTGGGAATCACCAAAATTTAATATAATTACATAAATTAATATATAAACAACTAATATATATCAATTTACCTAGTTTTAAAGTAATGTCAATCCTCTAGCTAAAATGTGGAGAAAGTCTAGAAACAAATGTTTGGGACTTTCCAAAAGTGTAGACCAGAAGAGTGCCATGAAACAAATAAACATTGTCATGATAACCAATTATACACTTCAAGGTTGCTGGCCCATTACTTTACTTTAGGAATTTTAAATATACAAGTTATTTATAAAAATTTTATGAAAAAATAAAAAATATTTGATGACTCTACTCATCCCCATACTTTTTTGATCTACTTTAAGTTTTTTTATTTTTGTTAAATTTACCTTCTTTTTTTACCTTGCTTATTTGGTGGATTAATTTTTTACTGATTTGAAATGAACATCTGAAATGTGTGAACTCTTGACATGATTCCAAGCCAGGTGGAGCTTTGGTCATTTGGTGATGATCCTGGTTTTAATTTCATCATCTCCTGATTTGGTCAAATATTCTAAAACTTCTAGTAACTCATTTGGATAAGAATTTTTTTTAACCACTTTAGTTTTATAATACACAATATTTGATATATGACCAAATAAACAATCCAAATGAATTTTCTTTTTTAAATTTCTTTTATTCTTCTGACTTTGTTTATCATTATTTTTTTTGGATGCTTTTTTGGATGATGATTGAATTGAAGTTGAATTTGAAGAAGACGATAAAGATGATAAAGAGGATGATGATAGAGAAGTAAGAGGTGATTCTGACAAAATATACATTTTTTTCTCTAAAAATAAATTGTGTCGAAAATCCCCCAAAAAATGGAAAAAAAAACTTACAAAATTTAGTTAGTTTATTCAACATTAAGAATTTTACTAATCAAAAATTAATCCAAATACTTTTTTTTGAAAAAAAATCAAATACTAAACTGTCCTTAAAAAATTTGAAACAAAAAAAAATTAAAATTAAAACAAACATCAGTAAAATTATTTCCAAAAAAAAGATTTTTCAAGCTATTTGGTGTTAGATATACTTCCTAAGGTCCTTGAAAAAATTGATAAAAAAAATTATAACTTAAAATTTAAACCAAAAAAAAAAAATTGTATCCAAAAAATTATTCCCAAAAATCAAAATGAAAATTATAGACACACCAAATTTATTTTTGATTCAGCTTGAAAAATATTTTTTTTTTATAATATGCTGTAAAAAATAAACAAAAAAAAATTCAAAATAATGTAAATTTTATTTTACATACTCCTATATTACCCCTCCTAGTCTGCCTCATTTACCTCTTTTTGGTGTCCTCAAACTCCCCCTCCCCCTTCTTGATCTCCTCAAAACCCCCTTACCCCCTTTTTCACCAGGTCCTCCACCCTTCCCCCCCTTTGCACCCTTTTACCCCCTTTAGGCCAGCTCACAACACTCCCCCCTCTCCCCTCCCCTCATCCCCTCCACTTCTTCCCTCCCTCCCCTCTCACCTTGCTTCCTCCCCCCTTTAAAATCACATAGCAATTCATTTGCTATGAAATGGAGAATGGAGGGTGAGGTTAGAGGAGAGGTTGGAGGGGGGGGGGGAAGGGATAAGGGGGGAGGGGAGAGGGAAGAGTGTTGAGAGCCGGCCTAAAGGGTGGGAATAGAGGGCCTAAAGGGGGCAAAGGGGGTGCCTAAAAGGAGGAAAAAGAACACCTAAAGGGGATAAAGGGGGGGAAAGGTGAGAAATGAGGGGTGAGGAAGAGAATAAGGGGAGAAAGGGGGGATTGAGGCAGTCAAGAAGGGGGGAAAGGAGGGAAAAAGAGCAGGACAAGAGAGAAAATAGGGAGAGAAAAAACAAAAAAAATTAGTTTAACCTTGAAAAAAAATAAATGAAGCACTTACAAAAAAAAAAAAAAAAGCAAAAAAAAAAATTCATGATTAGCAAATAAAAATTCAAAAAAAATTTAAAAAATGACTTAACTGGTGAGATGTGTTAAAAAAATGCAACCAAAATATTTGAGGGATGTTTGAGGAGAGGAGAAAAAGGATATGAGTGAAGAATGAAAAAAAGAAGCACTGAAAAAATATGCAATTTCATGTTGAGCTTGTGAAAGAAAACCAATGAGCCATCCAAAAACAAGATACTCACCATAAATTCAAAATAAAAATGAATATGCAACAAACAAAAAAACCAACCCAAGTGAATAAAGTATACAAAGTGGTCATTTGGAGAGTATGAAAACAAAAAATTAAAAGGGTTGTGTGTCAAAATGGTGGAGGGTGATTGGCATAATGACAGCATATTCCAGTTGAATGAATATTTTGTGATTCAAGGGAGGGGAGAGCTGGTGCTGGTTCAGGATCATCTTCTTCATAAAGATCATTCCACTCATTCTTTAAATAAGCTAGGATATTGTGGAGTATAATGCAAGTCATGATCCAATGATTTGCAGTTTTGATCTCCAATTTTTTTTGAAATTGGATTCTGAGCTCCTGGAGACTAGAAAATCTTCCCTTTAAAATCCCAATAGCATTTTTAATCAGTACTCTTGATTGGGAAAGGTGATAATTAAAGGTGGTTTTGGGGTCATTTTCTAAAGTTGCATCACAGAAAGCAGGTATAATGTACTTTCCACTTGCATATGCTGAGTCTGCAAGGAGATACTGAGATTTGTCAAAGTATGAGTCAGGAATTTGAGAAAACCTCATTATTTGGAAGACAGAAGAGTCATGACATGAGCCAGGGAAGCCACTATGAAAAGCAATAAACCTTATTTGATGTCACAGAAAAGTTGAACGGCAATAGAGTATCTACAAAGAAGATAAAAATATAGTTTATGAAAGATGTGAAATTGGAGAACATTTTGAAAAAAACTATTTTTGCAATCAAAATAATAATTTCCATCATGAGCAGGCTTTTGACTTCAATGTTTAGTTGTGCCATCAACAAAACTTACACATCCAGGGAAAACATTGGCTTGCATTACTTGAGAGGATTCAAATCACTGTTGTGGAGTTTTCCAAGCAAGTGTTTGAGACTTGAGGGAAAGGATAGCAATCATACAGAGCTTGGTGTGTAATATCACCATACCATATCCTATGTTAAAGAGATTATTCAAACATCTTACAGCAGCACCATTTCAACTTGAGCCAACGCAACATAGTGCAAAAGCAAGTTGAATAGCAGGATCACACTTTTTATTTTGAGAATTGTTATTAAAGATAAGATGTTTGAAAATGAGTTGATAAAGTTTGAAGAAAGAATAAGGAGAAGTTGGAAATAGTTGAGTGAAGTTTAGTTGAGGAAGGTTGAGAATGGAGAAGAGATCATATCTGGGATCATGATGAAGATTTTACCCCCTTGGGTTTATGTAATGCTTTTTGGAAAGAAAAGACATATAGGCTAAAGCGTCTTCCAAATCTGAGTCATTTTTATTATGAAAAGCTAAAAGTAAAGCGATAGCATTCATAGTTGAGTGAAGTAGCTTCCTAGAAGAGAGGTGTTTCATAGTTGTTGGTGGAAGGCTTATTTGATGAGGGAAGTTGGAATTAACCACCAAATGTGCAGTTGGGGTGTGTAGATAGAAAAAAAATATAAGTGTTTTCCACCAAAATTAAGTAGCATAGAGTGAGGAGAGAATTAAGGATGGCATCAGCAGTGATAAGTCATGTGGCTTTCTTAAAAATCCATCATGGATGTGAAGAGTTTTTAATCAGGAATTAGGAATGGAAATTGGGGTAAAAGAGGCAGGATAATGCATTATCATGGATTCCTTATCCACTAGCCCTGGGGCTAGTTAATAAAAATCTTCCACAATTAATAATGTCTGATCCCAGCAAAAAAATTCCTGAACCATAATTGCAGATCTCTCAACTTTGATACCCCCTATTATTTTAATAGGTCAACCTGCCATTGTAGTTTTGGCTACATTCCACCAATACACTAATTGTCCACTTCCCATGTTTGTTGAATTTCCCCTTTTCCCATCATCTCTCATGTAGACTTATTCTTAATTAACACCCAAAGAACCCCCAAAAGTCTTCATCTCACTCAGCAAAAACTCATTGGTCTCTCCTTTATTGTCCTGTTTATGCTTTTCAAAATTATTTCTGCCTCTCATATCTTGTAAATAACTTAATTGGTTCTCTTTTCCTTCATGCCCCTAGTTGGGTGAGATTTTATGAGATATATATATATATATATATATATATATATATATATGTATTAAGAAAAATATATTCACTTGCTCAGACATAACAAATTTTATGACAATAGTGGGTTTCAAACATTACCAAACGTTTTTGGTGGATTTAATTTGAAAAATACCAAACAAATATGCCATGAAACATGGCTGATTTAGTACTTTAGGTCTCAAAAATGACATTGTGGTACGCCCCTCACAGGTAGCATAATTTTAGACCAATCAGCGCGTGTAGTCCAGGAAGAACAAAGGAAGTTAGCGCAGTAGGTAGTGCTAAAATATAATATGTATTTGTGTGTTTCAAAGAACAAAGGAAATGGAAGCGCGGAAAAGGATTAAGGGTCAGTGCGCTCAGATTTTGCAGCAAGATGTGCCACACAATGGGGAATTGTGTATTATTGATTTAGGACTGTAAAGCGCTAAACAATATGGATTTGGAATTTCCAAAAATTATGTGTTACACATTAAGGAAAGAGTTATGGCTTAAGGACGACTCAAGTGCATAGTATACTGTACCGCGGCTAGTTGGGTAACTTACTGAAACAGGTAATAAGGGAGGCTAACTAGATAAGTGAATTTTTAGGACTATGAACTTAGTATTAAAGAAAGGAGAGTGGGGAATCAATAAAAAAACTACCCAAGAGTCAAGGCGACTAGGATCAATGTTAGAATGGGTCAAACCCGAAAATAGCGCTGAAACAAAAACAAAGGTATATTCAAAAGCACATATGTGGAGTATGAGTGAAACAAGTTAATACTAGCGTTAGTAATCATAGGGTATGTTTTAGGTGCTGTAGTTGTTACAAGCAGTGTACATAGTTTACTAATAGATTAGTTATTATTTTACTAATGTGGCGCTAGAGCCAGCGCTGGAGATCCACTAGCAAACTGTGTCTTGAGTACTGGAAAAATATAAAAAGGAGGACTATTTGATAAAGATAGGGAGTATTTTGGTAAGTAGAATATATAGAGAGATATAGAGTAGTAAATTAGAGATATTTCTGAGTCTTTTATCATTCGTGTGTCTGTGTGTGTATTTCATATAGCATGAGTGAAAGAGCGCAACATAGAGGGAATATATAGATTTAGTAGGATTGACTATTATTAGAGTTATTTTATTGCTATAATAAGGTATATTCAAAGAGAGCGCTTCAAAAGGGAGTAGCTGTGGATATTAGCACTTATTAAGAATAGAAATATACAGATAGTAATACTTGTTTTTCATGATCTCTAAAACTCATCTCTCATCTTATAAACTTTCTAATCAAATATTAGTGTTATACATTATTGCGCTGTCTTTAAAAATAAGAGTGGCAGGCGCTTCTTTTTAGAAATTGAAGAGGAGAACCAGCCCATCTTGCATTGTGTCTACTGCTTAGTACTTTAGAACAGTCTAAAATTGGTGTCCCAACAGTGGCATAATTGTAACTAGATTATTTGATTAGATTTTTTGGTTTTTAGGGTTTTGTCAAGAGGGCGTAATCAAGCCAGCGCTTCAGCAGAAGAGTCAGGTCTACAACGTGTGGATTAATAGCCGTTATCAGAAGATAGTGTAGGGCTGTATCGTGAATATAGTCAGGTTTAATTACCAAGTGTGTCTTTTTGTGATCTCTGTTTCAATTTTATATTTTGGGAATGGATCCTACTGCGACTACATCTAGGGGATGTCAGGAGAGGGTTAAATTTCCCAATTCTTTGGCATCTTTGAAAAAGACAGTAACTACAATCATTAGGTGTAAAGATGAAAGCTTGCATTTTGCGGGCATTAATACCAAGAAGTTTTTAGGCAGGTTTGAACAGGCAGCTGAAGTTCATGGAGCAACTGAATACAATATGGTGCGTCAAGTACTATTCTTTGTAACTAATGAGTGCAAAGACAATTTAGAGGATATAAAAGGGCATGAAGAGCGAGATTGGCCAGCGCTAAAAGAACAGATGCTCAAGAGATTGCCAAAGGTTACCGAGGAAACTAGGTATACCATGAAGGACCTGGATATTTTGGTAAAAAGGGTTAAAGCTACAGGGGGGTGTTCGAGACCCTAAGAAATTTAAAAGTTTCAGGGAAGACTTCAACTGAATAGTGGAATATTTAGTTATTAATGAAGATTTTAGTGATGCTAATGCATCTTTACCTTGGTTTTGTGAAGAGTTAGTGCCAGAACTTGAAGACTAGGGAAAAAGGTGCTTGGATAACGAAGGAAAGCTGGTTAAAAAAGGGACGGAAATTATAAGTACCCTGGATTAGAAGAAGTAGAAATGGCAGTGGAAGCTGAAATGAAGTTGCGTTGAGTTGAGCGTTGCGCAGCTAGGGTTGCTTTGGATAATGAGGAGATGAATGAAGATGCGTCTGGCGTACAATCGCCTCCTCAGATGTTGTCTCCTAAAGTTAAAGTTTTTACTAAGGAGCCAGAATCAGTTATGGCAAGGATTTAAGAGTTGGAGAAAAAGATAATTGAAGCGGCAAAGGCAAAAGAGTTGTTTAGGCCCAAGAGTTCTCCTCAACCTTTGCGTTTTTCTGCTATGGTGTGCTATTATTGTAATAAAGAGGGGCATACTAGGATGAGGTGTAATGCGCTTCAAAGGGATAAAGAGGAAAAGGTAGTTTACGAGGAAGGGACTACGCTTATGTTGGAAGACAGCACTAAGCTTGTTAAAGACAAGGATCGAGGGATGCGAGCCATGGTCATCAATCATATTAATAGAGAGTCTATGGAAGGCAGGTCAAACAAGGGAAAAGAGCCTGAAATTAAAGAGAAAGGCAAGGATGCAAAGTCAGTAAATTTTGCAGTTACTTGCGCAGTGCTGGATTTTAAAGTAAAAGAGGGAGCAGTTGCAGCGCCACTCACCGCAGCGCGATTGGAGACATTTGCAGCAAAGCACAAGAAAATGGCCCCACCTACAGTTACTAGGCCAAGAAGGACTGGTGCTAGGTATGCGAATCCAGAGGATATGGAGGAAGTAGGGTATACTACTAGAGAAAATACACCTGCGCCTATCGAGGATGTTGAAATGGATGGTATGGAACCATGACATTATAGTGTGGATCACTAGGTAGAAGATCAAACGGCAATGTTGGAGGAGTCAGTGGTAGTACAGCAAAGAGTGGTAACTGCTGAAGGAATGCCAGGAGCAAGGCACAATACTCCAAAGAACCTACCTGGAAGAGCGAAAGCTGGTGAAAAGGAGACTCAACCTAAGTGGATAATGCAGCACCCAGTTCAATCTGATTTTCCTAAAGCGGCTGAGGATTTAGTTGCGCAATGTTTGAAAACTACAGTTTCTGTTCCATTGGGGATGCTGACAGCAGTAGCGCCAGATGTAGCAAATGGAATTGTGGATAAGTGTAGGAAGAAAAGGATTGCTAATTGCGCAGAGTTTGAGGTTGAAAAGCAGTCATTTCAGCCGGTTTTTGGAATACCTAGGGCACCACATTATGCAGGACCCTTAGGGTATTTAACAATTACTGTAAATGGTAAGCAAATTAAAGCGTTAGTGGATACAGGTTCACAAATCAACGTGGTGTCAGTGGATGATGCAGTGGAGTTAGGTCTTCCTGTTAAAGATGGTGAAGGCACTGTCACAGGAATTGGAGGAGGTAGGTTACCTGTTATAGGTGTAGCAGAGTATGTACGCACTAGAGTTGCGGGAGCAACAAGGGATATACATTTTTATGTTCCAATGGGTGTAGTTAAGCCAGTTTTAGGCACACCATTTCTAATGGATTATTCTGCAACTATAGATTATTGTTTGAATAAGACTATTGGAATAAGGATTATGGGTGATGATGGTGTTCCAGTAACAGTGGTCTTAGTAGCGCCCAAGGATGGTGGCTGGGATACTAAGTACTCTGGAGCTGCGCGGTTAGAGAAAGAAAGAGAATTTTATGAGGAAGTCTCAGATGACGAGATAGGGCGACCGCCAGGAAGGCTCCAAAATTTTCATTAGGGACTGGCATTTTAGGTGTTACTATCTCCCAGGATGAGAGGAACCCAGATAGTAACCAGTCAGTCCAACAAGAAGGGATACGTAAAGCGGTACTTCATAGGTGTCTTGGGAATACTACTGTAGAATATATCGTACCTAAGCTCTTTAATTTCTTTGATTATGGATATTGTTATACTTATATTATAAAGAAAAGACAAAAACAGGATTTAGGTGCAACCCGTAGTTATATTAGAAAGGGTTTTATTTTAATTAATGAAGGAAGCAGCAAGAGCTGTTTTGCATCAAAGTATAAACCAGTAGCTGTTAAGGTTAAACCAGTGAATGTAGCAATTCCTGATTTGAATCCTCCTTTGCAGAGGCTGGAACTGTCTAGGAATCCTTATGATACCCCTTTAACAAAGTTTCCGCCTGATTTTGCGCCTACTAGTAAGATTATGATGGAAAGGCTTCAGATAGTTAATTTTGGACCAGAGGATTGGTTATTGCAGGAAGAAAAGAAGTTGTTTTTACATGTTATGGTTCTTAGGGAAAATGCTATTGCGTTTTCAGAAGAGGAAAGAGGTTTGTTGAAACACTCTTATGGTAAACCTTATATTGTTCCAGTTATACCTCATGCGCCGTGGAAGAAGAAGGCTTTTCCAATACCAGCGCCTATAATAGAAGAGTATACGGAATTAATTAGGGGAAGGTTAAAGTCTGGCTTGTATGAACAGTCTATGTCTAGTTATTCAAGTCCAGTGTTTTGCGTTGTTAAACATAATTGTAAATTAAGGGTTGTTCATGATCTTAGGGAGATGAACAAGGTTACAGTAAAGGAGGCAGGGATGCCACCAATGCCAGAGGAGTTTGTGGATTCTTTTGCGGGACGTGAATGTTATGGATTAGGTGATATTATGGGAGGATATGATGAGCGCAAATCGGACAAATCATCCAGACCCATGACAACTTTTGAAACACCACTGGGGTGTTTCAGGTTGACAAGGTTACCGCAAGGCGCAACGAATTCTGTTGCGGTATATAAAGCACAGATGATGTGGATATTGAAGGATGAAATTCCTGAACATGTGGGAATTTTCATTGATGATGGCGGTATAAAAGGGCCAGCCAGTGATTATGATGGGGAAGTGATAGAAGAGAATCTGTATATTAGAAAGTTTGTTTGGGAATATGTGATTACTTTGGAAAGAGTGCTATTTAGGATAGAGGAGGCAGGATTAATGATTTCTGGGTCCAATTTTTCTTGTTGTGTTCCAGAGCTAGATATAGTGGGACATGTGGTATGCAAGGAAGGGAGAATCATTGCTGAAAAACAGAGGAATAAGGTGCTTACGTGGCCGAGACCAAGAAATACTAAGGAAGTTAGAGGGTTTTTAGGCATCTGTACATATGTAAGAATTTTTATTTGAGATTTTGCTTTGTTGTCTTCACCTTTATGGCGCTTAACGAGAAAAGATGTTGTATGGGATTGGACGGAGGAATGTGAGGAGTCATTCGAGTTATTGAAAAGGATTGTAGGGAAAGATATTCTTTTGAAGAAATTGGAGTATGGACAAGGCGCTGGGAAAATTACTCTAGCTGTAGATTCTAGTGTGTCCGCGGTGGGCGCAGTTTTGATGCAGGAGGATGAGGAAGGTAATGATAGACCTGTCCTTTATGAGTCTAAGACTTTTACCAAAGTGGAGTCCAGGTACTCTCAGTCCAAGCTGGAGTTATGTGGAGTAGCGAAAATTCTTAAGAAGCTACAATGGATGCTTTGGGGGCAGCATTTTGAGCTGCAGGTTGATGCGCTATTGTTGGTGCAAATTATCAGTAGCACGAGTTTACCAGATGCGCCCATGATAAGGTGGGTAGTGCAGATTAATTTGTTTTCTTTCGATTTAGTCCATAAGCCAGGAAAATTGTTCACTATGCCGGATTCATTGTCAAGAAGACCGTTGTGTGAAGAAGACTTGGAAGTGGAAGAATTTGAAGAAGATAAGAAATGGGTAAATGGGATAGATTACTGTTATGAAAGATTTAACAGTAACGTACGCAATGACAATAAACTAGCAGGCAGTATTGTCCGTGATGAAAATAAACTAGTAACGTGGAATGTCCCTAAAGACATAAAACTAGATATTGACGATGCAAAGAATGTTTGTAGCAAGGGTAGTCTGCAGCTGGATTTAGGGGACGCTGAAGCTAACGTAGCTACAAGGAGTGCGCAAGGCAAGGTAGTGGAAGAGTCAGATGATGAAGATGATTCAAGGGGAAGTCAAGACAGTAGTACTCATCTCAAAGAAGGGAAGCATTCTAAAGACGACACATTTATTGATGAGGGAGTAGAGTTGTTAAGGTTATATTTGGAAGGTAATAGTCAACCAAATTTTTGCCATAAAAAGGTTTGGCACAATATTGAGAAGCGCGCTAAAGGTTATTTTATTAAAAATGGGAAGTTATGGAAGAATAGAACTTTGTCTCCTCAGTTAGTTGTTTAAACTGGGGAAGGGAAGGAGAAGATACTCAGGGAGTTACATGAAAATTTAGGACATAGAGGTCAAGATGAGACGTATCGCAGAGTTAGGGAAAGATTCTGGTGGCCCAATATGAAAAATGAAGTAAGAGATTGGGTTAAATCTTGTCCTGAATGTCAGCGCTGGAGTTACAGAAAGCCAAAAGAGAAAGGTAGAGGGACAAGAAAAGATACTGTTTTTGGTAGGGTCACTTTAGATGCAGTTCATATAAAAGAAGGACACTTTAAATACTTGGTAGTAGCCAGGGATGATCTATCAGGATGGGTTAAAGCAGCGCCGTTGGTAAATCTCAAGGCAAGTAATGTAGCTGAATTTTTGAAGAAAGAATGGATTTACAGGTATGGGGTAATGAAGATGGTAACCGTAGATGGTGGCACTAAATTTTCTGGAGAATTCCAAGAGGTAGTAAAAGGTATTGGCGCAAATTTACAAGATGCAACACCATATTATCCTGAAGCAGAGGGAATGGTAGAAAGAAGGCATCAAGTTATAAAGGATGTGCTAGTTAAATTATGTGGAAATAATTGGGCAAAGTGGAAGAACTACTTGCCATTAGTTTTGTTTGTGGAAAGGATTTCAGTTAAAAGAACAACAGGGTTTTCACTGTATGAGCTGATGTTTGGTCAAAGGGCGGTATTACCTATTGATCTGGAGGCTGGATCTTTTCTAGGATGTGACTGGGATCAAGTGTGCTCAACTGAAGATTTAATTCTAGCGAGGGTAGCGCAGCTTGAAAGGAAAGACGAGTTTGTGGAGAAGGCGTATGAAAGAATGATGCAGATCCGGGAAAAGTCAGTTAAATATTGGGATGAGCGCTTAGCGCATAGGTTAAGAAAGCCACTGAACCCAGGAGATTTGGTTTTGGTTTATAATAGAAGTTTAGAAAGCCAATGGGGCAAGATGTTTTCTGACAGATGGAATCGTCCATATAGGATAAGAAAGCAGATAACTGGAGGGTCTTATTTACTGGAGGAATTGGATTGTACTGAGTGGAAGCGACATGTGGCTGCACATCAGTTCAAAAGATTCTACCCAAGGGGTGTTCTAGTGATACAAGATAACCTCTGGAATGAGGAAAAACTACCAGAATAATACCTCCGGAAAGAGGTTAAACTAAAAAGTTATGTTAAGTTTTGTTTTTCTAAGAGGACTCACAGGAGGCTTTGACACAGTTGTGACAGATAGAGGGCGCTAATTGGAAGTTAGGCAGACTATGGCTAAACAGGCAACTGGCATAAGCACTTAGATGAGGGCGTAGAGGAAAATGAAATCTTATATATATTTTTTCATTGCTAGAGGGGACATGACCAAATAGGTAATTTGATTAAAGGAGATGTGTACCATGTAAATGCAAAAGACGCTGTAAATTTAGCTAATGGGTTAACTAACCAGGAGTGGAATAGCGATATATAGATGGGGCACTCTACAGTTCAATTCTTATTTTACATGGTATATTGCTGTATTGCAGTAAAGGCGGTAAGGTGTTATGATATAAAAGTTTATTTATGATTTTTTAGGGTTTACAGTTTTTTAAAGAAAGTAGAGGGAGCAAAGTTAGGCGCTCTCTAGTATGGAAGACAGGTTTAATAAAATAGCGCCATGTCTAAAAAGATTATTTGAAGGCATAGCATGAAAAATATATGAAGACTATGTATAGGGAGAATGGACAGAGGAGGCTCATAAGGAGAAGCGCTAGTGGGCTATTTGGTATCAGGGTGAAAGCTAATAGGATATCCTTTCCAGTCTTCAGGCATGACAAAGCGACAGGGATCGGTGGGGAATCCAAGAATAGTTGATGAGCTGATTTCGTTCATTAGTTGAACTATCATTTCTATATGGGTATAGTGAGCTTCAAGTTCAGTGTCAGAAAAAGCTGGTGTGTTAGAATAGGATAGAGACATAGCGTCATATATAAGACGAAGTCTGGAAAACATTCGCATGGAATTGACAAAGAGTAAAGGAATAGGAACCCATCCCAGGGAGATGGATTCATTGAAGCCTGACAAGGAGTCAGTGGGAAAGGAGAGCGTAAGTATAATAAAGGATACTTACTTGCTAATAAGTTTTGTGGGCGCGCTGATGGCGAAGTAATGGTAACCGCGTCAGGAGCAGCTGCAGTGGAGCCTGAGCGCATAGAAGCATTAGAGCTCAGAGTGGAAGAAGGTGTAGCGCTAGGTTGAATAGATATTTTGCGCCTGGGAAAACTAGGAAGCAATGGTGATTCATAAGGAACATTATTACTAGTGGAGATAGTGGGACTAGTGGTTGTAACTATGGGAGCGCTACTAGTAGAGCTAGGTGGAAAGCAAATATAACCAGTAGGCTGAGGAGTATTCTGGTTAAAAGAGATATTACAAGTTTTGTGGTATCTGAAGCAATTGTCACATGCAGGTCTAAAAGAGGCATACCCCCAAGGTTTAGAAAATGTACAATGAAAGTTTTGGCGTTTACAAAACAAGCACGCTTGATCTTTGGGAACCGTATGATATTGAGTCATAATATTTGGATGAAAGAGATCTAGGTTATGAGAAAGGCTATTTATAAGATAAAAATGGCATCATAGAGGAGTCATCAGTTGCGCCATGTCTGACTTGAGCACTGGATGGTTTCTAAGAAGATAGTGAAAATTTTTTGTCATAATGAATTACCCAAGGAAAGGCAAATCTGTCGCAGTCAAGGGAAAGTCATATATTGCGAAGATATGAAGATTACAAGAGAGCACATGCATATACAATGCAGGGGAAGTATTTGCTGCTATAGAAAGTAGCAACGATCTCAAGTTGTTATTTTTTGTTGTTTCATCATTCATAAGCACTTAGTAGAAGGGCATGCTGCTTAGAAAAAGGACGATATTTTTTTGAAGGCAACTCATCTTGCAGTTGTAGAATTCTAAAAGTAAAATTAAGGGAAAATAATAAAATAATAATAATAATATTACAGTTTTTTTTTACAAGGTAATATACAATTTACAGGGAATATATACAAGGAAGATTTTTTAGTATTCTGCGTCATCAAAGATTGGAATGCAGAAAGCCCAGTCATTAACAGCCTCTTGCATGTTTTGTTGAAAGGTGGTTATTAGCTTTTTTTGTTTGTTATACTCGGTGTGAGTATAAACTGGGACCGTCTCGAGGAATTCTTCAACGGAAGTTAACATGTTGTTCATACGACGCATGGTCGTATCATATGGAGCGCAGGCAATTCGCTCTGCAAATTCCCAGTTTTGAGCCATGGAGGGCTCTTCATCATCGACGTCCGGAAAAGTTTCGATGGGCCATTTGTCCAGGATGATGGTATCAAAGACCGGCTGCATAGTTGTCCAGTCAGGGGTGGGTATTCAAGGAGTACACTCCGGAATAGGCTCGGTATCCCAGACGGGATCTTCTTCCAAGGCTGGAAGGAATAGAGGAACATTAGGAGGCAGAGGCGTTTCAGTGTAAGGTGTTCCTGGCGCATTCTAAAAAAAAAAAAGAGAGAATGTTAGCATTAGAAAAGGAAGAAGTAGGAAAAGGAAGACTTACGGTAGTCTCCTCTGAAAAGAGAGATCTTGGGACAGAAGCAACGCTACTGGGTGTAGATTTGCGGTAACCAACCTTGGCTTGTTTATTGCCAGGTGGGGTAACAGGAGCAGGCGCCGGGCGCTTGATGGTCATTTGACTCATCATATTAGTGGTTGAAGCGTTAGGGTCCAGGTGTGCAATGGTGTGTGGCCCATCGTAACTACACTTCTTTTTGCGTTTCTTGCAGTAATCGCATGACTAAAAAAAAAAAAAGGGGGGGAAAGAAATGAAAGGCTAGTAACAACAATGAAGGAAAGTGAAGATAACTTACAGTGAAGAAATTATTTCCACAGTGGGCTTTTGAGAAATGACAAGGAGTTATGCCATTTTTGAAGCAGCGGGTGCATCTTGTCCCACCCATCAGTGTAGTTATGGGCATTGTTGGTGGAGCAGCAGGGGGCTGAGTGCGCATGAACTGTCAAATTGCGTCCACAATGTTGGCGGTATTTTCAGTGTTAGGATTAGTTCTTCTGGTATTCATTGAAGATATGAGGGATGACAGATAAGAGAAGAAGATAGAAGATGGAGGAAGTAAACGCTGCGAGACGCAGGTATTTATGGGCTCCTGGGGACAGTGGCGAGTAGAGGGAGAATGTGGTATGCGCCTCGCAGGTAGCATAATTTTAGACCAATCAGCGCGCGTAGTCCAGGAAAAACAAAGGAAGTTAGCACGGTAGGTAGTGCTAAAATATAATATGTATTTGTGTGTTTCAAAGAACAAAGGAAATGGAAGCGTGGAAAAGGATTAAGGGTTGGTGCGCTCAGATTTTGCAGCAAGATGTGCCGCACAATGGGGAATTGTGTATTATTGATTTAGGACTGTAAAGCACTAAACAATATGGATTTGGAATTTCCAAAAATTATGTGTTACACATTAAGGAAAGAGTTATGGCTTAAGGAGGACTTAAGTGCATAGTATACTGTACCGCAGCTAGTTGGGTAACTTACTGAAACAGGTAATAAGGGAGGCTAACTAGTTAAGTGAATTTTTAGAACTATGAACTTAGTATTAAAGAAAGGAGAGTGGGGACTCAATCACAAAACTACCCAAGAGTAAAGGCAACTAGGATCAATGTTAGAATGGGTCAAACCCAAAAATAGCGCTGAAACAAAAACAAAGGTATAGTACAAAGCGCATATGTGGAGTATGAGTGAAACAAGTTAATACTAGCGTTAGTAATCATAGGTTATGTTTTAGGTGCCATAGTTGTTACAAGTAGTGTACGTAGTTTACTAATAGATTAGTTATTATTTTACTAATGTGGCGCTAGAACCAGCGCTGGAGATCCACTAGGGAACTGTGTCTTGAGTACTGGAAAAATATAAAAAGGAGGACTATTTGATAAAGATAGGGAGTCTTTTGATAAGTAGAATATATAGAGAGATATAGAGTAGTAAATTAGAGATATTTCTGAGTCTTTTATCATTCGTGCGTCTGTGTGTGTATTTCATATAGCATAAGTGAAAGAGCGCAACATAGAGGGAATATATAGATTTAGTAGGATTGACTATTATTAGAGTTATTTTATTGCTATAATAAGGCATATTCAAAGAGAGCGCTTCAAGAGGGAGTAGCTGTGGATATTAGTGCTTATTAAGAATAGAAATATACAGATAGTAATACTTGTTTTTCCTGATCTCTAAAACTCATCTCTCATCTTATAAAATTTCTAATCAAATATTAGTGTTACACATTATTGCGCTGTTTTTAAAAATAAAAGTGGAAGGCACTTCTTTTTAGAAATTGAAGAGGAGAACCAGCCCATCTCGCATTGTGTCTACTGCTTAGTACTTTAGAACATTCTACAATGTCAAATACTTCCTAATTTTGTTCCATTTTCTCAACCACATCTCACCCTCCAATATCCACATCCCCTCAATCAACTGTGCATCATAGCTCTTCTCTCTCTCCCACTTTTCCAATTCAAAATTTAACTCTTCTTCCCACAGTAAGTATATTAGCTTTTCATTCATTTTTTCATCAACATTTCTTCCTCAAAACTCTATCCTCACAACTTCAAATCACTGATTCTCATACCAATAATTAAGAATTTGCTTTAGATCCTTTACTCAAAGCTTCTAAATTTGAAGAACCCACTGTATATTTTAAAATTGAGCTCAATGAGAACATCACAAGGGGAAAAAAGTGGCAACCAGACATTGGGTTCAGTTCACATACTGAATTGATTCAAATCAGTATGTGACCTGAACCCAATGTCTGTTTTCCATTAATTTTCCCCTGTGCATGGTAGTAAGCTTAAACTACTTTTATTATTATTTTTTGTATTTCTAATTTACTCCCTGTGTATCACCCAAATCAAAGGCTTATCAAATATATAAAATTATAAGGAAGTAACTGACAATGTAAGTTTAGAAAATAAATAGTCAACACTTCCTGAAAAAAGATTTAGGAAACAATCTTCTAATAGTTTTGTGACAACTTAATTTACATCAAAAGCTATTTTTTCTGCTTATGGGGAGATTGAAAAAAATTCAAAAAAGAATATTATTTTTTGTAATTATTAATAAGTTTTTTTTAATTTATTTATTTTATTCTTAAAGTTCAGACTTGTTGCAGAAAAGGAACAATCTAGGGTTAAAGTCATGAATTTTGAATCTCAAGAAAAAACAGCCAAATTTCAACAACTTGATTGTGAGCTGATAGCCCTTGTTAAAATAGTCATTAATACTAGATGAGGTACTTCTTTAAAAAATTCTGGTGAGTCAAAAAAATAAAATTTAGTTTAGTTGTTAGAAAAATTGGATCTATGCAAAACAAGAGAATTTATGGAAACAGAGCATCCAAGTTTACTTTGGCAATAACATGTCCTTCTATTTACTATATTATAGGCTGCAAATCACCAAATATTTTTTCAGTCAAGAAAAATTTATGTCAAAAATCTATTTTGAAAATACCCTCCCCATCTATTTACTATAGCAGAGGATAGGGAACAAAATTTTTTTTTCTAATTAAAAAAATGTTTAGGTCAAAAAAGAAATTGGCAATACCCTCCACTTCTATTTACCATAGCAGGGGGTGGGGATCATCAATTCTTTTCTAAGTCAAAAAAATTCTTGACAAAAATAAAAGTTTTATTAAAGTAGGGGCCTTGATCGCCAAATTTTAGTTCATTCCATAAATTAACATGTAAAAAATTTATATAAGATAATTAAAAAATTTATATTAATGAAAATTCATGTAAAAATGTTACTGGAAACTGTCTGTGACCAAATTAAATGAAATCAAACACAAGTGTATACATGAACCTGAAGAGACAGAAATATAGTTCCTGATATGGGGGTCAAACCCATGACCACCTAGTGCATGCAGGCTTCTCCAACACTGATCTATCCTGGCTGGTGATAGGTTTATGGGGGATTGATGGATATACTCCAGCACCCCCCATCCACCTATTAACCTATCTCTATGTGTCAGCCTGGATATTCCCAGGACTGAGTAAAAAGTACTTATAATTTATGTTAAACACATAGACTATACATGGGAGCAAGAAATTAGAGTATACAAATAGTATACATTAGTAAAATTATGATAATATACAAAATATGCCATTATAACACCTTATATACATGCATATATCCACCATTTATAAGTCTTATGTACTTAAAATTAAGTTTTAATATGTTAGGGTAATCTTAAAAACCTTAAATATAAGGCTACATAATTTTTAAGTACACTTAAAGCTGTTATTTTCATTGTTTTATGAAAAAAACAAGAAATGCGCTTTAAATCACTTAAAAGTTGATTATATGTGTCAAGAGGTCTTTCAAGTCTAGAAGGTTTTATAGGGAGGTCCAATGGCAGTAACAACGGGTTTTAAGGGATTCAAACTTTGGTACATATTTTCTTATCTTAAAGATTATTTACTCAATAATAAGAGGTAAAAGGTTGGATTATTATTATAATTAATGGATTAGAATTACGGTTAATATAAATACTAAGGCAGTAATAGATAGTAATAAAGGAATTGTAAATAGTTGTAATAAAATAAGTAAGTAATGAATGAATCAAAAACAACCAAAAGAGAGGCCTTATATAGGCAAAGGAGGGAAAAAGCACGGCAATAAAATTCTAAAAACATTATTATGAGAGAGATAGAAAAAGAATATTCCAGAAGGAGTATTTTCAAATAATAAAGTTGTTCTAAAAAGAAAGCGTCAAAAAGATGTATCTAAAGAGTATATCAGAAATACATCAATTTATTTAATATTTACTGTAGAAGTCAATTCTAAATAAGAAATTTGAATTTTTTGTATATATTTATTTTTATTTGAATATTAAAATTTTATTTTATTTTAAAATCAATTTTTTAATATAAATCTTTATTTCTTCCAACCTGTCAAATGAGCACAGTGTTAGAGAATAAAAATATAAGGGACAATTTTATATTTAATTTTATCATTCTGTAATTAGTTAATTTATTATAAGTAATTTTAATGTAACTAATTTATAATTAAATAATTAAAATAATAAGGTGTGGCTTCATCCAGTAAATAATTAATTATTTCACTGGGTAAGTCTAGCAGCCTGGCTGACAATATGTGCTATAAATTTAATAATATTAAAAATGAGCTTTGACAGATCAATTTGTCTTAATTAGGACTATTGATTTGGCTACTCAAAAGCATAAAAATAACACTTTTCTAATTTGGTGTTTTTTATGCCAGAAATGGCTTCTGTGTACTGGCCACATACTGCCTACATTTTTCCCATGTGAATAGCTTCATTTTTAGCAAAGTTAGCTTTTTCACACTATAATTACCCCACATTCTACGCCCACTGTGGGGAAACACACTAATATAGGCAACAGGCACTTATTTAGTGCCCTAGCTTAATTATAAATGCATTGACCCTCTTTATATGCACTAATTTCATTAAGAATCTCATTCTTGGCGCTTTAATTTACTGCAACACTTGAATTTGCCTAAATTAGTCAAGGATTTACCTGTGCAAGCACCTTCCAAGGACTGCATGTAGTTACCCCACATCTCATGCCCATTTTTGGGTTTTTTGGTGGTTTCTCAGTCAATTTTGGTTATTTTTGAATGGGAATTTCACGTAGTATAATGTCAGGATTAGCCCCAACATTTCTACAGTTAATTTTCCTTATTATTAGTATGAATTAGTCTTAATTTTCAATTTTTGGCCTTTTATATTAATGTATAATACGCCTATACTCTCTTTTATGCTTATTATTTTCTTTTGATGGATTATCCCTATTACTACAGGATTTTGGAAGGTGATATCATTCTAATTATGTTACTAGTCACTCTTTTGGGCTCTGAACATTTCTATTGGATAGAATGAGGCATCACTAACTGTGTATTGAGCTGGTAAATCATAGGGTTCATTGGGGAAGTAATTGTGTATAAAAGGAGGAGGTTTTTGGTCTTATTTTCTTCATTCTTTATCATTACAATTAAACATGTAACCAATACAATTACAATACATATCAATAGTACGTATAAAGTCTTTGAATAGTATCTGAATTTATTAAATCTATTTTTCTACCAACTATAAAGATTGTAAGCCATATATAATTAGTGAGATTAAAATTACTGAGACCCTTATATTGAGTTATATTTTAATACTTATTGGATTAGTACTACAGTATTCATATAGGAAATTTAAAATCTTCTCGATAACTGACCATTCAAGCTAGTTCATGTCTTTGTACTTGACCTCATCCTGAAACTATGTCTCTTTTAGGTGAAGAAGGGTGAAAACTGGCCAATGATGATGATAAAAATAGAGAAAACACAAGCTGGATCAGCTGGGAACATAAACTTAAGATACAGAAAAGTAGTTCCTGGTATGGGGGTCAAACCCATTACAGCCTAATAAATGCAGGTTGCTCTACCACTGAGCTAGCCTGGCTAGTGATAGGCTTCTGGATAATAGGTGGACATACTCCAACAGAAACCCATGATGAATTTTTTTTTCCATGATTATCATCATAAAACAAACAGCCTGATGGCTCATTAACTAATCTAAGTAAGTATAAAATCCTATATGAATTGTTAAATGATGATTCATGTTAGTATAGAAACACAATGTAACAACCTGCATTTGACCCCATAGATTTGTTGCCTTCCTAATGTTTAATTTTTAACATTAACTTCTTTTCTTACCTTACAAATATTTTTAACCAAATATAAATTTTCAATCATTTTAATCTAAAAAATGCAAAAAGAGATCAATCTAAATGAAAATATAAAAATAACATAAAAAAACTTACAGAGATTTTCCCAAACTGCCTGAATAATAGAGTCCCAAAAAAAGTAGTGAAAAATTTCACCAGAACCTCCCAGAATTTCCCCAAAATGTCTTCAAAATTGACAAAGAGAGTCCCCCAAAACTCACCAAAAATTGTCCGGAATAGGTCCTTAAACCTCATCAAAAAGTAAAAAAAAGTTGCAAACAATCTGCAAAAAAATTGTCAACAAGTCTCACAAAAAATGTTACAATAGTGCCCAAAAACACCTAAATACATCAGGAACATTCTTGGAAAACATTTTGAAATTGTTTCTAAATGAATCTAGCATGATTTAGCAAAATAAAAGGCCAAGAAAAAAAGAAAAAACTTAGAAATGACCAAAAAAACACCAATTAGTCAATAAAAATGAATAAAATTGATTTAAGACCAATCAAAAAAAGGATAAAATAGGGAGTATCAATGCTAGCCAATCTGCAATTAAAATAATTTTGGATAAAAACCCTTACACCTCAATTATGTTCCAAAATTAGTTTTGAAAATAATTGGGTTATTGGAAATTTTACATGTCAATGTTAACTTCTTATCTGAAATTTATATACTCAATTCTTCATAACCACATCTTGGAAAACTTTCTGGATGTTCCAGCCTATCTACCTTTCTGTGAAATCCCATCCTGTCTATTTCTTCCATCCATTCAGATCCCTCTCCATCCCATCTGCTCATTTCTGCTCGTTTAAATCATCAAATATCTTAACATGCATCTGTGTTTCTCTGGAAAATCCTATAGTACTAGCTATAGGACTTGACCAATGGAGTTGGGGAAAAACTTGAGAGAAAAACCCCTTTTCCTTTGATAAATACCAGGTGAGATTAATTTGCTACCAAAAATTAGACACTGTTACAATACCCCTTCCAACAACTTCTTGACTCCTTAAAAAATCAAGATAGTAGCCAATAACAAACCACTGAGAGCCAAAGTACCAAAACATGAAATGCAGAGAAAATCTACACTGAAACCAGAGACACAGTGCACTTGTTGCACAGAAAACAGCAATAATACTTGATGCAGGTTTCAAAGCTACACCAGAGAAACCAGTTGCCAAAGTTGAGTAAATGAAGAGCTCACCTTGCAACAAAAACAGCCAATTTTAGCCAAAAAACAGTGAAAACCAAGTAAGAAACATTTATTTAATTACCAGTTGGTTGTATGATAAATAGAGTTGCCCCCAAACTCTCTTATTCAGTATCTACACACAGAAATATATTAAAATCTAAACTACACCAGAAAAATTGGATATACTTCCACCAAAATCACATAAGAACCCTCTAGAAGCTCTCCCCAGGTTGCTACAGTCAAGGCAGGAAGGCTTCCCAATTCTGGGCAACCTCCCTGAACCAAAATAGACCCAGAAAACCTCTAAAAACCATGAAAACAACAGAAAACACCTTAAACCTAAAAATATGCTAAAAAGTAAATGTGACATAAAACTTAGAGAAAAATTAGCTCTATCAAATTGTACTAAGGACTTAACCCTAGCACTTATGGTTAGCCCAAAAAACGTGAAAAAAATTAAACAGTTATGGTAAAAACTGAAATATGCCCAAATGAGCCATTAAAGCCCAGAATATAAAAAAATATCATCAAAACATGCAATATAGAGAAAAAAATGGATATCTGATAACAATAGCCACATCCTGGTAGTACCAACATTCATCTTAGGAATCCAGAAAAACAACATAAACCCCTAAATTTGAGTATACCTGACACTCCCAAATTTCAACACAACTACCAAAACAGCACAAAATCAACTGCAAAAAGGCACTATTAATGTCGATATGCCACATTGCATATCTTCTCAAAGGCAGCCTTCCCTTACTTCCTCTTAAAATCTAACTACTCCCACTTTTCCCCACTCAGCTAATAAATCAAAGACCATTCAACTAAAAAAATTATCAACTAGCTAAAAACTAAAACTAATTATGATTCTTGTTTTGATACTAAGAATGCAACTAAAGTAAGACACCCCCCACATCAAAAGTCAATGGATATATTCTAATGTCCAACGAATTAAAAAATAAGACAAAGGGAAGGAATAATTATTTTCCAAAACATATTTCTGAATGCTTCAAGCACTACTGAGCCATGTAAAAGAAGGCTAAGACTCTTTCATCTTCCACTGTTTTTTGTATTACTGACATTGATATTGGTAAGGGCATAAAATATATAGATGATAAGCTTGATTCTTTATGTCCTTAATTTAAAGAGATGGATTCTATATTTGGAAATTGAGCTGATGTTAATCCTACAAATATGTTGGATGGATAAGATGCTATCTCCAAACATGATATTGAGAGAGATATTTTTGAATCCCCTTCCTCCACTCAAGCCTCCCCTCTTTTTAGTTCAACAAATAAAGATATCTTTTCATTAGATACTTATGATGATATAAACCAACCCAATTAGTCTCCAGTGAGATATTTTCTTGTATTTAGTCAATTTTTCTTATTTCTAAAATAGCCACTGAAAAAACCCAGGAGCCACAATCAAGCAAATCTGGAGCTAGCAAAAATGATGATGATGACAACAGTATACCTTATTCCTCCAACAAAAAGTAAAAACCTTTGACTAATCTAAATTTCAGCAGTAAAAGAGAATTAAAAAAGATATGGTACTTCTCAAACCCCTAATTCTTCTATAGAAGATTTTTTAAAGAAATTTGATTCTGGTGAGTGATAGGATATCTCTTATGAGATTAGTCTGCTTTTGTTTTATTTTTTGTTAATATTTCATAAAACTTTAGGTAAAGTCAAAGTTGCATGAGAGACTCTTAAATTTTAAAAGCAACAATAGGAACTCTCTTTATGGAGGGATGATAGGGCAAAAGATTTGGAGGAGAAGAAATATGAGCTCTCTTCACAGAGGAATGATAGGGAACAAGACTCTAAGGAGAAGAAATTTGAGCTAACTCTAATTATTAAAAAATCAAAGAAAGGGGAGAAAGCTCTTGAGTGCAATTTACTATTGGATCAGATGAAACTCAAGTCTCAACTTGAAGATGATTCCAAAAAGAAAGTTTTCATGATAGAATGTGTTAAAGCTAATAAATCTATTGATGAAATTGGATGCTTAATGGAAATTTTTGATTGATTACTAGTTTTTTTGTTTTCTTTCCCACTTCTTTTGTTTATAATTTTTTGGACCTGAAAGCATTTCATTACTTCCTGTATTTTTCTACACTATCCATCATCAATTGAGTAATATATCAAGAAATGTAACAAATTCATTTCAAATGATCCCAATAGCAAAATTTAATTCACTATTTTTTACTTCTTTGTTTTTTCAAATCAAATTTTTCAACTTTACATTCAATTCAATAAATTTACTTTTCTAAAAACAGCTAAGTCAACAAAATTCTATATCTGTTTTAAATATTTGGAAATAACCCCTTTGCATTTTATTGAAGCAAGGGGTGGGTATCACCAACAAAATTTCAAGTCATCAATTTGGAAATACCCTCCCCTAAATTTTATTGAATTAAGGAGTGCAAGTCACCAAAATTTAATATAATTAGATAAAATTATAAATAAATAAATAAGATATTTCAAATTTACTAGTTTTAAAGTAATGAAAATTCCTCATGCCAAATTATGGATCAATTCTTGACACTAACACTATGAAAAAACAGCTGGAACCTTCTAGCAGGTGCCAACTCCTTAATCCATTTGTGACTCAAGAATAACTCAGATTTGAAGCCACACAATCTGGAATGGCCAATTTTCAGAATTCAGTATTCTCAGAAGAATTACAGAAGAGATAAACCTGAATCAAATCAAAGATAGCAATTGGCACCTGCTATCAGCTGACAACTTTTTTTTTCTGGTGTAAGTTTGGGAACTTTAACAGGTATAGCCTAGTGGAACCCCATGAAAATAATTAATTTTTTCATGATTACCTGTTATACAGCACAAGGCCATTGGCCCATTACTTTAGTTTAGTAAATCGAGATAGTAGATCTGTTTATTAAAAACTTATGAAATAATAATAAATATTTGGTGACTCTACAAATCCCCATACTTTTTAGATCAAACTAAAGTTTTATTAAATTTATTACTTTTACCTTCCTTTTTACCTTGTTGATTTGTTGAATTAATTTTTGACTTATCTGAAAAGAGCATTCAAAATTAGTGAAGGGTTAGACATATGAAAATGGTAAGAAAGAGAAAAAAACACACCTTGATGAAAGGGAAGAATAATAAGTAAATAAAAAGATGGTTGGAGGAATATGGAAGGCTAAATGTACAATGTAAGTATTATGGTATGCATTATGAAAAAATAAAAGTGAAATTGGGAAGAAAGGGCTCAAATTTAAAGGTCAATATCTCAGCAACCACTGAACCAAATTCAAATAAGTTTGTGGTAAATGAAATATAGTCTTCAGGAGCATCTTCTGCTAATAATAAATTATATTTGAATAAACCTAACCTTAATTTAGTCTGTGATATTCAAAATTTTACAAAAACTTAAAAAGTGATGATAAAGATTCCAACAAGAAGGAACATAAAAGAATATATAATCATCATAAATGAGTTTCAGAAGTCTTTTTCTCTAATTATGCCATATAAAAACATTAAATAAATAAATAAATACTGGAAAATAAATGCTCAAATTTAAAGGTCAATATCTCCACAACCACTGAACCAAATTCAAAAATGTTTGTGAAAATTAAAATATAGGCTTTAGGAGAATATTTAGTTAAAAGTAATAGTGATTCAAGTAATCTTAACTCTAACTTATTATATAAAAACATGAAATACAAAAAAGTGAAATTGGGAAAAAAAGGCTCAACTTTAAAAGTCAATATCTCAGCAACCAGGGAACCAAATTCAAATCTGTTTGTGGGAAATGAAAGATAGCCTTCAGGAGCATCTTAATTATAAAAGGAAAATTAGATTTGAATAAGCTTAACTATAATTTTAACTCTTATTCTTAAAATTTTACAAAAACTTGTGAAAAGTGATAATGAAAATGAAAATAGGAGGAGTTGAATAATTCCACTGTTATCCAGATAAAAGTCCTACATATATTTAAGTATGAAACTTTCTATATTCAGAAATAGGTATCATGTAGGCATGAAAAAAAGGAGATGAAACCTATCTTGATTGAAAGGTAGGAAAAATAGAGTGAGAGAGTGTGAAGTTGAAATTTGGGGGTAATTAAATATGGAGCAAGTGAAATGCATAAAGAATGTGAGATGTATGTGTTTCAATGACATGAAACCATAAAAAAGTGAAATAAGGGAAAAGGGGAATAATGAACATTCCAAGGAGGGATAAAGAGTAGGATGATGGAAAGAAAAAAAGAAAGAAAAGAAGGAGAGAAAAAAAGGCTAATTTTTCCTTGAAAATCAAAAAAACTACTTACAAAAAAATTTAGATACAAAAAAGAAAGAAAACAGAATAAAAAACAAGAAAAATATAATTAGAAAACATATAAGTGAAATTGAAAAAAATGACTTACCTGGAGAGATGAGTTGATAAAACCACTGACTTCAATTTCTTTGAGGGATGAAAGAGGAGAGGAGGAAATGGATTTGAGTGATGAATGAAAAAAAAAATGACTGAAAAATTATGCAATTGCAGAAAATATGAAATTTCATGTTGATTTGATGAAAGAAAACAAAGAGACATGAAAAAAATTGACTTTAACAGAAAATTTAAAATCAAAGTCAATATCACTACACAATATAGGGGGTGGACTTGCTAGCAAGTCCTCAAACTGAACTCAGATGGAACTCAGACTGAACCCATACTGAACTCTACTTGAACACCCACCTAAAACTGCTCTGCTGAGTGGTGTTCATCCCTAGTTTTATGGCTCCTTTATCAATAGCTCAATGTGTGTTCAATCTGTGGTTAGTTTGGGTCCAAGGTTGCAGACTTGCTAGCAAGTCCGCCCCCCATAATGTGTGGTGTATGCAATAAAAAAATAACCATTCCAAGTATTGAGTGAAGATTTTATCCAGGATCATGAACAAAATTTGGCCCCCATTGGTTAATGTAACACTTTTTTGAAAAAGTCAACATATAAGCCAAAGTGGTTTTCAAATCAGAGTCAGAATCAGAGTCATCATTAAAGATAAATCAATAACATTTATATTTGATGCAAGTCTCTACCTAGTAGAGATGTGCTTTATTTTTTTTGGATGAGGGTTTAGATGATGTGGGAAGTAAAAATTTTCCACAAAATGAGCAGGGGGGGTGTAGATAGAAAAAAAATATTAAGTTTCTGCCACCAAAGTCAAGTGGCCTAGAGTGAAGAGTTTCATAAGGATGGCATCTGAAATTATACACAGGGGGGATACATGGCAACCAGACATTGGGTTCCACTTTTTTCCCCTTTGATATTTCATGTGACTTTCTTACAAATAAATCATAGATGTGAAGAGTTAGGGATCAGGAATTGGTAATAGAAATTGGGGTATAAGAGGTGGAATAATACATTATTGTGCACTCTTTATCCACTAGCCCTCCGCTGTAGGGACTTCTGAGATGATGTCTGAATTCTAAAACAAAACCATCAGTAACTAAATTTATAAAATATCAGGAGAATGGACTTACTTCAAAGGTGGGGTCTGCTTCTAAGAACAATATTGGAGTGACCTCCACCGCCACTTCCCTTTCCTCTTCGTCATCCTCGATGACCTCCCGTCGCTTTTTCGGGGTCTGTCTCGAAATGGAGATTTCCTCTTCCTCCTCAAATAACTCTTCAACTTCTTCTTTAACCACTCTTTCTTGCTCACAGCCTGAGTCACCCAGGTTGCTACATTGTCTTCAGCCTCCTCCTCATTTGCTCCCACTTATTTATCATCCCCAATTGAAACATCCCAAATATCTTGGACTACCTCTTTTGTCTTGGGAATCACCCAATATTTAGTCTTTGTGAACCGACTCTCGATGTCAGCATTCTTCAACAAGGCATCACACGCCACCCGTCTCCAGCGGCAAAATTTGCACTTCTGGCAAGGACCTCGTGTCGCCATGCTTTCCACGCAAAAGTACTCCATTAACTTGCAAGCCGTGCAAGCCTTAGAATATTGCCATGTGACAATTCACCCATCCACTTTAGGGTGTGGAGGCGTGGGAGTTGGAGTAGGGAAATCCATTGTAGTAAATTATAGAGTAATTAAAAAATAAAAGTAAAGGGAAACTAGTGTGGGAAGTATGTCTTACGCTCAACTGAGCTCGCATTATTATACCCGGGAATCTGTCACGTGCCACGTGACACTCGAGGCAAAAGAAGCTCATTAAATCAATAATACAAGAGGTCTAAATCCATACTCGAAGTGCAGAAAGCAATTCTCCATAGCAACTGCGACTTTACTTTGTGTACTCGCTATTTAACCGGGCTAGTCTAAACTCTAAATCTAAATTAGTCAATATCTCAATAGTGTGTCTCAGTCTTTTCTTCAATAAGCGACGCACAGCGCAATAGTCAATGTAATGGTGCACTAAAAGGTTTATTAAATGTCTGTGAATTATTAAAGGGGGTAGTGAGCATGGACGGAATGGATAGTGGAGGATTAAAGGGCTAACAGATGTTAATGAGGAGGGTCCAGGTGTAATGGATGTATTTTTAATGGTCTGTGGTGTGCGGAATAGTGGATGGGTATGAGGTCAATGCGAGGAGGAGTAAAGGATATAAAAGGGGCTGGGATTTTGGTTCGATATTCTTTAGAATTAAATTATAAAACATATTTATAGTTAATAGTGGTAAAAGCTTAAGTTAAATCATTATTATTGTATCTTTCTTTAATTTCTCAAAAATCATTTCTAAATCCTAAATCTTTGATTGTTGAGTTTCCAACCCTTTGTGAGATCTTAAGAATTTTAATATTACCTTTCAATTATATTAGAATCCTTCTTGAACATAACTTGAAGCAGTATTTCTTCCTTCGAGTCATCTTCAAATCACTTCCTCGAATCATTCCTCTGTGCTTCCAAAAAGTCTCTAAACTCCTCATCTCACTTACAGGAACATCTTCGACCTTGTGCATAGGTTGTCCGGTGACAATACCAAGAGAATATCCTTTAACAAAACCTGGTCTCCAACCAAATCCAATCATGATACCACCCAACAAATTTGTATTCTTTATAGGTAAGCGAACCAAAGCTATTTGATAAAGAGTTATGATAAGATCCAATAGTTGATTAAAAGATTTATCTTTTACACCATCAAATGAATGAACTTCCAAAATGAATTGAGCCTTATAAGAATTACTGATAACTGCAACAACTTGATTTTCAGCCTAAATATCCTTAGGACTGAATATTTCTTATTCTTAAAATAAGATAACCTTAAGTAGATTAAGCTTATATCTTAAAAATAAGGTTAAAATAATAATATATATTATTTTATTATATATATATATATAATTATTATTCTATTATATAACTTATAATAGTTTAAATAGCTTATCCATGGCCTAATAATAATTATTAAGGTGGTAATGGATTCATAATATACTTATCTTAAGTGATATGAAGTAATTATTGACATACATAAGCTTATATGTATACATAAATCTCATATTCAGTGAAATATGCAGTATATTATGTATATTTAGGTATATAAGTGGGTTTTAGCCCCTTAATAGCCTATAACCTTTGTTTTTCTGCTTATTTTAGGTCATATGGACGAAATAAGTGGACTCACAACGCCTAAAGAAGCATAGACACCTATATCAGGCGCATACACCCAGTTTGGACAACTAAAATTACTTCCTTGGATGGTTATTCACGGATTTATGGGTTGGAAGGATGTTTCTGGGTTAATATGGATGCTTGGGGATGTTATTGGGGGCTTGGACATTTTATTTGTTTCCTTTATATGCTTTTAGTTTCATTAAATCTCTTTTTGATTATTTATTTTACCTGTTTCTTTATGGTATCCGCTTTTATCTGGGTTTTCTATTTATGGTATGGATCTGTGTTATTATTAATAGTGATGGAGGGTCCTTACTGGAGGTCTGGGTGTTGAAACTGCTTGAAGTGGAATCCATGGGGAGGTGATGGGCCCTCACAGTGCTTTAATTTCCGGGGATAGCAGTGACATCATCTGGATTGAAGGTCTGTGCACTCCAGTGGATTTGGGTATAAGTAAGGAGGGATTTTGATGGTTTATTATCATCATTCAATTACTACAATTCAAACAACCACTACATTACAATTATTAGCATTCAGAAATATATTATAAAGCCATTATAAATTGATATTATCTTTATATAAGCTATAACTATATTTTATTCTTCTATTTTCCACCACTAGCACACATTTAAATCCAAGTATTGTGAGTTTTATTTGAGTATAACTATTCTATTAGTCTTCCCCTGAGGTTTAATCACTAAATCATTTATCAATAAGTAATAGGACCATAAATAAATACTATTATATCATACTTATAACTAGACTATACTGACAATTGGGGGTCTTTCCTTATATTTTACTTATTATTTAGTATAAGCCTTGGGACGTGATTTTTACCTCAGTACAGCTCAAAATTAACCAAATATTTGGGTCTGCTGCACATTAGTAGTTCATCATAACTCATTGATTGCAGAAAAGAACCCTTAAAATAATTGTACTAATTTTTTATCATAAAAATTAGATATTTACAGTAGTAACTGTACCCAATATAAACCCAATTTCACTTGGTATTTGGACACCAATATAACACCCAATTAAATTGGTATTTGGCTAAAGCTTGGTAAGCTAATTATTCACCCTTATAGAGTTTTAGTTAAACTTATTATTATATTTTTAACAGATTTTTTAGAATTTTTCTTACATTTTATATAAATAAATAAAGATATAAATTCAGGGTAAGCTCCATTGCTTTTTTATTAGTAATATAATTGCTAATATCTTTTGTCTACTAATTCCATAGAGTTTTTTCCTTTTGTAGATGTAAAATATTGTCATTTTTAACAATATGAGTGCTCCCCAGGACAGTGTAAGTGAAAATCCTGCTTATAATACCAGGTCTAAAGCTAACAAAAACTTTCCAGGACATCACCATGGAGGGCCAACAGTACCCCCAGCCAGAAAGCATGAGTATAGAGGAAAAGGACGCCCTCTTAAAAAAGATAACTATAAAAAAGATGTCTCCTCCTCTTCAGGATCAACTGTCCCACCTGGTAAACAGGTTCTGAAGTTGGAGGAATCAAAATCTCTCATGTTAAAAGAAGTAGAGCAGTTGAAAAACAATTGCCAGGTAGGGTTTCAGAAGATGAATCAGGCAATGGCAGAATTAAAGGGAGGCCAGCCCAGTCAATCAAATCAGCAACCCCCTACCCAAGGAGGGTCCACTCACTCCCAGGAGAAAATCCTGGTAGACAAATGGAAATGGGACTGGTTTCACCAACAGTGGACAAGCCACAGTTGCAACAGGGATCCACCCCCTCATCTGACTTCCTCAGCTCACCCTTACAAGGGAAAAAAGCGCCAAAAATCAGGACTGGAAACCATCCCTTGGTAAGTAACTTACCCTCTCAGATTGGACATAATACTGATAATTACAATATAGGTAATTCTATTGATGTTAAATCTGTACAAAAAATAGAGGAGGATTTAAGAAATTTAGGTTTTAGAGTAGATAAACCTGACTTGTCTTTTGTCCACAATAACAGTACTATTTACAATGATAATAAAGTTAATCCTCAGTTGCAACCACCTACTAGTGAGATGAGAAGTTCACAGGAGAGTGAGAGAATTGAAAAGGAGGACATGGAATATTTTAACAATAATCCATCTGTCCATAGAATTGTTTCAGCATTGTGGAATAGAATGACTGATTGTGAGGAACAGACAGTTAAGCTCACTAGTGATACAATTTCATCCTTGACATTAAACATTTCTCAATTAGCAACACGTAACAAAGAATTAGAGAAAGAACATTTGTCTCTAACTCTTAAATATGATTCATTGAGTAATAAATATAATGACCTTTCAAATAAATTTTGTGAGTTAGAAAAATTATATGAAACACATTTATTAAAAACTGAATCAAGAACAAAGTTATCTTTTGCCCAGACAAATCAAAGTGTCTCTGAGTTGCTACAAAGATTAACTAAAGTTGAGATTGAAACTGCCAATCTACTGATGAACCAGGATAATCATAAGTATAATCAATATAATAATAATCCTTTCATTGGCAAAAGTGAATCTCATTCCTTCCCTATACCACCAGATTTAAAACCATCTGGTGGTAGTGTCAAATCTGAAAATGTAAGTCACAAATCCGTGCAGGAAGAAATACAAGACCATTTATCAAAAGTAAATGAGTTGTTGAATTTACCTAAGATTAGTGAGATAAAATCCAATCAGAAAAACTGGCCTAAGATAGATCAGTACCCAACTTATGATGGGGAAGCCAGCTCTGATTGGAAACATATTATTCAAAGAATTGACAACTTGAAATTCTCATATAAGTTACCAGATGAAGAGATAACATCAAAATTAATTTCTTTATTTAAGGATGTTGCTTTATTATGGTTTGAAGCTGTCTTAAGTGAGGGTAGAGACTACTCTTGGTCTGAATGGAAACAACTTATTGAAAAAAAATTTGGAGGTTCTAAATTCAGGCTTACTCAGCAGAGACTTTATGAGAAGACTAGGTATAATCCGTTGAATGGTGACAAACCTATGGTATTTTTAATGAATTTAAACAAAATATTAAAAGACATTGAGCCTCATATGGATTTTAACTTATGGAAAGATAAGATAATATATAAATTACTTATATCTGTCAGAGACATTGTTGTAGCTAGAACATTAAATGTTACTGAATATTCTGACTTTATTAATATTTGCAATGAAATATTATTAAACCATAAGTATGAATCAAGGTATTCCACTTATAAGCAAAATGTTGAACCTGTAAAAACTCAGAATTCAAAAACAATCAGGAGAAGCAGAAAAAACCTACTGCACCTGTAGTACCTAAAAAGTATGAAACAAATACTTGTTATAAGTGTAACAAACCTTGGGTCAAAGGTCACAAATGTGAGAAAAACATAAATATTGTTGAAAATCAACGTGAATCTGAAACTGAAACTGAAAAAAGTAAAGAATCAATTGATTATGACAGCAATATCTCATATAGTGATGAAAATGAAGTCTGTATGTTGGAAGATGATTTGTCCATCTTTGAAAATCCAATATTAAATATGGACTCAAATGAATCTTTAATGAATTTTGAGGATGCTGAAATCATTAAGGATATACAAGCTGATAACTTTAGAATGACACCTATCACGGTTCCAGCTATCATTTCTGGTGAAAGTGTTAATATAGTATTGGACACAGGAGCTGCTGGTTCAGTTGTTTCCACTAATACATTACAGAAAATTGATAGTGAATATAAGTTTAAGCTTGAACCACTTCAAAATAAAAATTGGAGAGGTTTTGGATCAGTACTACACCCCATTGGTAAATACAAAGCTGCTGTTTTCTTTAAACACCAACATGGTTATGTAAGGGTAACTTGTGACTTTGTAGTAATGGATAATACTAATTGTAGTAACTGTTTTATCATTGGAAATGATATTCTGACTAAATTTGGTGTAAAATTAGACCCTGCTAATAACAATTTTACAATTGGCATGAATGGTAAGAGGAAATTTAAAATAAATTCTTTTAACACAGTCTTACACATTGAGTCAGTAACAAATTCCCCATCTAAAGGAAGAGAATCCAATGAGATGGAACTTCTGGAAACAGAAATTTCAAAAGCATCATTTGGCACTCAGATAAGTAAAACTGAGAAAGATAATATTTTGGAATTAATTAAAGCTTTTCCAATGGCTTTTGCACATGGTACAAATGAACTTGGCCTTGTAAAAGATCATGAAATGAAGATTAGTTTAACCTGTGATATGAATAATATTCCTGCTAGTCTTAAAAAGAAACCATACCCTGCTTCACCAATGAAGAGGAAAGACATAGAGGATAATATTAAGATGTTATTAAAAATGAACATTCTTGAGAAGGTTGAAACTACACCAAAATATTGTGTAATATCACCAGTGCTAATTTCTTATGAACAAGACAAAGCAAGACTGTGCGGTGATTATAGAGCATTAAATACATTTACAGTAGATGATATTTATCCCTTCACAAGGATTGCCTCTATACATGCTACCCTTAAAGGTGCTAAATATATAAGTTGCCTAGATGGAAATAAAGGGTACCATCAAATTCCTGTTGAAAAGAATTCACAGAACTTTTTGTTGATAACAACACACATGGGAATTTATAAGTATGTCAGAATGCCATTTGGACCAAAAAATGCTCCATCAGTATTTCAGAAGTTAATGGATATAACATTCCATAATGAAATGATTGAGGGATGGTTAATGGTATACATTGATGACATCATAGTGTTCTCTAAAACTTATGATGAACACTTAATCCATTTAAGGAAAGTATTTCAGAAAATGGATGAAATAAAAATGACCCTTGCATTGAAAAAATGTAAATTTGGGTTTGAATCTTTAAAAGTGCTTGGTCACATTGTATCTGGCTTACAAATATGTGTAGACCAAAATAAAGTGGCTGCAATAAAGAATATTGGCATTCCTCAAAATGTGAAGGATGTGCAATCTTTTCTTGGAATGTGTGGTTATTATAGACAATATATAAAAAACTACCAATCAATTGCTGCACCACTGACCACACTGATAAAGAAATCAGAAGCTTTCATTTGGAATAATGAAAGACAACAAGCTTTTAATAAGTTGAAAGAATGTTTAATGACAGCTCCTATCTTGGGATTACCAGATTTCCAATTACCTTTTGCATTATATACAGATGCAAGTTTTATTGGACTGGGTGCTGCTTTGCATCAAAAACAACTTATTGAAGGGAAAATGTCAGAAGTAGTAATTTGCTATATTTCACGTACTCTAAGAAGTATTGAATTGAAATATGGTGCTACTCAACTTGAATGTTTGGCAGTAGTATGGGCTCTTGAAAAGCTACATTATTACCTTGAAGACCAAAAATTTGAGTTAATAACTGACTGTAGTGCAGTTAAGTCACTCTTAAACATGAAAACTCCTAATAGACACATGTTTAGATGGCAATTAGCTGTACAAGAATACAGAGGACGGATGATTATTACACATAGAGAAGGAACCTTGCACTCTAATGTAGATCTGTTATCTAGAGTACCTCTGCCTAATAATGATGATAATCCTGCTTATGTTCCTGAGTCAGAGATTATTAACATTTATGGCATTTATATTGTAGATTTTGAGGATGAATTTATGCAATCGATTCTTGATAATTATAATTCAGATCCTGACTTAAGTAAATTAACTACAATATTAAATGATCCATCTAATGCTTCAATGATTGTTTTAATAAAAACATTACCAATTAAGTATAAAGAGGCATTAGAAAAAAGAAAATTTTCCATTGAGGATGGTTTTATATATTACAGGAAAAAATTAAGTAATGTAATTGTAATTCCCCCTTCAATGAAGGAGTTAATGTTAAGTATATGTCATGATGATATATTAGCAGGTCATTTTGACTACCATAAAACATTAACCAGAGTAAAAAACACAACTTGGTGGATTAACATGTCTGAGGATGTTCAGAAATATGTTGAAACATGTGATTCTTGTCAAAAATCTAAAAGATTAACAGGAAAAAGAGCTGGTTTATTACAACAAATTGAGCAACCAAAAGCTCCATGGGAAATCATTAACATGGACTTTGTAACAGGTTTGCCAATAGCAGGGCATAAGAGTTATAACTCCTACTGGGTAATTGTAGATAGATTTACAAAGATGTGTAAATTTATTCCTACCCACAAAGAGGTTTCTGCAAAGGACTTAGCTTTTTTATGGTGGACACAAATGTTAAATATAGCAGGTTTCCCCAAAGCAATAGTTTCTGACAGAGATCCTAAATTTACTTCTGAGTTCTGGACGTCACTTATGGATGTTTCAGGGTGTCAATTAAAACTTTCTACAGCACACCATCCACAAACTGATGGGCTAGCAGAGAGAATGATACAAACCTTAGAAGATATGATAAGAAGATACTGTGCTTTTGGTCTTAATTTTAAAGACAATGACAAATTCACGCATGATTCGGTAACCCTTATCCCAGGTTTAGAATTTGCATATAATAGTACAGTACATTCTGTCACTGGCAAAAAGCCATTTGAGTTATGGTTGGGTTATGTACCTAATACCCCTGCTAAAACTCTTAATAAGTTACCTAGATTGGATATTCATCCAGGTACTAAATCTTTTCTTCAGATGCAGGAATTATGCAGAAAACATGCTCAAGAATGTATAAATAAGGCTTTTGAGTATGAAAAGAAAAGATGGGATAAAGCCCATAAAGAACAAATGTTCAAAGAGGGTGATGAAGTCCTTATTTCAACGCTACATTTCAATTTAAATGGTTATGTTAAATTGAAGGATCCATTCATTGGACCATTTGTAGTTAAAAAGATGGTTGGTAATAATGCTGTTGAGGTTATTCTATATGCACCATATGATAGAAAACATCCAGTATTTCCTATTTCTCTTATAAAACAATACCATTCTAATGATACTGCTCTATTTCCAAGAAGATCAGGAAGGCATAAACAGCAACCTGAAGAAATAGTGGAAAAGGCAGAAATTGAAAAGATACTTAAAAAGAGACACCTTACTAAAGAAAAGGGAGTAGAGTATCTATTAAGATTTAAAAATAAATCAAGTGAATATGAACAGTGGATTCCAGAAAATGAAATCTCTGATCTTAAAAATCTCTTGAAAAACTTTAAATCTAAATAATACTGTTCATTCAGTATATGTATTATAAAAATTATTTTTTTTATTTTATTATTTCACTCCTTAGTTTTAATTAAAATGTCTTAACATTTTTTTTTATTGTTTTTTTTGGGGTGAGGGAGTGTCAGCCTAAATATCCTTAGGACTGAATATTTCTTATGCTTAAAATAAGATAACCTTAAGTAGATTAACCTTATATCTTAAAAATAAGGTTAAAATAATAATATATATTATTTTATTATATATATATATAATTATTATTCTATTATATAACTTATAATAGTTTAAATAGCTTATCCATGGCCTAATAATACTTATTAAGGTGGTAATGGATTCGTAATATACTTATCTTAAGTGATATGAAGTAATTATTGACATACATAAGCTTATATGTATACATAAATCTCATATTCAGTGAAATATGCAGTATATTATGTATATTTAGGTATATAAGTGGGTTTTAGCCCCTTAATAGCCTATAACCTTTGTTTTTCTGCTTATTTTAGGTCATATGGACGAAATCAGTGGACTCACAACGCCTAAAGAAGCATAGACACCTATATCAGGCGCATACACCCAGTTTATCAAAAAAAAAAAAATTAAAAGTGAACCTGAAGATTGGTTATTAAAAACCTTCTCACAAGATCCTGAAAAATTAAAAAAAAATTTAGAAAAAAATTCAGTAAAATCAAAATCAAAAACAAAAAAAAATTTTAAATAAAAAAAAATCAGAAAAATTATTTACTAGAAAAATTAAAAATTAAATTATAAAACTTTTTGGATATGTAAATAAGAGGGACAGTCCTTAACAGAAAGAATTTTTTTTTTCTATAATACTGCCAAAAAAATTAAAAAATTAATCAAATTTACAAATAAAAATTTGTTAGTATATTTATTTGAAAGTAGGTAACCCCTCTTTATCTCCCATAAATGTCCCCTTTTCACCTCCTTTATTTATTTGAAATCCCCTTACAAATCCCTTCCTCCTTGCCTCAAAAGTCCCCTCAAATCCTCTCCTTGCCTGCCTCAAAAACCCCCTGAAACCCCCCCAAATCCCCTCCCTTTACCCTTCTTTATATGTCCCAACCCCCCCCATCCCCCCCTCTTTAGCTGCCTCAAACCCCCCCATTCCCCTCTCTTTAGCCGCCTTAAACCCCCCCTTCCCCCCACCCACTCCCTTACCTTCTCCTCTACCCCCCCTGTTCTTGTTAATGAACGATCGCTAACAATTGTTTGCTAAGTAATCAAATCGTTAGCAATTTGATTACTTAATGAACAATCATTAACAATCATTCTTTAAGAAAAAGGGGGAGGGTAGAGGAGGAGGTAAGGGAGTGGGTGGGGGGGAAGAGGGGGTTTGAGGCGGCTAAAGAGAGGGGAAGGGGGGGTTTGAGGCGGCTAAAGAGAGGTGAAGGGGGGGGGATGAGGGACATAAAGAGAGGGGAAGGGGGGAGTCTTGAAGCGCCTAAAAAGAGGGGGAAGGGGGTGATGAGGGACCTAAAGAGGGGGGAAAAGGGGGATTTGAGGCAGCTAAAAAGGGGGTAAAAAGGGGGTATTGAGACAGGTAAAGAGAGGGAAAAAGGGGGCCTTGAGGATGATAAAGAGAGGTGGAGGAGAGAAAAAAAAACAAAAAAAAGAGAAAAAAGAGAAAAAAACAACAAAAATTAGTTTACCCTAGAACAAAAATAAATGAAGCACTTACAAAAAAAACAAAAAAAACAAAAAAAAAGCAAAAAAAAAAATCATGATTAGCAAATAAAAAACCAAGAAAAAAGAAAAAAAATGACCTACCTGGTGAGTTGAGTTGAGAAAATAAATGCAACCAAAAAAACTGAGGGATGTTTGAGGAGAGGATGAAAAGGATATGAGTGATGATTGAAAAAAAAAATCACTGACAAAATATGCGATTTCATGTTGAGCTGGTGAAAGAAAACCAATGAGCCATCCAAAAAAAAGATATTCACTGTAAATTCAAAAAAAAAATGAATATGCAAAAAGCCAAAATACCAAACCAAGTGAATAAAGTACACAAAGAGGACATTTGGAGAGTATGAAAACATAAAATTAAAAATTAAAAGCATTGTGAAGTGAAATGTTGGAGAGTAATTGGCGTTATAATGGAGTGTATGCCGGTTGATTGAATGATTTGTGAATCAAGGAAGGGGAGTGCCGGTGGTGGTTCAGGATCCTCTTCTTCATAAAGATCATTCCACTCATCCTTTAAATCAGCTAGAATATTGTGGAGTATTACGCAAGTCAAGATCCAATGATTTGCAGTTTTGATCTCCAATTATTTTTGAAATTGGATTCTGAGCTCCCGAAGACTAGAAAATCATCCCTTTAAAATACCTATAGCATGTTAAATTCGTACTCTTGATTGTGCAAGGTGATAATTAAAGGCAGTTTTGGGGTCATTTTCTGAAGTTGAACCACAGAAAGCAGGTATAATGTACTTTCCACTTGCATATGCTGATTCTGAAAGGAGGTACTGAGATTCGTCAAAGTATGAGTCAGGGTATTGAGAAATCCTCATTCTTTGGAAGACAGAAGAGTCATGACATGATCCAGGGCAGCCACTGTGAAAAGCAATAAATTTTTTATTGACATCGCATACAAGTTGAACGGCAATAGAGTATCTAGAAAGAAGATAAAAAGTTAGATTGTGAAAGATGAGAACTTGGAGAAGATTTTGAAGAAAACTTTTTTTGCAATCAAAATAATGGTTGCAATCATGAGCAGGCTTTTGACTCAAAGGGATGGTTGTGCCATCAACAAAACCTATACAGCCAGGGAAACCTTCAGCTTGCATTACATGAGAGGATTCAAGTCACTGTTCTGGAGTTGGCCAAGCAAGAGTTTGAGACTTGAGGGAAAGGATAGCAATCATACAGCACTTGGTGTATAATATCATGGTACCATATCCTATGTTAAAGAGATTATCCAAACGTCTTACGGCAGCACCATTTCCATTTGAGCCAAAGTGACATAGAGCAACAGCAAGTTGGATGGCAGGATTACGCTGTTTGTTATGAGAATTGTTATGGAAGATAGGATGTTCAGAAATGAGTTGAGAAAGTTTGAAGAAAGAATCGGGAGAAGTTCTAAAAAGTTGGGTGAAGTTTAAATGGGGAATGTTGAGAATGGAGGCCAGATCATATCGGGGATCATGATAAAGATTTGGCCCCCTGGTGATGATGTAACGCTTTTTGGAAAGAAAACACATATAAGCTAAAGCATCTTCCAAATCAGAGTCAGATTTATAGTAAAGAACTAAAAGAAAAGTAATAGCATTCATTGTTGAGTGAAGTAGCTTCCTAGTAGAGAGGTGCTTCATTGTTGTTGGTGGAAGGGATATCTGATGAGGGAAGTGGGAAGTGGAAATTCACTGCCAAATGTGCAGTTGAGGTGTGTAGATAGAAAAAAAGGTTAAGTGTTTGCCACCAAAATTAAGTAGCATAGATTGAGGAAAGACTTAAGGATGGCATCAGCAATTATGAGTCATGTGACTTTCTTGCAAATCCATCATGGATGTGATGAGTTTGGGATCAGGAATTAGGAATGGGAATTGGGGTATAAGAGGCGGGATAATGCATTATCGTGGATTTCTTATCCACTAGCCCTGGGGCTAGTGGATAAGAATCTTCCACAATTAATAATGTCTGACCCCGGGAAAAAAAATTCCTGATCCCTAATTGCGGATCCCTGAACATTGATACCCCCTAATGAGTGATAATACGTATTGAACTTTTAAACATTTAAATTTTGATTATATTACTGCAAATATAATCTGAATTGAACTTTTAAATTTATTAAATATTGATTATATCACTGCAAATAAACACTATTTATTTTTTTAATAAGAGAATTTTTAAAATTTGCAATAAATCCACAGTTGTAATTGAAAATAAATTTTTATTGATGACCAATGTTGCAATGTCACACCATTAACAGTGCAACATTTAAATTTGAGTAATAAATTATTTTAACTTACTGATTCAGCACTTCTCATTTGATTTGAGTCACACTGATTTGGCAATTTAATATGAAACACACCAATTTTCAGCCTGGATATTCCCAGGACTGAGTAAAAAGTAATTATAAGTTATTTTAAACACATGGACTAGACATGGGAGCAATAAATTAGAGTACACAAATAGTATACATAAGTAAAATTATGAAAATATATAAAATATGCCATTATAACACCTTATATACACGCATATATCAACCTTTTACAAGTCTTATATACTTAATATTAAGTTTTAATATGTTAGGGTAATCTTAAGAACCTTAAATATAAGGCTACAAAACTTTTAAAGTACACTTAAAGCTGTTATTTTCATTGTTTTATGTAAAAAACAAGAAATATGCTTTAAATCACTTAAAAGTTGATTATATGTGCTATAAATTTAATAATATTGAAAATGCGCTTTGACAAATCAATTTTTCTTAATTAGGACTATTGATTTGGCTACTCAAAATCATAAAAATAACACTTTTCTAATTTGGTGTTTTTTATGCCAGAAATGGCTGCTGTGTACTGGCCACATACTGCCTCCATTTTTCCTGTGTGAGTAGCTTCATTTTTAGCAAAGTTAGCTTTTTCACACTATAATTACCCCACATTCTACACCCACTGTGGGGAAACACACTAAAATAGGCAACAGGCGCTTATTTAGTGTCCTAGCTTAATTATAAATGCATTGACCCTCTTTATATGCACTAATTTCATTAATAACCTCATTCTTGGCGCTTTAATTCACTACCATGCTTAAACATGCCTAAATTAGTCAAGTATTTAACTGTGCAAGCTCCTTCCAAGACTGCATGTAGTTACCCCACATCTCACACCCTTTTTTGGGTTTTTTGGTGGTTTCTCAGTCAATTATGGTTATTTTTGAATGGGAATTTCATGTAGTATAATTTAAGGATTAGCCCCAACATTTCTACAGTTATTCCCCCTTATTATTAAGTATTAATTAGTCTTAATTTTCCCTTTTTGGCCTTTTATATTAATGTATAATATGTATATACTCTCTTTTTTGCTTATTCTTTATTTTTAATGGATTATCCCTATTACTACAGGATTTTGGAAGGTGAAATCATTCTAATTATGTTACTAGTCACTCTTTTTGGTTATGAACATGTCTATTGGCTAGAATTAGGCGTAATTAACTGTGTATTGAGCTGGTAAATTAAAGGGGTCATTGGGGAAGTAATTGAGTATAAAAGGAGGAGGATTTTGGTCTTATTTTCTTCATTCTTTATCATTACAATTAAATATATAACCAATAAAATTACAATACATAACAATAGTACTTATAAAGTCTGTGAATAGTATCTGAATTTATTACATCTATTTTTCTACCAACTATAAAGATTGTAAGCCACATATAATTAGTGAGATTAAAATTACTGAGACCCTTATATTGAGTTACATTTTATACTTATTGGATTTGTACTACAGTATTCATATAGGACCATTAAAATCTTCTATAAAACTGACAATTCAAGCTAGTTCATATCTCTGTACTTTACCTCAGCCTGAAAATTGGGGACCTTCCTCAAGAATTCTGTTGGTTATCTTCCAGTAAGTAAGAATTCAAAAAGAGGCTACAAGTAAATAAAATCCCTATAGAAATATTTGAATAATTACAACAGATTGGGGTCACTTATATAGTGATTTCAGAAAAGGAAGCCCTGCTATATAATAAAATTGTGATATTGAATGAACAATTTTACCACTAATTTAATATATAATTGTTATTAGTGGGAATCTGTCAAAAGACCAATTAATTTTGTGATCTTTGCAGATAAATATTTTCACCACTATTTTAACATAAAATTGTTATTAGTGGGAGTCTGTCAATAGACCAATTAAATTTGTGATCTTTGCAGATGATAAACCAAATAAACTGATTAATTGTTTTCTTTTAACAGGACTCTTAATCCCTTTTTATTTGTTTGTAAAATTCATTTAATATTTAAAAAAAATCTTACTGACAGATTTTTTTTTAAATATAAAAACACGGTATGGTAAGGTAAACTCTTACAGTCGCCTTGCTGTAAGCAGAATCCGGAGGAGATATGTGGATTTAGCTGAAAACCCCGTCCTTCCAACAAAAATAACAAAATGGGTGTTCTAAATCACTAAGCTAACCAATCTACTTGGATCCGATTGATGAAAATAATGAAACTCTAAAATAATTAACGCTTATTGAGATTTAAAGAAAGTGGCTGTCGATAAAGAAATACTGATAACAACAATTAAGGTGTACCAGTGAAAGATCTGAAAAGATTGACTTTTATGTTTTTATAATAATTTAAATTTTTATGAGACAGCAATAATCAAGTCCCAGCGATGAAGACCTTTCTAAAGATACCCTGTATGAAGTGTGATTTAAATTGTTGAATTGTATTTCTATAATGTTATGTAAAATAATAAATGTTATAAGGGTATTATAACTTATTTAATTTGTTGAGTAATAAAAATTGAGACCGTGGTGGTTAAAGATTAAGCTGTATGATGTGTCCCCCCCTCTCAATTTCGAGTTTGAGAAGCGCTTAAGTATTCCTAGTCACGTGCCTAAGTTTTCCCCTCCAGAGCTCTTCCAGAGTCAATCCGGAGCCCGTACGGAGTCCGTACGGAGTCTGTCCGGACTTCCGGACTCAATTAGAACCTTAAAACTATAATAAAAAATCTAGCAAAATTTACACATAATAGAGCTACTTCCCCTTTACATACCAAACTAATTTTCGTAGTCTGCGCAGCTCTAATTACCCCGTGAAAATTCATCAAAGTTAAGTAATTTTTGAAAACGTAAATATTTCTATAAAACTTTAAAATTCATTTAAAAATATAAGAAAAATAGTAAAAATTCTGGGAAAATTTCCCAGGGTTCTTGAGTGACTTGACTTGATACTTATAAATTTTTCAGACCGTAAAAATAAGTTTTCTCCGTAAAATAAATTGTATTTGTGTAGGCATTCGCTCGTGACCAATTTCTTCATATTTTAAACTCCAATAAATTAAATAAAACCCTTATATAAAAAATAATAACGCCAATCTTGCACGCCGTAATAACTCCATTTACGTACTTAGGTGCCATACTAAACTTTAGGCTACCACATCCTCCCTCCAATCGAGAATGTCCCCATTCTTAAAACTTTGCATAAGTGGTCGAACACAATATTCATCTTTAACCTTCAACCACCATCTTCTTTAATCAACTATAAAATTCATCTTCATCAATATGTCTTCCAAAGAACTTGTCGCTCCATGTGAACTCTGAGCTCGATACCAGGTACCTTGTTTAATGTCCAACCCTAATCTTCCTGGCAGGACAGCTTGCGACTTATGCCGTGTGAAAAAAGTCAAATGCAACCGGCCAATAGTTCCTTCTAAAACAAACGTATATTTAGGACCAGCAGCTCTCCCTGATCCCTCAACTTCTAAAAAGCGATCCAAAATTCCTGTCTTCTTAAAACGAATAAGATCAAAAACAGCTTCAAAAGTTCAATCTTCATCAACGGATCCCGGCCTAATTTTGCCTTCACAAGATCCTAATCCTATAACGCCAGTACCCCCAACTAACTTTGCTGAGACTATGTTTCCTGGCTCTAAATGTAAGACCCTATTTATCTTACTAAAAAAAAACTTTTAATCAAAATTGACTAAACCTATGACTTAATAACATATTTGAACTTCTAGCTGTCGAAATAACCAACACTGATGATGTTGGTAGAGTGAAGATGGACTATATCAATCATTACCCAAATTTTCATTGCTATCTTTTTCTTGACTTTACTAATGAGTTGAAACGAAAAATGCTGGCCTATTTTCAAGAAACTCCAGCTAATAACCATGAAGACTTCATGAAAAGAAGAATTTTAATGCAAAGCTTTGATAATGATGTTGAACAATTTCAAAGAAATTATCTTTTCTAACAGTATAACTTGATAAAATTTTGTTTTTGCTTGGTCTTCTTAAACTTTCAACATAAATGATGTTTTCTTTCTTCTCTGGCTTGATATAACATAAAATAAAATAATATAAATCTTGTGAAGATTCCACTACTGAGAGCAAGGTTTTAATCCCTTCAGACTCCCATATACCAGTCTTCCTTCTTGTCACAGCATTGAGAGAGTGGATCTTCCTATGAGCCGAATACTCCTGATTCCAACCTCATAGGGCCCCCCACTGAGCCGAATTCTATGATTCCAATCTCGCCATAAGGTCCTCCAAGCTTCACACCAAAAAAAATGGCCTAACTATGAGGCACTAAAAAAATCATTCCCTAAAATCCAACTACCATCCTAACTTCTGATTCCTTCATCACAATTTTCAAACTTTGCTATACAGCAAACCCATAAAATACTTTTTCCAGGCTTCCAATAATAATATTAACTTTAGACCATGTTAAAGCGCCACAAATTTCACCTAATTAACCATTATGCTTTCTTTAGCATCATCACCACCTAAAATTTTAACCTCCTAAAGCTATCAGCACCCAATTCCAGAAATAATTGAATAACCAGTTTAGAGTCTTAGTGGACAGTGATAAATTAAAAGATTGAATTGAGTTATCCAAACAAGATTGACATTCCAGTTTAAAGTCTTGGTGGACCAAACATATAATTGATTGCCAGTTTATGGTCATGGCGGACCAAAGATCGTTTAGGTGCATAAATAACTTGATATATTCCTAAATAAGGCCTAGGCTTGACCAAAGATTGAATAAATTTGATAATCCAGTTTAATGTCATAGTGGACCAAACATTTGATCGATAAGAAATCCAGTTTAAGGTCATGGTGGATCCAACAGCTCGATAACAGTCCAGTTTAAGGTCTTGGTGGACCTAACATTTGATAACACTCCAGTTTAAGGTCTTGGTGGACCTAACATTTGATTGATAAAAACAAATAAAAAAAATCCGTCTCTAAAAATATCCATAAAATCTTGAACATCCTTGAAATTCAGTTTAAAGTCTTGAAGGACTAACAGCTCCAATATAAAATCTTTAATGACAGTCTTGAAAATTAGCCAGTTTAAAGTCTTAGAGGACTAACAGCTCCATAATTTGTATAAAACCCTTAAGGAAAGTCTTGAACAGTAGCCAGTTTAAAGTCTTGGAGGACTAACAGATCCAAAATATGTATAAAAAACCTTAAAGAACGTCTTGAACAGTAGCCAGTTTAAAGTCCTGGAGGACTAACAGATGTCAAGATAAAGAAAATTATCCTTAATGAAAGTCTTAAAATAGTAGCCAGTTTAAAGTCTTGGAGGACTAACAGCTGTCTTGAAGTAAAATCCCATAGGTATTGAGTTCCCCTAGACCCTGTTTCCTGTCTAAACTAAATGAATAAAACTAAAAAAGAATGAAAACTAAAAAAATAAAACTGAGAAATATAATAATAATTTTGATTTAATTAATTAATTAATTTTTTTTTTTTTTATTATTTTTATTATTTTTTATTTTATTTTATTTATTTTATTTTTTATTTTTATTTTTATTTATTTATTTATTTTTAATTTTAATTTTGTTTTGAATTTAAAATAAAAGATTTTAGAAAAGATAGTTTTGAAATAAAAGTTAAAATTTAATTTTTAAAGAAAGATAAAAGAATGTGAAAGAAAGCTAAAAAAAAAAATAATAATAAAAAATTCAAATTAAAGTTTTAAAAGATGCCCCCCGGCCATTTGATGAGCCGTACCCTCGACATCATACCCACATCCAAGTGCAACTTGATGTGGTTACACAATTTTGAGAAATTAAAAAGAAAAGAAATTAAATGAAAGTTTTTAGAAGATAAATTTTATAATGATGATCACTGGGTGGGCTCCCTCCAATTTATAAAAATGATTAGAGACCACCAGTGAGCATCATCTTTACAATAATTCATAATATATATTAAAGAAAAGAAATCACAATCTAACATAAAAAAATCAAAAACAAAATAAAATAAAAAGAATCTTGAATCCGGCGTTGAGAGCGGTGTCTCTTGATTCGTTCCAGTTTATAGTCTTAGTGGACTTCCTATAATTAAAAGACAAAGCCAGGATTCAACTAGAAACAGGGAAAATTTTGAAAACGAACATTATGGGGTAATTGTGTATAGAGCAGCCAGCCCATCAATTACCCCCACACTTGCCAATATAAAATTAAGAAGGTTCCCCTGTGAACACTTCTTCCAAAAATTTTCCAACACTATCTTCACCCATATTTTAAGAATTTTAAGTTTTTGAAAATTTTAAAGAAGGTCTTCTTGAATTTTGTTAAGTTTCATCATAGTTTTGTTGCCCATATGCAGTGTAACGATAGTAAAGTATTTTTGATAAAAAAGAAAATAGTTTATCCTCATTGCGGAGGTATTCATAAAATTTTGTTGATATCATAGTTTATCCTCATTGCGGAGGTATCCATAAAATTTCATAAATGTCATTAAAATTGTAGTTTATCCTCATTTTGGAGTTAGACTTCGGCACTCCTGGTGCCTCTAGGATAGAACCGTTTCACCTGATTGGCTGCTACCCTCTTCTTTAATACTACTCCATCCAACTCTTCTAGCACATATGAACCGCCGGAAACTTGCTCCTTGATTTTATACGGTCCATTCCACCTATCTGCAAACATCTTTCCCCACTGACTTTCCAAACTCCTATTATACACCAGGACCATATCTCCTGGGTTCAAAGGTTTCCTTAATCGATGTGCCAACCGCTCATCCCAATATCTGACTGATTGATTTCAGATCTTCATCATCCGCGAATATGCCTTTTCTAAATATTCTTCTTTCTTTTCTAGCTGCATCATTCTTGCACACAATAATTCTTCAGTAGTTTTGACCGTGTCCCAGTCAACTCCAAGATATGATTCAGCTTCTAAATCAACCGGTAAAACTGCTTTCTGTCCAAAAACAAGTTCATAAGGTGAAAATCCGGTCGTCCTTTTGGCAGTGATTCGATCAGCAAATAAAACTAAAGGTAAATAGTGCCTCCACTTTTCGGCACTTGTCCCACACATTTTTACTAAAGCATCCTTAATAACTTGATGCCCTCTTTCCACCATGCCTTCAGCTTCAGGATAATATGGGGTTGCTACCCTAACCTTTGATCCAACTTTCAATACGGCCTCTTTAAACTCTGTCCCAAATTCAGGACCTCCATCTACCGTTACCAACTTCATCACCCCATACCTATATACCCAATTATTCAAAAAAAATTCTGCCACATTTTTGGCAGTTAAATTAATAAGAGGCGCTGCCTCTACCCAACCAGATAAATCATCTCTGGCCACAATTAAATATTTATACCGTCCCTCTTTTATATGAACGGCATCTAAACTAACTCTTCCAAAGAGCGTATATTCACCGGTCGCGCGTCCAGGTTCTTTGGGCCTTAAATAACTTTGTCTTTGACATTCTTCGCATGACTGAACCCACTGTTTAACAGCCATCTTCATGCCAGGCCACCAAAATCAATCAGAAATTCTTCTAAACGTTTCTCCAACGCCTCTATGCCCAAGATCTTCATGCAGTGATTTCAAAACTAATTCTTGCCCCTTCTCTTTAGTTATAACTACTTGAGGATTTGGATACCTTCTCCTCATTAAACGTCGACTAGATAGGTAAAACGTAGATGACTTCCTCTTGATAGCCACCCATTCATCGTCTTCACACTCTTCTGGCCTCTCTAAAGTCAACAAATATTTGACTAACAAAAAATAAAAACCAGTCTGACCCCAGACTTCATCTTGAAAATCGATTAATATAAAATCAATAGGGACTTCTCTATCACCAATATCACCTGCACATGAATGAGCCAATAATCGTTGACCCCTAAATAAATTTTTAATCAAGCTATGTTGACGTTTTTTTTCTAAACCTTTGGATCCTTCGTAAACCATATTCGAAAATACCTCTTTCTCTTTATCCACCTTTTTATTTAAATTCTCTAATTCTCCAACATATACACCATTCCTTAATTTACTACTATCCCACACTACCAATCCATCTTCCTCTACATACACCACATCTTCTTCTACCTCCTTTCTACCGAATTTATCTACACCTTTTCCAACACCTTTATTAACATAAAAACTATTTTCCAGTTTATCCTCTTGGTGGAGGTCATCATCACCATAATCTAAACACAATAGTCCTGCCAGTTTAACCTCATGGGGGAGGTATGGAAAGTCTTCAGCTCCTTTAGTGCTGGCTTTGATAATAGGTATATCTTCATCGAACTCTTCTGAGTCTGAATCTTCTCAGTGGGTGGTCTCCTTGATAAACCATCTGGCATAGTAAAAGTTTTGCCAGGCTTATGAACTAAATCGAACGAAAAATGTTGAATAAAAGCTACCCATCTCGTCATGGGTGCGTTCGGTAAACTTGGGGAATTAATCATCTGGATTAACGATTTCGCATCCACTTGCAACTCAAAATGTTGCCCCCACAAAATATGCTGAAGTTTCTTCAGTATTTTTGCCACACCACATAATTCCAATTTTGGTTGAGAATATCTTGATTCGACCTCAGTAAATACTACAGATTCATACCTAACTGGCCTGATGTAACCAGCTTTATCCATCTGAGACAAAACCGCCCCAGCTGCAACCTGACTTGAATCAACTGCTAAATAAATTCTACCAGCATCTTTTCCATAATCCAACTTGTGCAGGACTAAATCATTCCCCACAACCTCCTTCAACTTCACAAACGCCTTCTCACACTCTTCATCCCACTCCCAGTCTGCATCCTTTCTCGTTAACCGTCTCAATGGAGCTGCCAATGAAGAAAAGTCCTTAATAAACATTCTAACATATACGCAAACGCCTAAAAACCCTCTGACTTTGGTCGTATTCTTGGGTCTTGGCCAGGACTGAATTTTGTTAACTTTCTTCTTGGACATAATCCTACCCTCTCTACATACCACATGGCCTAATATTTCTAAGGCTGGCACACAACATGAAAATTTTGAACCTGAAATAGTTAAACCAGCCTCTTCAATTCGAAACAAGATTCTTTCTAAAGTAATTGAAAACTCCCAAATGAATTTGCGTATCCTGGGATTCTCTTCCAACACCTGGTTATCATAGTCGGTTGTTGGTCCCTTAATTCCTCCATCATCTATAAAGATTCCAGCATATTGTGGAATTTCATCTTGAAGGATCCAAGCCATCTGAGCTTGATAAACTGCAACCAAATTTGTTGCTCCTTGAGGTAATCTTGTTAACTGTAAACGTCCAAGTGGTGTATCGAATGTAGTGAGAGGCCTTGAGTCTGGATGTAACTCTCTCTCATCATATCGACCCATAATATCTCCCAAACCATAACACACTCTCCCTGCAAACGCTTCAACAAACTCCTCAGCACTAGGCGGTATCCCAGCATCCTTTATTGTAACCCTATTTAATTCCCTTAGATCATGAACAACTCTAAGCTTGCCATTCGGTTTCTTGATACAAAATACCGGACTAGAATAACTTGACGTTGATTGCTCATACAGTCCAGTGCGTATCCGTTCTCTGACAACTTCAATATAGGCTTCTTTTAATGCAGCCGGAATAGGAATTGGTTTCTGCTGCCACGGTTCATGACATACCACAGGAATCTTGTAAGGCTCCCCATAGAAATGCTTCAACACACCCCTCTCCTCTTCTACAAAAGCAATGGCCTTCTCTCGCTTGACCATCACATCCAACAACAACTTCTTCTCTTCTCCAGACAACCAAACATCAGGTCCAAAAATAACAACACCCAGTCTCTCAAAAGTGATTCTTGACGTCTCAGAAAATTCAGGCGGATTCTTTACCAAGGGACTTTCATAAGGATCTCTTGATAACCTTGGTCTTCTCAAAGGTGGATTTAATTCAGCAGGTAGCGGTTCATTAATAGGTCGAACTTTATTTGCTACCTTCTTATATTTGGCTGCGTCCACATCTAAATAAACTTGAGGTAAAAAATTTACTTTTGTATCGCCATTAAAACTTTCATCAAATGAATCTTCTTCATCGCCAGAATCGGAATAAGAAAAATTAGAAAAATATTTTATTTCATTTTTAAAATTTACCCTTTTCTCCTTTCCCTCGTCTAATTTATAAACAGATTTTCCAACACCTTTGCTTCCCTTATCCAACAGTAAATCACCCGTAAAGAAAGTTGGCAGTTTAACCTCTTGCTGGAGGACCGGAATTGAATTTTCACAAAAATTATTTTTTTGTGTTTTAATTATACTGAGATTTTTTATTGGATTTTGATGTGATTTTTGCAGTTTACCCTCTAGCTGGAGGTCCAAAATAGAAGGAGATACTTGCAGTTTAACCTCTTGCTGGAGGTCCGGAAATGAATTTTCACAAAAATTATTTTTTTGTGTTTTAAATATACTGAGATTTTTAATCAGATTTTGATGTGATTTTTGCAGTTTACCCTCTTGCTGGAGGTCCAGAATAACATTTTCACATAAGTTATTTTTTTGTTTTTTACTTATACTGAGATTTTTAATTTGGTTTTGATGAGTTTTTCGCAGTTTACCCTCTTGCTGGAGGTTATATAACATACCCTTCCAATTTTTATCCAACCTAATTTGGCCCATTTTGCCTTTTTCACCATTTTTAAATTTAATAGAAAAACAGGGTAAATCCAACAAACATATAGAAAAGTCCAAAACGTATTTGCACTCCAAAGTAGTATTAACAGAAAATAATTGAGAATCCACTTGAATTATCTCCAAGTGAGCTGACCTATTGCAATCCGGGATCTAATCCTGAGGAGAGATTACAACATTAGAGTGATCAGCCCCTGCTACCCCAAAAAATCAGGGCATCCATCCCTTTCCAACAAACATAATTCACCAGAAGCCGTCCGTTTTATATGCCGCTTCTTGGTGCATACACAACACTGGCACAGAGTAGTAATCCCTGGCCGTGTTTCCCAACCTTCATCTCCAGGAGGCGCTAACCGCATATGTAACCTCCACATATCTTCACCAGTGATCTCCAAACTAATCCCCATGCAAGCTTGATACCCTATCCTGGCCTCAAAATCCATCAAAAAAGGACCACCCAGAACAGTTTTGACTGCTCTTCTGGCCACATAAAAGTGAACCTTACCAACAGATCCACCAATGCCTAACCTGACATGCTCAGCTGTACCCATCAGCTCGGTTGCATGCCCTCCAATGCCTCTGAGGTTTCCCCCAGTTCCACTTTTAATTGGCAAGCCTATACTCGTTGCTTGCTCCAATGAAATTAAATTAATTTGAAACCCTGAATCGACCAAGGCCTTTACTTCTTTACCGTTAAGAGTTACCACCAGGTAACCCAGGGGAGCGGAAAAATGTGTATCTACATCTTCCCCAAACTTTTCAGCATTTTCACAAATATATTCCACCTCTCCAGTGGAAACTCGACGCCTCGTCAAATGCTTCTTTTGCTTTTCAGCAAGCGCCGGACTAATCGTAAATAACTCCCCCAAAGATAAGGGAATCTGAAGTTGATTCACCCTATTCAAAACTGCATCCATTGCATTAGCTTGACCAGAAACTACTGGCCGCTCATACTGGACCTTTGATTTAACAACCTTGGCCCTGGGTACCTCTTGAGGTCCAACCGAGCCATCTTCACCCCCCATTATAACATCTTCACTTTCTATAACCCTAACTCTGTCACCAGCTTCTGGCACTAATCCTGATCCATCGCTAGTCCTTCTTACACCCTCCATTGGGATGGGACCGCTAAAACTTGGTCTGGGTAGAGACTCCAACGGTACGTCCTCCTCAGAATCCGAATCATCCTCTGGCATAGGCTCACCATTTAAATCAAACTTGCCATAACTAGGGGGCCCCATATCAGCAATCCCCTTCTGCATTTTATATAATTCGTCCTTAGAGTAAGGGTTCAATTTTTTGGCGGCAGTTTGAGCACTAGAATTCTTGTCCTTAGAGTAAGGGTTCACTTTGTTATTGGCCTTGCCAGGATTAGCCCTCAATTGGCTCTGAATGCTACTCTTCGCCTTAGTAGCAGCTGCTCTTCTAGCAGCATTAACATTGTATTCGCCGGCCATACAGCTACCCTCCACCTGGGCAACCGTTGCCAGCTCTAAACCACCAAAAGAAGTAGAAAATGTGGCTTTACTGACCTCTTTCTCTTTACCTTTGTCAGCTTTTCAACCATTACCGTTACCATTTTTGCCACCCTTGGCATTAACATCTTCATCCGTCACCTCTTCAAATCTGGCTCTCCTTTCAGCCGTTAAACTTCTTCTGACCAAATCAGAAGGAGACTGTCCATCACTGGGCTTGATGAACAAACCATCAGGAAATTTATAAACTTTACCATCAAATAAAACTCGCCCAGCATCCATATCCTTATCAAGAGCAAAACAAACTGTTGCTCTGTGCCCCCTCCTATTACAATAGGAGCACACCTTTGGCTCATCGTAGCCACCTCTATATCCATTACCACCATTACCACCATTTCTCCCATTTCCTGGGAAGCGGTTACCATTATTATTGCCATTATAATTTCGATGCTCATAACCTCTGGACTGATAAGAAGTCGACGTCGACGAAGAAGCAATTGGGGCCTTGTTGGCCTTCTGGGTTTCTTGAACAAATATTTTTAATTGTTTAGTTAAATCGGCCAGGTGATCGACCATCTTATTATCTACATTGCCCTCAACTTTAGCAGCAGGTAATCCCATTTGAGCCTTCTTGGCCTCCTGGGCTTTGACCATAATATTGTTATTTTTGGCCAAAACTTCGCTAACCTTGCTAACATATTGAGTGCATGACTCTTGATATTTGTCCAACGCCAATAACTTTAAATGGGCTTGAATGTTGTCCTTGATAACCTCCAGAGCCGGCAGTTTCTGCTCACCATTAGGCAGTTCCTTCATCAAATCTTTTCTTGAAAGATCCTTCAAGATGTCCATACAAATATCCCTACTGCATGCTGTCCAAAACAAATCTTTTGCTTGATTCTCATGCACTAACTCATCCACCAATATGAGATATTCCAACACTTCATCAAACTGAACACAGAGCTTTTTGAAGTCAGCCATAGAAGAAACTCCACCTTTTGCTTTCCAGTCTCCAACAATTTTATTGAGGTCCATCATAGTAAACCTAACACCCCATCTATCAACCATAGCTTTAGAAAGCTTAACCCAATTCTTGTCCTTAAATGCCTGCATAGAAATAACCTCTTTTTCCACCTCCCTATCAGAAATAAAAAACCTAACTTGCTTCACCATATCCACATGTGAGAAGCACCATCAACAGCAGCAGCAGCTTCATACCTGCTAATGAACCATTTAACCTCCTCCCCATCAAACTTTGGGCCATCCCAAGAAACAATTCTAACTGAGGGAGTAAGAGGGTTAGAAGATCCAGAAGCAACAGCAGAAGAAGACATCCCAATAAGTAGTGAAAAGCGTTAACAATCGATAAAATAACAAGCCTCTTGCAGGCCAATAACAAATATCCAATTAGAGTTCCAGAACATAAGCCTCTTGCAGGCTAAGAACGTTCTTGATCCAAGTAAGTCTTTAAAGAAATCTAGAGAAATCAAACCCCACGTTGGGCGCCAACTATGGTAAGGTAAACTCTTACAGTCGCCTTGCTGTAAGCAGAATCCGGAGGAGATATGTGGATTTAGCTGAAAACCCCGTCCTTCCAACAAAAATAACAAAATGGGTGTTCTAAATCACTAAGCTAACCAATCTACTTGGATCCGATTGATGAAAATAATGAAACTCTAAAATAATTAACGCTTATTGAGATTTAAAGAAAGTGGCTGTCGATAAAGAAATACTGATAACAACAATTAAGGTGTACCAGTGAAAGATCTGAAAAGATTGACTTTTATGTTTTTATAATAATTTAAATTTTTATGAGACAGCAATAATCAAGTCCCAGCGATGAAGACCTTTCTAAAGATACCCTGTATGAAGTGTGATTTAAATTGTTGAATTGTATTTCTATAATGTTATGTAAAATAATAAATGTTATAAGGGTATTATAACTTATTTAATTTGTTGAGTAATAAAAATTGAGACCGTGGTGGTTAAAGATTAAGCTGTATGATGTGTCCCCCCCTCTCAATTTCGAGTTTGAGAAGCGCTTAAGTATTCCTAGTCACGTGCCTAAGTTTTCCCCTCCAGAGCTCTTCCAGAGTCAATCCGGAGCCCATACGGAGTCCGTACGGAGTCTGTCCGGACTTCCGGACTCAATTAGAACCTTAAAACTATAATAAAAAATCTAGCAAAATTTACACATAATAGAGCTACTTCCCCTTTACATACCAAACTAATTTTCGTAGTCTGCGCAGCTCTAATTACCCCGTGAAAATTCATCAAAGTTAAGTAATTTTTGAAAACGTAAATATTTCTATAAAACTTTAAAATTCATTTAAAAATATAAGAAAAATAGTAAAAATTCTGGGAAAATTTCCCAGGGTTCTTGAGTGACTTGACATGATACTTATAAATTTTTCAGACCGTAAAAATAAGTTTTCTCCGTAAAATAAATTGTATTTGTGTAGGCATTTGCTCGTGACCAATTTCTTCATATTTTAAACTCCAATAAATTAAATAAAACCCTTATATAAAAAATAATAACGCCAATCTTGCACGCCGTAATAACTCCATTTACGTACTTAGGTGCCATACTAAACTTTAGGCTACCACAACGGCTACATATTGTAGACCAGTTAAATAAAGTGACCAAATAAAAGCATATTTGACTTTTGGCACTTAGAAATTAATTTAATACCTACAAGTAAGCAATAAAGTTGTCTTCAGTGGTATTTATAAATACTGATAATACTTATTTTTGAATTTTTCAAATCTAAAATTTCAATTCTTTAATTAAACTCCACATAAAAATGTGACAACAATGATATTGTTAGTTATAGAAAAAAACCTTATATCTTAAGACCTAGAGCCAAAAGACCTGTTACAGGACATCCAAATGGAGGGCCAGTATTCCCCCACAAACAGCAACACTCCACAAATGTCTCTGGAGGAAAGGGAAAAACTGTTAATACAGGTATCAATAAAGAAAACAAGAAATACCTTTCCAGAACAAATTCACTCCCTCTACACTCTACTGAACACCTTGACAATAAGATTCAACAATATAGTGGACCAGATAAACAATCTGGAGAAAAGAGCAGCTCAGGGTTTTGTAGAAGTCAATCAAGCTCTAGAAGAAATAAAGGCTCAACCACCCACAGTGGCACCCAACAGTTCCATAGCAACACCTCCAGCCCAAGAGGAGGACCAAAAAATTTCTTTAAGAAAATGGAAGTGGGATTGGTACTCCCAAAACTACAACAACCCTCAACAGAAGGGCTCCAGCAGTCACCCTTACAGGGGAAAGCTAAGGAGAGGCAGGGGAAATGGAATAAGACCTTGGTGAGTCATCCATCTTCTCAGGATCAATTATATAATCCTAAAAATTAATTACTTATAGGTAATGAAATTGATAAAGAGTTCTTGGATATAATTGATAAGGATTTAAAAAATTATTCATTTGAAAATAACATGTTAAACTTGTCTTTAAATGATGACAATGTACATAGTTTTTTTTGAACACCAGGATAAACCTATTAATATAAAAATGGAACCAAATGAATTAATTCTTGAACCTGATGATGAGTCTTCTCAATTGGAAACAGAAAAAATTGAATATTTTCTAAAAGAAAATCCAATGGAATCAAAAATAATTAGTTAATAATTATTAAGAATTGAAAAATTGGAAGAATTCTCTAGAGAGTCAAACAATAATACAGAAAGTGTATTATTAAACCTCACACAATCATTGAGTACAGCAGCCAATAGGTTAAAAATTATTGAGAATTCAAATAATGAATTAATCAATGAAAACAAAAGATTAAACTCTGAGATTAAAAATTTAGAAAATAAATTGGAGCATACTCGGAATATTATGGCTACCATAGAGGGACGTGTAATATTGTCTTTTTCAAATGTGAATGATACCTTAACTCATGTACCTGTAATTAAAGATAGGTTACAAAGATTAGAAAATGAAATTGCTTAAATTTTTAAAAATACTGATAAAGTAAAAGATAATACCTCTTATGTGGAAAGAGTACCAGTTTTTATGAAACACTCTGATGATAAACCAATGATTGAACATGAACATAGTGTCATGGGCTCTGAGAATATAAAATCAGTAAAGGATGAAATAAATGATAAACTTTCTAAAGTAAGTGAAATACTCAATATTCCTCTGGTTAGGGAAGCAAAAACTAACCAAAAGAACTGGCCTAAGTTAGATCAGTACCCTTCTTTTGATGGGGATTCAAAATCTGATTGGAATCAATTCATTCAAAGAATTGATAACTTAAAATTTTCATACAAATTACCTGATGAAGAAATTACATCAAAATTGACATCTTTATTTACAGATGTGGCCTTATTATGGTTTGAATCTGTATTGATTGAGGGAATTAACTACTCCTGGAATGAATGGAAGGCACTAATTGAAAGGCAATTTGGTGGCCCAAAATTTAAAATCACTCAACAAAGATTGTATGAGAAAGCCAGATATAATTCAAATCCTGGAGATAAACCCATGGTATTTTTAATGAATTTAATAAAAATCATGAAAGCCATGGATCCAAAAATAGATTATGATGAGTGGAAAGATAAAATAATATATAAATTGCCTATATCAGTCAGAGACATTATTGAAGCTAGAACTGAAACTGTCAGAGATACTTCTGAGTTTATTAATATATGCAATGAAATATTATTGAACCACAAATATGAAATCAGATATAATAATTACAAGCAAAGTGTTGAGGTAGTAAAACCTACTACAAATAGGTTACCAGTGGAGAAGAAAAAACCTTCAGCTCCCCTTGTACCTAAAAGACAAGAAAATACCACTTTCTACAAATGTAATGAACCTTGGGATAAAGGTCAAACTTGTAAGAAAAGAATAAATATTATTGAAAACCCACAATATTCTGAACAAAGTAATCACAAAGATGAAAAGGAGGAATCTAGTGAGGATTGTAAAAGTAACATTTCTTAAAGTGATGATGAAAATGAGATATATGTATTAGAACAGGATTTTATCATCCTGAATGATGCAATACCTCATACAGATACATCTTTAACTTCCATTGAAGAAGATGAAGTTATCAAAGATGTATCTCATGATACTTACAAAATAAAACCTATTAGAGCGCCTGTTATTATATGTTGAAAAGAAATGAATTCCATTCTTGACACTTCAGCTGCAGGTAGTGTAGTTTCTATTAATAATTTAATGAAACTAGATAGTAAGTATAAGAAAAACTAGAACCTGTACAGACAAAGAACTGGAGGGGTTTTGGTTCAGTATCAAATCCAATTGACAAAAACAAAACAGCTGTATTCTTTAGATATCACGGATATGTAAGAGTAGTGTGTGAATTTGTGGTAATGGATAATAATAATTGTAGTGATTGGTTTATTATTGTCAATGACTTATTGACCAAATTAAGCATCAAACTAGATCCTGAAAATAGTTGCTTCAATATAGGCATAAATGGGAAAAGAAAATTCAAGATTTGCTATGAAAATTCAGTTTATTCCATTGCTTCTAAAGAAGAACAACTGCAAGGTGGAAGAACCACCTCTGAAGTGGTAGAGTTGGAAAATGAAATCCAAAAAGCCTCTTTCAGTCCTCAACTCTCAAAAATTGAAGAAAACAATATTTTGAGATTGATAAAATCTTATCCTATGGCATTTGCTCATGGCTCAAATGAGCTAGGATTGGTCAAAAACCATGAGATGAAAGTCTCTTTTAGTTGTGATCTGGATATCATTCCTGGAAGCTTGAAAACAAAACCTTACCCAGCTTCTCCTGCCAAAATGAAGGACATTGAAGACAACATTAAAATGTTGTTAGAAATGGGTATTGTTAAAAAAGTAGACATTACACCTAAGTATTGTGTTGTTTCACCAGTTTTAATATCTTATGAGAAAGATAAGGCAAGATTATGTGGTGATTACAGAGCTCTTAATACATTCAATGTGGATGATATTTATCCTCTACCAAGGATAGCATCTATCCATGCTACCTTACAAGGAACAAAATATATTTCCTGTCTGGATGAAAACAAAGGTTACCACCAGATTCCTGTGGAAAAGAATTCTCAGAATTTCTTACTCATAGCCACACACATGGGGATTTATAAGTATGTGAGAATGCCTTTTGGCCCAAAAAATGTGCCTTCAGTCTTACGAAAATTGATGGATAGTATTTTTCATCAGGAAATGATTTAAGGATGGCTTTTAGTTTATATTGATGACATCATAGTGTTCTCAAAAACATATGATAAACATTTAAATCACCTGAAAAGAGTTTTTCAAAAGATGGATGAAATTAATATGACAATTGCATTGAAAAAATGTAAGTTTGGGTTTCAATCCTTGAGAGTACTTGGACATGTTGTATCTGGATTACAAATTTGTGTTGACCAAAACAAAGTGGCAGCAATAAAAAACATTATTATACCTAAGAATGTGAAAGATGTTCAAAGTTTTTTAGGTATGTGTGGATATTATAGGCAGTATATAAACAACTACCAATTAATTTCAGCCCCTTTAACAACATTAATCAGGAAAAATGAAGCTTTTATTTGGAATAATGAAAGACAAAACACCTTTGATAAATTGAAGGAGTGTTTAATGTCAGCTCCAATATTAAGACTGCCCAATTTTAACCTACCTTTTATCCTGTACACTGATGCAAGCTTCATAGGGTTAGGTGCTGCCTTACAGCAAAAACCAATAATAAATGGAAAAGTATCTGAATTAGTTATCTGTTATATATCCAGAACCTTAATAAAGAAAGAATTAAGATATGGTGCCACCCAACTGGAATGTTTATCCATTGTGTGGGCCTTGGAGAAACTTCATTACTATCTGGAAGACCAGAAGTTTGAATTAATAACAGATTGCAGTGCAATAAAATCATTACTAAACATGAAACCACCTAATAGGCACATGTTTAGATGGCAACTAACTGTACAAGAGTACAGAGGAAGAATTAAAATCACTCATAGAGCAGGAAAATTGCATTCTAATGTGGATTTGTTATCCAGGAGCCCTTTGCCAAATGATACTGACAACCCAGCATATGTACCTGAAAATAAGTTTATACATATATTTGGGATTTATATAGTGGATTTAGAGGAAGAATTTATGCAAACTATATTAGAAAATTATTCATCTGAAAAAGATTTTTATAAATTATCTACCATTTTAAATGTTCCAACTAATGCCTCCATGAGTGCATTAATTAAAACCTTACTTCCAAAGTATTAAAATGCATTGGAAAAAGGTAAACTGTCAATTGAAGATGTATATATATATTACAGGAAAAAGCCAAGTAATATAATGGTAATACTACCTTCTATGAAAGAGTTAATGTTGAGTACTTGTCATGATGACATCTTAGCTGGTCATTTTGATTTCAACAAAATATTAACCAGAGTTAAAAATACAGCCTGGTGGATAAAAATGAAAGAAGATGTACAAAAATACATTGAAACTTGTGACTCTTGTCAGAAATCTAAAAGATTAACTGTGAAGAGAGATGGGTTTTTACAACAAATAGAGCAGCAAAAATCTCCATGGGAAATTATAAACATGGATTTTGTCACTGGATTGCCATTATCAGGAAAAGAAAGTTTCAATTCTTGCTGGTTAATTGTAGATAGATTAACAAAAATGTGTAAATTTATCCCTGCACATAAAGAGGTATCTGCAAAAGACTTGGCATTACTATGGTGGACTCAAATGATGAATACTGATGGGTTCCCTAAAGCCATAATCTCTGACAGAGACCCTAAATTTACTTCAGAGTTCTGACATCTTTGATGGAAGTATCAGGTTGTCAATTGAAGTTGTCTACAGCACACCATCCAAAAACTGATGGGCTGGCTGAGAGAATGATACAGACTCTAGAAGATATTATCAGAAGATATTGTGCCTTTTGATTGGAATACAAAGACAATGAGAAATTCAGACATGACTGGGTAACATTAATTCCTGGCCTTGAATTTTATTATAATAGCACAACTCATTCTGTAACAGAGAAAAAAGCATTTGAACTCTGGCTGGGATACGTACCAAATACCCCAGTAAATCATTTAAATAAATTACCAAGGTTGGATATACAGCCTGGTACTAAATCCTTTATTCATATGCAAAAAATGTGTAGAAAGCATGCAGAGGAATGCATCCAAAAAACATTTGAATATGAAAAGAAAAGGTGGGATAAATCTCATAAAGAATTTGAATTCAAAAAAGGAGATGAAGTCCTAATGTAAAAAAAACATTTTAACTTACAAGGTAACGTTAAATTGAAGGATCCCTTTGTAGGAACTTTTGTAGTAAGCAAAATGGTTGGTAATAATGCTGTGGAAGTCATATTATATGCCCCATATGATAGGAAACATCTGGTTTTCCCTATCTCATTATTAAACCTTACCATGCAAATGATCCTGACTTATTCCCAAAAAGAAGAGGAAGGCCTAAAAAGTAACCTGAAGAAATTGTGGAAAAGGCAGATATTAAAAAAATACTCAAGAAAAGAATTCTGACTAACAAGAAAAGAACTGATTATCTATTAAGATTTAAGGGGAAATCAAATGAATTTAAAAAATGGATACCTGAAAATAAAACTTCAAATTTATTCTCCCTTCTTAAAAAATTTAAACAGAAATAAATTACTGTTATACCAGCTGAGGGGTTAAAAAACCAGTACTCATAATATTTTGTTATTTTTTATTTCTTTAAAGAATTAATCTTTAATTCTATAGAATTTTCTGCATACCTGAAAAATAATATAAAATAAAAAAAGTGTATAACTTATAATTTTTTTATTGTTTTTTTGGTGGGCAAGTGTCAGCCTGGATATTCCCAGGACTGAGTAAAAAGTACTTATAAGGTATGTTAAACACATGGAGTATACATGGGAGCAATAAATTAGAGTACACAAATAGTATACATAAGTAAAATTATGATAATATACAAAATATGCCAGTATAACACCTTATATACATGCATATATTCATCTTTTATAAGTCTTATGTACTTAATATTAGATTTTAATATGTTAGGGTAATTATAAGAACCTTAAATATAAGGCTAAATAATTTTTAAGTACACTTAAAGCTGTTATTTTCATTGTTTTATGTAAAAAACTAGAAATGCGCTTTAAATCACTTAAAAGTTTGTTATATGCGCTATAAATTTAATAATATTAAAAATGCGCTTAAACATATCAGTTTGTCTTAATTAGGACTATTGATTTTGCTACTCAAATGCGTAAAAATAACACTTTTCAAATTTGGTGTTTTTTAAGCCAGAAATGGCTTCTGTGTACTGGCCACATACTGCCTGCATTTTTCCTGTGTGAATGGCTTCATCTTTAGTAAATTTAGCTCTTTCACACTATAATTACCCCACATTCTACACCCACTGTGGGGAAACACACTAAAATAGGCAACAGGCGCTTATTTAGTGTCCTAGCTTAATTATAAATGCATTGACCCTCTTTATATGCACTAATTTCATTAATAACCTCATTCTTGGCACTTTAATTCACTACCATTCTTAAATTTGCCTAAATTAGTCAAGGATTTACCTGTGCCAGCGCCTTCAAAGGACTGCATGTAGTTACCCCACATCTCACACCCTTTTTTGGGTTTTTTGGTGGTTTCTCAGTCAATTATGGTTATTTTTGAATGGGAATTTCACGTAGTATAATTTAAGGATTAGCCCCAAAATTTCTACAGTTAATCCCTCTTATTATTAAGTATTAATTAGTCTTAATTCTCCCTTTTTGGCCTTTTATATTAATGTATAATACGTATATACTCTCTTTTTTGCTTATTCTTTATTTTTAATGGATTATCCCTATTACTACCGGATTTCGGCAGGTGATATAATTATAATTATGTTACTAGTCACTCTTTTTGGTTCTGAAAATGTCTATTGGCTAGATTGAGGCGTCATTAACTGTGTATTGAGCTGTTAAATCATAGGGGTCATTGGGGAAGTAATTGAGTATAAAAGGAGGAGGTTTTTGGTCTTATTTTCTTCATTCTTTATCATTACAATTAAACATATGACCAATACAATTACAATACATATCAATAGTACTTATAAAGTCTTTGAATAGTATCTGAATTTATTAAATCTATTTTTCTACCAACTATAAAGATTGTAAGCCATATATAATTAGTGAGATTAAAATTATTGAGACCCTTATATTGAGTTACATTTAATACTTATTGGATTTGTACTACAGTATTAATACAGGACAATTAAAATCTTCTAGACAACTGACCATTCAAGCTAGCTCAGTTCTCTGTACTTGACCTCAGCCTGACACCAATTTAGCACTTATACAAAAATCTATTTTATATTTCATTTCATAAAAAAATGTATTGTATTCATATATACGCATGTTTTTATTAATCATCCTTGTATTCATATATCTATATTTTTTTAATAATTTTATTATTAGATATTTATCTTTTCATGTATCTATATATCTAATAATATTATTCAAAAAATTATTCAAAAAAAGTGAACCTATTGCTCCTATAGAAGTGTTTGTCTTATCCTCCTCTTTTTTGAAGAACCTTTACATGTGCTCCATATACTTTAGATGTGCAAACATAAGCCCTGGAAAGAGCATCTGGAACCCCAGCTTCTATTAATTCTTCAAGCAATTTATCTTCAAAGTACAAGCAATGTGTAAGACCAAGTTTCTCCAACCCCAATTGCAATTTAGAGTTCTCAACATCTACACAAGCCTGAAAAAAAAAGCCTTGATAGAGTTAGGATCCTAACAAAGATAAATATTGGTACTATCATCAGAAAAAGGAGGAGGATCACTACTAGGGGAAATAGCAGGGGATGAGTTACAATGGCTAGGCCAAGGATCAGAACTACAAGTCTTCTTGGCCATTTGTTTATACTAGAAAGCAGGATATTTTGGGGGCATTAGGTATGTTGCTCCACAAGGATTTGATTGCTAATAAAGAAAGAAATAAAATTTAGTCAGCTTTATTATGAGAGAAAATATTTGTGTGAATGTTAGACTTGCCATTGCATTGGCCCAAGCTTTGGCTTTATTGTAAGTCAGAATGAAATATTCATGTGGATTTGCTGGATTGATACAACAATGCACCATTTCACCTTTTGAAATATATGTGCACTTTTTGTGCATCTGTAAGAGAAGTTTAACCCTCTCTATGTGAAGAGCATACCTTTTCATGATTTGTGTTGCTCTAGAATCATTTTAATCTTCTTCATACATAGTGCTGTTACCATTTGTTAAATGTTTTAGATTTTGTATTTCCAAACCCCTCTTACATAATAAAAAAATAATATTAGCTTAAATAAGCAACCAAAAAAAACATTAACTTGAGAGAATACTGTGGATATTGTTGTTCCAACAAGATAGTAACCTTCCTGTTTAGACTTGCACCTGTTGCAACACTAAGAAACTGAGAGAAAATCTCTTCATTCACAAGCTTCTTCTTCTTTTGGCCTGAGAAATCCCTAGATTGAGGAATAATTCCTCACCAAGAACCAGTTACATGGTCAATTTGTTTTTGTATATGTGTTGCCACTACACTTTCTTCCTCATACCTAATAGTTTGAAAGACTCGCTTTTTGAAGGCATCAAGTTTTAAGTTTGTGATCTCCCAGACAAATGATAATTTGTTGGGCTCTGAGGGTATTTTGTCCCAAAAGAGGGAACATTTATCCAAAGCTAACTTTTGTTTTGGTTGCTTGTTTTTAATTAAAAAAAATTAGAACTCTACATTGGATGTAATACAGTCAGGGACATTGTTGTTAGCCCTATTAGAAGAAATATTGGGTGGCCTAATTGGAGAGACAGATTCATTATGGTTTAAATGATTACCTGGAGAGTGAAGATTGTTTTCATTTGCATCAGAGGTTGTGTTACATGCATAGAAGAATTAATTGTCATTTGTATTAGGTGTAGTGTTAGATCTGTTGAATGGGTAATAATTAGGTGGAGTAAACGGTGGAAAGTTAAAAGACATTGGGGCCATATTCTGTAAAGGAATGAAATGGATAAAATATATATATAAAAGAAATAAGAGAAAATGATAGCTTACCAGGGCCAACACTTGATTGTTTTGAGGAAGAATTGTTCTGGCTGAAAGAGTTGAGTAGATAGGGAAATTGTGCCAATGTGAGATCCACTGGAAAGAAATAGTGCCTATGTGAGAGTTGGATGGGTTAAGAAGCTGGAAAGAACTAGTGCTGATGTGAGATCCACTGGAAAGAAATTGTGTCAATGCGAGAGCTGGACGGTTTAAGAAGCTGGAAATTAATTGTGTTGATGTGAGATCTGCTTGAAAGTAATAATGCTGATGTGAGAGCTGGATGGGTTAAGAATCTGGAAAGTAATTGTGTTGATGTGAGATCCGCTGGAAAGAAATAATGACAATGTGAGAGCTGGATGGTTTAAGAAGCTTGAAAGAAAATTTTCCAATGTGACAAGCAAGTGATATCCAGATGGGTTAAGAAGCTGAAAAGAAGATAAAGAAGATAAATGAAAAAAATTGAAAACCAACCAAAACAAAAGCTGGCCAATATTGAGTGCCCAACAATGTGCTGACCTATTTTTGACCTATTAATCCGGATGGCTTGGGGAGCTGGAAAGAAAATAAAGAAAAAAAATAAAAAAAATAAAAAAATTGACAAACTTACAGGAACCAAAACCAACAATTGGGTGCTGGAACAAAACCAGTGGGTTTGGGATGAGTTGGTGAGATGGTGATAAAGGTGAACTGGTGGGGGACGCATCAGAAGATTGTAGAATAGTCACCCAACCTCAGAATATTCCACTAGTAGAAGATCTGTCATGTCAAAAATGCAGAGGTGAAGTTGGGAATTTTTTGTAAAGCTTCACCAAGAGTTTTGAATATGGCTGTACTTGTATGAAGGTGGCTGGGATTGTGAGTCTAATCTAATTTTTCTACTTGCCACATTCCCAGTAAGAAAATTTGAGCTTCAAGTTTATGTAAGTTTAGGACTACAATTTTGTATCTTATCAGTTTCCAAAGATTATCTATGGGCCAAGAAGCACAACTTTAAACTAAAACCACCTAACTGGAAAAAAAATTCAAGATAAAGCCAAATCACCAAAAGCATGCAAATTTTTTGACAAAAAAAATTTATTAAAAAAAGATTAGTCTATTTAAAAGGGAGTGTTACCCCCGACCTAATAAACCAGACCCTTTTTCCAATAGGTAAATTATTATTTTTTTTAATTTTTAATTTTTAATTATTTTCTTTTCAAAATTTCTGTAAGCCTTTATGACTTGATTGTGTTAGGTCTCAACTATGCCGCAGTCTCACAGTTTATATAAAGTTAGAATAATATCAAATTAGAGAGTATTGAAATTATTAATCTTTAACTACCACTAGTCTGCCAATGGGTTTTGGGCCTTTAGTGCCAAAATTTCTACTTTTAATTTTTTCTAGCCTTCTCAGTAAAGACTTCATCATCCACAACCATAATCTTCTCAATCTAATATTTTATCTCTTTGCTCTTACAAGCCTCATCAGCATCAACTTAAATTCTTTCCTGTTATATTTCATTTCTCAAAAAACAATTATTTTTTCTTTTTCTCTCTCTCGTTTATTCACCTCCCTTTTTTACTATTTTCTTTTCTTCTTTCTTCTCTCTATTATTTCTTTCCTTTCACTTCTTCCTGTTTTGTTCAATCAGGTGATTAGGGGAGGCTCCTCACAACAACCCAAATAAAAGTAGGAGTGGGTGCACTCCTACCCAAAAACCTTTTTTTTCTCTTTTTTCTGTTTCTTTTTCTCTCTATCTTTTCAGAATTCTAGCCTTAGATTTAGTTGTCTCTTCAGATCCCTTGAATAATTTTTTATTTTAAGAAATATTGATTCGAGTACATATATATATTTCTACTCAGATATCACTCATTAACCAATATTATATCAAATTAACATAAAATAAATACATATAAAAATAATTATATATATATATATATATTAGAACATAAATTATTTATCAAACCCTATAGCATTATGACCTTACCTGATGATAATGGAGAGTATACATTGATTGTGTGACTCATTCTTTTTTCCATCTTTGTTTTGCTCCATAATATCATTAAGTAAGGTAGTTTTATCAATGATTCATTTTGTTTATTTACACTCGTTATATTTATACCTAAATGAAATAGGATCTTTATTTTTCTCCATAATATCATCAGCCTGATCCTTTGCATCGTGTTATATTATTTCATCTCTGGGTAGAGTGTTGTCCCCAGATCCTAAGTTTGGTAGAATGTTTTCCCTGCATTGTAGGCAAAGTAGAGTGTTGTTCTCATGCATTAATTCCATACTGGGTAGAGTGTTGTCCCTGGATCTAAAGTGGAGTAGAGTGTTGTCCTTGCATCACCACCATCTTACAGGTTGAGTGTTCTCCCTGTTCTGTCAACTCAATCTCCATTCCACAGGTCAAGTGCTCTCCATGTTTCATAAATTCATACAGGTCAAGTGTTCTCCCCGCTTTTGTCTATCTCCTTTTGTCAAAATTATTTCTGGTAAATATTACTATTTCTTCAAGTTCAATTATTTCTATATATTTAAATATTAAAAGGAAACATCTCTCTATCTCTCCATTTTTCTTTTTCACTCTCATAAGATACTTTTATTCCTTTAATCTTCCGTTTTTCTCTTTTATTTCTTAATTTAAAAAAAATTACCAATCAAAATGCCAAAAAACACAACTCCTCTTCCGATCCAACCAAACTGGACTCCGATAACTGAACCTTTCAGATTCAAAAACCATCCTCAAAACCCATCATTGACTACACCTCTCCCCATTAGTAGAACATCTACCATCCCACACAACTCTGCACCAATTTACTTTCTTGGCTGACCTAACCCTTTTTGTATACTCAGTGCCTCATGTACCTTGCGTAGTTTCTCAGTGATCATAGAATAGTTTATGTACAAGAGATCAATGGAGCTTATTTGTTAGAATTACATATATATATAGTTTCTGCTCACTTGTTGTTCTCCATCAATATCATTATTTTTCTCTATTATATTATTTTGATCAACACTAGTTTTACTTACCAGTAATACAATTTTCATTTGTGCTACCACTCCTTGCATTGGGACTATAGGTACTACTTAACTCATTTATTACATTTGTTTTTGTTAATTCCTTCTCTTGATAGGTTGGCACATTGATCTCATTGCCACTGACTCCCCTTCAATTACTGATAGGGTATCATTGACTCTGCTATAAGTTTAATACCCATTCATCTCATTATTTTTCTCCATTATATTATTTTGATCACCACTAGCTCTACTTACCAGTAATACAGTTTTCATTTGCACTACCACTCCTTGTATTGGGACTATAGGTTGGCACATTGATCTCATTGCCACTGACTCCCCTGCAATTACTGATAGGGTATCATTGGCTCTGCTATAAGGTTGGCAAATTGATCTCATGGCCACTGACTCCTCTTCAATTACTGATAGGGTATCATTGGCTCTGCTATAGGTTTTTCATCAAAAGATTAAAAGTCTGATATCTCTACAATGGACGGCTCTTCAAACAATAACATTAACGATATTCCCACGCTTGAAAATGACAACTATGCAACATGGAAAGTCAAAATGTTGTTATTCCTATCACAATTGGAATTAGAAAAACTTGTTAAAGGTCCTGAATCAGAGCCTAAAGCAGAAGGAGTCAATAAAACAGCTTACAGGTTGCATTTCAAACAGGTGGAAAACGTAATAGTCCAAAAGTTAGATGCCACCAACATCACGGCATTTGTCAAAGCAGATGACAAATCAAATCTGACCAACCTCTGGAAAAGATTAGAGGAAAGATATTCTGGTGCTTATCCTGCCACTGAATCGATGATTTACACCAAATTCACAGACCTGGAGTGTACCAAGGGTAATCTTAGAGGATTTGTAACCAAACTTAAGGTATCAGTCAATGTTTTATCTCAAGCAGGCAAGAAGTTAGAGTCACCTATTTTTGCATACTCAATCCTCCAAAAACTGCCACCCTTGTTGGAGATGCACTAATCTATGATGATTAACTCAGCAGAAAATAATGGCAAACATCTAACCATCAATAATGTCCTCATGAAGTTATCCCAGTTGGAAGATCGAATTGGCAATTATCAAACCAAGCAAAATTCTGCTCTAATTTCTGTAAAAAAGAATAATTCATCAACAAAAAAGCAAGAATACTGCAATGATAGGAAGAATAATCAAAAAATGACTCACTAAAAATTGTAATGTTGGGCCCTCCATCCTGAATTACATCAACAAAGTAAATCCAAATCTAAAAATCCTCAAAAAGAATAGGAAAATGATGAGACAGAGAGTTCCAACATAACCAAAGATGTCAGCTGGAAGATTCCACTGGACTACCCACTGACAATATTATAAGTTATTATCAAAAATAACTTGACAAATGAAATCACAGAAAAATCTTGATATAGTATGTAAAATAATAAAAAATTATTATTATGTATAATAAAAAATAAAAATAGTAAAAATAATTATATCCAAAAGTATCCTTGGACAACTTAACCCCATAGAGCGCCAAACCACGCTGGATATCAATCTCTATTCAACAACAGGGCACCCCAGGATTCAGGACAATCTTACTTGGACTTCTTAATCTCATTCCTGGACCACCAACAGACCCCTCATGGCACTTTTACAGGAATTTTTATGGATATATTTGATTACTTATCTTATATTTATTAAAATAACTTTTTGTCTCAGTTTTAGCCATTCCTTTGATCTTATATTCCTTTTATTTTATTTCCTTTTATTTCTTCTTCCCTTTCAAACTATATCTATTAAAAAGCTGTGATCCCTTATCAGTCACATTCAAATAAAAAATAGCTTAAAAATATTTAATACCTCATTACTACTATGTTTTTATTGCGCTTCTGGGCCTTTTCTACAAAAGCAACTGTCTAGAAAAATCTATATACTTCTCTTTTTCTTATCAGTCATTTATCTGAGTCTATTTTCACTTTATCTTATCTTAAATCTTGGTTTCTCATCATTTATTACTGTTTCACTTCCATTTATCTCATTTTTTCTCTTTTTAGCTCAGTGTGTGTCTCAGGCTTGAGAAAAGTTGTAAGCAAATGGTGTGGGAGGCCAAATAGGCTCTTTACTCGATTCATCCTGAGTAAGACTGAGGAATATGTAGTTACCACAGCCTGATGAACTATAGGTACACTGCATACAGGGGGGGTCTGAAAGCCAGATAGTAGAGTCAAGGGTTTGGAGGTCTCTAATGCGCTATGGGGCAGGTAAAGGTGGAATTTACTATATATAGAGCTTTTTTCTGTCAAGTAAAAAGTATCTTTTAGCCTCTTAAAAATATTTGTTAAGTTGCCACTTGCCAGAATAACTGCAGTAGAAAATAACCTTACCTCTTGGATATAAAGTAAGTATTATTGTTTTAACTTTTATTTGACATTTTGCCTATTATAAATAATTATTATAGTGTTATTGGCTCAAGTTCTCACTCTCTATAAGTGTTAAATTGTGATACTTAATTATTTTTTAGTATTACAATTTGTTAACATCAATAAAATACATTACAAAATTATAGTCTGTTATAACACTCTATATAGCTATTAGATTATTCTGTTATCCTTCTTTTAACACCCTTATTCTATTAAGTGCTAGTTATTAGTAGTATATTGATAATACTAATATTTATACTTAGTGTTGAGATTAATTGTATAGTGTTCCTTTTGTTTTGTGGTGCAGAGAAATTTGTACTCCTCAGCAAATCCTCACTGATTCATGGGATATCAACCTGTTTCAGTGAGAAGAACAGTTGATAGTCCTTTCTCACTGTTTCTTATAGTCTGTCCAGCTCACAGTTGCCCTGAATGAAGCCCCACAACAGCCATATATCAGTGAGCTGCTTGGGAAGATTGATACAACAAATACTGTAGTATTAATTGTTATCCTCTTACTGCTCACCAATTAATTGTGCAGGAGGGCCATATTTTACAGAGACTTGTATATTTAGCGATATATAAAGATATATACTTCTTCTGAACTTATTTTCTTCACTATTCTTATTGCGTGAACCAGTCAGCCTCCACAGAGACTTGTGGGAAGTTGAAATTTGGGGGTCTTTCCTATCAACTAGATAAGATGTCCGGGCAGTTTTTTTTTATTTTATTTTGTTCTCTCAAATAAATTTGATAGCAAAAAAAAATTAATAAAAATAATAAATAAATAAAAAAAACTTGCTAACAATTTTTTAACATCTTTTTGTAATAGTCTACAATATATAGTAGGTAGTAAACGCATACAAAAATTAAGTTTTATATATAAATACAAATAAAATATATATATATATATATATATACAAAACAAATAAAAAAACTTACCTTTTTTTTCAACAAACAGTGAAAAAAGATATTAACATCTTTCTTCCTAAAGGTTATTCAGAAATACATGCACCTATTAGAAAAAAGATGTCAAATCCCGCTTTGGAAAATTTTTTGGTTTCAAGTGCTGTAAGTTTTACAGGTGCTTTTTCTCCATGGAGCAAAAAGAAGAGAAGGATGTACCTTAGTCCATTCACAGCCACTCATCAGCGCCACAGTTGAGGATATAAAACCAACAATTTCACAGATGGAGCAAGCCCTGAAGGGCTACATCAATCCGGTGGTGGAGGAAAATCTTCAGTTTAAAAAAATATCAATAGAGGAGAAACTCAAGATGAAAGAAGTATAGTTTTCAGTCATGCTCAAACAACTTGTCCAGAAGGATATGTATGTCAAAAAGCTACAAAAAAGGATTTTACTGGTTGAAGATCTCCTCAAAAAGGAGAAGGAGAAAGGAAAGCCCAATAAGGTCAAAGTTTCAAAGAGCAAGCTAGAACTCTTGAGAAAAAAGTCAAAAGCCTTCAACAATGGCATCAATCAGCTGCTTGTCTGGATGATATAGTAAGTAGTTTAATAGATGAATTGTTAGACTTACTTGATATTGACACCTTTCTGCTTACCATCCTAGATAACAATTTATTGCCTCTATTTGTCACAAAGATCACGGAGGAGTTGGCAATAACACGTAGTAGTCAACTGAATAGAAATAATATTTGTTTGACTAAAATATTACTTACCTTGATGAATTACATGATTGTTAAACAATCCTTGTTTGAAACAATGAAGCGAGTCTTGAGCTCCAAAGTGAGTTACCTGTGAGAATTGAAAAATTAGTTCTTGACACAATAAAAACAAATATTGAAGACTTAGTTGTGAGAAACAACAAATTAAGTTAGATAACCCACACAATATTAGAAAATCTTCAAAAATTAATATTGAAAATTGATGAGTTGGAAAAAGAGATTGCTACACTAGAAACTGCAGCCAGTGAACAAAAAAATAAACTCACTGAATTTTCCAGGCTTTTCCATAGCTTCACACCATTAATAAGAACCATTATAAAAAACCTGAACAAAATAGTTCCGAGAAAGATCAGGCCATGCTAGATCTAAAAAATGAGATGAGTATGCTAAAAAATGTCCTTAAAAAAGACAAGGAAACACTTACTTTAGATTTAAAAGCAAGCTATTGCCTTTCTATGGTAGAAACAGAATCAAAGTTTGCCCTACTAATAAACGAGAAGATTTCACAGTTAGAAAAAAAGTTTCTAACCAGTGAGAATAAAGAAACACTTACAAATAAAAAACCCCAGTGGATAAATCCAAAGGTGATAAAGAGCATAAAATGGACTCTACGCATGCTGAAAAGGTGCCACAAAAATTGGATGAAAAACATAAAAAGTGTGAAAAAAATACATCAGCACAGTCATCCTATAAAAAAAGTGAAAAACATACATTGCCAGTAGAAGAAAATTTTGAAGGTAAACCAGATGCACAATTGAATATGTCAGAGACAATGATTTGTGCCTTTCAGAACTTCCTAGTTAAACTAAGAGAAAGTGAGAGAAAAGAAGAAAACTCATCTAAATATGGAGGAAAGGGTAAGGAACATTACCTCTCCCCTGACCCACCTATACAGTCCACATGTAAGAAAACCTTATATGGAGACAAGGTGGAGGACTCTAGTTCTACAACTAAGCATCCTAGTAATCACTTGTCTGAAAGAAAGTGGAAAAAAGACTTACCTCCACACCAGAGGCGAGGATCTAGCTCAGCATCTTCCATAAGTGATAAAATTGATACCTCATCTTTTAGCTCTACATCTAATAAAATTGATAATAGGAAAAGTAGGGCTAATAGAGAAAATAAGATGTCTCATAAAGAAAGAGATATAAAAAAAATTAAAGATTTTATTAATAAAAATATTAATAATTTAAACAAAAATACACCAAAATTAGATGAATACCCAAGATTTTCTGGTGATAAAAATTCAGATTGGGTTGACTTCTGCAATAGAATTGACCATCTTAAGTTAAGCTATAAACTTCATGATGAAGAAAAAACCTTACAATTAATTACTATTTTTGAAGGGATAGCTTTTGAGTGGTTCAGTGATATATACCAATCATGTCAACATGATGATTGGGATACACAGAAATCATTAATTTCAAAAAGATTTGGGGGACCAAAATGGCGCCAAACTCAAATTAATGATTTATATAAATTACAGTATAAATACACTGACAGTATACCACCAATAAAATTTCTACTGACAGTAAGTAATAAATTGAGAAATATTTATCCTAATATGTCTTTTGAAGATAAAAAAGAAAGGATAATATTTAAACTACCATATAATGTCCAAGATACCATTAAAGCTAGATCATACAAAACAACTGATATAGCAGGTTTTATTGAAATATGTGATGAAGTAATACAAAAACAAAGATATTACAGAAAGAATATCTCACAGGATAAAAAACCTTTTAGTGAGAAACATAATTTTTCTTACCCTGATAATAAAATAAGGGAAGAGAAAAAACCTAAACCATCTGCCCCTCTACATGGTACAGCTAAACCCAGCCAGAGAAAAATATTTAAGTGCAAAAAATGTGGTAAACCATGGGAGAAAGGGCACAAGTGTGATACTCCAGTACATGTGATTGTGGAAGAATCAGATAACCCTTCATCTGAAGAAAGTAGAGATGATGCCTCAGAACTGAGCAGCTCTTTACCTCCAGAAGAGTCTGAAATCAATATTCTTCAGTGTGTCAATGCAATAATGGTCAATAAAATATCTCATTATGTCTGTTTACCTTATAATACCAATAAAAAGGGTAATTTTGTAAATATACAAGAGGCTGAATATCTAGAGCCAATCCCTCAAAAGGGGAAAATGCATGCAAACTTTATACCATTAGAAACAATGGTAAGAATATGTGGTCAAGACATAATTGCAGTCATTGATACCGGTGCTGGAGCATCCGTAGCCTCCTCAGAATTAATTGAAATTATTGATGAACATTGGGAAAGGAAATTAATGCCTCAAGACTCCAATAAAACTTGGAGTGGTTATGGTTCAATCCTTAATTGTGTGGGAATATATCCCGCAGAAATTATTATAGCCCACCAAAAGGGAGCTATAAAATTAAAATTTGAGTTAATCATCATGAAAAATGACAACTTACCAAAAAATATTATATTTGGTAATGATATTCTATGCTTATATATGTTCAGAATACACCCATCTGACAACTACTTTACTGTTGGAAATAATTTTAAAAGAAAATTTATGATAGGTGAAATGTCAGTAAATAGAGAAAAAATCAATATAAATTCTCTAAATACAAATTTCATAAATTCAACAAATGAGGAATTCAATGCAGCTGTAGAAAATATATCAATTAATGAAGATATTAGCAATATTCAAAAGAATGAATTTGGGAAACTCATTATTAATAATAAAAAAATAATTGCTCATGTTAAACAAAAATTAGGTGAAATTAAAGGTCATCAACTTGTCATAAAGTTAAACTGTAGTAATGATAAATTACCAAAGAACTTAAAAAGCAAACCTTATTTCACTAGTCCTCAAAGTAAAAAAGACATTGAGGAAAACATAAAATCCTTTTTTGAACTTAATGTTATAACAAAGTTTGATAATACTCTCCAAGATGCAATCATTTTGCCAGTGGTAATTGTATATCAAGGAGAAAAAGCCAGGATGGGTTGTGACTTCAGAGCTTTGAATGCTGTAAGTGTAACAGATGTATATCCAATGCCCAGAATAAATAGTATTTTATCAAATATTAAAGGGGTGGAATATATATCATCCTTTGATGCAAATAAAGGCAATCATCAAATAAAAGTATTAGAGGATAGTTAAAAATATTTACACATTATAACTCATTGTGGTGTATATATGTATAAAAGAATGCCTTTTGGACCTAAAGGTGCTCCATCCTGCTTTCAAAGATGTATGGATGAAACCTTCTACTCTCAATTAAAAGAAGGATAGATGAAAGTTTACATGGATGATATAATTGTATTATCAAAAACTTGGGAAGATCATCTCCGTCATTTATCAACTGAATTCTCAAAGCTTGATGAAATTAATCTAATAGTTTCACCAAAAAAGTGCAAGCTTGGATATAAAACAATTAAAGCCTTGGGACATATGGTTTCTGGCTTAATGATTTCTGCAGATGACAACAAGGTGGAAGCCATACACAATATTCCAGAGCCTACTAATGTCAAACAATTACAAAGTTTTCTTGTAATGTGTGGCTACTACAGACAATACATAAAAAATTATCAAACTATTGCCTTCCCTCTAACTCAATTGCTTAAAAAAGACACAGTCTTTGAGTTTACAGATGCAAGGCATAAATCCTTTGATAAGTTAAAATTTTGTCTAATGACTGCGCCAATATTGGGTCTCCCAGACTTTGACAAACCATTTATATTGTACACTGATGCAATTTTTGTTTGTTTGGGAGCAGTGCTACAACAAAAACAGATAATAGACAACAAATAAATTGAAGTTGCTATCTGTTTCATTTCAAGATGCCTAAGAGGTGCAGAGCTCAGGTATGGTGGTACACAACTTGAATGCCTAGCAGTTGTATGGGCACTTGTTAAATTAAATTTCTACCTAGATGGCTCAAAGTTTGAAATAGTAACCAATTGTAGTGCTATTAAGAGTTTATTGAGTCTAAAGAGTCCTAGCAGAAATATGTTCTGCTGGCAACTTTTCATCCAGGAATATAATGGTAGAATATCTATTATCCATAGAGCAGGTATAAAACATCAAAATGCAGATGTATTATCCAGAACACCTCTCCCTAATAATGGAGAAAACCCTTCCGGATTCCTAGATCATGATGAGACTTATAAAATATATGTGTTACATGTAGTTGATCTAGACAATGAATTCTGTAAAGAATTAAGTGACTCCTATAATAAAGATAGAAACTTGAAAAAACTGGTAATAATTTTGAATACACCAGCTAATGACAATAGTGAATTAATCAATTCACTAGATGAACCATTTATAAAATTGGTTAAAACTGGTAAATTTATGATAGAAGAAAATCTATTATATTACTGTAAAGGTCCATTTCACAGGCTAGTGATCAACCCTGAGATGAAAGAAACCTTTCTGAAATTATGTCATGATGATGTTATCTGACAACATTTCAGTCTTGAAAAAATTAAAACTACTGTCTGGTGGCATAATTACCAACATGTCACAGAACAGTATGTCAAAACTTGAGATGTTTTCCAAAAAGAAAATAAACAAACTAGAAAAAGATATGGTTTATTACAGCATATTGAAATTCAAAAGAAACCATGAGATATGGTTAACATGGACTTTGTGACCGGTCTACCCCCAGCAGGTCAAATGAATTATAATTCTTGCCTAGTAATTATAGACAGGCTTTCAAAAAGAACTAAATTAATTCACTTTCACAAAGAGATAGATGCTAAAGAAGTTACACAAATTTGGTGGAAAGAAATGTTCCCTGAATTTGGTATTCCAAAGGCAATAATCTCAGATAGAGATCCAAAATTTACATCTGAATTTTGGAAAAGTCTCATGAAAATTGTGGGATGTCAAATTAAATTGTCAACAGTGCACCATCCACAGACTGATGGTCTTGCAGAAAGAATGATACGATCCTTAGAGAACTTGATCAGAAGATACTGTGCATTTGGTCTTTTATATGTGGATGAAAACAGATTATCTCATGATTGGGTTAATTTGTTACCAGTTTTAGAATTTGCATATAATGCAACTAAACACTCAACAACTGAGAAAATTCCATTTGTGGTAGAGAAAGTTTTGATACCAAATCAACCTAGGAATTTAATTAACTCTACATTAGCAGAAATGGATTTCCACCCTGGAGCCATTAGCTTTACAAAAATGCATGACATGGCAAGAGAACGTGCTCAAAAATGCATTGAAAAATCCTTCCAATATGAAAAGGAAAGGTGGGATAAATCTCACAAAATGAACAATATTAAGGTAGGAGATCAAGTCTTACTGTCCACAGCTCATTTTAACAACCTTAATACAAATCAAAAATTAAAAGATCCTTTTGTGGGACCATTTCTGGTATTGAGAAAAATTGGTGATAATGCTGTAGAGCTTGACATTTACAAACCATTTTCAAGGAAACACCCAGTATTTCCTATCTCAATGCTAAAAAAGTATGAGAATTCAGATCCTGTAATCTTCCCAGCCAGAGATAAGAAGCAAAAAGCTTTACCAGTAATGGTGGATGAGGAAGCAATAATTGAAAAGATAATCAATTATAGTTTAGTAAAGCAAGGCAACAAAAAAATAAGACATTACCTTGTACGTTATAAAAACTTGGAATCTGGTTATGATAGATGGGTAACAGAATCAGAAATTGAAAATTCTGCTGTGTTACTCAGAAATTTCAGAGTAGAAAAAAGAAATAATAAATAAGCATTTTTTTTAATGTTTTTTCTTCTGGGAAAGTTTCAGCTGTCAGATTCCACTGGACTACCCACTGACAATATTATAAGTTATTATCAAAAATAACTTGACAAATGAAATCACAGAAAAATCTTGATATACACCACACAATATGGGGGGCGGACTTGCTAGCAAGTCCGCAACCTTGGACCCAAACTCACCATAGATTGAACACACATTGAGCTATTGATAAAGGAACCATACAATCAGGGATGAACACCACTCAACAGAACAGTTTTAGGTGGGTGTTCAAGTAGAGTTCAGTATGGGTTCAGTCTGAGTTCAGTCTGAGTTCCATCTGAGTTCCATCTGAGTTCAGGTTGAGGACTTGCTAGCAAGTCCACCCCCTATATTGCGTAGTGATAGTATTTAAAATAATAGAAATTATTATTATATATAATAAAAAATAAAAATAGTAAAAATAATTATATCCACAAATATCCTTGGACAACTTAACCCCATAGAGCGCCAAACCACACTGGATATCAATCTCTATTCAACAACAGGGCACCCCAGGATTCATGAAAATCTTACTTGGACCTCTTAATCTCATTCCTGGACCACCAACAGACCCCTCATGGCACTTTTACAGGAATTTTTATGGATATATTTGATTACTTATCTTATATTTATTAAAATAACTTTTTGTCTCAGTTTTATCCATTCCTTTGATCTTATATTCCTTTTATTTTATTTCCTTTTATTTCTTCTTCCCTTTCAAACTATATCTATAAAAAATCTGTGATCCCTTATGAGTCACATTCAAATAAAAAATAGCTTAAAAATATTTAATACCTCATTACTAATATGTTTTTATGGCACTTCTGAGCCTTTTCTACAAAAACAACTGTCTAGAAAAATGTATATACTTCTCTTTTTCTTATCAGTAATTTATCTGAGTCTATTTTCACTTTATCTTATCTTAAATCTTGGTTTCTCATCATTTATTACTGTTTCACTTCCATTTATCTCATTTTTTCTCTTTTTAGCTCAGTGTGTGTCTCAGGCTTGAGAAAAGTTGTAATCACATGTTTTGGGAGGCCAAAAAGGCTCTTTACACAAATCATCCTGAGTAAGACTGAGGAATATGCAGTTACCACAGCCTGAGGAACTGCTGGTACACTGCATACAGGGGGGGTCTGAAAGCCAGATAGTGGAGTCAAGGTTTTGGAGGCCTCTAATGCACTTTGGGGCAGGTAAAGGTGGAATTTACTTTATATAGAGCTTGTTTCTGTCAATTAAAAAGAATCTTTTAAACTCTTAAAATATTTGTTAAGTTGCCACTTGCCAGAATAACTGCAGTAGAAAATAACCTTTCCTCTTGGATATAAAGTAAGTATTATTGTTTTAACTTTTATTAGACATTTTGCCTTTCATATATAATTATTATAGTGTTATTGGGTCAATTTCTCACTCTCTATAAGTGTTTAATTGTGATACTTAATTATTTTCTAGTATTACAATTTGTTAACATCAATAAAATACATTACAAAATTATAGTCTGTTATAACACTCTATATAGCTATTAGATTATTCTGTTATCCTTCTTTTAACACCCTTATTCTATTAAGCACTAGTTATTAGTAGTATAGTGATAATCCTAATATTTATACTTAGTGTTGAGATTAATTTTATAGTGTTCCTTTTGTTGTGTGGTGCAGAGAAATTTGTACTCCTCAGCAAATCCTCACTGATTCACGGCATATCAACCTGTTTCAGTGAGAAGAACTGTCAGTTTATGCTAGTATTTATGTATGATTTAATAGTAAATATTAATGGTCTAGCTACTTATTAATAAATGATTTATTGATTAAACTTCAGGAAATAGTTATTCTCAATTTAAACTCACAATACTTGGATTTTATGTGTGCTAGTGGTGGTGTCACCGGATGACCTATGCACAAGGTTGAGGGTGTTCCTGGAAGTTAGATGGAGAGAGGACTTTAGAAACTTCGTCGAGGCACAGAGGAAATGTTCAAAGAAGTGATTTGAAGATGACTCGAAGGAAGAGCTACTGCTTCGAGATATGTTTGAGGAGAATTCTAATATAATTTAAAGGTAATATTAAAATTCTTAAGAATCTCATGAAGGGTTGGAAATTCAATAATCAAAGATTTTAGGATTTTGAAATGATTACTGACAAAATAAGGAAAGATACAATAATAATGATTTAACCTAAGCTTTACCACTATTAATTATAAATATGTTTTATAATTTAATTCTAAAGAGTATTGAACCAAAAAACCCAACCCCTTTTATATCCTTTACTCCTCCTCGCATTGACCTCATACCCATCCACTATTCTGCACATCACAGACCATTAAAATACACCCGTTACACCTGGACCCTCCTCACTAACATCCGTTAACCCCTTAGTCCTCCACTAACCATTCCCTCCATGCTCACTACCCCTTTTAATAATCCACAGACATTTCATAAACCTTTTAGTGCACCATTACATTGACTATTGCGCTGTGTGTCGCTTATTGAAGAAAAGACTGAGACACACTTTAGAGAGATTGACTAATTTGGATTTAGAGTTTAAACTAGCGTGGTTGAATAGCGAGTACACAAAGGAAAGTCGCAGTTGCTATGGGGAATTGCTTTCTGCGCTTTGAGTATGGATTTAAAACCTCTTATTATTGATTTAATGAGCTGCTTTTGCCTCAAGTGTCACGTGGTGCGTGACAGATGCCTGGGTATAAGAACGCGAGCTCTGTTGAGCGTAAGACATACTTTCCACACTAGTTTCCCTTCATTTAAATTTTATTTCTTCACTATTATGTCAACTTGTCCAACTCCAGCTCCCATGCCTCCTCACCCAAAGCGGATGGTGGGCTCGTCACTCAACAATATTCTCAAGCATGCACGGCTTGTGAATCTATGGAATATTTCTGTGTAAAAAGCACAGCTACTCGAGGTCCTCTCCAGAAATGCCAGTTTTGTTGATGGAGACGGGTGGCCTGCAATGCTTTAACAAGAAATTCAAATATTGAACGGTGGTTTACCAAGACAAAGTATTGGGCAATACCAAAGACAAAAGAAGTGGTGGAAGACATATGAGATTTATTGATCAGAGATGATCAGTCAGAAGTAGCTGAAGAGGAAGTTGAAGATGATACAACGCCCTGGATAACTTGATCCATGGGTAAACGAAGGGTAGAAGAGGAGGTGGATGAGTTAGTGGAGGAAGATGAGAAAGAAGTCCCCATTTCAAGGGGTCACCGAAAAAACTGGGGATGGTCATAGAAGATGACGAGGAAGAAGTGGTGGCGGAAACCAAATTGAAATTATTCCTTGAGGCTGATCCGATGTTTGAAATAAGTTTGTTTTATTTTTTTTTACTTCACTTTAATTTTGTTTTTTCAAAGAAGAATTTTACTGATGACTATGTGATTTAGGATTTAGATGTCATCGCGGAAGCCCCTACGGCGGAAACTTCAAATGTGGAAGCTCCCATTGTGGAACCCACTGCTGTGGAAGTAGCCCCATTGATTCGGATTGAAGAACCATTACCATTGATTGCCTTGAGGGAGGAAAATGAAGAAACCCTCAATCAGGTGTGTTTGAAAAAACCTCACCAGGTTCGGCGAGCTCGGTTCATTGAAAATTTAAGCGGGGAAATTGATAAGATTGTCAATGCCGCCTCCTTTGACGTGGCCAAGGAATTACTGGAAATTGGAGAAGTGGTACCGGTAGGAGAGGGGGAGGTTTTTGAGAAATGTAGGAAGGAAATAAGGGAGATTTTGGAGAAGATGAAGGGATTGGTTTGAGAGAATATAAAGGAGAGAATTTAAAATGGAAGGAGAAAAGAAAAAAAAGAAGTAGAAACAATTTGTATTTAATTATATTTTTTTGTTGTTTTTTTTTATTTAAAATTTTAAAATTTTATTTTTTATAAGATTTTGAGAGAAAAGAAAAAAGATTAAATAAAATCTTGTTTTAAATTTTGAAAGAAGAAGTTTAAATGAGAGAAGAAAAGAAAGAATATTTGATTGAAGGAGTTTTAGTTTTAAATTTCAAAAAAGATTTAAGTAAGAAGAAAGAAGAAAAAGAAAGAAATAGTTGATTGAAATAATTTTGTTGGGAATAAAATTTTAATGAAAGAAAAATTTGTTATTTGTGAAAGTTTATTTATTGAAGTTTTGAGTAATTTTAGTTATTTGAAAAGAAAAGAAAGAAAAGAAAAGAAGAAAAGAAGAAATAATAATTTTTTTAAAAGAATTTGAAAGAAAAGAAGTAATTTGTTCAAAGAATTTTAAAAGAGAGATTTAGAGGTTGAAGTGAAGTTCGAGAAGAGTGTCGTGTTGCGTTTGTGCAAAATTTTTTATAGTTCAAGAAAAATAAATTTTAAGGAAAGAATGTATATAGAAAATTTGAAAAGGAAAAAGAAAAAGAAAAAAGGTTTTAATTATTTTGTTTTATTTTTTTTAATTTTTATTTTATTTTAGTTTGATTTTATTTTTACTTTTTTATTTTATTTATTTTAATTTAATTTGACTTTATTTTATTTATTTTAATTTGATTTTTTTTTTTATTTTATTTTTATTTTATTTTATTTATTTTAAAGAAGGTTAAAAAATTTTGAAAAGAAAAAGAATAAAGAATAAGGAAATTTCAAAGGTAAAGATGTTTTAGTTTTTAAAGAGAAGAAGGAAAAAGAAAGAAAAGAAAAGAAAGAAAAAAGAGAGTTTTAAGGTTTTGGTTTTAAAGGATATTTAAGATGAAAAGATTTTAGAAGTTCAGGGGTGTTAGAAACATTGATGGCTGGTTCCCAGTATGTTTTGTCTGAATCATCGAGGAAGCCTTCCCATTCCACAAGGTATTGAAGTTTCCCCTTGTATATTCTTGAATCAAGGATACAGCTTACTTCCCACTCCAGATGGTCTTCTACTTTGACCAGTTCCAGAGGAGGTTGGTTCTTGCCCGGGTATGTTTCTCAAGCCAGTTCCAGGAGAGATATGTGGAAAAAAGGGTGAATAGCCTGCCATTTAGGAGGTAGCTTGAGTTGAAATGCAGTTTTAGAGACTTCAGAGTCGATTTCAAATGGCCCCAAGCGTTTTTCAGCCAGTTTCTTTGATGGTCGAGTCATTTGAATTTTCCGTGCGTTGAGCCATACCTTGTCGCCTGGTTTAAAAGAAGGAGCAGTTTGTCAATGTTTGTCGGCCTGTTCCTTGTACCTTCGAATCGCTAATTCCAAATTTGATTTAAGTTCCTCTTGGAGTCGTGATATGGTTCGAAGATAATGTTCCCCAGGATGATTAGTTCATACATGGATTCAGTTGAATCGAGGATGTCTTCCATAAACAGTTTCAAAAGGAGATTGTCGTGTTGAAGAATGAGTCGAGTTATTATAAGCAAATTCAGCCAATGGTAACCATATGGTCCAATCATCTTGTTGGTAACTGAAATACATTCGAAGGTATTGTTCAAGGATTTGATTGACCCTTTCTGTTTGCCCATTGGTTTCAGGACAATAGGCCATGGAGAGGTTCCTTGTGTTATTGAGTTGTCAACACAGTTGGGTCCAGAATGTGGATACAAACAATGAGCCTCTATCTGAAATAATATCATTAGGTAAGCCGTGTTTGGAGAATACATATTCTAGAAACAATTTTGACAAATCTTCTGCTGTAGCAGTAGTAGTGGTTTTAATAAAAATAGACATCTTTAAAAATCTATCTACTATTACTAATATAGCATCAAAATTATTAGAAAGAGGAAGTTGAGAAATAAAATCCATCAATAAAGATTCCCAAGGTTTAAAGGGAATAGGAAGTGGTTGAAGCAACCCATACTTCTGGTGACGGGGAGCCTTATTCCTATTACATTTGTAACAAGCTTTTATATAGGCCTTGATTTCCCTAGTCATTCCTGGCCAGAAGAAATCCCTTGCTATTAACTGGTAGGTTTTATCAACCCCAAAATGACCAGCTAATGGAGAATCATGTCGACTATTGAAAATACATAATTTTATTTCATTGTTGTCGGGTATGACTACTCTACCTTCAAAAACTAATAGACCTGATTCAATACTAAATCTTTTGGCCCCTTTCTTTGAGAGTATTTTGTCTTTTAACCCTAAACAATAGTTGTCCTTTGACTGAGCTTCGAGGATGTTGGATAGTGGATTTTGAAAAGATTGAATTGTCATCGAATTGAGTTGATGAGTCATTAACATTGATTTGTTGAAAATTGATTTCACATTTGCTGGGTTCTTGTCAGCAAATGCATCCCCCCGCTGTGGGTAAATGTTGTCCCGACGTGACAAGATATCTGGGACAATGCAGCTCTTACCTGGGTGATAGGAAATAAAAAAGGAAATTCAGACAGAAATTCAGCCCACTTGGCTTGACGCTTGGTTAAAACTTTGGAAGACATGAAGTATTTCAAAGAATTATGGTCAGTTAAAATTTGAAAAGGACTATCTAGGCTTTGAAGCAAAGAGCGCCATTTTTTAAGACAATGAATAATAGCTAAAAGCTCTTTGTCATTAATTTCATAATTTAATTCTGCTGCAATGAGTTTGCATGACTCAAAAGCAACAGGGTGAAACAATTTTGTTACAGGATTTAATTGAGATATGACCCCTGCAATAGCATAATCGCTCGCATCTGTCTCGATGATTGTTGAAGCAGAAGGATCAAAGTGTCAAAGAATTGGAGTTGTGGTAAAAGCAGTCTTCAATGCTTCAAATTCCTTCCGTTCTGTAGAAGTAAAAAGAAAAGGAGTATCTTTTCTAAGAAGAGAAGTAAGATTGGAAATAGTTTTAGAGTAATCTTTAATAAATCTTCTATAAAAATTTGCAAAACCCAAAAATCCTTGGAGGGATTTAACGCTTTTGGGATCAGGCCATTCCAGGACTTTTTGGACCTTTTTGTCGTCCATGACTAAACCATGAGTGGACAACGTAAAACCCAAAAAATCAATTGATTTAAGATGGAATTCGCATTTATTGTGCTTGGCGTAGAGACCGTGATCTTGCAGTCGATTTAGAACCTGTTGAACATGATAAATATGTTCATCCAGTGTCTTTGAGAAAATTAAAATATCATCTAAATAGACGACAACAAATTGTTCGAAAACATCTTGGAAGATGTCATTAACAAATGTTTGAAAAGTTGATGGTGCGTTACACAATCCAAAAGGCATAACTAAATATTCAAAACTACCAAATCTAGTGCGCATTGCAGTCAGTGGTTCATGACCTTCGGCAATGCGTATAAGATTGTAAGAGCCTCTAAGACCAATTTTAGAAAAGAAATTAGCACCATTGAAAAGTGTAAAAGTAATGACATAGGAGGAGCAGGATATGCACTCTTCTTAGTGACTGTGTTGAGCTTTCTATAGTCAACACACAACCTAAGACTACCATCCTTCTTTTTTACAAAGAGAACAGGGGAGCCGGTTGGAGATTTACTGGCTCTGATGAAACCTTTGGCTACATTCTCTGCAATGTAGTCTCAAAGAACTTGTGATTTGTCCTTTGACAAAGAATAGACAGGACCTGCCGGAGGTACTGGACCTATTAACTCTATTTGATGGTCGTAGGGTCGATGAGGTGGTAACTTATGGGCCTTGTGGATTGAGAAAACATCGAGGAAATCATGAAAGATTTTTAGTAGAGTTGATTTAATGGCTTCAACAATGATTTGGTTGTCCTCATCATCTTCGAGGGAATCTGTCAAGGGAAGACCAGAATTGAGAGAGCACATTTCGATTACTTTGAGGCAATTTAAATCCTCTTTGAGTGAATTCATCAAGCTAGAAGGGTTAGCCAATTTCTCATTTAAAGAAAGATCAGATGCTTGCAAGTCATCTGGCAGAGATTTGTCCTCTAGAAGGACGTTGTCAGGCGGGTTGTTTAACTCCCTATTGACCTGCATTGAAGAATCAGAAATATACTTAGTACGTGGGGTGATCAATCCCTGTGTCCAATCAATTTCAGGATTCAAATGTGTTAAAAAGTCATGGCCAAGAATGGTATTGTCCATCCTTGGGGCGTCCAAGATTGATAATTCCCACTCGAAGGGGGGAAAGTTCCGAAAGTTGAAAACCCATAAAACCTTTTTACTGACCCAATATTTGGGTTCCTCTGATTCGACCAAGTAAATTGGAGTTCAATCGATATCTGTAAATGTCAGCTGTAACTTCTCGGCAAAAGATAAACTGACAAAAGAAATTGAAGCTCCAGAGTCTATAAGACAACTGAAGGGGGTATCCTCCTTAAAAAGAATGAATCTCAAGCGATTTAAGGCAACTCCAGTCCTTAAGGCATGGAGGTTCTGTGCGCTGGGAGAGATAAGATAGTTTTCTTTGCACGCAAGTAAACTATCTACTAGTTTTTTGACTTCAAACTAGTACCTTTTCTTTCCTTCAATTTTACACAATCTTCCAGCTTGTGCTTACCCCCACAATACATACATAACCCATTATCTGCTTGCCTCTTCCTCTAAGCTTCTTTAAGTTCCCCTTTAGGATCCAGTACTTTACTGATATTGCCTAGGGTCGAGCATTTTGGTCAAGGTTTGTCCTTTCCCTTATTGGGTTTGGATTGAGTTGTCCGTGGGTGTGAAGAAGGTCCCGATTTAAAATTTAGGTTTTGAGATTTGTTGGCGTATTGACGATGTTGAAGTTGTCCTTGGTAAACACCGTCGAGTTCGAGGGTTCAATCCATTAAATCCGTTAAAGTAGTCATCTTCTGACCATGAAGATTTAACTGATCCAGAATCCTTGAAGGAGGTCCTTTTTTGAAATGATACTTGAGGGAAGCATCATTCCAACCTACTCAAGTTTTAAGTGCTCTGAAGTTCAAGATATATTCAGAGGCTTTACCATTATCACTCATGTGAAGAAAATCCAGTTCAATTTCCGCCTTGTCAGTTTCATTAGGGTCACCAAACAACATAAAAAGTTGGTCTTCAAATTTTTCCCAATTATTGATGAGTAAAAGGGTTTCAGTCAAATAGAGCATGAGAAGATAAGGTTCAAACCATCTTGCTGCTTTTCCAGCTATGAATGAAGAAGCATAAACAACCTTTGATTGGTCGTTATTAAAGGTTCGAGGGTCATTATGGAACAGGAGCTTTCAGGTTTGCAAGAAGGACCGCAATCTGTCTGGATGTTCTCCATCGAATTTATCAGGAGATTTCATAGAAGGAGTTTTGAATTTAGATCCCTCTGAAGACGTTGAATTTGAAAGGGTCTTCATGAAAAGTCTCATGAAATCTTCCAGAGAATTAGATGGTCCAGGTTCTGAAGGTTGACCAGAAGGGTGATTAGCAGAGGCGGATGGTGCCTCATGCATTGTATCCTCTCCTTCTTCATCATCACTAGAGTCATAAAAATCTTGTGGGATGTCTTCTACAGATAGGACTTAATGTTGCAATTCCATTAGTTCGAGTGGCTCCAAGGAGTGAGTGCGGGAACCAGGCTGGGTGGCTGTTGGCCTGCCTCTGGTGCGAGCTCTAGTAGTAGCGACCATAGGAGGAGTGCGTTGAACAGGTGCCATTTTAAGAATTTAGAGAAAAAACACCTGAAAAAGGGACGTAGTAGTGCAATGAATGAGAACTACAGAGAATTAAATTATACTGTCACCGGACAACCTACGCACAAGGTCGAGGGTGCTCCTGGAAGTGAGATGGAGAGAGGAGTTTAGAAACTTCGTCGAGACACAGAGGAAATTTTCAATGAAGTGATTCGAAGATGACTCAAAGGAAGAGCTACTGCTTCGAGATATGTTCGAGGAGAATTCTAATATAATTTAAAGGTAATATTAAAATTATTAAGAATCTCACGAAGGGTTGGAAACTCAATAATCAAAGATTTTAGGATTTGGAAATGATTACTGAGAAAATAAGGAAAGATACAATAATAATGAATTAACCTAAGCTTTACCACTATTAATTATAAATATGTTTTATAATTTAATTCTAAAGAGTATCGAACCGAAAAACCCAACCCTTTTATATCCTTTACTCCTCCTCGCATTGACCTCATACCCATCCACTATTCTGCACATCACAGACCATTAAAATACACCCGTTACACCTGGACCCTCCTCACTAACATCCGTTAACCCCTTAGTCCTCCACTAACCATTCCGTCCATGCTCACTACCCCTTTTAATAATCCACAGACATTTCATAAACCTTTTAGTGCACCATTACATTGACTATTGCGCTGTGTGTCGCTTATTGAAGAAAAGACTGAGACACACTATTGAGAGATTGACTAATTTGGATTTAGAGTTTAAACTAGAGCGGTTGAATAGCGAGTACACAAAGGAGAGTTGCAGTTGCTATGGGGAATTTCTTTCTGCGCTTCCAGTATGGATTTAAAACCTCTCATTATTGATTTAATGAGCTGCTTTTGCCTCAAGTGTCATGTTGCGCGTGACAGGTGGAAAATGGATCAATAAAATATAGTTATAGCTTTTATAAAGATAATATCAATTTATAAATGCTTTAAAATATATTTATATATGATACTTATTTTGTTTTAGTGTTTTTTTAATGTTTAGTAAGTAAGTGATGTCTAATAACCTGTCAAATCCTCCCTTACTTATACCAAAATCCACTGGAGTGCACAGACCTTCAATCCAGATGATGTCACTGCTATCCCGGGAAATTACAGCACTGTGAGAGCACATCACCTCCCCATTACGCTCACTTCAAGAAGTTTCAACACCCAGACCTCCAGTAAGGACCCTCCATCAAAATTAATGATACCACAGACCCATACCATAAATAGAATAAACAAATCAAAGCAAATACCATAAAGAAACAGGTAAAATAACTCATCCAAAGAGAATAAAATGAAACCCAAAGCATATAAAGGAACAAAATTGACTTTCCAAGCCCCCAATAACATCCCCAAGCATCCATATTAACCCATTAATCATATCCCAACCCATAAATCCATGAAAATCCATCCAAGGAAGCAGGTTAAGTTGCCCAAACTGGATATATGCACCTGAAATAGGTGTATATGCTTGTTTAGGCCTTGTGAGTCTGCTAAATACATTCATATGACCTAAAAGAAGCAGAAAAATAAAGGTTATAGGCTATTAAGAGGTTAAAACCCACTTATAGACCTAAATATACATAATATAACTACATATTTCATTGAACATGAGGTTTATGTATACATATAAGCTTATGTATGTCTATAATTACTTAATATCACTTAAGATAAGTATATTATGACTCCATTAGCACCTTAATAAGTATTATTAGGCTATGGATAAGCTATTTAAACTACTTTAAGTCATATAATAGTGTCATAATTATATATATATATGAATTTTAACCATATATATAAGTATTTTAACCTCATTTTCAAGTAATAAGCTTAATGTAATTAAAGTTATTGTATTTTAAACATAAGAATTACTCAGTCCTGGAGATACTTAGGCTGACACTCCCTCACCCGAAAAAAAAAAATAAAAAAAATGTTAAGACATTTTAATTAATAAGTAAGGAGTGAATAGAAAAATAATTTTAAAATTTCTATGATACATATACTTAATTAAACAGTATTATCTGGATTTAAATTTTTTCAAGAGATTTTTAAGATCAGATATTTCATTTTCTGGAATCCACTGGTCATATTCACTTGATTTATTTTTAAATCTTAATAGATACTCAACTCCCTTTTCTTTAGTAAGGTGTCTCTTTTTAAGTATCTTTTCAATTTCTGCCTTTTCAACTATTTCTTCAGGTTGCTGTTTATGCCTTCCTGATCTTCTTGGAAATAGATCAGTATCATTAGAATGGTATGGTTTTATAAGAGAAATAGGAAATATTGGATGTTTTCTATCATATGGTGCATATAGAATAACTTCAATAGCATTGTTACCAACCATCTTTTTTACTACAAATTTTCCAATGAATGGATCCTTCAATTTAACATTACCATTTAAATTGAAATGTAGTGTAGAAATAAGGACTTCATCACCCTCTTTGAACATTTTTTCTTTAAGGGCTTTATCCCATCTTTTCTTCTCATACTCAAATGTCTTATTTATACATTCTTGAGCATGTTTTCTGTATATTTCTTGCATCTGAAGAAAAGATTTTTTACCTGGATGGATATCCAATCTAGGTAATTTATTAAGAGTTTTAGCAGGGGTATTAGGTACATAACTCAACCATAACTCAAATAGCTTTTTTCCAGTGACAGAATGTACTGCACTATTGTATGCAAATTCTAAACCTGGGATAAGGGTTGCCCAATCATGCATGAATTTGTCATTGTATTTAAAGTTAAGACCAAAAGCACAATATCTTCTTATCATATCTTCTAAAGTTTGTATCATTCTTTCTGCTAGCCCATCAGTTTGTGGATGGTGTGCTGTAGAAAGTTTTAATTGACACCCTGAAACATCCATAAGTGATGTCCAGAACTCAGAAGTAAATTTAGGATCTCTGTCTGAGACTATTGCTTTGGGAAACCTGCTATATTTAACATTTGTGTCCACCATTAAAAAGCTAAGTCCTTTACAGAAACCTCTTTGTTGGTAGGAATAAATTTACACATTTTTGTAAATCTATCTACAATTATCCAGCAGGAGTTATAACTCTTATGCACTGCTATTGGAAAACCTGTTACAAAGTCCATGTTAACTATTTTCCATGGAGCTTTTGGTTTCTCAAGTTGTTGTAATAAACCAGCTCTTTTGCCTGTTAATCTTTTAGATTTTTGACAAGAATCACATGTCTCAACATATTTTTGAACATCATCAGGCATGTTAATCCACCAAGCTGAATTTTTTACTCTGGTTAATGTTTTACGGAAGTCAAAATGACCTGCTGATATATCATCATGACATATGCTTAACATTAACTCCTTCTTTGAAGGGAGAATTTCTATTACATTGCTTAATTACTTCCTGTAATATATAAAACAATCCTCAATGGAAATTTTTTCTTTTTTTAATGCTTCTTTATACTTTTGTGGTAATGTTTTTATTAAAACACTCATTGAAGCATTAGATGGATCATTTGATATTGTAGTAAGTTTACTCAAGTCAGGATCTGAAGCATAATTATCAAGAATTGATTGCATAAATTCATCCTCAAGATCTACAATATAAATGCCATAAATGTTGATAATCTCTGTTTCAGGAACATAAGCAGGATTATCATCATTATTGGGTAGAGGTACTCTAGATAACAGATCTTCATTAGAGTGTAAGGTTCCTTCTCTATGTGTAATAGTCATCCATCCTCTGTATTCTTGTACAGCTAATTGCCATCTAAACATATGTCTATTAGGAGTTTTCATGTTTAAGAGTGACTTAACTGCACTACAGTCACTTATTAGCTCAAATTTTTGGTCTTCAAGGTAATAATGTAGCTTCTCAAGAGCCCATACTGCTGCCAAACATTCAAGTTGAGTATCACCATATTTCAAGTCACTACTTCTTAGAGTACGTGAAATATAGCAAATTACTACTTCTGACATTTTTCCTTCAATAAGTTGTTTTTGATTCAAATCAGCACCCAGACCAATAAAACTTGCATATTTATACAATACAAAAGGCAATTGGAAATCTGTTAATCCCAAGATAGGAGCTGTCATCAAACATTCTTTCAACTTATCAAAAGCCTGTTGTCTTTCATTATTTCAAATGAAAGCTTCTGATTTCTTTATCATTGTGATCCATGGTGCAGCAATTAATTGGTAGTTCTTTATATATTGTCTATAATAACCACAAATACCAAGAAAAGATTGTACATCTTTTACATTTTGAGGAATTCCAATATTCTTGGTTGCAGACACCTTATTTTGGTCTACACATATTTTTAAGCCAGATACAATATGATTAAGCACTTTTAAAGACTCAAACCCAAATTTACATTTTTTCAATCCAAGGGTCATTTTTATTTCATCCATCTTTTGAAATACCCTCTTTAAATGGATTAAGTGTTCATCATATTTCTTAGAGAACACTATGATGTCATCAATGTATACCATTAACCTTCCCTCAATCATTTCATTATGAAATTTTATATCCATTAACTTCTGAAATACTGAAGGAGCATTTTTTGGTCCAAATTGCATCCTGACATATTTATATATTCCCATATGTGTTGTTATCAACAAAAAGTTCTGTGAATTCTTTTCTACAGGAATCTGATGGTACCCTTTATTTCCATCTAGGCAACTTATATATTTAGCACCTTTAAGGGTAGCATGTATAGAAGCAATCCTTGGCAAGGAATAAATATCATCCACTGTGAATGTATTTAATTCTCTATAATCACTGCACAGTCTAGCTTTATTATGTTCATAAGAAATTAGCACTGGTGATATTACACAATATTTTGGTTTAGTCTCTCCCTTTTCAATAATTTTCATGTTTAACAACATCTTAATATTATCCTCTATGTCTTTTCTCTTCATTGGTGAAGTGGGGTATAGTTTATTTACAAGACTAGTAGGAATATTATCCATTTCAAAGTTCAAACTAATTTTAATCTCATGATCTTTTAATAGGCCAAGTTCATTGGTTCCATGTGCACAAGCCATTGGAAATGATTTAATTAAGTCCAAAATATTTGTTTTCTCAGTTTTACTTATCTGAGTGCCAAATGATGCTTTTGAAATTTCTGTTTCCAGAAATTCCATCTTATTGGATTCTCTTCCTTTGCAAGGAATACTTATTACTGACTCAATGTATAAGACTGTGTTAAAAGAATTTAGTTTAAATTTCCTTTTACCATTCATGCCAATTGTAAAATTATTATTAAAAGGGTCTAATTTCACACCAAACTTAGTCAGAATGTCATTTCCAATGATAAAACAGTTACTACAATTAGTATTGTCCATTACTACAAAGTCACAAGTTACCCTTACATAACCATGTTGATGTTTAAAGAAAACAGCAGCTTTGTATTTACCAATGGGGTGTAACACTGATCCAAAACCTCTCCAATATTTACTTTGAAGTGGTTCAAGCTTAGACTTATATTCACTATCAATTTTCTGTAATTTATTAGTGGAAACAACAGAACCAGAAGCTCCTGTGTCCAGTACTATATTAACATTTTCACCAGAAATGATAGCTGGAACCGTGATAGGTGTCATTCTAAAGTTATCAGCTTGTATATCCTTAATGATTTCAGCATCCTCAAAATTCATTAAAGATTCATTTGAGTCCATATTTAATATTGGATTTTCAAAGATGGACAAATCATCTTCCAACATACAGACTTCTTTTTCATCACTATATGAGATATTGCTGTCATAATCACTTGATTCTTTACTTTTTTCAGTTTCAGTTTCAGTTTCACGTTGATTTTCAACAATATTTATGTTTTTTTCACATTTGTGACCTTTTACCCAAGGTTTGTTACACTTATAACGAGTATTTGTTTCATACTTTTTAGGTACTACAGGTGCAGTAGGTTTTTTCTGCTTCTCCTGAAGTGTTTTTGAATTCTGAATTTTTACAGGTTCAATATTTTGTTTATAAGTGGAATACCTTGATTCATACTTATGGTTTAATAATATTTCATTGCAAATATTAATAAAGTCAGAATATTCAGTAACATTTAATGTTCTAGCTACAACAATGTCTCTGACAGATATAGGTATTTTATATATTATCTTATCTTTCCATAAGTTAAAATCCATATGAGGCTCAATGGCTTTTAATATTTTATTTAAATTCATTAAAAATACAATAGGTTTGTCACCATTAAACGGATTATACCTAGTCTTCTCATAAAGTCTCTGCTGAGTAAGCCTTAATTTAGAACCTCCAAATTGTTTTCCAATAAGTTGTTTCCATTTAACCCAAGAGTAATCTTTACCCTCACTCAAGACAGCTTCAAACCATAATAAAGCAACATCCTTAAATAAAGAAATTAATTTTGATGTTATTTCTTCATCTGGTAACTTATATGAGAATTTCAAGTTGTCAATTCTTTGGATAAAATGTTGCCAATCAGAGCTGGCTTCCCCATAATAAGTTGGGTACTGATCTATCTTAGGCCAGTTCTTCTGATTAGATTTTGTTTCACTAATCCTAGGTAAATTTAATAACACATTTACTCTGGATAAATGGTCTTGTATTTCCTCTTGCACCGATTTGTGAATTACATTTGTATTTTCAGACTTGACACTACCACCAGATGATTTTACTTGTGGTGGTATGGGGAATGATTGAGATTCATTTTTTCCAATGAATGTATTATTATTATACTGAATATACTTATGATTATCCTGATTCATTAGTAGATTAGAAGTTTCAATCTCAACTTTGGTCAATCTTTGTAGCAGATCAGAGACACTCTGAATTGTCTGGGAAATAGATCACTTTGTTCTTGATTCAGTTTTCAATAAATGTGCTTCATACAACTTTTCTAACTCACAGAATTTGTTTGAAAGTTCACTATATTTATTACTTAAAGAATCATATTCAGGAGTTAGAGCCAAGTGTTCATTCTCTAATTATTTATTTCTTGTTGTCAATTGAGAAATGTTCAATGTTGAGGACAAAATTGTATAACTTGTGAGCTTAATTTTCTGTTCCTCACACTCAGTCATTCTATTCCATAATGCTGAAACAATTCTATGGACAGTTTGGTTATGATTGAAATACTCCATGTCTTTCTTCTCAATTTTTTCACTATTTTGTGAACTTCTCATCTCACTAGTAAGTGGTGGAAATTGAGGGTTAGCTGTATTATTATTATAAATAGTACTGTTGTTATTAACAAAAAATTAATCAGTTGTATCTACATCAAAACCTAATTGTCTTAAGTCCTCCTCAATTTTCTGTACAGATTTTACATCAATAACATTACCTATATTGTAATCATCAGTATTGTGTTCAATCTGAGAGGGTAATCAACTTACCACAGGATTTGCGCAAGCCATGACTTTTGGTGCTTTTGCTTTCTTTGTAGGGGTGAGCTGGGAAAGTCTGATGAGGGGGAGGCTCCCTGTTGCAATTGTGACTGGACCATTGCTGGTGGAACCAATCCCACTTCCATTTCTCTACCAGGATTTTTTCCTGGGAATGATGTGACCCTCCTTGGGTATGGCGTTGTTGGCTTGGCTGACCTACCTTTAACTCTTCCAAGGTTCAATTCATTTGTTGGAAACCTACCTTGCAGTTGTTTTGCAACTGCTCTACCTCCTTTAGCATGAAAGGCTTTGATTCCTCCAGTTTCAGAACTTGCTTTTCCAGATGGGAAAGTTGATCCTTCAGAGGATGTGAAGTCTTTTTTATTGTTATCTTTTTTAAGAGGGCGTCCTTTTCCTCTATGCTCATTGACTCTGGTTGTGGGTAGGATTGACCCTCCATGGTGATGTCCTGGAACAATTTTTTAGCTTTAGACCTGGTGTTATAAGAAGGTTTTTCACTTACATTGTCCTGTGGAGCACTCATTGTGTCTTAAAATAACAATTTTACATGTCTACAAAAGGGAAAACCTATATGGTAATTATTAGACAAAAAATATTAGTAATACAATTACTAATAAAAGCACTGGAGCTTACCCTGAATTTATATCTTTATTTATTTAAATAAAATATAAGAAAAATTCAAAAAAATCTATTAAAAACAAAATAATAAGTTTAACCAGACCTTTATAAGGGTGCATAATTATCTTACCAAGCCTTAACCAAATACCAATTTAATTGGGTTTTATATTGGTGACCAAATACCAAGCGAAATTGGGTTTATATTGGGTACAGTTACTACTGTAAATACCTAATTTTTATTTTAAAAAATTAGTACAATTATTATAAGTGTTCTTTTCCGCAATCACTGAGTTATGATGACCTACTAGTGTGCTTCAGACCCAAATATTTGGTTTGTTTGAGATATACTAGAGTAAAAATCATGTCCTAAGGCTTATACTAAATAATAAGTAATAACTAAGGAAAGACCCCCAATTGTCAGTTTATGCTAGTATTTAAGTATAATTTAATAGTAAATATTAATGGTCCAACTACTTATTGATAAATTATTTAGTGATTAAACTTCAGGGGAAGACTAATAAAATATTTATTCTCAATTTGAACTCAAAATACTTGGATTTTATGCGTGCTAGTGGTGGAAAATAGATCAATAAAATATAGTTATAGCTTATATAAAGATAATATCAATTTATAAATGCTTTAAAATATATTCATATATGATAATAATTGTGTTGTAGTGTTTTTTTAATGTTTAGTAAGTAAGTGATGTCTAATAACCTGTCAAATCATCCCTTACTTATACCAAAATCCACTGGAGTGCACAGACCTTCAATCCAGATGATGTCACTGCTATCCCGGGAAATTAAAGAACTATGAGGGCCCGTCACCTCCCCATGGTGTCCACTTCAAGTAGTTTCAACACCCAGACCTCCAGTAAGGACCCTCCATCACAATTAATGATACCTCAGACCCATACCATAAATAAAATAAACAGATCAAAGCAAATACCATAAAGAAACAGGTAAAATAACTCATCCAAAGAGGATAAAATGAAACCCAAAGAATATAAAGGAGAAAAATTAACTGTACAAGCCCCCAATAACATCCCCAAGCATCCATATTAACCCAGTAATCATATCCCAACCCATAAATCCATGAAAATCCATCCAAGGAAGCAGATTAAGTTGTCCAAACTGGATATAGGTGCCTGAAAAAGGTGTATATGCTTGTGTAGGCATTGTGAGTCCACTTAATACATCCATATGACCTAAAAGAAGCAGAAAAATAAAGGTTATAGGCTATTAAGAGGTTAAAATTCACTTATAGACCTAAATATACATAATATAACTACATATTTCACTGAATATGAGGTTTATGTATACATATAAGCTTATGTATGTCTATAATTACTTAATATCACTTAAGATAAGTATATTATGACTCCATTAACACCTAATTAATTATTATTAGGCTATGGATAAGCTATTTAAACTACTATAAGTCATATAATAGTGTCATCATTATGTATATATGTATTATAACCATATATATAAGCATTTTAACTTTATTTTTAAATAATAAGCTTAATTTAATTAAGTTTATCGTATTTTAAACATAAAAATTACTCAGTCCTGGAGATACCTAGGCTTACAAGAACAGTTGATAGTCCTTTCTCACTGTTCCTTGTAGTCTGCGCAGCTCACAGTTGCCCTGACTGCAGCCCCACAACAGCAATATATCAGTGAGCTTCTTGGAAAGATTGATACCACAGAGACTGTAGTATTAATTGTTATCCTCTTACTTCTCACCAATTAATTGCACAGGAGGGCCAGACTCTACAGAGACTTGTAGAGCTAGTGATATATAAAGATATATACTTCTGCTGAACTTATTTTCTTCACTCTTCTCATTGCGTGAACTGGTCAGCCTCCACAGAGACTTGTGGGAAGTTGACAGAAGATCTTTACTATTTCTATCATGCTTCATCAGATCTTAGAAAGCATTCATCTGATCTCATCTTTAATTCTGGTGCTAGCAGCCATACATTCAATTCTAAATGAGCATTTACTACTTTCTGAAAAACCAAAATTCCTGTGAGAATCGGTAAGGGAAAGATTATCTATGAACAGGGAATCGGGTCTATAAAATTATCCAATTATCAAAATCAGTCAATGCTACTCACCAATTCCTTATAAATCCCAGACTTAGGCTGCAACCTCATAGCACTATCATCACTCACCAATAAAGGTGTTTCTCTCATTGCTGACACCAAAGGCAACATTACCTTTAAAGAAGGAAAAGTCACAGTTTTCACTGGAGTAAAAAAGGCTGGATCTAATCTCTTCCATATCAATGCTTCTTTTGGTAAGTAATCAAAATTATCATTAATTGCTTCATCAAACACTGACTTAACTTTGTGGCATAATGGCCTTGGTCATTCAAATTACCCCTACCTGAAAATTCTCCTTAACAGCCTAAACATTAAATGCAATGATCATGATAGGGAGAATGTTTGAAAAACTTTTTTTCATGCAAAGATGCACAAGTTGCCGTTCCTGGACATTTCCCAAAGGTTACTAGACCTTTAGAATACGCGCATTGTGATTTGGGGGAGATTGTAGGAAACCGTAGGAGGGCATCATTACTATTTCAGGTTGACAGACACATATTCTTCATACCATTTTATTTATCTACTTAAAAGGAAGTCAGACACATTTATTAAACTTAAGAAATTCAAATTGTATGCTGAAAATCTTACAAAACAAAAAAATTTCAATCATGTGTGTGATGGGGGAGGATAATTTGTAAATAAAAAATTTGAGCAACTCTCATCATTGAGTGGATTCAAAATCGTAATTACGGCACCACACACACCTCAACAGAATCCAATCTCTGAGAGAGGTAACCAAACCACTATTGAGATGGACAAAGCCCTGTTATTTAAGTCTGGATTGCCACTTACATATTGGGGAGAAGCGGTTACAACTTCTGTCTATATAAAAAATAGATTACCAACCAAAGTAAATGATCAGATGAAAACCCCATTCAAAATGCTCTTCAATTGAAAGCCCACCATCAGTCACATCAAGACTTTCGGGTGCACAGCTTATTTGTCAGTTCAAAAACAAGTAAGAGGAGGCAAACTCAACAAAAACACCGTTAAATGTTGTCTGCTAGGATTTCACGAGGAGCACAAGTCATATCGTCTGCTAAACTTGGAGACCAAAAAGTTGGTGTATTCTCATGATGTAGTTTTAAATGAAAACACATTTCCAAATCTTAATAACAAGAATTCACACACTTCTTGGCCAAGCTTATCAAGCGATATACTTGCTTCTTTTCCTTATGAACTGAGAACTTCAGAACAACAGCTCCCTCCAGACCATGAAGAGGCAGAAACTGGAAACAATCAAGATACTACTGACGATCCTCAATCTGAGAAATTCCCTACCTCCAGATTCTGGGAATACGGCACAACTAGCAATATAGCCCCAAGAAATATCAGTTCCAAGATTTACCCTAACAATATTATTGAAGGAAGAGGCACAAGAAGTGGACGAGCCTTAATCTGCAACAACAATACAACCCATTCTGTTGAGACAGCTTTAGAAGCCTACATTCCCATATCAGAAGACCACAACACTCCTAAACACTACAACTAAGCAATCAGTTCCCCTGAAGCCAAAAAATGGATCAAAGCTATCAATTCAGAAATCACTTCACTGGAATTGCAAAAAGTCTAGGATATTGTCACTTGCCCTGAAAATGTGCAGCCCATTGGAAGCACCTGGGTATTCAAGATCAAACTTAACCATGAAGGGGAAATCAGTAAGTATAAGGTGTGCTTGTGCGCACAAGGGTTCTAACAAAAGAATGGCATTGATTATTCCAAGAATTTTGCACCAACTGGCCGACTTACAACACTCCAATTCCTGATAGCTTTAGCAGTGGCTGAATCATAGGATTTCAATAAAATGGACACAAAAAGCGCTTTCACCAATGGCATACAAAATGAGACAATTTACATGAAGCTCCAGAAAGGATTAGATGCTCCCACAGGTCTGAGTCATCAAGTCCTGCTGCTAAGAAAATCATTATATGGACCAAAACAAGCATTGTGCTGCTGGTACCAGCTAGTACACAACGTCTTTATCAACAATAAATTCACCGGCAGCTCATTAGACTCAGCTCTCTACATCCATAAAAAAAGTTCAAAACCTTTTTACATCCATGTTCACGTTGATTATTTCTCCATCTTTGGAAAAGACATCAATTGGTTCAAGAAACGCATCTCTGACGACTTTGAGATGGATGATTTAGGCAAATAAAAAATGATTCTTGGAATAAGGATATCAAAACATTCAAATGCAAGAATCCACCTATCACAATCAAACAAAATAAAATCTATCCTGGCTAACTATGATATGAGCTATTGTAGAATTATGTTGCCCCCTATGTATCCCAAAACCCTCCTAACTCCTGCTAGCAATGAAGAACATAATTCATTCATTAAGAAAAATCTTAACTACCACAGTGCCATTGGACACCTCAACTACCTCATGCAATGCATGAGACCCAACCTTACCTTTGCCTGCTGTCAGTTATCTCAGTTTCTCAATAAACCCGGACAAGCACATTGAGATGCAATCATTTGAGTTCTCAAGTACTTGCGAAGAACAATCAACAATGTGTTAACTTATCAGGCGTCATCAACTGGAATCCACATTCTTCAGGGTTTCTGCGACTCAGACTGGGGAGGCTTTCAGATGACAAGACGCTCCACAACTGGATATGTCTTCATTCTCAATGGAACTGCTATCAGCTGGCACACCAAGAAGAAAAACACTGTTTCATTAAGTGTCACAGAAGGGGAATACAAGTTGCTCACAGAATGCGGACAGGAAGCTATTTGGATCAAGAATCTCTTTTCCAAATTTAAAATCCCTTCACTTGATCTCAAAAAACCCATCACCTTACACTATGACAACCAACAAGGCATCTCCCTTGCCAACAATCCAATTTATCATTCTTGAACCAAGCATATTGACATTCAAGTACATTGTATTCGTGAGAAAGTGGAAAATAAAAGGCTTATTCTAAAGTACCATCCCACTGGGATTATTCCAGTGGACATGCTCACAAAACCAGTTCTAAGAGTCAAACTAAAAAAACACCTCAAATTTATCAACAAAAACAATGGATTACTAAACATGAGATATTTTCAGATTCAAAAACTGTCCTCATAACCCATCATTGAATACACGTCTCCCTGTTAGTAGAACATCTACCATCCCACACAACTCTGCGCCACTTTACCTTTCTTGGGCAACCTAACCCTTTTTGTATACTCAGAGCCTCATGTACCTTGCGTAGTTGCTCAGTGATCATAGAATAGCTTATGTATAAGAGATTGATGGAGCTTATTTGTTAGAATTACATATATATATAGTTTCTGCTCACTTGTTATTCTCCATAAATCTCATTATTTTTCTCCATTATATTATTTCAATCACCAATAGTTTTACTTACCAGTAATACAATTTTTATTTGCGCTACCACTCCTTGCATTGGGACTATAGGTACTACTTAACTCATTTATTACATTTGCTTTTTGTTAATTCCTTTTCTTGATGGGTTGGCACATTGATCTCATTGTCACTGACTCCCCTGAAATTACTGATAGGGTATCAGTGACTCTGCTATAAGGTAAATACCCATCAATCTCATTTTTTTTCTCCATTATTTATTTCAATCACCACTAGTTTTACTTACCAGTAATACAATTTTCATTTGCGCTACCACTCCTTGCATTGGGACTATATGTTGGCACATTGATCTCATTGCCACTGACTCCCCTGCAATTACTGATAGGGTATCATTGGCTCTGCTATAATTTTTTCATCAACAGAACCAACTACTATCTCAACTTGTAGAGCTCAGTCAAGAGCATCATCAGTTTCTCCCATATACCCTAACAACAAAGAAGATGACAAATTCAATCCATACATAGATCAACAACATGCTATGGCATCTAAAAAAGAAGAATACAGGGATTCAAGAGCCAACGCACGCAACTAAGCCAAAAAATAGGTAACCAAAACAATCAGGGAAGTGTGTAAAGAAATGGTGAAATGGCCATCTAAACTAAAAGATGATGGCTCAAACTTCAGATTTTGGTACAAAGAACTCAAGATAATCCTCAATGACTACATTGAAAAACCATCAGACAACAGAGGTGAGTTTTTCAACAAAGTATTATCAAATCATATTGTTTAAAAGGGCATTGTTCATGAAAAATAATTACCTTTCTATCATCAGCAAAATGGAAATATTGAAAATTATAACAGAAAAATAACAGAAACTGGCTGTACCATACTTTTTGCAAGCCAACTACCAAAGTCATTCTGAAGTTTCTCCTTCAAATGGGCTTCATATATTCTGAACAGAATTACAAACAAAGTTACAATTGACAAAACCCCATACAAAGCTATGTTTGGTATAAAACCACAATTAGACATAATAAAACATATTGATGAAACAGCATATTTACACATTCCAGAAGAGAAGAGAAGCAAACTAGATGTAAGAGCAAATAAATTCTTTATTATTGGTTATTCCATAGGTATGAAAGGTTGGTTATTTTGGGAACCACTAGAAAATAATATAATAGCTTTGGCATGGGCTGATTTCAAAAATATTCCATCACAAGAACCCAACAAAATGACAATAGATTTTTTCTTAAACAAGGCTGATTCAAGAAAAAACAAACAAATATTCAGGAAAATAGGGAATTTTGAAGACACAGAAATGATAAAAGATCATGAATGCCTTTCATCAGATATACTAGAAAACTGCCAATATTTTGTTTCTGATGTACCAAAGTCCTATAAAGAAGCCTCAACCTCAAGTAAGAGCTCAGCCTGGCTGGATGCCTGCAAAAATGAAATAAAAAAACTTAACTGACATGGAAGTATTGAAAAGAGAAACACCACCAAAGGGTGCAAGAATACTTGATGCCAAATGGGTTTTTGTGGAAAAGAAAGACAATCTCACCAGTAAACCAAAACTGAAAGCAAGGTATGTGGCAAAAGGTTTCAGACAAATAAAGGGCATAGACTACTCTCCAAGATTTGCACCAACTGCATCATTTAAAGCTCAAAAACTCATCCTTACAATTTCAGCATTAAATAACTGGCCAATACATGAATTTGATGTTACAGCGGCTTATTTACACAGCCTAATTGATTAAGAGGCTTGGGTAAAAGATCCTCCCAGTTGTGAAATGAATGATGGAAAATACTACAAACTGAAGAAAGCACTATATGGTACTTGTCAAGCAGAAAGATGCTGGTGGCAGCACTTCAGTAAACAACTTATGAGAATATTATATACAATTTCCTATTTTGACAACAGTGTATATTTTATAAAAAAAATACCTCTCAGGCAATGATCTGTTTACATGTTGCTGGATTTTTAACAGCTAACACCAACACCCTAAACCAACTAGAGCATGACTTGAGTCAAACGCTCACTATCAAATGGAAATATGGACTAGATGGTATTTTAGAAGTCAAAATAGAAAGAACAAACAAGATTTCCAACTCAGTCAGCCAGAATTAATAGAAAAAATACTAACAAAACACTATCCAACCAAGATTTTCCACCATCAACCACTTCCAACAAATCTTGATCTATTGACTTCTTCAAAAGAACACATACCTCTAAATCCAAAAGACTTCTTCTCCATTGTAGGTTTTCTGAGCTACATAGCTACAGAAACTTGACCAGATATCAGCTGCACTTTCAACCAGCTGGAAAGACATGCAAAAAATTTCAACAGAAAACACTGGAGGGCACTAAATCATCTATTAGGCTATATTCAACAAACTTCCTAAAAGAAGCTAAATCTCTATTGAAATATAAGCTCAGATACACATCTCACAGTATATTCAGATGCCAACTGGGGCAGGGAATATTCCAGATCAACAGGCAGAATGGTAATTTTTCTTCACAATGCACTCCTTTACTGGTCATCAAAAAGAATGCCATCTGTGGCTACTTCAACATGTCATGCAGAATACATGGCCTTAGGCGCTTCCACAAGAATGGGACTGTGGATTACAAACATTCTCAACAACCTTGTCATGTATAACAAAACTTTTCTACTATGATGTGATAATTAAGACTCAATCAAAGTCTCAACAGACAAAGCATCTAGCAAAGGAACATGATGCAGTGACCGCAAGTTCTACTTTATCAATGAACAACTGGATAGTAGGGGGTATCAACGTTCAGGGATCTGCAATTAGGGATCAGAAATTTTTTTTCCTGGGATCAGACCTTATTAATTGCAGAATATTCTGATCCACTAGCCCCAGGGCTGGTGGATAAGGAATCCACAATAATGCATTATCCAGCCTTTTATACCTCAATTTTTATTCCTAATTCCTGATCCCAAACTCATAACATCCATGATGTATTTTTAAGAAAGTCACATGACTTATAATTGCTGATGCCATCCTTAAGTCTTTCCTCACTCAATGCTAATTAACTTTGGTGGTTAACACTTAAAATTTTTTTCACATCCTTATGTGTCTCTTCACTCTATGCTACTTAATTTTGGTGGCAAACACATAACATTTTTTTCTATTTACACACCTCACCTGCTCAGTTGGTGGAAAATTCCCACTTCCCACTCATCATCTAAACCTTCTACCAACAATAATAAATCATCTCTCTACTAGGAAGAAACTTCACTCAGCTATTAATGCTATCACTTTAACTTTAGCTTCTGAATCTGATTCTGACTTGGGTTTAGAAGACACTTTATCTTATATGTTTTTTCAATGATCTTCATGAAGAAGAGGATCCCAAAAATGAACCAGTTTTCCCCTCCCTTGAATCACAAAACATTCTTTCCCCCAGCATGCACTCTTTCATTATGCCAATCACCCTCCAACATTTTGAAACACAACCCTTTTGATTTTTTTCATACTCTCTAGATTTTCAGCTTGTGTGCTTTATTCACTTGGTTTTGTGTTTTTTTTCGCATATTCATTTTTATTTTGAATATATGCTGAATGTCTCTTTTTTGGATTTTTCATTTGTTTTCATTCACCAGCTCAACATGAAATCATATATTTTCTGCAATCACATAATTTTTCACTATTTCTTTTTTTCATTAATCACTCATATCCTTTCCTCCTCTCCTAAAACATCTCTCAAACAATTTGGTTTTAATTATTTTCTCACCTCATCTGTCAGCCTGTATATCTCCAGGACTGAGTAAAAAGTAATTATAAGTTATGTTAAACACATGAACTATACATGGGAATAATAAATAAGAGTACACAAATAGTATACATAAGTAAAATTATGATAATATACAAAAAATGCCATTATAACACCTTATATACACGCATATATCCACCTTTTATAGGTCTTATGTACTTAATATTAAGTTGGAATATTTTAGGGTAATCTTAAGAACCTTAAGTATAAGGCTACATAATTTTTAAGTACACTTAAAGCTGTTATATTCATTGTTTTATGCAAAAAACAAGAAATGCGCTTTATTTCACTTAAAAGTTGACTATATGCGCTATAAAATTGAGAATATCAAAATTGCGCTTTGACAGATCAATTGGGCTCATTTAGAACTATTGATTTGGCTATTTAAATGCATAAAAATAACACTTTTCAAATTTGGTGTTTTTTATGCCAGAAATGGCTTCTGTGTACTGGCCACATACTGCCTGCTTTTTTCCCGTGTGAATAGCTTCATTTTTAGCAAAGTTAGCTTTTTCACACTATAATTACCCCACATTCTACGCCCACTGTGGGGAAACACACTAAAATAGGCGACAGGCGCTTATTTAGTGTCCTAGCTTAATTAATAATGCATTGACCTTGTTTATATGCACTAATTTCATTAATAACCTCACTCTTGGCACTTTATTTCATCACCATGCTTAAATTCGCCTAATTTTAGTCAAGGATTTACCCGTGCAAGAGCCTGCCAAGAACTGCATGTAGTTACCCCACATCTCACGCTCTTTTTTAAGTTTTTGGGTGGTTTCTCAGTCAATTTTGGTTATTTTTGAATGGGAATTTCACGTAGTATAATGTCAGGATTAGCCCCATTATTTCTATAGTCAATCCCCCTTATTATTAGCCTATTATTAACCCTAAAAAGTCTCCTTTAGTCTTTAATATTATTGTTTTATACGCATATACTCTCTTTTTGTCTTTTTCTTTAATTTTGATGGATTTCCCTTATTATTACAGGATTTTGGCGGTTGTTACTCTTCTAATTATGTCATGGGTTACTGGGAATGTTGATGGAAATGTCTATTAGTTGTTTAGAGGCGTTATTAACTGTGTATTGGGTGGTACATCAAGGGAATCATTGGGGAACTCAGTGTGTATAAAAGGAGGAGGTTTTTGGGTTGTATTTCTTCATTCTTTATCATTACAATTTAACCAATATAACCAAATCAATTACAATACATATCAATTAGTACTTTTATAAGACTTTTGAATAGTATCTGAATTTATATAATCTATTTTTCTACCAACTACAAAGATTGTAAGCCATATATAAGAATAGTGAGAATTATATTACTGAGACCTTTATATTTGATTATATTTTACAACTTAGTGGATTAAAACTACAGTATTCATATAGGACCATTAAAATCTTCTAGACAACTGACTATTCAAGCTAGTTCACGTCCTTGTACTTGATCTTAGCCTGACAATTGGGGGCCTTTCCTCAAGAATTCTGTTATAATCCTGTAAGTGAAATTTTCAAAAGAAGGTGCACGTAAATAATATCCCTATAGAAATATTTGGATAATTACAACAGGTTGGGGTCACTTATATAGTGATTTCAGAAAAAGAAGCCCTGTTATATAATAAAATTGTGATATTGAATCATCAATTTTACCACTAATTTAACATATAATTGTTCTTAGTGGGAGTCTGTCAATAGACCAATTAAATTTGTGATCTTTGCAGATAATAACCAATTAAACTGATTAATTGTTTTCTTTTTACAGGACTCTTAATCCCTTTTTATTGGTTTGTAAAATTCATTTAATATTTAGAAAGAATCTTACTAACAAATTTTCTTTTTTAAATATAAATACATGGCTACATATTGTAGACCAGTTAAATCAAGTGACCACATAAAAGCATATTTGACTTTTGGCACTTAAAAATTCACTTAATACCAATAAGTAAGCAATAAAATTGTCTTCAGTGGTACTAATAAATACTGATTAAACTCCTTTTTGAAGTTTTTCAAATCTAAACTTTCAATTCTCTAAAATTCCACGAAAAATGTGTGACAACAATGACATTGTAAGTAATAAGGCAAAACCTTATAACTTAAGAACTAGAGCTGAAAGACCTGTTGCAGGACATCCAAATGGAGGGTCAAGAATCACCAGTAACAATAAACAACACCCCACCAATGTCCATGGAGGAAAAGGAAAAGCTCTTAAAACAAATGTCAATAAAGAAGTCCAAAAACACCTTACAAGAGCAAATTCACTCCCTCTCAACCCTACTGAATACACTAACAATAAGAGTAAACAATATGTTAGACCAAATAAACAATCTGGAGAAAAGGGCGGCACAGGGCTTTATAGAAGTCAACCAGGCTCTAGTGGATATAAGGTCTCATCAACAACCAGTGGCACCAAATACCACAGCAACACCTCCAGTCCCAGAAGAGGACCAAAAGATAACTGTAAGCAAATGGAAGTGGGATTGGTATGCCCAAAACTACAACAGTCCTCCTCAACAGGGATCCAGCAGTCACCCTTACAGGGGAAAGCCAAGGAGAGGCAGGGGTAATGGAATAAGACCGTGGTAAGTCATCCATCTTCTCAAGATCAATTATATAATCCTAACAATGAATTACTTATAGGTAATGAAATTGATAGAGAGTTATTGGATATAATTGATAAGGATTTAAAAAATTATTCATTTGAAAATAACATGTTAGACTTGTCATTACATGAGGACAATGTACATAGTTTTATTGATCACCAGGAAAATACTATTAATATAAAAATGGAATCAAATGAAGAAAAAATTGACCCTGATGATGAATCTTCTGAATTGGAAACAGACAAAATTGAATATTTTCTGAAAGAAAATCCAATGGAATCAAAAATAATTAGTAAATTATTATTAAGAATTGAAAAATTGGAAGAATTCTCTAGAGAGTCCAACAATAATACAGAAAGTGTATTATTAAACATCACAGAATCATTGAGTACAACAGCCAATAAGTTAAAAGTTATTGAGAATTCAAATAATGAATTAATCAATGAAAACAAAAGATTAAATTCTGAGATTAAAAATTTAGAAATTAAATTAGAACATTCTCAAAATATTATGGCCACCATAGAGGGACGTGTAAAATTGTCTTTTTCAAATGTAAATGATACTTTAACTCATGTACCTGTAATAAAAGATAGGTTACAAAGAGTAGAAATTGAAGTAGCTAACATTTTGAAAAATACTGAAACAATAAAGGATAATACCTCTTATGTAGAAAGAGTACCAGTTTTTATGAAACACTCTGATGATAAACCAATGATGGAACATGAACATAGTGTCATGGGCTCTGAGAATATAAAATCAGTAAAAGATGAAATTAATGATCATCTTTCTAAAGTGAGTGAATTACTCAATATTCCTCAGGTTAGGGAAGCTAAAACTAGCCAAAAGAACTGGCCTAAGTTAGATCAGTACCCTTCTTTTGATGGGGATTCAAAATCTGATTGGCAACAATTCATACAAAGAATTGATAACTTAAAATTTTCATATAAATTACCTGATGAAGAAATCACTTCAAAGTTAATATCTTTATTTACAGATGTGGCCTTATTATGGTTTGAATCTGTATTGAGTGAGGGAATTAATTACTCCTGGAATGAATGGAAGGCACTAATTGAAAGGCAATTTGGTGGCCCAAAATTTAGAATCACTCAACAAAGACTGTATGAAAGGGCCAGATATAATCCAAATGCTGGAGATAAACCCATGGTCTTCTTAATGAATTTAATAAAAATCATGAAAGCTATGGATCCAAAAATGGATTATGAAGAGTGGAAAGAAAAAATAATATACAAGTTGCCTATATCAGTTAGAGACATTATTGTAGCTAGAACTGAGACTGTCAGAGACACCTCTGGATTCATTAATATATGCAATGAGATATTATTAAACCACAAGTATGAAACCAAGTATAGTAATTACAGACAAAGTGTTGACGTGGTAAAACCTACTACAAGTAAGTTACCAGTGGAAAAGAAAAAACCTTCAGCTCCCCTTGTCCCTAAGAGACAAGAAAATAACACTTGTTACAAATGTAATGAACCTTGGGTTAAAGGTCACACGTGTAAGAAAAGAATAAATGTTATTGAAACCTCACAGAATTCTGAACCTAGTAATCATGAAGATGAGAATGTGGAATCCAGTGAGGATTGCAAAAGTAACATATCTTACAGTGATGATGAAAATGAGATATTTGTATTAGAACAGGATATAATGTTCCTGAATGATGCTATACCTCATACAGACACATCTTTAACTTCCATAGAGGAAGCTGAAATAATTAAAGATGTATCTCATGACACTTACAAAATAACACCTATCAGAGCACCTATTATCATATGTGGAAAAGAAATGAATGCCATTCTTGACACTGGGGCTGCAGGTAGTGTAGTTTCACTTAATGCATTAATGAAACTTGATAGTAAGTACCAGGAAAAACTAGAACCTGTTCAGACAAAGAACTGGAGGGGTTTTGGTTCAGTATTAAATCCAATTGGCAAATACAAAACTGCTGTATTCTTTAAATATAATAATGGATATGTTAGAGCAGTTTGTGAATTTGTAGTAATGGATAATAATAATTGTAGTGATTGGTTTATTATTGGCAATGATTTATTGACAAAATTTGGCATTAAACTAGATCCTGCAAACAGTTGTTTCACCATAGGGGTGAATGGTAAAAGAAAATTCAAAATATGTTCTGAAAATTCAGTATATGCCATTTCTCCTAAAGAAGAACAACTGCAAGGTGAAAGAACCACCAATGAAGTGGGTGAATTGGAAAATGAAATCCAAAAGGCCTCTTTCAGTCCTCAACTCTCAAAAATTGAACAAGAAGACATTTTGAGATTGATTAAATCATATCCTATGGCATTTGCTCATGGATCAAATGAACTAGGATTGGTCAAAGACCATGAGATGAAAATCTCTCTAAGGTGTGATCTGGATAATATTCCTGGCAGCTTAAAAAAGAAACCTTACCCAGCATCTCCTGCAAAAAGGAAAGATATTGAAGACAATATAAAATTGTTATTGGAAATGGGTATTGTTGAAAAATTGGACACAACACCTAAGTATTGTGTCATTTCACCAGTATTAATCTCTTATGAAAAAGATAAGTCAAGATTATGCGGTGATTATAGAGCTCTGAATACATATACAGTAGATGATATTTACCCTCTACCAAGGATAGCTTCTATCCATGCTACCTTACAAGGAGCAAAATATATTTCCTGTCTGGATGGGAACAAGGGTTACCACCAGATTCCTGTGGAAAGAAATTCTCAAAATTACTTATTAATAACCACACATATGGGTATATATAAGTATGTGAGAATGCCATTTGGCCCAAAGAATGCCCCTTCAGTCTTCCAAAAATTGATGGATAGTGTTTTTCATCAGGAAATGGTTGAAGGATGGCTATTGGTCTATATTGATGACATCATAGTGTTTTCAAAAACATATGATGAGCATTTAAATCACCTGAAAAGAGTCTTTCAAAAAATGGATGAAATCAATATGACTATTGCATTAAAGAAATGTAAGTTTGGATTTCAATCCTTGAAAGTACTTGGACATGTTGTATCTGGATTACAAATTTGTGTTGACCAGAATAAAGTGGCAGCAATTAAAAACATTGGGATACCTAAAAATGTAAAAGAGGTTCAGAGTTTTTTGGGTATGTGTGGATATTATAGACAATATATTAAAAATTACCAATCCATTGCAGCCCCTTTAACAACATTAATCAGGAAGAATGAAGCTTTCATTTGGAATAATGAAAGACAACACGCCTTTAATAAATTAAAGGAATGTTTAATGTCAGCTCCAATATTGGGACTGCCAGATTTCACCCTACCTTTTATCTTGTACACTGATGCAAGTTTCATAGGTTTGGGTGCTGCTTTACAGCAGAAACAGATAATAAATGGAAAATTATCTGAAGTAGTTATCTGTTATATATCCAGAACCTTAAGAAAAACAGAATTAAGGTATGGTGCCACACAGCTAGAATGTTTAGCCGTGGTGTGGGCTTTGGAGAAACTTCATTACTATCTGGAAGACCAGAAGTTTGAACTTGTAACAGATTGCAGTGCAGTAAAATCATTACTAAACATGAAAACACCTAATAGGCACATGTTTAGATGGCAACTAGCTGTACAAGAGTACAGAGGAAGAATGACAATCACTCACATAGCAGGAACATTGCATTCAAATGTGGATTTATAATCCAGAAGTCCTTTGCCAAATGATGCTGACAACCCAGCTTATGTACCTGAAAATGAGGTTATACATATATTTGGGATTTATATAGTGGATTTAGAAGAAGAGTTTATGCAAACTATATTGGAAAATTATTCATCTGATAAAGATTTGTCTAAACTATCTACCATTCTTAATGATCCAACAAATGCCTCCATGAGTGCATTAATTAAAACCTTACCTCCAAAGTATAAAAATGCGTTGGAAAAAGGTAAACTATCAATTGAAGATGGATATATATATTACAGGAAAAAGTTAAGCAATGTAATAGTAATACCACCTTCTATGAAAGAGTTAATGTTGAGTACTTGTCATGATGACATCTTAGCTGGTCATTTTGACTTTAACAAAACATTAACCAGAGTTAAAAATACAGCCTGGTGGATAAACATGAAAGAGGATGTACAAAAATACATTGAAACATGTGACTCTTGTCAGAAATCTAAAAGATTAACTGGGAAGAGAGCTGGGTTGTTACAACAAATAGAGCAGCCAAAAGCTCCATGGGAAATTATAAACATGGATTTTGTAACTGGCTTGCCATTAGCAGGAAAAGAAAGTTTCAATTCTTGCTGGGTAATAGTGGATAGATTAACAAAAATGTGTAAGTTTATCCCTACCCATAAAGAGGTATCTGCAAAAGACTTGGCATTACTATGGTGGACTCAGATGATGAATACTGCTGGGTTCCCCAAAGCCATAATCTGTGACAGAGACCCTAAATTTACTTCAGAGTTCTGGACATCTTTGATGGAAGTATCGGGTTGTCAATTAAAATTGTCTACAGCACACCATCCACAAACTGATGGGCTGGCTGAGAGGATGATACAAACTCTAGAAGACATGATCAGAAGATATTGTGCCTTTGGATTAGAATACAAAGACAATGAGAAATTCACACATGACTGGGTAACATTAATTCCTGGCCTTGAATTTGCTTATAACAGCACAACTCATTCTGTAACAGAGAAGAAACCATTTGAACTCTGGCTGGGATATGTACCAAATACCCCAGTAAATCATTTAAATAAACTACCAAGGTTGGATATACACCCTGGCACTAAACCCTTTATTCATATGCAACAAATGTGTAGAAAGCATGCAGAAGAATGCATCCAAAAAGCATTTTAATATGAAAAGAAAAGGTGGGACAAATCTCATAAAGAATTTGAATTTAAAAAGGGAGATGAAGTCCTCATATCAACACTACATTTTAACTTACAAGGTAATGTTAAATTAAAGGATCCCTTTGTAGGACCTTTTTTAGTAAATAAAATGGTTGGGAATAATGCAGTGGAAGTCATATTATATGCTCCATATGATAGGAAACATCCAGTTTTCCCTATCTCATTATTGAAACCTTACCATGCAAATGATCCTGACTTATTTCCAAAAAGAAGGGGAAGGCCTAAAAAGCAACCTGAAGAAATTGTGGAAAAAGCAGAGATTGAAAAAATACTCAAGAAAAGAATCCTTACTAAAGAAAAAGGAACTGAGTATTTACTAAGATTTAAAGGGAAATCAAATGAATTTGATAAATGGATACCTGAAAAAGAAATTTCTAATTTATCCACCCTTCTTAAAAAATTTAAACAGAAATAAATTTCTGTTCAACCAGCTGAGGGGTTAAAAAACCAGTACTCATAATATTTTATTATGTTTTATTTCTTTAAAGTTGAATCTTTAATGCTACAGATTTATTCTGAATACCTGAAAATTACAAATTAATAAAATAAAATGTATAACTTATCATTTTTTTTATTGTTTTTTTTGGGTGGGCGAGTGTCAGCCTGTATATCTCCAGGACTGAGTAAAAAGTAATTATAAGTTATGTTAAACACATGAACTATACATGGGAATAATAAATAAGAGTACACAAATAGTATACATAAGTAAAATTATGATAATATACAAAAAATGCCATTATAACACCTTATATACACGCATATATCCACCTTTTATAGGTCTTATGTACTTAATATTAAGTTGGAATATTTTAGGGTAATCTTAAGAACCTTAAGTATAAGGCTACATAATTTTTAAGTACACTTAAAGCTGTTATATTCATTGTTTTATGCAAAAAACAAGAAATGCGCTTTATTTCACTTAAAAGTTGACTATATGCGCTATAAAATTGAGAATATCAAAATTGCGCTTTGACAGATCAATTGGGCTCATTTAGAACTATTGATTTGGCTATTTAAATGCATAAAAATAACACTTTTCAAATTTGGTGTTTTTTATGCCAGAAATGGCTTCTGTGTACTGGCCACATACTGCCTGCTTTTTTCCCGTGTGAATAGCTTCATTTTTAGCAAAGTTAGCTTTTTCACACTATAATTACCCCACATTCTACGCCCACTGTGGGGAAACACACTAAAATAGGCGACAGGCGCTTATTTAGTGTCCTAGCTTAATTAATAATGCATTGACCTTGTTTATATGCACTAATTTCATTAATAACCTCACTCTTGGCACTTTATTTCATCACCATGCTTAAATTCGCCTAATTTTAGTCAAGGATTTACCCGTGCAAGAGCCTTCCAAGAACTGCATGTAGTTACCCCACATCTCACGCTCTTTTTTAAGTTTTTGGGTGGTTTCTCAGTCAATTTTGGTTATTTTTGAATGGGAATTTCACGTAGTATAATGTCAGGATTAGCCCCATTATTTCTACAGTAAATCCCCCTTATTATTAAGCTATTATTAACCCTAAAAAGTCTCCTTTAGTCTTTAATATTATTGTTTTATACGCATATACTCTCTTTTTGTCTTTTTCTTTAATTTTGATGGATTTCCCTTATTATTACAGGATTTTGGCGGTTGTTACTCTTCTAATTATGTCATGGGTTACTGGGAATGTTGATGGAAATGTCTATTAGTTGTTTAGAGGCGTTATTAACTGTGTATTGGGTGGTACATCAAGGGAATCATTGGGGAACTCAGTGTGTATAAAAGGAGGAGGTTTTTGGGTTGTATTTCTTCATTCTTTATCATTACAATTTAACCAATATAACCAAATCAATTACAATACATATCAATTAGTACTTTTATAAGACTTTTGAATAGTATCTGAATTTATATAATCTATTTTTCTACCAACTATAAAGATTGTAAGCCATATATAAGAATAGTGAGAATTATATTACTGAGACCTTTATATTTGATTATATTTTACAACTTAGTGGATTAAAACTACAGTATTCATATAGGACCATTAAAATCTTCTAGACAACTGACTATTCAAGCTAGTTCACATCCTTGTACTTGATCTTAGCCTGACATCATCTCTCCAGGTAAGTCATTTTACTCATTTTTTTGATTTTTTTGATTGCTAATTATGGTTTTTTTGTTTTTTTTTTGTATCTAATTTTTCTTGTAAGTTGTTATTTTTGATTTTTATGGTAATATCAAAGTATTTTTTTCCTCCCCCTTTCCTTTCTTTTTTAGCTCCATCACCCTACTCTTCATCCCTCCTTGGAATGGTAATTTCCCCCCGTTTCCCCTATTTCACTTTTTTTTGGTTCCATGTCATTAAAACACATACATTTCTCATTCTTTACACATTTCACTTGCTCCATATTTAATTTCCCACAATTCTAACATCAATCTTTCTCACTCTATTTTTCCTACTTTTCAATCAAGGTAAGTTTCATCTCCTTTTTTTCATGTCTATATGATATCTCATTCCTTTAATGAAAATTTCATACTTATATATATGTATGACTTTTATCTGGATAACAGTGAAATTATTAAACTCCTTTTGTTCTCATCTCCATTACCACTTTTCAAGATTTTGTAAAACTTTGAAAATCAGACTCAGAATTAGGGTTAGGTTTATTTAAATCTAATGTTCTTTTTACTGAAGATTCTCCTGAAGTTTACCTTTCATTTCCCGCAAACATATTTGAATTCAGTTCAGTGGTTGCTGAGATATTGACCCTTAAGTTGAGCCTCCTTTTCCCAATTTAATTTTTTTATTTCATTTTTATATGTAAAAAATTAGGGTTAGGTTTATTTAAATCACATTTCCTTTAAATAAAGATTCTAATGAAGCCTATCTCTCATTTCCCACAAACAGGTTTGAATTAGGCTCAGTGATTGCTGAGAGTTTGACTTTTGGAGTTGAGCCTTTTTTTCCGAATTTTACTTATCTTATTTCACATTTTTATATTACATAATTAGAGAATAAGGATTCTGAAACTCTTATCTTATTATTATCTAGGCTTTTATCTCCCTCTTTTTGGACTTTTCATCATCACTTTTCAAGTTTTTGTGCAAATTTGAAAAGTAGAGTCAGAATTAGGGGTAGGTTTATTTGAATCAACTGTCCTTTTAGCTGAAGATACTTCTGAAGCCTATCTTTCATGTACAGCAAACCAATTTGAATTTGGTTCAGTCGTTTCTAAAAAATTGATCTTTAAAGGTGAGCCTTTTTTTTTATAATTTCACTATTATTTATTTCATAATGAATATCATAACATCTACATCATTCATTTATCCTTCCAGATTCCTTTGATTATCTAGGCTTTTATCTATCTCTTGTTGGGATTTTCATCATCAGTTTTCAAGTTTCTGTGCAATTTTGAAAATCAGAGTCAGTATTAGGGATAGTTTTTTTTGAATCTACTCTCCTGTCAGCTGAAGATACTTCTGAAGCCTATCTTTGATTTCCAGAAAACTGACTAGAATTTGGTTCGGTGGTTTCTGAGATATTGACCTTTAAAATTGAGCCTTTTTTTCCCATTTTCCCATTTATTAATTTCATAATGCATAACATAACATTTTCATCATGCATTTATCCTTCCAGATTCCTCAAACTACCTTTCTCTTTACCTATTATTCTGCCCTTTCATCAAAATGTGTTTTTTTACTTTTTCTTATCATTTTCATATGTCTATCCTTAACACATTTTTGCTTCTTTTATCAGATCAGTCAAAAGTTAGTCCAACAAATAAACAATGTAAAAAAAGAAGGTAAAATTAATAAATTTACAAACCTTTATGTAGATAGAAAAATTTTGGAGATTTTTCACCACACAATATGGGGAGCAGACTTGCTAGCAAGTCTGAAACCTTGGACCCAAACTCACCACAGATTGAACACACATTGAGCAATTGACAAAGGAACCATACAGTCAGGGATGAACACCACTCAGAATAACAGTTTTAGGTGGTTGTTCAAGTAGAGTTCAGTATGGGTTTAATATGAGTTCAGTCTGAGTTCCATCTGAGTTCAGTTTGTGACTTGCTAGCAAGTCCACCCCCTATATTGCATAGTTTGTAAAGTCATCAAATATTTTTATTCTTTGTTAAATTTTTAATAAATAAATCTGATATTTCAATTTACTAAACTAAAGTAATAATCCAATGACCTTGTGTTGTATAAAAGGTAAACATGATAACATTAATTTGTTTCATGGGGTTCATCTTGCCTATACCTGTGGAAAGTCCCAAACTTAGTTTCTAGACTTGGTCCACATTTTGGCTTGAGGAATTTTCATTACTTTTGAGCTTGTAAATTTGAGATATCTTATTTATTTATTTATTAATTTATGGAATTATATTAAATTTTGGTGATTTTCACCCCTTACTTCAATAAAATGCAGGGGAGGTTATTGCCAAATTTTCAAATCTGACATGTGAAATTGATGACTTAGAAATTTTTTGGTGATAACCACCCCTTGCTTCAATAAAATGCAGGGGAGGGTATTTCCAAATTTTTAAAACAGATATAGAGTTTTGTTGACTTAGCTGTATTTAGAAGAGTAAATTTAATGATTTGAATGTAAAGAAGAAAAAATGTATGAGGATTTCAAATTTTTGTAAAAAAAAATTCATCTAGAATCAATACCTTTAAAAATTCAGCACATATGAAATTATAACCAAAAAGAGTTAAAACAAAATTAATTTAACCAAACAAACAAATAATCTAAAATGTTTCACATCTCAGTGAGGAATATGTGCCAAGAATTGATTATTAGCTTTAATGCATTCTATCAAGAAAACTTTCTAAACAAAATAAAAAAAACAAGTTATCAAACATTTTCATTAAGCTGTCACGCACCACTTGACACTTGAGGCAAAAGCAGCTTATTAAATCAATAACAAGGGGGCTCAAATCCATACTCGAAGCGCAGAAAGCAATTTTCCATAGCAACTGTGACTTTCCTTTGTGTACTCGCTATTCAACCGCGCTAGTCTAAACTCTAAATCTAAATTAGTCAATTTCTCAATAGTGTGTCTTAGTCTTTTTCTCAATAAGCGATGCACAGCGTAATAATCAATATAATAGGGGGTGTCAGTTCTGGCAAATCCGCACTTACAAATCCGCACTTAAATTTGACCAAATCCGCACTTAAATAAGTGCGGATTTCCAAAACACACTAGCCCCAATACTGGTGGATTTCAAAATGAAATAAGTCACTTATTTCACTCAAATCCGCACTTTCTCAACCAAAAGTGCTGATTTCACCATCAAGTCCCATTTCACTGATTTGTCAGCATCATCCCATTCATACGCAGCACTCCGCAGAATAACACTTCATAACTCAAAACATTGTACATCACTTACATCTTCATATCATATCATATAAGAGTCATGCCTTCCTCACTTTCAAATCGTGATAAATTACATAAAGCAATGACTTTCATGGCGCTTGAACTGCTCTTGGACTCTGATTCCGATTCTGATCTAGAAGAAGATTTTGTCGTTTTATCAAAAATGGCCAGGAAACGTTACCTTCTTCCCAGAAAGCCTCAAGTACTTCATACCCCCAAGTACACCATCCAAACACTTCTTAAACTATCTACACCCAGTTTTAGAGAGCTGTTCATGACTTCTCAGGAATGTTTCCTTAAATTGCTTGAGCTTATTCAGGATCATCCCATATTTCACAATAATTCTCAAAAAGAACAACAACATCCTTCAATTCAATTGGCCATCACACTATGTCGTTTGGGTTCAAATGGTAATGGAGCCGCTTTGAAACGTTTAGAAAATGTCTTTGATTTAGGGTATGGTTCAGTTAACACTTATACCAAACGATGTATCACTGCCATCAACTCCTTGGAATCTCAACTTCTCACCTGGCCAACAAAAGAAGAGCGACTTGAATCATCTCAGGTTATGCAAGCAGAGGGCTTTCCAGGATGTATTGGTTTTGTTGATGGTACTACTATTCCTTTGAGCCAGAAACCTGCTCAAGGTGGAAACAATTACTTTGACCGTAAAAAGAGGTAGATTATTTTTAACTCCTTTCATCCTCCTTGAAACTAACACAAACAAATATATCTTCTTTATAGATATTCAATTAACGTTCAGCTTATATGTGACGTAAACAAAAAATTTATATCATTCTTTGCTGGCTATCCTGGCTCATTTCATGACTCCTACGTCTTCCAAAGAATGCATATTTCAAATGAACCTGAAAAATTCTTTGATGAAAATCAGTATCTTCTTGCAGATTCTGCTTATGTGAATGGAAAGTATGTACTTCCTGCTTTTCGGGGAGCAGCTTCAGAAGACAGTCAAAATGCCAAATTCAACAATCATTTGGCAAAGTCAAGAGTCCGTATTGAACATTCTATTGGAATCTTGAAAGGCCGTTTTTCTAGTTTAAGGGAATTAAGAAGTCCTCTTAGAAATAAATCTGAAATGGAGGCGGTGATCAACTGGATTCTGTGTTGCACTATACTTCATAACCTACTTGCTGACCTCAAAGATCAATGGTTAGAGCTGTATGAAGATGAACAAGTTGATTCACCTCCGACTATATCCAACACTTCTATTTCTCAATCAACTAGTATAAGGGCGAAAATCCTTCCAATAACACTCCAACATTTTTCAACGCAATTTTAATTTTTTTCTCTTTCTCTTCAAATTATCAATTTGCATGTATTATTCACTGAGAATGGTAAATTTTTTTGCATATTTTTTTGGTTTTTGAATTTTCTGTTAAAGTCTTATTTTTTTTTCTCTCTGTGTTTTCTTTCATCAACTCAACATGAAATCGCATATTTTCAGCAAACGCATATTTTTTCAGTCACTCAAAGGTTGGGAAAGAGTTGGAAGGGAAGATTAAGGGTTCCGAGGCATTTTAAATGAAGAAAAGGGTCTGGGAGAGGTTGAGAGGGGTGAAATGGGGATCAAAAGAGGATGGCATACAATGGGGCTGGGAGGATAGCGAAAGGCATGGGGAGGGAAGACAAGCATGTGTTGATAGAATTGAAAAGGATGGAGATTGGTGCAAACAGAGTGTGAAAATAGGAGGATGAACTCTGTTCTTCGGGCGAAGAACAGAGTTCACTTCCATAAAATATTAGCTGAAACATAGTTTTCAATTCTGTAAAAACAGTTGTAAGTAATAGAAAAAGTCACTGATTTTTTTTATATGTAATCCTTGCTTTACGAGGAGACTTTTGTGACGAAGCAGATTTTTGAATTACCTTTAAAAGAGGATGGCATACAATGGGGCTGGGAGGATAGCGAAAGGCATGGGGAGGGAAGACAAGCATGTGTTGATAGAATTGAAAGGGATGGAGATTGGTGCAAACAGAATGTGAAAAAAGGAGGATGAACTCTGTTTTTCGGGCGAAGAACAGAGTTCACTTCCATAAAATATTAGCTGAAACATAGTTTTCAATTCTGTAAAAACAGTTGTAAGTAATAGAGAAAGTCACTGATTTTTTTTATATGTAATCCTTGCTTTACGAGGAGACTTTTGTGACGAAGCAGATTTTTGAGTTACCCTTTGAGATTTGGAATGTCTGGGAGGCATTATGAAACTGGCACATAACAAGAAAAAAGATTAAAAAGTAGAAGAAATAAGTAAAAAAGAATGTAAACATGCCTGGTCAAAATATTGAAAATGTCAGGAAGGGGTGTGTGCCGAGGATTGATGGGTAGGTAGCGAGGAAGGTCAGTGTGTCACATGTGACAGGGATGGGGTAAGAAAGGAAGGGATGTTTTGTGGCCAAAATGTGGTTGTGAAAAAAACGGGAAAAAAGTGCTGATTTGAGGTCATAACTGACACCCTTTTTTGAAATAAGTGACTTTTTTGCAAAATTTAAGTGCTGATTTGTAAGTGCTGATTTGGTTTGAAATCCGCACTTAATTTAAGTGCGGATTTGCCAGAACTGACACCCCCTAATAGTACATTAAAAGGTTTATGAAATGTCTGTGGGTTATTAAGGGGTAGTGAGAATGGACGGAATGGTTTAGTGAAGGATTAAGGGGTTAACGGATGTTAGTGAGGAGGGTCCAGGTGTAACGGATATATTTTAAATAGTTTGCGGTTTGTGGTGTGCGGAATAGTGGATGGGTATGAGGTCAATGCGAGGAGGAGTAAAGGATATAAAAAGGGTTGGGTTTTTGGTTTGATGTTCCTTAGAATTAAATTATAAAACATATTTATAGTTAATAGTGGTAAAACTCTAAAGTGAAATCATTATTATTATATCTTTCTTTATTTTCTCAGTAATCATTTCTAAATCCTAAATCCTTGATTGTTGAATTTCCAACCCTTTGTGAGATCTTGAGAATTTTAATATTACCTTTCAATTATATTAGAATCCTTCTCGAACATAACTCGAAGTAGTAGTTCTTCCTTCGAGTCATATTTGAATCACTTCCTCGAACCATCCCTCTGTGCTTCGAAGAAGTATCTAAACCTTTCATCTCACTTGCAGGAACATCTTCGACCTTGTGCGTAGGTCGTCCGGTGACAGTATAATTTAATTCTCCGTAGTTCTCATTCTTTGCACTACTACGTCCCTTTTCAGGTGTTTTCTCTAAATTCTTAAAATGGCACCTGTTCAACGCACTCCTCCTACAGGCGCTACTACTAGAGCTCGCGCCAGAGGCAGGCCAACAGCCACTAGGCCTGTTTCCCGCACTCACTCCTTGGAGCCACTCGACCTTAGGGAACGGCAACATTCAGTCCAATCGGTAGAAGACATCCCACAAGATTTCGATGATTCTAGTGATGATGAAGAAGGAGAGGATACAATGCACGAGGCACCATCCGCCCCTGCTAACCACCCTTCTGGTCAACCTTCAGAACCTGGACCATCCAATTCTCTGGAAGATTTCATGAGACGTTTCATGAAGACCCTTTCAAATTCAACGTCTTCAGAGGTATCTAAATTCAAAACTCCTTCTATGAAATCTCCTGATAAATTCGATGGAGAACATCCAGACAGATTGCAACCCTTCTTGCAAACCTGCAAGCTCCTTTTCCATAATGACCCTCGAACCTTCAATAACGACCGATCAAAGGTTGTTTATGCTTCTTCATTTCTGGCCGGAAAAGCAGCAAGATGGTCCGAACCTTATCTCCTCATGCTCTCTTCGACCGAAACCCACTTACTTATTAATAACTGGGAAAATTTCGAAGACCAACTCTTCACGTTTTTTGGTGACCCTAATTAAACTGACAACGCAGAAATTGAACTTGATTTTCTTCGCATGAGTGATAATGGGAAAGCCTCTGAATATATCTTGAACTTCAGAGCGCTTCAAACTCAAGTAGGTTGGAATGATGCTGCCCTTAAGTATCATTTCAAAAAAGGACTTCCTTCGAGGATTCTGGATCAGTTAAATCTTCACGGTCAGAAGATGACTACTTTAACAGATTTAATGGATTGAACCCTCAAACTCGACAGCGTTTACCAAGGACAACTGCAACATCGTCGATACACCAACAAATCTCAAGGCCTAAATTTTAAGTCGGGACCTTCTTCTCACCCACGAACAACTCAATCCTCCTTGACTCAATCCAAACCCAACAAGGGAAAGGACAAACCTCGACAAAAAAGCTCGACCCCAGGTGATATCAGCAAAGTACTGGATCCTAAAGGGGAACTTAAAGAAGCTGAGAGGAAGAGGCGAGCAGATAATGGGTTATGTATGTATTGTGGGGGTAAGCACAAGCTGGAAGATTGTGTAAAATTGAAAGAAAGAGAAGGTACTAGTTTGAAATCAAAAAACTAGTAGATAGTTTACTTGTGTGCAAAGAAAACTATCTTATCTCTCCCAGCGCACAGAACCTCCATGTCTTAAGGACTGGAGTTGCCTTAAATCGCTTGAGATTCATTCTTTTTAAGGAGGATATCCCCTTCAGTTGTCTTATAGACTCTGGAGCTTCAATTTCTTTTGTCAGTTTATCTTTTGCCAAGAAGTTACAGCTGACATTTACAGATATCGATCAAACTCCAATTTATTTGGTCAAATCAGAGGAACCCAAATATTGGGTCAGTAAAAAGGTTTTATGGGTTTTCAACTTTCCGAACTTTCCCCCCTTCAAGTGGGAATTATCAGTCTTGGACGCCCCAAGGATGGACGATACCATTCTTGGCCATGACTTTTTAATGCATTGGAATCCTGAAATTGATTGGACATGGGGATTGATCACCCCACGGACTAAGTATATTTCTGATTCTTCAATGCATGTCAATAGGGAACTAAACAGCCCTCCTGACAATGTCCTGCTAGAGGACAAATCTCTGCCAGATGACTTGTAAGCATCTGATCTTTCTTTAAATGAGCAATTGGCTAACCCTTCTAGCTCGATGACTTCACTCAAAGAGGATTTAAATTGCCTCGAAGTAATTAAATTATGCTCTCTCAATTCTGGTCTTCCCTCGACAGATTCCCTCGAAGATGATGAGGACAACCAAATCAACGTTGAAGCCATTAAATCAACTCTACCGGAGATCTTTCATGATTTCCTCGATGTTTTCTCAATCCGCAAGGCCCATAAGTTACCACCTCATCGACCCTACGACCATCAAATAGAGTTAATAGGTCCAGTACCTCCGGCAGGTCATGTCTATTCTTTGTCAAAGGACGAATCCCAAGTTCTTTGAGACTACATTGCAGAGAATGTAGCCAAAGGTTTCATCAGAGCCAGTAAATCTCCAACCGGCTCCCCTGTTCTCTTTGTAAAAAAGAAGGATGGTAGTCTTAGGTTGTGTGTTGACTATAGAAAGCTCAACACAGTCACTAAGAAGAATGCATATCCTGTTCCTCCTATGTCATTGCTTCTTACCCTTTTTAATGGTGCTAATTTCTTTTCTAAAATTGATCTTAGAGGCGCTTACAATCTTATTCGCATTGCAGAAGGTCATGAACCACTGACTGCAATGCGCACTAGATTTGGTAGTTTTGAATATTTTGTTATGCCTTTTGGATTGTGTAATGCACCATCTACTTTTCAAACTTTTGTTGATGACATCTTTCAAGATGTTGTTGTCTATTTAGATGATATTTTAATTTTCTCGAAGACACTAGATGAACACACTCATCATGTTCAACAGGTTCTAAATCGACTTCGAGATCACCGTCTCTACGCCAAGCATAATAATTGTGAATTCCATCTTAAATCTATTGATTTTTTGGGTTTTACATTATCCACTGATGGTTTAGTCATGGACAACAAAAAAGTTCAAAAGGTCCTGGAATGGCCTGAGCCCAAATCCGTTAAATCCCTCCAGGGATTTTTGGGTTTTTCAAATTTCTATAGAAGATTTATTAAAGATTACTCTAAAACTATTTCCAATCTTACTTCTCTTCTTAGAAAAGATATTCCTTTTGTTTTTACTTCTACAGCACAAAAGGAATTCAAAGCATTGAAGATGGTGTTCACCACAGCTCCAATTCTTCGACACTTTGATCCTACTGCTTCGGCAATAGTCGAGACGGATGCGAGCAATTATGCTATCGCAGGGGTCATTTCTCAATTGAATCCGGAAACAAAACTGTTTCATCCTGTTGCTTTTGAGTCACGCGAACTCATTGCAGCAGAATTAAATTATGAAATTCATGACAAAGAGCTTTTAGCTATCATTCATTGTCTTAAAAAATGGCGCTCTTTTCTTCTCAGCTTAGATAGTCCATTTCAAATTTTAACAGACCATAATGCTTTGAAATACTTTATGTCTTCCAAAGTGTTAACCAGGCGTCAAGCCAGGTGGGCTGAATTTCTGTCTGAATTTCCTTTTTCTATTTCCTATCGCCCAGGTAAGAACTGCATTGTCCCAGATATCTAGTCACGTCGGGACAACATTTACCCACAGTGGGGGGACGCATTTGCTGACAAAAACCCAGCAAATGTGAAATCAATTTTCAACGAATCAATGTGAACGACTCATCAACTTAATTCGATGACAATTCAATCGTTTCAAAATCCACTATCCAACATCCTCGAAGCTCAGTCAAAGGACGATTATTGTTTAGGGTTAAAAGACAAAATACTCTCAAAGCAAGGGGCCAAAAGATTTAGTATTGAATCAGGTCTATTAGTCTTCGAAAGTAGAGTAGTCATACCCGACAACAATGAGATAAAATTATGGATTTTCAATAGTCGACATGATTCTCCATTAGCTGGTCATTTTGGGGTTGATAAAACCTACCACTTAATAGCGAGGGATTTATTCTGGCCAGGTATGACCAGGGAAATCAAGGCCTATATAAAAGCTTGTTACGAATGTAATATGAATAAGGCTCCCCATCACCGGAAGTATGGGTTGCTTCAACCACTTCCTATTCCCTCTAAACCTTGGGAATCTTTATCGATGGATTTTATTTCTCAACTTCCTCTTTCTAATAATTTTGATGCTATATTAGTAATAGTAGATAGATTTTCAAAAATGTCTATTTTTATTAAAACCACTACTACTGCTACAGCAGAAGATTTGTCAAAATTGTTTCTAGAATATGTATTTTCCAAACACAGCTTACCTAATGATATTATTTCAGATAGAGGCTCATTGTTTGTATCCACATTCTGGACTCAACTGTGTCGACAACTCAATATCACGAGGAATCTCTCCACGGCCTATCATCCTGAAACCGATGGGCAAACGGAAAGGGTCAACCAAATCCTCAAACAATACCTTCGAATGTATGTCAGTTACCAAAAAGACAATTGGACCACATGGTTACCATTGGCCAAATTCGCTTATAATAACTCGACTCATTCTTCGACACAACAATCTCCTTTCGAAACTGTTTATGGAAGACATCCTCGATTCAATTCAATCCATGTAGGAACTAATCATCCTGCGGAACATTATCTTCGAACCATATCACAACTCCAAGAGGAAATTAAATCAAATTTGGAATTAGCTGTTCAAAGGTACAAGGAACAGGCCGACAAACATTGACAAACTGCTCCTTCTTTTAAACCAGGCTACAAGGTATGGCTCAACGCACGGAAAATTCAAACGACTCGACCATCAAAGAAACTGGCTGAAAAACGCTTGGGGCCATTTGAAATCGACTCTGAAGTCTCTAAAACTGCATTTCAACTCAAGCTACCTCCTAAATGGCAGGCTATTCACCCTGTTTTTCACGTATCTCTCCTGGAACTGGCTTGAGAAACATACCCGGGCAAGAACCAACCTCCTCCAGAACCGGTCAAAGTAAAAGACCATCTAGAGTGGGAAGTAAGCTGTATCCTTGATTCAAGAATGTGCAAGGGGAAACTTCAATACCTTGTGGAATGGGAAGGCTTCCTCGATGACTCAGACAAAACATCCTGGGAACCAGCCATCAATGTTTCTAACGCCCCTGAACTGCTAAAATCTTTTCATCTTAAATATCCTTTAAAACCAAAACCTTAAAACTCTCTTTTACTTTTTTTTCTCCTTTTCTTCTTTTTTTTCCTTTTAAAATCTAAAACATCCTTACCTCTAAAAAATTCTTTTAATTTTGTTTTCTTCTTTATTCTTTTTCTTTTCAAAATTTTTTTAACTTTTTTTTTAAAAAATAATAAATAAAATTAAAATTAAAATTAAAATAAAATAAAAATCAAAAAATAAATTAAATTAAAATAAAAATAAAATAAAAATAAAATAAAAAATTAAATTAAAATAAAATAAAAATAAAAATAAAATAAAATAAAAATAAAATAAAATAAAATAAAAACAAATAAAATTAAAATCTATTTTTTTTTAAAAAAAAAATTACTTCTTTCTCTTTTCCCTTCTCAATTTTCTATATACATTCTTTCTTTAAAATTTTCTCTTCCTCGAACTATCAAAATACTTCACGAACATTACACGACCATCTTTCTTGAACTTCACTTTAACTTCTGAATCACTCTTTAAAATTCTTTGAAACAAATTACTTCTTTCTTTCAAAATCCTCTTAAAATTTTTTATTTCTTCTTTTTCTTTTCTTTCTTTTCTTTTTTCAAATAACTAAAATCCCTCAAATCTTCAATTAACAAACTTAAATAACATTTTTTTTTCTTTTCATTAAATTTTCTTTACAACAAATTTTTCAATCAACTTTTTTTTTTCTTCTTTCTTCTCTTATTCAAATCTTATAAATATATTAAAATTCTAAATAAAATAAAAAAAATAAATAAATAAAATAACTAAATACAAATTGTTTCTACATTCCTTTTTTCTTCTTTTCTCTTCTCATTTTAAATTTTCTCTTTTATCTTCTCCCGAACCAATCCCTTCATCTTCTCCAATATTTCCCTTATCTCCTTTCTACATTTTTCAAAATTCTCTCCCTCTCCTACCGGAATCAATTCCCCAAGTTCCAGTAGCTCCTCGGCTATGTCGAAGGAAGCGGCATCGACAATTTTATTGATCTCGCCGCTCAAGTCTTCAATAAATTTTGCTCTTCAAATCTGACGAGGCTTCTTTGACCATACTTGATCAAGGGTTTCTTCGTTTTCCTCCCTCGAGGTAACAGTCGGTAACCTATCCTCTACCGACACTGCCACTTCCACAGCAGTGGGTTCAACAAGGGTTGCTTCCACATTTGAAGCTCCCGTCGTAGGGACTTCGATGATGACGTCTGAATTCTAAAACAGGATCATCAGTAATTAAATTTATGAATTATAAAAAAAAGTGAACTTACTTCAAAGATTGGGTCAACCTCCAAAAATAATTTAGGAGTGACCTTCTCTGCCACCTCCCTTTCCTCTTCGTCATCTTCGATTACCACCCATTGTTTTTTCAGGGTTTTCCTTGAGATGGGAATTTCTTCTTCCTCCTCTCGACCAATTCGTCGACTTCCTCTTTGACGACCCACCTCTTGTTTGCAGCCCTAGTCACCCAGGTGTTCACATCATCCTCAACATCCTCCTCATTTTCCCCACCAATTGATTGTCCCCAATGGACACATCCCAAATGTCCTTGACTACTTCCTTTGTTTTGGGGATCACCCAATACTTCGTCTTAGTAAACCGACTCTCAATGTCGGCATTCTTCGCTAAGGCGTCACACACCACCCTTCTCCATTGGCAAAACTCGCACTTCTGGTGAGGCCCTCGTGTCGCGGTGCTCTCCACGCAAAAATACTCCATTGACTTGCAGGCCATGCAAGTCTTCAAAAATTGTCAGGTAACAACACCCCCATCCGCTTTAGGGTGTGGAGGCGTGGGAGTCGGTGTAGGGAAATCCGTCATAGTGAGTTAAAAATAATAATAATAATAATTAAATAAAGAGGAAGGAAAATTAGTGTGGGAAATATGTCTTACGCTCAACGGAGCTCGCGTTCTTATACCCGGGCATCTGTCATGCGCCACATGACACTTGAGGCAAAAGCAGCTCATTAAATCAATAACAAGGGGGCTCAAATCCATACTCAAAGCGCAGAAAGCAATTTTCCATAGCAACTGCGACTTTCCTTTGGGTACTCGCTATTTAACCACGCTAGTCTAAACTCTAAATCTAAATTAGTCAATTTCTCAATAGTGTGTCTTAGTCTTTTTCTCAATAAGCAACGCACAGCATAATAATCAATATAATAGTACATTAAAAGGTTTATGAAATGTCTGTGGGTTATTAAGGGGTAGTGAGCATGGACGGAATGGTTTAGTGAAGGATTAAGGGGTTAATGGATGTTAGTGAGGAGGGTCCAGGTGTAACGGATATATTTTAAATGGTTTGCGGTTTGTGGTGTGCGGAATAGTGGATGGGTATGAGGTCAATGCGAGGAGGAGTAAAGGATATAAAAAGGGTTGGGTTTTTGGTTCGATGTTCCTTAGAATTAAATTATAAAACATATTTATAGTTAATAGTGGTAAAACTCTAAAGTGAAATCATTATTATTATATCTTTCTTTATTTTCTCAGTAATCATTTCTAAATCCTAAATCCTTGATTGTTGAATTTCCAACCCTTTGTGAGATCTTGAGAATTTTAATATTAACTTTCAATTATATTAGAATCCTTCTTGAACATAACTTGAAGTAGTAGTTCTTCCTTCGAGTCATATTTGAATCACTTCCTCGAACCATCCCTCTGTGCTTCAAAGAAGTATCTAAACCTTTCATCTCACTTGCAGGAACATCTTCGACCTTGTGCGTAGGTCGTCCGGTGACATAAGCATTCAAATTTTTTCAATAGATTTATCAGCTTTTACACATTCTCTCAAGAAAAAATTCTTTTTTGAACCATCTTCAAGTTGATAATTGAGTTTTATTTGATCCAATAGGAAATGGTACTCTAGAGCCTTCTCCCCTTTCTTTATCTTGAATTTATTCACCTCCAAGTCATGTGCCCTCTCATCCCTCTTTAAAGAAAGCTCAAATTTCTTCTCCTCCAAGTCATGTGCCCTCTCATCCCTCTTTAAAGAAAGCTCAAATTTCTTCTCCTCCAAGTCATGTGCCCTCTCATCCCTCTGTAAAGAAAGCTTGAGTTTCTTCTCCTCCAAGTCTTGTGCCCTATCATCCCTTTGTAAAGAGAGCTCATATTGTTTCTTTTGAAAGTTGAGAGTATCTCTTGCAACTTCAAATTTACCTAGAGTGAAAAGGAATATTAACAAAATAAAAGAAAAGCTCACTTAATTATTAAGAGGTATGCTATCACTTACCAGATTCATGTTTCTCCAGAAAATAATCAATGGAAGAAAAGGGGGTTTGGGAAAAACTATCTCTGTTTTGCTTTCTATGACTGTTGAAATTCAAAGTAGTCAATGGTCTTTGCTTTTTTTTGGAGGTAATATTTTCCTCTTCATCATTGATGCTAGCTTCAGACTCACTTGCTTGAGGATCCTGGGTTTTTTCATTAGCCTTTTTAGAAATAAAAAAATAAAACAGCTAGACAGGAAATAAAAACTTACTGGAGTGGGATCACATTGGTTTATATCACCATAAGGATCTATTGTAAATCTATCTAGATTTTGTTGAAATTAGAACAGAGGAGGCTTGAGTGGAAGAAGAGGATGGGAAAAGATTTCTTTTGACATCATGTTCAGAGATAGCATTTTCACCATCCAACATGTTTGCAGGATTAACATCAGCTTGCTCTCCAAAAATAGCATCCATCTCTTTAAATTATGGACATAGCAAATCAAGTTTATCATCTATGGATTCTATGCCCTTACTGATATTGATGTCAGTAATATCAAATCCAGTAGAAAATGAAAGTGTCTTTTCCTTCTTTTATTTGGCTTGGTAATGCTTGAAACTTTCAGACATCTGTTTAGGCAAAAGATCAATCCTTCCCTTTGTCTTATTTCATAATTAATTGGCCGTTAGAAGATAGCCATTGACTTTTGATGCAGGGGGCCCTCCTACTTTAGTTGCATTCTCAGTACCAAAACAAGAAACATAGTTAGATTTAGTTTTCAGCCAGTTGATAAGAATGAGATGATCACCTTTTTTAGTTGGATGGTCTTTGATTTCTCAGAAGAGCAGAGGAAAGAGGGAGTAGTGGGATTTGAAGAACAACTGGGTGATGGCTGCCTTTGAGAAGATCTATGCCGATGAGGAATGTTAAGATAATTAAAGATGAAAAGGAGCAGAAATAAGCAGATGAGATAGCGAGATGAAAAGGAGCAGAAACAAGCAGATGAGAGAGTGAGATGAAAAGGAGCAGAATCAAATAGATGAAATGGGGAGAAATTCTGAGCAGATAGAATGAACAGGATGGGATGAGAATGGAAGTGCGCAGCAAGGTAGAAGGCATATCCAGGGAGTAGTCCAAGATGTGGTTATGGCAGAAAGTAGGTCAAGATGTGGTTATGACAGAAGGTTGTCCAAGATGTGGTTATGAAAAATTGAGTAAAAAAATGTCGGATAAGAGGTGAACATTGACACATAAAGTGTCTAATAACCCAATTATTAGCAAAAATAATTGCACAAGATAATTGGGGTATAAGGATTTTTATCCGCAATTAATTTAATTGCGGATCCCTGAACATTGATACCCCCTAATTTATTGGTCCACTTCCAGAGCATGTATTTTTTATACTTTATTTTAATTAACTTGAGGTTTTCCTATTGGATTTAAATTTTTCTTTCTTCTAAATGATTTAATTTTTTCTAATACTCTTGCTATAACAACTGAAGCATTTCACTTGGATGGAATTACATGATTTCTGTTTGGAATCACAGACTGCTCCCTACGTGAATGTCTTCAAGGATTTAATCAATATAGGATTAATGATAAGTGTTGGGTTATCTTCATATATTATAAAACCAATGCTATGAAAGTACTATTGAACCATCCACCAAGTCAAACATTATCTGAAAATATCAAATTAATATCTGATGTTGTAAGAAAATAATAATGATGATTAGGATTAATTCAGGAGATGAGAAACTTGAGTTAGCCAAAAAAAAAAAAATAACCTTTCATTTTTCTCATTAACAGAACATGTTCAAATTTTATAGGCATTAGGGGGTATCAAAGTTAGAAATGTGTAATTATTTAAAAGGTATTTCACAGCCCAAAATGAAAGCCACAAGCATGACATTAATTCTCAGTAAAAAGATGTTTTGGGGGCACAAGATGGCATACCTTAAAAAATAATCATGGTTGATTTGGTGGAAAAAAGAGGTATTTTGAAGTGAAAGATTTCTAACTTTGATACCCCCTATTAAAAGTATTATATACTATGGTGAGTAATGACAAAAATGGTGCAATCGTCAGAAGCCTGTGAGGCTCGTCTTAGTGAAGAAAGTGAAACACATCAACAATTTCATTACAACGTTTACACCTATGACATCTTAAAATCAAAAAACTGAAATTATTTAAAAGTCATTTAATACCCCAAAAATAAAGTCACAAACTTGACTGTCATTATCAGTAAAGAGCTGTTTTCGAGGCAAGATATATCATACATGAAAAGATAATTATTGGATACACACTTTGGGTTAGATTATTTTTCTCAGTTGCCTTGATCTTCACGTTTACTGTTTTAAGTCAAAATTCTATGAATCATCTCCAGTATTTTACAAATAAGTGAATGGATACAAATCAAAGTAATTTATTATAGCCTTTTTAAGATGATAAAACCTTAAACCAAGTCTATGAAAAAGGCAGGTAATAAGTACAGTGTGTTGACGAAAGAATAAAGTTGATCGTAGGCGTCCAACCTGCTCCTTTAGAAGACATATTCGGCTCCCTGTGTCCTGTAGCAAAATGATATTCTGTTTAAGTTTCAGGTTTCATGGTCCAGATTTAAGGCATGTGTTACATTAAAGAATTTAGTCATGTGCCAGCTATTACGGGGTTTTACGTCCTGTCTGATGAACAATGCATTACAACCTGTAGGATCAACATGACAGAATGATGATCCTACCAATGATTTTAACACACAAGCTAAGCTGAATTGGACAATACACCAGAGTAGTGAGAACCAGCCCCCCCTTCCCCCGTCTCTCCGATTTTACCAATTGAATATCAAGACACTATTTTAATCTCATGAACTGGAGAGATAGCACCTAAACAAGCATGTCTTGCATATCTTTCTCGGATAAAGGTTTCAAGGACGAGGTATGAAAACCAAATGACTATTAAACTGCAGACTCTGTTCAAGCAATAGCGCAAGGTATATAGATTAACATGCAACTAAAAGGGCTCTTTGGCGATGATATGATCTATTGGGCACATGTTTCGGAGATGTCTCAAGGGACTCGACTGGAACATAAGATAGAGAATGTGAGGAGTGAAGGCGAAGAGTCAGGGTGGGTGGAGGACTAAGCGGCTGCCAGAGGTTTAGTGGAATGATGTCACAGTAGGAATGCTACGGGGGAGAGAACAGGGATAGTTTGATATTTGGAGTGGGCAGAAGCAGAACGGGCGACGTGTCGGGGTTGGGATTAGTTCACTCAGTCCAAATAACTCAATCTCTTTATGTTATCTTATTTTCATTTATTGTCACTTACCTTTTAGAGTGGAGTTACCTTCAATTGGTTCAATTCTCTCTCTTTCTCTTACAACCACTCCCATCATGCATCGTCGTCTCACTTCCCATTCTCTCGTCCGTAACATCGCCAGAAAAACTATCTTGCCTTCTCCTTATACTGGCTCGCTTTCTAACTTCAATAGATCTCTGGCCACTCCTTCTTCCGATAATGTCCTTCGTCAACCTCCTTCTCCCGCCGATGCGTTTGCTAATTCAAATAATAGCTATTATATAGACGAAAGTGTGCATCCCTTTCATTATCTTCTTCAGCCTTCTTTTTCTTACTTATCCTCATTTTGATTTAAATCAATCCGATCAATAGTGTACAAACTTTGGAAAAACGAGCCTGATGCCGTTCATCCGTCCTGGAAAGTTTATTTTTCTGGATTAGAGAAAGGGTTGCCTTCAGAAAGTGCCTATCAACCACCTCCAAGCTTGGTCAGTATGCCTGTCCCTGTTGGTGGAGCTCCAATGCTGTCGTTATCTTCTGCTGGAGGTGCCTTAGAAGATCACATGAAAGTAAGTCGTCTTTGTTTTCTTCATATCTATTGCGTGCTGATCATCTTACTGGGCCCTCTTTTCATTTCAGGTCCAACTATTGGTCAGAGCTTACCAGGTCAGAGGTCATCATCTCGCTTCTCTGGATCCCCTTGGAATTTTGGAGGCTGATCTCCAGAGCCGGAAACCCCCAGAGTTGGATCTCAAGAATTATGGATTTGACGAAAACACTGATTATGAAAAAGAGTTTTTCTTGGGTCCTGGCATCTTACCTTTGTTTCAAACAGGTGGGAGGCAGAAAATGAAGCTGCGTGAAATCATTGATGCTTGCAAAAGGATATATTGTTTGTCGTCTTTATCGTCTTTTTATTTTATTTTACTTTAACTCTTCACAATTGCTTTTTTTCCAATGGGCATTATCTAGGTGGTCACATTGGTATGCAATATGTACATTTGCCTGACCGCGCAGAATGCGACTGGATCCGAGAACGTGTAGAACTGCCACTTCCATGGAGTTATACTCTTGAAGAGAAACGAATGATCTTGGACCGCTTGATTTGGTCTGATTCATTTGAGCGCTTTGTCGCATCTAAGCATCCTAATGAAAAAAGATTTGGACTTGAAGGCTGCGAAAGTTTGATACCTGGAATGAAAGCGCTTATTGATCGATCAGTAGATTCCGGAGTAAAAAGTATTGTAATTGGAATGCCACACAGAGGAAGATTGAATGTTCTTTCTAATGTCATTCGAAAGCCGATGGAAGCTATTTTCAATGAGTTTGCTGGATCAGCAGATGCTTCAGAAGATGGTGGAGGAGACGTCAAATATCATCTTGGTGCCAATTATGTCAGACCTACTCCCTCCGGGAAAAAGGTCTCATTATCGCTAGTGGCTAATCCTTCTCATTTGGAAGCTGAAGATCCTGTGGTTTTAGGAAAGACCAAAGCCTTGCAACACTTTGACGGACAAGGTTCAGTTGCTCACGCAATGGGTATTCTGCTTCATGGTGACGCTGCATTCGCTGGCCAGGGAGTCGTATATGAAACCATGGGCTTTCATGATCTTCCCCATTTCGGAACAGGTGGAACCGTGCATTTAGTGATTAATAATCAGATTGGTTTCACGACAGATCCTAGACAGGGCCGCTCAACTCCTTATCCTTCTGATATTGCCAAGTCAATTGACGCCCCAATTTTTCATGTGAATGGGGATGACGTAGAAGCCGTGACTTTTGTTTGTCAACTCGCAGCTGATTGGCGTGCTACATTTAAGAAAGACGTTGTAGTTGATATTGTTTGTTACAGACGGCATGGTCATAACGAAACTGATCAACCTAGTTTTACGCAGCCCAAAATGTACCAAGCAATAGCCAACCAGCCATCAACATTAAAACTATATAGTGAATACTTAATGAAAGAGGGAAGTTTTACGGAACAAGAAATTGAAAAACATAAAGAATGGGTTTGGGGTATGATGGAGAAAGCCTATGAAGGTAGCAAGGATTATGTTGCAACTTCCAGAGAATGGCTCTCTAGCTCGTGGGACGGATTTCCCAGCCCTAGAGAACTCAAAACCAATATTTTACAAGCTCGTCCTACTGGGGTCGACACTTCCATTTTGAGCACTATTGGCGAGACTATTTCTAATTGGCCATCTACATTCGAACCACACAAGAATTTGTCAAGGATTTTGAAGACCAGAGGTAAGACAATTGCCACGGGAGAGCAAATCGATTGGTCAACTGCCGAAGCCCTTGCATTCGGATCACTTTTATTGGAAGGTAATCATGTACGTGTCTCGGGTCAGGATGTCGAGAGGGGTACTTTTTCTCAGCGTCATGCAGTTCTTCACGATCAAAAAACAAACGAATCCTACATTCCATTGGCCAATTTACCTGATGTCCAAGGGCAAAAGGCTGCGCCTTTTACTATTTGTAATTCTTCTTTGTCGGAGTTTGGCGCTTTAGGTTTTGAACTTGGCTACTCCCTTGTTGATCCTCACCTATTCACTATGTGGGAAGCTCAGTTTGGTGATTTTGCTAATAACGTTTGTCCAAGTCTTTTTCCTATCGTAATGACATCATGGAATCATTCATCTGTTAAAAATAATGCATCTGTCTTTATTTTATCTTATTATTATCATTAGGCTCAGTGCATCATTGATCAGTTTATTTGTTCTGGGGAGCGTAAATGGTTGCAGCGTACTGGATTGGTAATGTCGCTTCCGCACGGATATGACGGTCAAGGACCTGAACATTCAAGTGCCAGAATCGAAAGATTTCTGCAATTATGTGACGATCAGTTAAGAAAAAAGTCTTTACTGAAACTTTAAGTACATCATTCGTATTCATCATTGTCCGTATTTCTATCTTTACAGTCCTTACAAATTCCCCACGCCCGAAAAACAAGCTCGCATTCACCAAGATTGCAATTTACAACTTGTTTATCCTACTACACCTTCCAATTATTTTCACGTACTTAGAAGACAGATTCATCGTGATTTCAGGAAACCATTAGTTGTCTTTTTTTCTAAATCTTTGTTGCGCCATCCAGCTGCAAAATCTAGCTTGAAAGAGATGGAGCCTGGCACGTTTTTCTTGCCTTTCCTGATTGAACCAGGATTTGAAGGAATGGTTGTCAATGAAGAAATAAAAAGACATATTGTAAGTATTCCCTGACTTAACTAATTGCATTTTTGTTTGTATTGGATGGCCTATCGCTTACTTTATTTTTTTATTTTATTTTTGGCAGTTCTGCTCCGGTCAAGTGTATCATACACTTGTCCAAGAAAGAGAAAAACGCAAAGTCAGTCTGGATAATTCAAAACTCAATTTAAATTGTTTTTTGAGAAGATTTGAATTACTGATTGTGTTACGACTAATAGATTAACAATGTCGCCATTTCTCGGCTTGAACAACTTTCTCCAGTTCCATACAATGATGTTGTGACTGCATTAGAAACTTTTCCCAATGCTGAAACAATGTATTGCCAAGAGGAACCACTAAATGGTTAGTGGAATTCGGTTGTTTGTATTCTTCCCGTAGCATTGGGCTTGATAAAATCTTCCTTGAATTTTTAGGCGGAGCGTTTACCTACATAGGTCCTAGATTAGAGACAGCTATGAATCAGACTGAACCCCACAAAGGGAAAAAAGTTCACTACGCTGGTAGACCGCCCTGTAAGTTAACAACTTGGCGATGAAATAGTTGTGAACGCCGACTTTTGACCAAAATTTCTTATGTTTTTCAAATAGCTGCGTCGGTTGCCACCGGGTCGAAAAAAGTGCACATTCAAGAAATCGCGGTAAGACTTCACTCTCTTGCCTCCACTCTCTGGCATAATCTTAGTTAAACACGCAGCCTAAGCAATTAAGTTGGATACTAACAAAGGCACATCTTTTCTATACAAATCCAGGCATTTCTTGAGCATGCTTTCAACCTAGATTCTACGAATTGAAACTTAAAACTAACGTTAGCTGTACCAAGTTAACTGCTGTCCTTGGATTACATCAAATGTCTCTTGTTCGGCTTTTATGCTTGTCATTGCCGATCAGACCCTTTCCCCACTCCTTTAAAATTGTTGTTTCTGCCATTGTTTTGCCTTCGTTCTGTTGCGATTGCCTTGT